>CM034154.1:409734685-410463312 GCA_019776745.2 Taxus chinensis
TTATATTTTTTACAAGAAACAAATATTTAATTTGTGAAAGCATATAAACATGTCTCACTTTTTAGAATATTTGTACAAAAAAATAAATATGTCCAAAAAAAATCATCATTGTTAGTAAGACACATTTTTTTGAGGTACAAATAATACTACTAAGTGGTACCTAGTTATACATTGATGTTCTTTTGTTATTTTACTCAAACAACCTTCTATATACACTATCTAATGTCCAACTTGAGACGTGCTAGGAGATATTATTAGGGAAATAATCCCATCCAAAATCTTAGCTCCTAGTATCAAACAAGGAACTTGAAACCATTTCAACCGAGTTAGACAAATATCCTATTTTTTCCCCAAATGAAACTATATGATAATGTTATGTTTTTGAACAACTAAATAAAATTAGAAACTTTAAACTCATCTTATGACACTTTTCTTACAAGAAATAACATGTGAGTATTTTTTTTTAATTTATAAACAATCATTTTTTTATCAATCTAAAAGTATTTCATCCATAAACAATAAACACTAAAATGTTATACACAATTTAATTTATAAGAAATAAAAAAATATTATTTATTACTTCATCTCTCTTATACTAATGTTATGGTGACCACTAAATTAATATGTAAATTGCTCAATGTCTAGAAACATAATCAAATTTGAGGATCATTATTTGAGTGCATATTTGTTCATCTCCTCATCAAAAAAATTGAGAAACTTATATGTGGATTGAAAGGATTATTTTTTACTTCTATTAAGTATGAAATTGTAATTATTATTTTATAACTTCTCTTTGATCTATATAAAAATTTAGATAAAAATAATTCTATGTCAATACATTACATTTGTTTAAATTGGTATTAGCCTTGGATATACAAATAATATCACTCTTCTTAAAACCCATATTACAATTAAAAAAATAAAATCCTTGAAACAAAATCTATGTATTAACAATGAAATAAAATTGAACAAAAAAATCCTAATATAACATTGACATAACTGGAATTAATCTAAATAAAGGACATAAAATTTTGGATTAAATTTAATAAAATTTTGCAATACAAAATATTTGTTGTTAATTTCTTAGGGTTACACCCATAACTACTTACAAACGTAATTTCTATGGTTGTAACAAAAACCTATGGCCATAATGATTTAAAATATCAAAATTTAATCCAGGTTACAACCATAGGTAGTAAACCACCATTTCATTAAATTTGCAATAACCACCGAAAATATAGACTTCCAATAACATGTTTCATGGTTTTATAAACATGAAATTTTGTTTCTAATTGTGTTATTATCAGTTTCCAATTGTAATAATGTTGGTTTCCAGACATGTGAATGTTGGTGACCAAATGTGTCATTATCAGTTTTTAATTTTTCAAAATCGATAACTAGGATTTTAAATTTAAATTGTGCAGAAGAATATAATATTGTCATATGTTCAATAAATTTATAGGTTAAAGAATATTATTATTCTATATTTTAATTTTTTTTTTTGCTTAAAGGGTGAACGAGAGGCCTCCCATTATCTCCATTGATTTTCTTCCTTTACTATTCTATCTTTAGATTTTTTCCTCCTATTTTTTGTCTTGAAAAATTTTCACTTTCCCATCTTATCTCTTCATTTATTTAAACTTTGATAGGAAATGGAAGGCACCTTCTTCTTATTCTTCAATTTTTTACTTTGAGATAGAATGTGGGGCCTCCCATTCTGCCTCTTGATTTATTATTCACTTTCAAGGAGATTGGAAGGCCTCCCATTATCCATATTCATTGATTTTCTAATTTGAGGGATAATGAGAGGCCACCCATTCCCCATATTCATTATTGATATAATTTAATGGATAATGGAAGAAAATACATTCTTTATATATATCCTTTTTATAGCCTTATGAGTATCTAACACCCAACTTATATTAATGGACTTTGCAGATCTGAATTACCCCTATTTTTCATTTTCAAATCCAAACCATCTGAGTTTGATAGTATACAACCATAATGAACTACCATTGATATTTTATTAGACACCAAGAACCTTCCATTTTTCTCATACATGTACTTTCATAATGGAATTTTAACATTACCATTTTCATGTCACCAATAGTGTTCAAGTATTCTAATAAATATGTTCTCTAATGTGATTTTTTAAAACTGTGGGTAAGATAAAAAAATTATATATGAGATGGAACTAATTCATGTGATGACACAAGAACTATTAAAAAAAATCATTACCTTTTTAGTTTAGTGAACCCACTTGTGTGGAGGATTGGTGCAAGGTATGTCATCATAAAAATTGACTACTTGATAAAATGGGTGGAGGCCATACCAAATAGAGACTGCAATAGCCACTACCATTAGATTTTCTTAATATAATATAATTTTAAAGGAATGGTTTTTATTGATGTTTATTGATGAATGATGAACCCATGTCCTCGCTGAAATAATTTATATCCCACTAAATGAATTTATGATTGTGCACCACAATACTTTCTCTACCTATGATAGGTAAATAAAATAATAGAACTTTTCAATAATAGTTTAGGAAAGACTTTGAATAATACTTATGATGTTTGGAAGATAGATTGCGATGAAAATTATTTTTCACATTGTGGTAATATTAGATAACATATAAGAAGGTAAATAGTATTCACAATTCTATCCAATCTATAAAAGTGGTATGGAACTATAAGTTGAATTTTTAGTGTTAACCCTATGTTTTATATGTGTAAGAAATCTAAACAACATTCCATTGATGAAATGTTTTATTAAATCATGAAATTTGATGAAAATAGATTAAAAAATCACTCCATTTAAGGAAAATATAAGAACTACCACAAGGCATGACATGATAATAACATCATGTTGAATCTACTATAAGAAACTATAAATAACTAAATTTTGTATTTAGTATATTTGTTACACTAATTTCACTTATAATATTTGATAATGAATTATATTCATAAACAATATCTTAGAAACATTATTTTACCCATTTCTAAAGATTGTAAGGACTTCTTAATATTTTATTCAACTATTTTCATATCAATTTCAACTATTTTTGGAACAATTTGATAAAAATGCACACACAAGAGGAGAGTAACATTATCTTTATTTATATTGGATGCACATTACTTCCAGAATTAGTAAAAATAGGTGATCGTTCTCTTATATAAATAATTGAAAATGTTTATCATGAGTTATTTATGAAGAAATTTTACAAAGAACTCTCAACAATTGAGGCTTCATGTGTTGGGGTTAAACAATATAACAATGTTGCACAGATCTATAATTAGATAAAGAATACAAGCAATCAATGTGGAAATAACCAGAAGATGAAATAAATAAGAGAAATATAACACCTGATTTAATGTGGCTCACCCAGTGTGGGCTACATCCACCAAGAAATAGCCAATAATATTATTCAGTGTTTTATAGAGGAAATAAAATGAATATTTTTTATCTTCAAACACCTCACATGGTGTTCAATGCTTTTCCCTCACTCAGCTCCTCTTTCTTTCTCACCAAGAAAACTTACATGGAAACAATTGCTATTTACTTCTCACATATCCTCATATAAGGTATATATGCATATATATATATATATATATATATATATATATATTGGGAAACTAACTATGTTTTTACAATAAATAAACCATCTTTAAAGCAAGAGATTTATTTTATTTCTCATTAAAGAACAAAAGCATCATCACACAAGTGACTGATGTCGGTCCCTACCTAACCGATGCTGGCCAAGTCATGACTAATGCTAGTTATACCCTGACTGACGTCAGTCATCGTCTAACCGATTTCGGTCACTGTTAAAACTAGTAACATGTAAAAGTAAGATTCTTTTGAGGAAATTAAGCTCCACACTCAACAATCTCCCAATTGGAGATCAATTGTTGTACTGTACTATACATCACCATCCTTGGTTTCTTTTCCTTGGCCCATTTCTTCCTCTTCAAGTCTCAAACTCAAAGACCAAAATAAGTGGAGTGAAGTTCCAACTTAAAGACTGTGGCAACTTGTTCTGCCCCACACTATGTGGAGAATCTGGAAGGCTCGTAATGATAGTATTTTCAGAAACAATAGACAGGCTTGTAACAAAGTCTATAAGGAAATTATCATTGCTGTGCAAGATAATATTACTAGATTTAAGCCCCCTAAAAATAGACTTTATCCAGAGAATGAAGAATGCATCCTGACTGAATGGAATATTGCCACTGTTAATAGAAATAACAATGGTACTGACAGAAACACAGTCAGATGGATCAAACCTCCCACTAATTGGCACAAGTTAAATTTTGATGGGGCCTCAAAAGGCAATCCGGGTGACTCTGGAGGAGGGGGAATCATCAGGGATCAAAGAGGCAGTTTTGTTGCTTCTTTTTATGGGAAAATGGGCAGATAGACTAATCATTATTCAGAAGCCATGGCAGCTCTTTGGGGTATAAGACTTGCTAGAGATTGCGATATTCCAAATATTATAATTGAAGGTGATTCTCTAAATATTATCAATCTTTTTAATAAAAAGAAACACCCCAACTGGTCTATCAAGGATTATATTGAGGAAGCTATTGATATATGTAAAAGATTTGAAAATGTCCAAATCACCCACACCTATCGGGAAGGAAATAGGGTCGCTGACAGTTTGGCTAACTTCGGTGTTAATAATTCCTTTCAAACATGGCTTAGGGGGGACATTCTGCCCGCTCATGTCAATAAAGCCATTATCATTGATCTACATGGCAGTCAAAATCATTACTAATGGCTGTAATTTGGATGCTAATGTGCGGATCCTCAAGTACATGATGATGACATCACAAAAGATATGGATGACTGATGCGATCTGTGCGGGATGGAGTGTCATCATTTTTTGGCATAGGAGGAAAGCCGAGGAGTGGGGCAATAATAACAAGTGTAGCATAATAATTAAACCTGCTTTCACGAAAAGGAATGATTCAAATATCAAAATCGAAGCTCTGCCTGTCCCACACATTGGTAGCTTTTTTACCATTGAGAACAGGAAAAGAAGCAGAGGAAACATTGGGGGTCCACCTTGCAAAACTGAACTGACCCACAATCCTAAGTGGAAAGAGAACACGAAGCTTTGGGATTATCTGTAAATCGGGGGCCTGTCTAATTTCATTGAAAGGATTCAAGGCTTTGACCAAGACATTTCTAATAAATTCACCCAGGGTTGGAAGAATAGGATTGTCAAATATAGTAACATGGAGATGGAAATCACAGAAGAGCTCATCGCTCACATCATGGGCCATAGCTTAGAAGGAAAAAAATTCTTCAATAAGAAGGTAGAAAGGGAGGTGGAGACCAAGAAATTTTTGGAAGAGTGGGAGAATCTTGAGTTCATGACCGCTGGCATCAAGGTGGCATCGATTCCTGAACCTTTTGCTGAGCTGGCCAAAATGGTGGTTATGTATGTTACCCTTGAAGGAAGATTTGTGACTATACCTCAAAAGCATCTGATATTTCTAAATCACTTTCGTATAAATAACATTATTAGCTTTCCTCACTATTTGATTAACTCTCTGAAGAAATCTATAAGGGAAGTTCATAGCCACTCTAGGGCTATCCCTTTGCACCAGGGACTTATCCTCTTGATCCACCACCACTGCTCCAGCTGCCCTCCCGTGAATCCTATCCCACCTCCCTCCTCCATACCTCCACCTGCCCACACTACTTCCACTCCCCCCTACTAAAAAGAAAGAATGAAGCTGTTGTTTCCAACAAGAAAAGCAAGAGCCTTAAAGCTAAAATCCCTACTTCCCAACGGGTCCTAAGGAACCACAAAGACTTGGAACTTGCTGAAAACCTCCTACATATTAGCAAGCCGGTGGAGGAGCCCAAGAAGGAGGAATTGCTGGACAAGGTGGACAGACTTGAAAAGGAGATACAAGAGCTCAAAGGGGCTATAAAAAACATGGAAAGAGCTAAGGGTAAAACAATCCTTCAAAGTGAGGAGGAAGAGGGGGTTATTGCTGAAGTCTTCAAGAAGCTACAGTCCTTAGATGGTAGATTGAGGAATGCTAAAAGCCGCAATGACTACATATTGTTTTCCCTCAAAAGCATTTATAATTTCATTGAACAACATGTCCATAGTGTCTGTATTTTAAGTGGGGTTAATGAGGACATTTGGGGCCCTAAAGAGAAAAGGGATATTGCAATTGCCCAAGCAGATTTGCAAGACTCCTCTCAGGCCACTACCATTGCCTTATTCATGTCATTACAGGCTATCAAGACCAAGATTGACAGAGCCATCAAGTAACGGGTTGTTGTGATGCTATTTTTTGGATGCGATGTGGCTGTCATCTGGCAGTTCTGGAGCTATTTTTTGGCAGAGCTCTATGTTGTTTCTCTTTTGGTTTCTTGTTGTTCTTTCCTTCTTATTTTTGGATCTCTATAATTTTTGATCCTTTCTTCACTTATATTGTAATATCTGGCTATTGAGCCCTCCTTGGTTGACTATTTTTCCCTTCTCTGGTTTGTTTCTCTCTTCTTTACTATCTGGCTTTTGAGCCCTTTTGTATACAGGGTATAGTCCCTTCAAAACTATTTTCCCTTAATAAAAAAAATAGTTTCATTAGCATATCCGCATGGTCCTCATCCATATGGAATTTCTCTAACTTCAGATGTCCATCCTCCAACACCTTCTGTATGAAGTGATACCTGAACTGAATGTTTTTCATTCTTGAATGAAATGCTGAATTCTTTTCCATATGGATCGCACTCTAACTATCACTATATAATATACAATATTCTTTCTCCTTACCCAGCTCTTTCATGAACCTGATCATCCATATCATCTCCTTCTAGCTTATGTAGCTGCAACATACTCTACCTATGTACTAGACAAAGCCATAACCTTCTGCAAGATTCAAATCTAGCTGTCATTCCACCTACTGTGAAAACATATCCAGTGGTGCTTCTCCTGCCATTCAAATATTCATCAATATCTGAATCAACTTAGCCATGTTAAAAAGTATTTGACCTCTATAACATAGCTCCATGTTGGATGTCCCTCTCAAATACCTGATAATCCATTGGACTACTTTTTAATGTTATTTACCTGGATTAGCCATAACCCTACTCACAACTCCCACTACATGTGTAATGTCTGGTTTAGTACAAACCATGACATACATAAGACTTCCTACTATTGAAGCATAGGTAATTTGTGTCATGTACTCGACCTCCTCATATGATGAAGGACACTGATCTTTTCTCAATTTGAAGTGTCCAACCATAGGTGTACTAAAAGGTTTTCAATTTTGCATGTTAAACCTTTCCAACACCTTATTGATATAAGCTTCCTGAGACAAATACAACCTCTTGTTTTTCCTGTCTCGGTGAATTTTCACACCAGGATTTTATTTGCATCTAAATAATCCTTCATTGCAAATGTATGAGCTAACCTTTCTTTAATGTTATCAATGTCCAACATAATAGATCTTACAATCAACATATCATCCACATACAATAATTGTTTTCACCAAATCACTGCACCCTCTGAATGGCCAGTGGTTGATTAGAAAAACTATCATCCTTGTATGATGAATCCAAAGCATCATCACTTTCTTGCATGTCCTTTATCAAATCAGCTAAACCAAATTTCTGAACCTCATCAAGGGTCAATCTTTCATAATTTCTTTATTGAACGATGTATTCATCCCAACAATGAATCTAGATATCCTCCAATTGGGGCACATGGGAACTGGACCAACATGTTTTCCTAAACTTACCCCAATAATCGAAGTTATTCCATAGATGAAAAGTTTGCAGGGTTACCTCGGCCATTTATTCATCAACATTTTTATCCCTGTGAATATTTGGGCAAGAGTACCTACCAATCGAAACAGGGAAATGCATTCTCTCTTTGATGATTATTTTGGATTCGATTATAATCCAATAACTTCTGAACCAATTCCAATAGAATCTATTTATCAATGGGTCACCTTGGAAATTTTCTTGGGGAACCTATGAAACCTAGAATATAGATATAGGTGAATGTAGGAAACTAAAAGTAGATTTCTCCCCATTCCCGCACCTCCTTGAAGGATTCATTAGAAATCCTTCAGTTATATAACTCTTTGTCAAAATGTTAGAGGATGGAAGCAAAGAAAGTATCATTGACTCTGCAGAAATGCATGCTTCCCTCATCTAGAGTGATTTGGGGATAAAATTCATATATTTGGGAAGTGCTGCAAAAACCTCTAGTATTCAAACTAGCAAAATCTCCCATAATAGCAGCAACATACACCAGGGAGGATGTCAATTAGAAAGTCTTCATATCTGACACCCCCCCCCATTGATAGAAAATGGAGCTACTAATGTGTTCCCCCCATCGGATAAACTCATTTTTCTTCTTCATGGTTGCAATGTACAAAAACATCCATTCCTGTAATTCCTTTATGGAAGGAAGACCTAAAAATCTACTTAATAGAACAATAAGATCACTGAACTCCTAAATAAAATCTGATCGATGCATAGTTTTGGGTAATTTGGTGAAGCTCTTAGCAAGATAAGTTTCTAGCATGATTTTTTTAGCATACTTCCTCTTTCTTGTCCCAATGCTCCACTACTAATTCTGGTGAAATTATGCTGTAATATTGAACATCAGGAAGTTTGAGCAGATATTCAAATAAGTTTGGGTCCAAATGGATCACTACCTTATCATCATCATCTCTAACTGACGTGGACCCTTTGTCAAAGTGGGATACTATAGCTAAAATGAACTATGGGTAGTGCATGTATGTGGGAAAACTAGTAGCAAGGGCAAGCCCATTTTCATAGATGGCCTGCATCCATGATTTCTTGTTTGGAGATTTTAATCTTTCCTAGAAATATAGAAAATCATTTTTTCCTAGGTCAATGTCCCCTATATTCCCTAAATAAGAAGACAGGAAGGAGTGAGGAGAAACCCCAAGAAAGGAGTACTTAATCTTATCTTTTCCCTTTGAAGTGGAAGCAAAAATCAAGGCCTATGTTTTGGAAGCCAAAGTTGGAGAAAAAGTGAAAACCTAAAGGAAAAAATTCCGAAGTCCTGAGTTGACAAATTCCAAAAAGAATCACTGAACTAGAATCCCTGAAATCAAAAGTTCCGAAAGAATTTCTCCAAAAAAATTCTCCAAAGAATTTTTTCGAAAGAAATATCTGAAAAAGTTTCCATAATTGAAAAAAAGATATCTCTGAACTAGATTCCTAAATTGAAATCCCTGAAATATATCTCCAAATTGGTTTCCTAAATTGAAATCTCTGAAATATATCTTTGAAATGGTTTCCTGAATTGAAATCTCTAAAAGATATCTCCGAACTGGTTTCCTGGATAATTTCTCTAAAATGTTTTTGAAAGGTTTTTTGCCAAATAATACTAAATCCCAAATTCTAAAAAATGAGAATTGAAAAGAAGTATGGGAGACTCGATAAGATCCTCCAAACAACTTTGAATACCTGAAGAAAACTTGAAATGTGAAAAATGTTAAACCAAGGGGGAGAAATTTCAAAAAATACAGAGGGAAACCAAAGAGAAAACAAAATGAGAAGGAAACAAAAAAATACCTTAAACAAAAAATAAAATAAATAAATAACCATACCTTAAAAAAGATGTCATAAAGTATAAGAAATGGAATGTTAGAGCAAATGTGTCAGGTAAAAATGATGAGTAAAACATCAAGTTTAAATAAAAAATCTAATATTAATGGCAGAAAACAGATCTATATAGAGGTAGGTGAAAAATTAATTACGCGGAGGACCTCCAAAAGTTTGAAACCTGAAATCTTGAAATTCATAATTTTGGGGTTTCAGAATTCGTAGATTGGGAGATGAAAAAGTGAATTGGCAATGAAAATTTCTGAAACCTGAAATCCTAAAAGTCTAGAAATTTGGACTTTCAAACTTTCAGAATTCAGAAGTTTGAAAGTAAAAATCCTAAAACGACTTGGAGAACTCCGAAACCCAAAAGTCTGAAATTCCAAAATTTTAGACTATCAAAATTTTAAACTTCAGTAGTCTGAAAGGGATTTAAACAAAATGGGGAAAAAAGTTCTGAAACCCGAAAGCCCAAAAGTATGAAATTTCAGAATTTCAAGGTTTCAGACTTCGGAGAGTTAAATAAGCAATTTCAAATTCGAGTAATAAAACTCCAAAAGATAAAAATCTCCGAAGTTCGAAGATCAAAAATTTCAGATTTTGGGCCTTGGAGAATTTCATTGTATGAATGATTTCTAAAAAAAATATCTGACATATTTTTCTTCAAGGTAGGTTAAATGGTTAATAGTAAAAAAATAATATAGCTCCCATTTTCAAGCTTCTTAAAATAAGCACAATGGTCAGATTCACATCTCATATAACCATGCTCATGCATAAAACTATCAAATCTCAAATACCATTTCCTTGGATCTTTCTTGAGCCCATATAGGATCTTTTTCAATCTGCACACAAGTTTCTCCTTACCCTTGACTTCATAACCAAGTGGTTGTTGCATATAAATCTCTTCCTCCAAATCACTATGAAGAAAAGTCATCTTAACATCAAGTTGTTCTAAATATAAATATTCTGCTACAACCAAACATAGAATAGTACGAATAGAAGTCATCTTAACTACAAGAGAAAAAATATCATCAAATTTAATACCTTCTTTTTGTGAAAATCCCTTTACCACAACCCATTTCTTGTACCTCTTCAATCCACCCTCTTCTTCCTTGATTTTGTAAACCCATTTGTTACGTAGATTTTTCTTACCTACATTGCTTTTTAAAATATTTCTAGTTGACCACTCTTAGTCAATAATAAATAAGAAAATGAAGGTGAAAATCTCTCTGGAGTTCTAATTACTCTTTGTGACCTTCTTACTGATATCTAGGGTGTTTAGGGATCATTCTATGCATATTTTACATTCCCCTCAATCTCTGTTAGTGACCTACACCGGTCACCTACAACTGACCATGGTTCTATAACGGACCATGGTTCCTCTTTCTGTCAATCGACCGTGGTTTCCTTACTGACATCGGTTCTAGAAGTATCAATGCCAGTACCTGTAGCTATCTTCTCTAATCTTGATCTTGTCTTCTGATGCTGGTTAGCATGACTGACATCGGTTTCTGTAAAACCGAATTCGGTGTCTGTGGATGTCTTCTTTAGGTCTAAAAGATGATTTTCCTTAATCATGTTTAGGCACAGAAACCTGATCCCTTTACATTATTTTTTTATTCCAATCAACGTCACAACTCCTAATAATCTTAGAATCTTCTAAATCCCAAAATTGATATCCGAAATCACCAGAGCCATAACCAATGAAAGTACATCTCTTAGATTTAGCATCCAACTTCCTCCTATTTTATCTATCAACATGCACAAAATCTTCTGAGACAAAAACTATGAGAAAAGAAAAATCTACCTCTTTTTCAGACTAAACTTCTTTTGGTATTCCACCATCTAGTGTTGTTGAAGGCCCACGATTGATCAAGTACATTGATGTATCCACTGCTTCTGCCTAAATTTTCAAAGGCAAGCCAACATGTATCGTCATGCTTCTAGCACGTTCCATGATTGTTCTGTTCATTCTTTTTATAACTCCATTCTCTTGTGGAGTTCAAGGAACCGTTCTTTCTCTTCATATTAAATTCTCTGAACAATAATCATTAAACACTTTTTTACATTACTCACCACAATTTTCAGATGTAAGGAACTTCAATTTTAAGTTTGTTTAATTTTCTATAAGGGAATTCCACCTTTTAAAAGTTTAAAAAACATCAACTTTATGCTTAATACAATAATTCCATACCTTCCTATTGGTATCATCAATGAAAGTCACATATTATTTGGATCCTCCAATAGAAGCTACCTGAGCTAGTCCCCACACATATGAGTGTACAATCTCTAATTTTTGCTCCTTCTTTATTGACCCAACCTTGAGAAATATCACTCTCTTCTGGTTTCCAAATATACAATGCTCATAAAATTCCATATCTAACTATATCAAATTTGATAACTTACCCTTAGCCTTTAAGATCCGCATTCCATTTTCACTCATATGGCCTATCCGATTATGACACATAGTTGCATCTGAAAATGTAGTAGATAGCACCGAAAAGGAATCAATAACATGGGTAGACAAATATAAACCTCCTACCTTTTTACCTCTTTCCACAACAAGAGATCCCTTGGTAACCTTCCAAGAATTAGTTGTGAATGTAACCACACATCAAGATTCACCAAGTTTCCCTGGAGATATTAGATTTCTTTTGAAGCTTGGCACATGCCTCACATATTTCAATAATCATGGATTTCCATTCTGCAACTTTAGATAAATATCACCTTTACCAGTAATATTACATGACTCATCATATCCTAAATAAACTTGTCTTAAATCACCCTGAACATAATTTCTAAAATAACCCTTATTATGACTAGCATGGAAAGAATCTCAAGAATCTAAAACCTAAGATTCTAATTTATTATCCAAGGAGATAATAAGGGCATCTTACTTTACCTCACTTGAAATTTTTACCTCTTTACCTTTTTCTTTAGCTTCTTCTGATGTATTCTCTTTGTTTTCCTTGGACCAACACTCCTTCTTTATGAGTCCTATCTTTCAAAAATTCCAGCAAAGTAAATCTTTGTACCTGGATCTAGATCTACTATGCCTTGACTTTAATATCCCATTATTCTTTCTCTTTGATGATCTCTCCTTAGATTTTCCCCTACTTTCTACAATTAAATAGTTTCCAAATGATGCTTAATACAACCTATAATGTACTATATAAAATGAAGATGCACTTTCACATCACCCAACCTGAGTTGAATGCTCACCTGAAGTGCAAAAAGGTACCAAGACCCTCTTTGGAGATTCTTGAGAAGGATGTTATGTGATGAAGATACACCATATTTAAAACCATAAATAACCATAAACATTCCACAGTTCCTAACCAAATCTAGATCTTAGAGAATCATGAATTAAATGATAAATATAATAAGATTAACCATACAAAAACTAGTTGCAGTCATGTTGAAAACCATTATCCATCCAATATACTCCATTACATTAAACACTATAATACATAGAAGTTGGTTACATTACAAAGCATCACCATAAGCCTTGCGTACATCAGATCCAACAACATAACTCAACAATAATTCACTACTACTAAACTAAATAGTTCAATACATACTTATAGGGGTGAGGACTTGCCCTTCGCTGCCTATGTATTTCCCAAAATAGGTCGCATACTAATAATATCTATGTGCCTTTACAATAACATGCACACATGCAAGTGTAATAATAATAGACATCTTATAGTTAACTAGAAGAAGTAATCCCATTATTACCTTAAGCTAGTGTATGGTACTTATCATTCGCTCATTCCCATAATAGCATTTGTGTGTCACGTAAGTCTCCATCCAAATGTGTGCTTCACATGTTGTCTTCTAAAAATATCACGTATCCATGAAAATGGGTAATTTCTAAATCAACTTGTCTTGGGGTGCGTTTCCTTTCCTATCCTTTTTCTCCTTCAAGTTTTCCTTGTTCCTGCACACGCATTCTTTGTGTCTTTTCTCCTTATAACAATATTATGTTTTCTCAACATTTCCCCACACTAAATTACATTACCATCCTGACAATAGGGATTTTTTCTGATGTTATTAAATAATAAAGAATAAGAATGGAAAGAATGTAAAGAATCCTTATACAAAAGAATAGACCTTCACTCTACAACACCCTCTTCTTCAACTGGGAGGATAAAATCTAGATATTTTGTTTTAATATTAGCCTCCAATGTCTATCAATCATCGAACGTGGTCCTTGTCTTCTTCGGAATGTCTGTAGCAATCCCATACAACTCATCCCGAGTAATCTTTTCCTTTTCATTCTACAGTACTTTCACAACATTGGCCATAACAGTCATCATTCCCTCTAGAATATCCATATTCTATGCTATGAGCTTCCAAATCTCATATATTCTCTCCTTATGTGGGTCTTGGGATACTGTAGGGGCTTCACACTTTTTTTTCACTAGTGCCAATATTTCTGCGCGTCCCAATGTCTCATTTTTCATGGCCTTCAGAACATCATTATATTCAACCAAATTTCTGATCCTTATCACTTATTCTGGTGCCACACAAATATTCAAAGCATGGCTGAATTTCTTCATTATCCATCAGATTTTGGAGCAGCACCTCATAATTTGAAATTTTCCTAACCACGGAGGTCTTGTCTCTTTCTGCTTCTTGTTCAGGATCCTTTGGAACTGGCATTCGATCTAGCCCATCTTATAGCACTAAATAAACCAATGTGCAAACATAATACATAGCCGAAGGAAAATTCTTAAGTACTTTATAATAAAGATGAGGTCTTGCTTTCACAATGTAATATCCAATTTCTTCTACCATGCTAATGAAGGCCTCATTCTTTTTCTTTTCTAGATACTTTTCTCCTTTTAAATCCATTATTTCTACAGTTTTTTCCTTGTTTTCTTCAAGTAGCACTATAATGGTGGAAGCCTTTTCAATGTTCCCCTATGCCACCTCTGTAGATACATTTTCCAAGGCATTGATCACCTGCTCATTAGAATTTAGAGAAGGCTTTGCTGTCATGTGTTTACTTTGGGTTTCCTTCTTAAATCTCCTTGATACATAAGATTCCTTGTACATGTCAAAATTTGGCTCATCCATATGGATCTATATTAACCAGGAAAATTGTTTCCTTGTGTGTGTGGTGGCCATCTCTAGATCCATCAGCTCCCATCCATAAAATTCCTTAAGGCCCACTGTACTCTGCAACTAGGCGTGGACGATTCTTTCTTGTGTCCTCAACATATCCCATACTTGGCATAACATATTCTTCTCTTATTATCTTTGTTTTTGGCCCTTTATAAACCTGAGCACCAAGGTTTGGAGTTGGCCCTTCTTCTTCCGGAGGAGTAACATACATGCTAGGTTTTTCTTGCATTGTCTCTTCTGCTCCCTTCACCCCTTCCTCTTCATCTTTAATTTCTTCATCTATGGGTTCCTCCACATCTTCTAGTTGCACTAGGGTTCCAGGAACACTCTCCTCAGAATCCTCTACCTTCTCATTTAGCTTCATATTTCTTCTTCTCTTATCCTTAGGTGCTTCTTTCTGAGGGGAGAGTCTAGGTGATCTTTTTATAGGTTGTGGTGTTCCCACACCTTAGGTCATAGTTCTTCTTACAAGAGATAAGAGAACGAAGCCAAAAATTATATTTTTGCCTGTGTGTGCTTCCTCAATAATAGTCTCGGAAATGTAGCCATCTAAGTTGTACATTTCTCCCTCTGTCATCTTCTTTGCAATGTGAAGCCACATGGTGTTTACTTGCGACCATCTCTCTTGATCATTTAGCTTGGTGAGCAGATGCGTGGCTGCATGTACCATAGGGTGCTTCCTCAATTTTTAGATGTCCATTATGTGTGGACCTTTGGTATACCCCAACTCCTTGATTTTTTCTATAAATACTTCTTTATTAGTCAAATCACTAACAACATCTTTCCCTGTGACCTTCAATCATGTTAATGTCAGAATCAAGGCTGTTGTGATCCTAACCCTGCATCTGGTGAAATAGAAGAAGTCCTCATGGGATATGCTCAGAAGACGTTGGTATAAAGGTTCATGTTTTCAAAAATATGGGAGCTCATTCAATTGATAAAATCCTACCTACTTTAGCAACTTTTCCCCAATGTCATCATACATTGACATATCTTCCATCGTGTGCTTGTTGGTCTTCTTATTCAGTAAATCATTCAACTCTCCCTTGTTATCAGTGGTGTGGATGTTGTAGTCACTTAATTTTCATCTGGGGATGTGGGAATCCCAATCTTGTTCGACTATTACACCTTCCGGGTACTGCATCTCTAAAAAATTGTTCTCAGGAGAAATTTCAACCTCAACTTCCACCTTTTTCTTTCCTTTTGTGCCTGTTATAGGTGCTTTCTTCAATGCCATTGTAAAAATCCCACCTTTTTTCTTTTGTTTCAAGTAAGCTAAAAACCGTGTGTCCTAGCTCCTTCTCAATGCTTCTACCTCACTCAAACCCCTTACCAATGGGGATGCAAGACTTTTCCATGCACAAATCTACTCTCCACATCTAGTTTCCGAACTCTCCGTACCTCAATACAATTCACTTGGCTCAATTGTACTTGGCTCACTCGAATACTTGTGATTACAAAGGTAAAAGTGAACCAACATCACATCCTTATATATATTCAAAATGTTAGTGCATTTATTGCTCCTCTAAAAATCCTCTCATTAATTGACCATTTTAAAAATTTCAAAAAAATTCTGTGTGGTACAATTTTGTGTCTAATCTATAACCTTCTAGAGAACCTTCCTACCCTCTAGCTACAAAATTTTGTTCAGTTTAATTTCATGTGTTGAAGTACCTTGCCATTGTGCCCCACCATAGTAGTTTCCATGGTCACTACTTACCTCTCATTATATTTTCCCTTCATTCATTTCCATCTATGGTCCTCTTTAGAAGTAATCTCATTTCTAACAACTCCTTTCCATACTTGAATAACACGTGTAACATTTTGTTCTCATGTGTACTCATTTGTGAAAAAAAATTAACAACCACCCCACACCAATGGTATGTGTAGTCCTCTGCACATAAAATACTTCAGATTGTAATTAGCTTCCAGCACACAAACACGCTTATTACACAAAACAAAAAACTAAATTGATAAAGCATAGTGATGAAGAAGGAAATACATTAAAGGAAATAAATAAAGGGAAACCTATACTAAATGGAAACACTCCCTTATTACAAACACCAAGAACACTTATTTATAGTAGGGATTCTACCTACTCCCGTTGAAGTAACTAGGTAACTATATTCCATTAAGAACATCTAACTGGTAAGTGCTTGATTCAATTATATGAGTGATAACATATGGTCCCAACCAATGCACCTTAAACTTTCATGGATGGTGAAGAAACTTAGAATCATAAAGTAGTACCATCTGTCCAAACTCAAGCTTCTTGTCCCTGATGTATCGCTCATGTCATGTCTTCGGTCTGGCCTTTTCATGCTTCTAACTATAACATGCTATAGTACGCCTCTCATCAAACTGTATTAACCCCTCGTTTATTTATTCTAATTCTTTCTCATAAGCGAGACATCTAGTGTGCCTAATATGTAAATAAGGTAACATGAATTCCATAGGAAGAACTACTTCTATGACAAACACCAACCTAAAGGGTGTGGCCTTATTCAACCTCTTGTATGTTGTTCTATATACCCAAAGTACAATAGAAACTTTATCATCCCAATCTTTCCTTCCAACATCACAAATTTTTTTCAAGGTCTCGCTTAATATATTTTTGAAGGCTTTAGTAGTAGCATTTTATTAAGGATGATAGGGTGTATTCTTGGGGTGCAAAACCATAAATTCATCCAATAATATCCTGATTGTCTCATTGCAAAATTTTGTTCCCCTATCACTTTTCAAGCTCAACGAACATCCATACCTAGTAAGAACATTTTACCATAATAACCTAGTTGTTGTAGTTGTATTAAAATCCTTTGTAGGTGTTACTTCTTCCCACCTCGTAAGATAATATATCCAACTAATGATATAACGTGATCTACTTCTACGCGTTGTTGATGAAATGGGACCTATAAAATCTATATCCCATTTCTCAAATGTCTCTGCACTAGCAACAAGTCTCAAAGGCATTTCATCTCTTTTCCCAGGTTTGCAAATATGCTGACATTGATCACACACCTTACAATAATCATTACAATATATGTAGAGGGTCACCCACCATAATCCAGGAACTAGAATCTTACACGCAGTTACGTCACCTACATAGTGCCCACCTGCAATACCAGCATGAGCCTCTTTGATTATATCTATGTGATCATGTTAAGTTACACACCAGCACAATACTTCATCTTGACGTCATTTGTATAAATCTCCACTGATCAACATAAAGGGTGTCACGTGCATTACAAGTTTTTTCTTCTCCAATGCTTTCATTCCTTCTGGTGTTATACCCATGCATAAAAAGAAAAAAATATCATAAAATTCTAAAGGCATGTGATGTAAATTGTACAACTATAAATCTAGCATTATATCTTTGATTGCCTGTGCCTCCTCCCTTGACTGAATCCTTGATAAGTGGTCTAGGCCAGAGTTACTTCTACTTTGTTTTACCATAACTATGAAATAAAATTCCTAGAATAAGATAACCCATCGAAATATGTTCCCCTGTAAAATGAGATTATTTACCACGTATTTTAATGCCATGTGATCAGTATAAAATACAAAAGTCATTGCTACCAAGTACTGTTTGAATTTATGTAGCATGTGATAATTGATAAGGCCTCACGCTATGTTTTTGTATAATTCTACTCTGTAGGAGTCAAATTTATATTAGTAAAACTGATAGGATGATTTATAATAACCACTCCAAGTTGAGCCAACACCATGCCAATGGTTGTGCCATAGGTGTCCACATCTACATGAAATAGTTGGTTCCATGAAGGAAAATGCATAATAGGTGATGTTGTAGGTCTCTCCTTAAATGCCTCAAATGTGAATTGTTTCGGTTCTCCCCAATAGAACATACATTTTCCTTTTAGTAAATATTTCAGGTGTGTGGAAATATTCACATATCCTTTGATAAATTTTCTATAATACCATGTGTGACCCAAGAATCTGCGCACCTCACTCTGACTGGTAGGCTCTTCCAAGCCTACAATAACTACAACCTTAGCTGGATCCACTAAAAAACCTTCTTTGCAGATGATGGTCCCTAAAATTTTTCTAAAAGGTGTAGCAAAAACACACTTCTTGATGTTTAAAGATATTCTTAGTTTTCTACATAATTCAAACATTAGGGGGAAATTATCACAATGATCCTTAACAACTCCATACACCATTCAATCATCCAAGTAAATATGCAGGAAGTTATGAATAAAATATTGCAATGCTTGAACAACTATGCATGAAAATATAGCAGGTGTGTTTTTTAAACCAAATGGTGAAAAATTATATGCAAAACTTCCCCATTTAGTGGTGAAATTCATCTTCTCTTGATCCTCATGTGATATTCTAACTTGATGGTACCTAGAGAATCCATCTTTAAAAGAATAAAATTCACACCGTACAATGCCTTCTAGTATTTCCTCTATGAAAGGTGTAGGAAAAGGATCAATAACACATGTAGCATTCAATTCCCTATAATCCACATATATCCTAATCTGACCATATTTGTTTATATTGATCACCATGAGGCTAACCCACTCTAATTCCTCTTGGGGCTTGATGATGCCATATTTCAGCATTTTGTCAATTTCTTCCTCAACTTTTACATGCAGGTTAGGGTTCATCCTGTAAGGTCTCTTCCTAACTGGGAACACATCTTCCTTTAGCTTAATATTCATCTCTCCTAATGACTCATGAAACTCCTTTTAACTCATGGTAGCCCCAAGGAAATAAGTCCTGAAAATCTTGTAGTAACTCAATTATCTTTGCCACTTAAGAGTCATTCCAATAATCCCTAATTATTGCCTCCTTAGGTTCATCATCTGTTCCAGTGTTCACTTTCTTGGTCTTCATAGGTTCATGATAGGCGCACACATTTTCATCCACACTGTCTAACGCCTCACATGTACGTACTAAATGATCTATATCTAGATTTTCTACTTCTTCATCATCCACTATGTAGACCATTTTACCTTTTTCCTTCTTAAACAAAGTGTGCTTAAGTAGTGTAGCATCTGTCTCTTCTACTTCATTAAAATATGCTCCCAAGTCTACCTCACCAAATAAATCCTGAATGAGTTCTTTAGCCTTTATAATTTCTCCAATAGTTAAGTGGTTTATGACCCGTAATGCCTCTTCCACTGATGTGTTAGTAGAGAAGTAGTCAAAAGTCTGGGTCATTCCTACAATTAAGTCCTACCAATTATCAATCTCCCTTTGCAGCTCTAAATAAACATACCAAGCATGTGCACAACCTTGTTAAGTGAAATAAAAATTTTGCACCCAAAGTGAAGGTTGTAAATCTTCCTACCCCTTTGTGCAGAGTCTCTCACATTGATGAACATGGTGCTAAATAGGTTGATTACAAAAATACACACAGATTTGAGTAGGCACATTTTTCCTAATTAACTAAGTGGTTAGAACAATTCTGACTTCCTTCCATTCTAGGAGATTATCCTTGTGACCTATCCACTAGTGCATTTTTTTCTCACGTAAGGTATATAATAACATTTTCCTTATTACCACATGATTTTTTCACTTCTCCTCCATGGCGCATAGTAATACTGTAGAATATCCTTCTCCAGTGTACTGAGGTGCAGGGTTGTTTCCTATCCTCTGAATACATCGAGGTTTTCTTCTCCACACAAATTTTATTCTTACTTCGCGCACAACCATCTCATAGGTGTCATGTTCCCAATTGTCACATGAAATACTTGTAGTATCACTAATAGACTGTGTATCATCCTACTGGAGGATTCCTTCCTTAGATGGATCAAGTACTTTCTGGTCCCGAATGACATGTATATAAATTCTGTGTAGGCCTTCCTGACTCAAAGTCTTAACATAAGGTGAAAATTTCCCATCTGTCAAAGGGAAAATTAATATTTCTTCCTTGTTCTTAGAACTTATATACCCCTTGTTGAACTATAAATCAACATTATTTGCATAAAACCAAGGACACCCAAATAGATCTGGGAAGTTGTCTGCTTCTGCAAGTGTTAAGACCTCATAGCCCCCAGTGAACTTGGCCCCTTGTATAGTAATGGATACATCCTTTAAAAATCCTATGGGAGTGGCCTTAGTTCAATTGGCCGTGAACAATACATAAGAGGATGTTTATAATGGAGGTTTTCCCATTTGTACCCATGTAGATAACGTAATCACGTTAACTTCCATGCCTATATTAATCAATATATTAATCAAGAGCCATCCATCCACAACAACATTCAGAGTGATCTCCTTGTCATAATCCAAACTATGAGGGGGGAGATTAGCATGTAGGATCTACCTTCCATTCTCTATAGTTACATGTGAAGTGTTTCCATTTAGCCAATTCCCTAATAATGTAATGATATTCTCCTAGTGCAACATCATACATGCCTCTTTTAAGTCATCAATATCTGATTGGATTGTCTCTGTTTCCTTATTTTGTTCCAACTTCCGTGACTATTCTTTTAAGTAATTTATTTCACCCTAAATATTTCTGAGTACCTCCACAATTTCGTGATAAACCTCTTTCTGATGTGAAGGATATGGGTACCTTACATGTAAATATTCCTCCTTGGTGATGGTAGGTTTATTCTATGATGCCTCTCTGGCATGTGCAACTTTAGCACATGTAGTAATCATCGTAGGTAATACCTTAGGTTCTTGTGCCAGCTTTGACATCCACTAATTTTCCACAACATGTTGTATTCTAACAATCCATGCGCCCTTGTTCTCCTATTTATTATGCTTTCTAAGATGCTCATATAAGTCTGAGAATTCCTCATAGTTGTGATTATTCCAACAAAAATAACAAGTAATATTATGAAGAAATTCATGCCTATAGTGGTCAGGATATCCACATGTAAAACACGTTCCACAAGTGAACTCACCTCATCCACCACCATTGCATCAACCACTGAATCTACCATGATATCCTCGGCCTCTTCCACAACATCCTTTAAAGAACCCTTTGTTCTAATCATAGCACGTTTGAGTGTGATCATGATCATGGTGCTCACTCTTACCTTTAGAGTTATATAATATACTTGTCTATCACACACCAATATCTATGGCATCATAGATCTGACCAATCAACCTACATTCTTCTATATCATGATTCGTGGACTGGAAAATTTTACAATAGAAAAATACATTATTCTTTATTGTGCATTGTAATAATGGAAAGCGGTTGGCATCATGGTCTAAATAACATATCTCATAGTCTAGAAATAATGAGCACACTGACCCATGGGAAAAACTATCCTTAGTGTGCCCTTCCACTTCACAATATGTACACCAAATCCCAGTGTATGTCTCATGAGCTGAATTGACTGATAGTTTCTCTAACTTCTTTTCCATAGCTCTAATTTGTGCCTCCAGGCATGGGCTTACTCCATTGTCTATACTTCCAACTGCCTCAGTGCACAATGTTGCTTTAAGTGCTTCACGTGGGTCTGTATATTTCTTATGTGACAATGGACTCCTAAAAGGTGTGATCAAGACCCTAACAAACCACTATGCATGTTGTCTTACATAAATATCATAAGAAAGTTTAGACAAAAATGTGTTGAAATGGGCATCATATTCCAAAAAAATCTCAGTAGTGCCCTACTTAATATCATTAAGTGCACTTATACTCTTTTTCTCAAACTCAGTGATATGAAACTCCTTAAGGAAAGCATCCTTTAATGCTGCATAATCTACAAAAGTCTGAACAGGGTAAAAATTCATGTACCAACTATGTGTGCATCCCTGCAATGTAGTTACAAATTGACTTGCCTTGCACTTAGAAGCCGTAACTCATTTTGCGCGCCAGATTATCTCACACATGTGCATATGTTCAGTGGCATCTTGTATGCCCCTATACTCTAGAAGACGAAGACACATCTCCATGTAAATATTCTATGGTTGGTGCAGACCCTTCCCACCTAATCTAGAACCTCTTGTGTTAGCTCTACCTCCATAACCACCAGATTTAGAGCCACCTATACCCCCTGATCCTCCACTTGTAGATGAAATCATACCAATTGACATAATTTCATGTGTCCTATTAATGGTAGTAAACTGAAATCCTATAATCTACGAAGTAGTACTACTCCAAGAAGTAAGTCAAAATTTCTGCATGCTTCATTTCCATGTTGACGATGTGCCTGAAAAGGTACCTCCAAACAACAAAGAAGAAATTTTCCCTACCATAGATGTAGTTGTTGTCTGAATTACTCCTCTTCTATTGCCCAAACTATCTTGTTGAATAGTAGTTGTACTAGATACTGGAAATCCAAGTGTAAGGGCTAGGTTGATGGGTAGATTTAGATGGGCACCCATGGTCCATGTTGTCTCTACTGGTGCACTCCCATGTGAGACCAAGGAGGGTTCCCTATTATGCTTGCCCAAACGGGGGAGTTCCAGATGCTCTCGCTCCACGCCTCTTGCATGAGCTTTAAATCCTTCATGAGCCATCTCTATTCTCAATGCCATCCACTCTGCAATATCACACTTATTATTTATCTCCCTCTCTCACACCTCATTACACTCAAGCCTCATTTCTTCTCTTTCCCTCTCTACCACTAAGTCCATCATCTTTCACCAAATCTATTCCTACCGTTGTGCATGGTGGGGTTTAGCTAGCTATCAATTTTTCTTTCAAGTTCAAGGTTACCATCAATATTTTGATCACTAGTGGAATGCCTTACAAATAATCTCCCTTAGGATAACGTAAAAACTAGAACTCACCTACCTCTGGAAAAGAATAAGTGGAAATTGAGTACTCCAAAATATAGCTATTCAAAACACCATGTAACCTAGGGTCCACAACGTGCATCTAAATCATATCAACATCATAAAGGGCCTAAAATTATTCCTACATCTAGACAAGTGTGTGATACCTCCAATTCCTTTTATACACATAAGAAACTAGCCACTCGTATAGCTCTACTGGAAAAATAACAAAGAAAATCTCATACAAGCAGTCATACAAAATTTTCTCCACCCACATGCTTGCGTCAAAATCAGATCTAGTGCTGAAATTTCAAGCGAACCATCCTGAAAATATCTAAAAAATAGGTCCCAACAATGTAACCAATGATGTAGCCTCGAATCTACTATATAAAAACCAGACGTGCTGGCCCATCACCCAGCTTGAGGTGAGTGCTCACTCGAAGCGCGCAAAGGTACCAAGCCACTATTTAGAGTTTCTTAAATAGGAAGTTAGTTTTATGAATATACAACATATTCAAAACCATAAATAATTGTAAACATTACATAGTGCCAAACCTGGTCTAGATCTTAGAGAATTGTGAATTAAACAATAACTATAATAATATTAACCATACAAGAACCAGTTACAGTCATGTTTAAAATCATTATCCATCGAATATACTCCATTACATTAAACATTGTAATACATATAATATTCTTATATTACAAAGCATCACCATAAGTCATACGTGCACTAGATCCAACAACATAAATCTACAATAATTCACTACTGCTAAACTACATAGTTCGATACATACTTATAGTGGTGGGGACTTTCCCTTCACTGTTAATGCATTTTCCAAAATAGGTCACATGCTGATAATAGCCATGCACCTTTACAATAACATGCACCATGCAAGTGTGCTAATAATAGACATCTTATAGTTAACTAGAAGAAGTAATCCCATTATTATCTCAATCTCATACATGGTGCTTATCAGTCACTCGTTCCCAAAATATAATTTTTGTGTCATGAAAGTCTACATCCCAATGTGTGCTCCACACACTATCTTCCAAAAATATCTTGCATCCATGAAAATGGGTAAGTCTTGAATCAACATGTCCTGGTGTGCATTTCCTTTCCTATCCTTCTACACCTTCAATTATGCCTTGTTCCCACACGTAAATTATTTGTGTGTTTTCTCCTTATCACAATATTATGTCTTCTCAACAATGTTTCTTCTGATATTTTCCTATATATTTCCTCATTTAGGATTATACTAACCACATCATCAAATTTCAAACCTTTAGAAGTAGTCATTGTATTACTAACAACCATTACCAAGTTATCCCAGCTATTTAGAAAAGAGCATAAGAATAAAAGTTCTTTCATTTCATCATCAAATCAAATTTCTACTAATTTTAATTTATTTACAATAGAACAGAAATCATTCAAATGATTAGATACAAATTCACCTTCTTGCATTTTAGTATTAAATAATTTTTTCATCAAATAAACTTTATTTGAAGCACTAGGAGTTTCATACAAATTTTCTAAAGATTTCATCAACTCTACCGTGTTTTTTGCATCTGTAAAATTTGAAGCCACTGATGTTGTCAGGCTCAATATTATAGATCCCATAGCCTTTCTATTAAGAACCTTCCATTCTTCATTAGTTTTCATGTTTGGATATCCATTCTCATCCAACGGTAAGTATAGATATTTCTGATACAAATAATCCTCCACCTGCATTTTCCATAGTTTATAAATCCAACCGTCAAATTTATCTACTCGGTATTTACTATCTTTTTCCATTTCTCTTGTGCCACTCAATCATAAAAACCTCTTTGACTAAATCCTGTCAACACAAAAAACCTCCAAAAAAATCTCTGATACCAGTTGTTGGGGTTAAACAATATAACATTGTTGCATAGATCTATAATCAAATAAAGCATACAAGCAATCAATGCAGAAAATAACCAGAAGATGAAATAAAAAAGAGAAATATAACACGAGATTTAATGTGGTTCACCTAGTGTGGGCTACGTCCACCAAGAAATGGCCAATAATATTATTAAGTTCTTTATAAAGGAAATACAATGAAGATATGTTGTCTTCCAACACCTCATAGTGTGTTCAATGTTTGTCCCTCACTCAACTACTCTTTCTTGCTCACTAAGAAAACTTACATGCAAACAATTGATATTTTCTTCTCACATATCCTCATACAATACAAACATGCATATATATCTATTCTGGGAAACTAACTATGCTTTTACAATAAATAAATAATCTTTAAAGTAAGAGATTTATTCTATTTCTTGTTAAATAACAAAAACACAGTCTCACATGTGATTGATGCCAGTCCCTGGCTGACCGATGTTGGTTATACCTTGACCGATGTCGGTCATCCCCTTACCAATGTCAGTCACTATCAAAACTAGTAACATGTAAAAGCAAGCTTCTTGTGAGGAAATTAAGCTCCATACTCAACATCATGTGCACTTGATGCATTTTTTACCTTTCTATGATTATAATTTTTTATTTTAGAATGAGAAAAAAAAGTTATACTATTGTTATCCAAAATTCACCCTCAAGGTAATTTTGATAACATGCATCAAATTATTCAGTCCCGAGCAAGTAGATTGATTCGAGGAAAAAAATCATGTTTTTCGGGGTCCCCTCGGCCTTTTTCTAACTCTCGCATCCAAGAAGAAATCCCAACAAGTTAGAGAAAATGGAAAAAATGGAAAAATTAAGGTTGCAGGACTGTTTTAAAGCATTTCAGGTTTGAAGGGTTCGGGTCGTACTGAGGTTTGTCGTACCAAGCTTGGGGCCGAAAAAAAACAAATAAAATCGACTAAGTCAGACATTTTTGTCCCAAGCGGTCCCCGGGACAGTTGGGACATTGCGATACGAGGGACGTGAAAAGCCAAAACGGCTGAAAGTAAGAAAAATCGTCTAAGTCTTTGTTTCACGCGGTTTGGGACAGCCAGGACAAAAGTATGCATGGGATGTGAATCAGCTTGTTTGTCGAAAGATATTCCATTTTGGGAAGTTCGGAGATATTCGTCCGGGAGACCTGGGACAAAAGTATGCGTGGGACGCCAATCGGCCGGTTTTCTGAAAGACAGTCCATTTCAGGCAGTTCAGATATATTCATCTGGGACAGCCAGGATAAAAGTACGAGAGGGACACGTGAGATGCAAAAAGGTGAAAAAGCCGCAAGCAGGGACAAGGAAGCCCAAATCGGCTGATGCGGGAGAATGTGTCCCAGGAAGTGGCGGGGAAAAGAGAAGGACTTAGAAACTTTTCCAAGTTTCGGTCAAAGTTTTCAAAGGTAAAAGTTTTGGCCCACTGCCCCCACTATCGAATGGAATCTTAACACACGTCACCCAAGTGGTGGAGCATGGGGGGGAAATGGGAATTTTTCCCAAAGTGAAAAATACCAAATTGTTGAATGGAAAAGTGTGCCCCTCAGGCACGAGCCAATAAAATAGTGCCACGTGTCCAAGTGGCAAAAATTTTTAAGGGTGGGTCCGAAAGTAATTTTCAAAGGATGAGCCCATAGACGAATCAGATCTTGACATGTGTCATCCAAGTGACATAGCGCGGGGAAAATTTAAAAAAATTTCCAAAGACCAAAGAGGTAAAATTCAAAATTTTTCCCGCCGATCCGTTTTGGGCCTGTTTTTGCCCTAAATCTTCAAATGGCCATAACTTTCGATCCAGAGCTCAGATTTTCATGTTCTTTATATCAATGGAAATATAGTGAAATTATCTACATGATTCTAGGGTCAAGTTTGCATTTTGGTTCAGTTTGGAGAGAGAAAATTGAAAAACACCTCTGGCACGTGGTAATGGCCAGAAATGATGTTTTAACAACCAGTTTTAATGCAAAATTGGTCGCATTCTTCTTCAGCATGGCAAAAAATGTTAGGGCATGGGTCTGTAAGGATGCACATGCTATTTTAATGCATCTTCATTCAATGAGGAATGGCTCCCATGTTTTTACACGTTTTCTCTCTCGTGGGCTCGACCTATGCATTGTAAAAGCCAGATTCAGCTCATTTTTTGTGGGGGGTACCTTTTTTTGGATAGCAAACTTCTTCTTTCACCTTTAACAAGTGATTTTTGCAAGTATCAGACCTTCTTCATGATTGTAACAAGTTTCTTCCTCTTTGATGTTGCAAATGCAAGGATTTTGATAGTGAAAATGATAGTGCAGACTCTGTGATCAATTTTCAGTTCTTTGTTTGTATTGTCTTGCTTCATTTCAGACCTCTAATTGCATCTTATCAGCCTGTGTATGATGTTTCATGTTACATTTCATGAAATTGTGTCAATTTTCATGAACAAGAAGTGTTCACCCCTCCTTTTCTGGTGTATCACCGCTTTAGTGTAGGCTTTCATTTTATGCATTCTCTCTCCCTGGTCCCTTGGAAATTTAGGTTAGAATAGTTAGTTTCCCCTGCATTAGAGTAGATTGTGGCAGGTAGTTTAGGAGCAATAACCAGCTTTCTCTAGAGGTCTATCTCAAGTAGCAAGTCCCACAACTTGGAGATAGTACCCATGTTATCCAACCACACTGTGAGTTCAAGTATATGCACTTGTATAAACAGAGGGGTGTTGTGATTCGGTGATAATAGTTTGGGCACGCCCGATGGGACTTTAGAGGTCTCATTTTCATTGTAGCAAAGTTGATGTGCATCTGCTGCAATTTTCTTTCTTAAAATAGCTATAAATTGCGCATCTGGCGACTCCAAGGGGAAGAATCAGCTGGGTTTAGTAGTGCAGGCCTGAAAACTCATGAGAAGAATCACTACAAGGTCAAGAGTTGGAGAACAAGAAGTGATGTTTGAATATCTACAGTTATCTCCAAGAAGAAGGCAAAGATGAAGAAGGATTCAAAGGTCTCCATCTCCACCAAATATAACTCTCTCAACTGGTAGGCCTTTCATTCAGTCAGCAAGGGTTCTAAGACCAATTAGAATGGCACAAAACAACCCCTATGTCAATTTCACTGGCAACAGCCCACTTGCTCTCAATGAACAAAATCCAATCCCAATTGCAGCCTTGAAGAACATTCCATACTTCACTGGAGAGAATCAGACTACTCCTAGTGATCATGTTAAAGACATTTCCAACCTTTGTGCAATTCATGAAATCAATGAGATGCAAGTTGCTGTCAAATTGCTGGCATCTTCATTCAAAGGGAGAGCTTTGCAATGGTTCAGGAGTCTTGCCTCAGGTTCTATTCAAAATTGGAATCAGCTATGTATAGCCCTCCATGAGCAATTTGGGGAAAAGGGAGACAACTTGTCCCTTTTGGAGCAGCTGACGACTATCAAAAGAGCTCCCAATGAGAAGCTGACTGATTTTAATGTCAGATTTCAAAGGAGTTGGGAGAGAATTCCAGTGGCAGTCAAGCCAACAACAGAAGGTGCTTTTCTATATTACCTTAAAGCTTTAAATTCTGATATTTCTATGTTGATTCAATCCATGGGAGGCACAACTATCCCTGTTTCTTTTAGCATTGCCATTAGAGCTGAAAATTGTTTGATTCAAGCTGGAAAGCTAGCTCCTACGCCTCCAATGCCATTATATCCAAGTTTAGAGAGCCCAAGTACTAGTCAAGCACCTATCTTAGATCCTATTCCCACTCCTAGAAATCAGAATTCAAGTGAAGCTTCTACCTCATCTCCAAGTGCCCCAAATGAGCTTCAAGAAGTCATGAAGCAATTGCAAAATTTAGGTAATGATATGGTTACTCTCAAGAGGCAACAAACCCAAATTTTTAGACCTTCCTTCGAGCCTCAAGCTCAGCCTAACAGGTAGCCATATAAACCTCATAGACCAACCAATCCAGCTGTAAATCTAAATCAAGCAAGGCCTCTTGCCAACAGACCATTTCTACCCTATAATCCAAATGCTATATCTGCCTCTAAGGCATTGGTGCCAACACAAAACAATGTTGCTCAGGAGTATGATTGGTGTTTTCCATGCAATGAACCTCACAAACAATCTATATGCTTCAACGGTGCCTTGAATCAATCATTAATGGTGATAACCATTGGTGTGGAGGGTGAGAGCAGTCAAGGAAACAACCAATAACAAGAAACATTCCAGCAGCAATCAGCTCTAAATGACACCACACTTGTGAACTGGCAGGCAGAGGATTTTTGTCGCATAAATCAAACAGTCTCTCAAGGTGTTGCAACCAACACAAGGTCAAAAAGAAGGAATTTGGGTGAAGGACAGCCATTGGCTTCAAGTAATCCACAACCTTCTACCACTCCACAAGACTATTGGCAAGACAAAATGTAATCCCAAGCACATGCAAGGAGCTGCCTAAAACAGTTCCTAGGCCAACTCAAATGCTCAGTCCACTGCTGCCCATCATACAAGGGATGAATGTGTAGGCCAAGGGACAGCAAAAGGATACTTCATCCCCATTCAATATCATTGATCAGATGAAGAAGACAAATGTAAACATATCAATGTGGGAATCACTATCTATCCCAGGCGCAAAGAGATTTGCTATAAGCTACCATGAAGGACTGGTCAACTTCAAATCAGCAAGTCCAAATGCAAGAGAAGGTGCTCACAAATGCTGCCCAGCCTGAGAGGGAATCATGGAGGACAGAAAGGTAAGATGTTGAAGCCCCCTCCATTCTATGTTTCATTGATCATTGGGAACTAATTAGTGACACAATTGCATGATTGATTTCTGGGGCAAGTAGCATCAGTAATGCCCAAGCAAATAGCTGATCAACTAGGACTTCAATATGAAACCATATCCAAAGGGGTAGTGCAGTTGGATGGGACAGCAGTAAAAATAGTTGGGGTGATTAGAAACTTAAGTCTTACCTTGCATGCATGCCCAAATGTTGTTGTTTTATAAGATGTATCAGTTATAGACCTTCCACCACTCTTTGCCCTATGTTTGTCAAGAGATTTCATAGCCAAGATTCGAGGATATTTGTCTGCTGATTGGTCACACATTGCTGATTTAGAACGAGGTATGGGACCAAAGCTACAATCAGGTCTGAACCTATTGCAAACTTCCACATTGAGCCCTACACTCCAAGTCAGATCAATGGCAACTGTTCGACATTTGATTCAAGAAGATCACCCAAGCACTGCTGAAGCTGACACCAAGGTTGGAAGCATCCTAGATCTAACTCTTGATGAATGGGCAAACAAGGTGCATGCTTTTGATCCTTATCAAGAAGTAGAAAGAATATGAGCTAGGAGTCTATTGCATACATGAAGAAGATCAGCCCATTCCTAGCATCGCCAAGCCAGACCACAAGGATGATAATGAAGTATGGCAGCTATTTTTTGATGGATCAAGGAGTAGACAAGGTGCCAGAGGGGGATCCATGTTGGTTTCACCTCAAGGGGTAAAGTACTATTCAGCTTTTAGATTTCAAGTTTGCATGCTCCAATAACACTGTTGAATATGAAGCCTTGGTGCAAGGGATGCATTGGGCAATAAAGAGAGGAATAAAGAACTTGCTAGTCTTTGGTGACAATGAATTGATTGTAAATCAGGTCAAAGGGCAGCATGTTGCCAAGAATGATCTACTCAAGTGCTACAAGAATAGGGTGTAGAACCTCATTGAAGATTTTGAGGGCTTTGGCATCAAATTAGTTCCTAGGAAAGAGAACCAAGCTAGTGACAGGCTTGCAGCAGTTGGGGCAACCTTTGATATTGTGGAAAGCATTCAAAAGGACAAGGTACAACCAAACATCCCTATGATTATGAGGCCTTCAGTGCCGGATAACAATGTAATTTGGCAAGTGTTTGAGAATGACCAACAAATCACCCATTTCTTGCAAGAAGAAGCTAAGTTCTCAGCTAAAAATCAGGAAAAATTGGAACAGCAGTATGGTGACCAAGTGGTACACATGAGAACTAACAAGCTTCCCAAGGGACTTATCACTTTGGAGTCCATTTTCAATCCCAATGATCAGTTTAGGAAAGAGAAAGCAAACATTCAGGTCAAGAGAGAAGATTCAGTATCCATCTTGGTGGAAGAGAACAAACCATTGCAAATTGGAAAGATGACAACTGAACAAGAAAGGTATGAGTTCATACAGCTGTGTCAAGAGTTCCCTGATGTGTTTTCTTGGAGCTACGAAGATTTGAAAGGTTTTAATCCCAAGTTAGCTAAGCACACCATTGAGTTGGATCCAAATACTAAGCCCATCAGGCAGAAACAAAGGCCAATCAATCCACACATAGAGCCTCTCATGAGGAAATAATTGAATAAGTTGATTAAGTCAAGAATCATATTCCTAATTAATCATTCTAGTTGGTTCGCTAACTTAGTTCCAGTCAAAAATAAGAGTGGAGAGATCAGATTGTGTGTTGACTTCAGAGACTTGAATAGAGCATCTCTCAAGGACCATTACCCACTCCCTCTTATGGAGCAAATTTTGCAAGTTGTAGCTAGCTCTGAGAGGTTTTCACTACTTGATGGCTACTTGGGCTACAATCAGATTATGGTGAAGGAAAAAGATTAGTTCAAGGTAGCATTCACAACCAAATGGGGAACTTATGCATATAGGAAAATGTCATTTGGGCTATCCAACACTGGAGCTACCTTCCAAAGAGCAATGGACATGGCGTTCAAAGGTTTGATCAACAACGTGGTGCTGATATACCTTAATGATATCACTATTTTTTCAAAGAATGCAGCAGACCACCTCTCTCATTTGAGACAAGTCTTCCAAAGGTGCAGGAGATTTGGAGTGTCTTTGAATCCTAAGAAGTGTATCTTCCTAGCACATGAACGAAATCTCCTTGGCCATATTGTCTCCAAAGAAGGATTAGCAATTGATCCAGAGAGGGTTAAAGCCATAAGAGCACTACCATTGCCAAACCACAAGAAGGAACTTCAGAGTTTCTTGGGGAGAATAAATTTTCTTCAGAGGTTTGTCCCAGATTTTGCAACCCTTGTCAAACCTATCACCAAGATGTTGAAGAAAATCATGGCTTTCAAATGGACAGTAGAAGGCAAGGAGAGTTTTGAAGCAATCAAAGAAGCCATCTCTCATGCACCAACTCTCATCAACCCGGACTTCTCCAAGGATTTCACCCTCTATGCATTTGGGGGTAATGATACCATTTCTACCATTTTGGTACAGCAGAACAAGGACAATGATGAGCAGCCAATTACTTTCTTCAGCCAAAGCCTAGATGACTATGAGGTGAGATATTCTTTTATTGAGAAGCATGTACATGCAGTAATCAGAAGCTTGAAGAAGTTCAAGCATCTAGTCTCAAACAACAAGGTTCAGTTGTTGGTCTCTCATGCGGGAGTAAAGGACTTCCTCCTCAACAAGGATTTGAATGAGAAAAGGGCAGGTTGGATCACTCGTGTCATGGAGTATGACATTGAGATCAAGGTCACCAAGCTGGTAAGAGGCAAAGGATTATGTGAGCAGCTGATTCTGGGCAAGCAAAAGGGAGTATGTTTGACAGTTCAAGATAGCCATGTGCAAGGTAGCACTTAAGAATAGGATAATGTTGTCCCCACTCCTTGCTGGACCTAAGGTATAATGCACTTCCTAAGCATGGGCCTATGCCCTCCAGAGATGAACAAAACCCAAAGAAGACACTTCAGATTGCAGGCTATCCCATATGCCATAGTAGATGGTGTTTTGTTCAAGAAAGATGTGAATGGAATGCTTCTGAGATGCATTAACACAAATCAGATTCATAGGGTGTTGGAAGAGTTCCATGGTGGACCAGCTAGTCATCATTTTACACCAAGAGTAACATCCCTAAAAATCATGAAGGCTGGTTATTATTGGCCCAAGATTTTCAGTGATTGCTTTGCGTGGATCAAAAGGTGCAAGAATTGTGCATTCTTCATAGGTAAAAAGAGGCTTGCTGCCCTCCCATTGCATCCAATTTTAGTTGACCAGTCGTTCATGCAATGGGTTTTGGACTTCATTGGAGTCATTAATCCCAATTCAAGCCAAGGGCATAAGTGGATTTTGATAGCCACAGACTACTTCACCAAATGGACTGAAGCAGTAGCACTCAAGGAAGAAAATGATTCCAGCATCTTAGACTTCTATGAGGGGATAGTAACCAGATTTGGCATACCTGCTACAATAATCTCAGATAATGCATTAGCATTCATTAGATCCAAGGTGACTGAGTGGGATGTCAAGAACGGGATCTACCTAAGTACTTCATCAAACTACTACCCTAAGGGGAATGGCCAGGTTGAATCTACAAACAAGAACTTGTTGAGGATCATTATGAGGACTCTCTAAGAGAATCAGAGGTCTTGGCATACCAAACTAAAATCAGCCTTATGGGCTGATAGGATAACTCCCAAGAGATCCACAGGTAACTCACCATTCAGGCTTGTTTATGGAAGAGAGGTAATCTTGCCCATGTCACTTGAGTTGCCAACATTGGAACTCATGAAGCAGTTAGAGTTGCTAGAGTTTGGGCCCATGGAGGTGAGATATGCAGAATTGATGGAGCTCCAAGAGATCAGAGATCAGGCATCCCAATAAATGGAGAAGAATCAAGCTTTGATCAAGAAGACCTTTGATAGGAAGGCCAAGAGTAGATCTTTCCAAGTTGGAGATCTAGTGTTAAAATGGGATGCAGATAGAGCAAAACCGGGAAGACATTCAAAATTTGATGCCATTTGGAGTGGCCCATACATGGTCACAAAGTGTAAGGACAACAATGCCTTCCAATTTTCTTCATTGGATGGCGAAGAACTGCAGATTCCAGTCAATGGAATCTATCTAAAGCATTGCTACTAAAGGGAAATTCTCCACCTTGTAAATATTAGCTTATATTTTCATTCCTCCAAGTGCTTGTGCACATTGTTTTGCTGTATGTTGTTTTGCTTTCCCTAAGTGCTTTGGCACAGGCTTGCTGTCCCTGGAGATGTTTTGCAGCCCTTGCTTCCATCAGGTGATATTCCATCTTCCTCCTTGCAACATTCTAAGTCAGTTGGGGTTCCAAACATAGACAACTCATGACTACATGCCCAATGGATGCTTCAGGCAACTGGTAACTTCATCTAGCAAGCAGATGACCCCACTGAGTCACCAAAATTGTTATCCAAAATTCACCCCTCAAGGTAATTTTGATAGCATGCATCAAATTATTCAGTCCCGAGCAAGTAAGATTGATTCGAGGCCCAAAATCATGTTTTTCGGGGTCCCCCTTGGCCTTTTTCTAACTCTCCCATCCAAGAAGAAATCCCAACGAGTTAGAAAAAATGGAAAAAAATGCAAAAAATAAGGTTGCAGGACAGTTTTAAAGCATTTCGGGTCTGAAGGGTTCGCGTCATACTGAGGTTCATCGTACCAAGCTTGGGGCTGAAAAAAAGTGAAGAAAATTGGCTAGGTCAGACATTTTTGTCCCAGGCAGTCCGTGGGATAGTTGGGACATCGAGAGACGAGGGATGCGAAAAGCCAAAATGACTGAAAGCAAGAAAAATCGTCTAAGTCTTTATTTCGCGCGGTTTGGGACAGCCGGGACAAAAGTACGCATGGGATACGAATTGGCTGGTTTGCTGAAAGACAGTCCATTTCAGGCAGTTCTGAGATATTCATCTGGGACAACCGAGACAAAAGTACGCATGGGACGCGAATCGGCTGATTTGCCGAAAGACAGTCCATTTCGGGCAGTTTAGAGATATTCGTCCGAGATAGCCGGGACAAAAGTACGTGAGGGATGCGTGAGATGTAAAAAGATGAAAAATCCGGAAGTAAGGACAAGGAAGCCTGAATCGGCCAATGCGGGAGAATGTGTCCCAGGAAGTGGCGGGGAAAAGAGAAGGACTTAGAAAATTTTCCAAGTTTTGGTCAAATTTTTCAAAGGTAAAAGTTTTGGCCCACTGCCCCTGCCATTAAATGGAATCTTGACATGTGTCATCCAAGTGGCGAAGCGTGGGGGGGAAATGGGAAATTTTCCCAAAGTAAAAAATGCCAAATTTTAGAAGGGCAAAGTGCACCCCTCAGGCCCGAGCCAATAAAATAGTGCCACGTGTCCAAGTGGCAAAAATTTTTAAGGAAGGGTCCGAAAGGAAAATTTCAAAGGATGAGCTCGTGGCCAATCAAGGCCTGACACATGTCATCTAAGTGGCGGAGTCGCGGGGAAAATTTAAAAAATTTTTCCAAAGACCAAAGAGGTAACAAATTCAAACTTTTTTTTTTCCGCCGATCCGTTTTGGCCCTACTTTTGCCCTAAATCTTCAAATGGCCATAACTTTCGATCCAGAGCTCAGATTTTTGCGTTCTTTATATCAATGGAAAGATGGTGAAATTCTCTACATGATTATGAGGTCAATTTTGAATTTTGGTTCATTTTGGAGAGATAAAATCAAGAAATGTCTCTGGCACGTGGTAATGGCCAGAAATGACGTTTCAACAACCAGTTTTAATGCAAAATAGGTTGCATTCTTCTCTCAGCATGGCCAAAAATTTCAGGACATGGGTCTGTAAGGAAACCCATGCTATTTTAATGCATCTTCATTCAATGAGGAATGGCACCCACATGTTTTTACATGTTTTCTCTCTCCTGGGATCGACCCATGCATTGTAAAAAGCCAGATTTGGCTCATTTTTTAAGAGGGAGGAACATTTCTTTAGATAGCAAGATTCTTCTTTCACCTTCAACAAGTGTTTTTTGCAAGTATCAGACCTTCTTCATGATTGTAATAGGTTTTCTTCCTCTTTGATGTTACAAATGCAAGGATTTTGACAGTGAAAATGACGGTGCAGACTCTGTCATCAATTTTCAGTCCTTTGTTTGTATTGTCTTGCTTCATTTCAGACCTCTAATTCCATCTTATCAACCTGTGTATGATGTTTCATGTTGCATCTCATGAAACTGTGTCAATTTGCATTAACAAGGAAGTGTTCACCCCTCCTTTTCTGGTGTATCACCGCTTTAGTGTAGGCTTTCATTTTATGCATTCTCTCTCCCTGGTCCCTTGGAAATTTAAGTTAGAATAGTTAGTTTCCCTTGCATTAGAGTAGATTGTGGTAGGTAGTTTATGAGCAAGAACCAGCTTTCTCTGGAGGTCTATCTCAAGTAGCAAGTCCCACAACTTGGATTAAGTACCCATGTTATCCAATCACACCGTGAGTTCAAGTATATGCACTTGTATAAAAAGAGGGGTGTTTTGATTCAGTGATAATAACTATCAAAATGTATTCTATTAAATTTAAGTTTATTTTGTATAAGATAATATTTTCTGCACATTGAGGAAGTATTTGATACCTGTCATCATCCGATAATGTTTTTTCATATGGTCTATGATTATCACTTTGATTGATCTACCTCACTCTTGGGGAGAATGTGAGGCCATTAATTTTCTCCATTAGATTTTCATGGTGATGGATAATGGGAATCCTCCCATTCTTCCTCTAATTATTTTTCCACTTTGAGAGAAATTATTAGGACTATAATTCTCCCTCTTCATTATTAATTTCACTTCAAAGGATTTTAAAATTTAGATAATTACTCATATGCACCTATTTTATTCTTAGAAGATAATAGGAATCACTCATTTCTCATATATGATTTTATCAGATTGAGGGAGAATATGAGACCTCCTTTTTTTAATTTTACTTTTCAATTTTGGAGTCTATTTTTAGTTTTACAGATATGTGAACTAAACAAAATTTTGGATCACACATATTTATATTTTAAATTGAATTTTTTTATAACAAATTATTTCTTAGTTTATGAATGTTTTTTGATATTTAATTTGTCACATAGTTAATGAAAGTAATCCTTAATGATGTAAGAATTTGTGATCTCTTTTAAAGATTTTTTGAACTAAAATTTTCATTATTTTTTATAATTGATCTAATATTAGTGAATATTTGTTTATAGGGGTGGAAATCCAAGAATTTAGTCTCCCAAATATATTAATAACCACTTGCATTAATAGTTTGGGATGCTTCGCATGGTATTGACTTGGATGCAACATAAACAATAGTTTCCAAGAAACGTAAATACATATCCAATAAAAATATTTGGAAAATGTTCCTAAGACAAAAGATCCAATCATACTTGATGTTGTAAAATATCTAGATAATATAGAGAATCAAGAATTTGAGCGTTGTTTGAATAACACTGCAGCTGAAACATGTAATTAATTACTCACTTTTAAATTTCATATGATATTTTTTGTTTCAATTAGTGAATTTAAATGATTAATTCTATGAAACATTTATTTGTATTTCATGATAAAAATATAGATGTAGAGTCAACAATTCAAGGCTAAATACCACAATCTTTAGGTATAGTATTAGAAAAATTAGTTACTTTAATTTTAAAAAAATGTTGTAGTTGGTAGTTTTTAGAATATATGATTCAATAATTTATTTGTGCAAATCTAAGTAGAAAACCTCTATTGATAATGTATTTTGAAGGTGTGCTAATTTTTCAAGTGACCTCTAAAGTTTCTGGATCTTTCCAGACCAAAGGATGTCATTATATTCCAAGACAAAAGTTATGTCATTTTTAAACATGCATATGTACTAAATTTTAGATAGCATTTTGGTCATGTTTATGTGACAAAGATGTTAAATATTTAGGGAAGAATAATATGAAGAAATACACGGATGGTAAAAACAGATTTTTTCTTTATTATGGTGTTGAAATTTGCACAAATATAGATTGTGAATAGGTAAAAGATTTGAATATAGTATGTTCAAAGAATAAATCATATGACACTACAAATACCATATTGATCGGTTCTGAAATGGTAGGGGTTCCTCAAGAAAATTGTTTCATTACTCCATGTTTTTCCTTCTCATATGATATACAAGATGATAATTGGCTAATGGATCATGTTTGGTAGATCTTGAGAACTTTTTCGAATGACGTAAAATATTCAAGATCATTAGTTAAAATATTGTAAACGATAGTATAATGAATTTTTTGAACTAGTTTCATTGTAAGCCAATTTTCAAATCATTTTAAAGATGCGTTGTTATATTGTAAGACAATATAATCCATTCCAAAGTTAATACAATGCATTATTATTTATTTTATAGTATTGACATAAATTTAATTTTTATTTATTGTTCTACTAGTGTAATTATTAAAATGCTAGTAAATTTTATTATATTTTTAACTTCAATTACAATGAATTTATTATTTTTTGTAGTAATAGGGATGTACTTTTGGAAGTTATTTTAAATTTAGGATACAAATTGTTATTTATGCTATAACATTACATGGAGCTCAATTTTATGATGTGTTTAGTTATTGGATTAATCATTAATATAATCTCTATAATAATGTATAACATATATTTGATTTCAGTTGCAAGAAAATTGTTCATATTGGGAGTGGAACGATTGTTGTTCAAAGTTTCAAGATATTATGGAACTAAGCCTTACATATTACAACATGATTTTAAATATGCTTTATATACATATTTATTCTCCTGATTTATTAGATGTCGCAAGAGAACATTTCAATCTTATTGTGTGGTTTACATTTTTATATAACAAAGATGTATATTCTTTTCTTGCACACTTTACTTGGTTACGAGATACAAAATTTGTGTTCACTTAGTGAAAAAAACATAGTATAATATCAAATACATTTAATAGATATTAGAGTGGAAATTTTAAGCCTCTATATAAGAAACTTTTAAAGGATGTTATTGATGTGTAATGAGAGAGATATATTGATTCTAGCATATTATTCATTGATGAAGGGAAATACATATTTGAAAAGTTTGGAAATGTTGATTACTTTAAGATGCCACAGTGTCAAGATTTTGACAGATCTTATGAGAAATATATAATTGTTAAAACACATCTATATACTTGGGTTAAAAATGTGGGGCCTATAAAAAACTTGAGGTGTTCATTGAGAACTTTCAAATTAACTATTGATGATTATTAATTATAAATGACGCTTAAATTGTGAACTTCTTTTTTTGAGTAAAATATATTGAATGTAGATGTTGATTTTCTTGTTTTTATAATAATAGTGTTGACATAGATATTATGAATAGCAATAAGGTAAAGAGTAGTCAACTAAAAAATGGAAATAATCAATTTAGTAGTAATTTTTCACTCATTTTTTATATGAGTTAAACAATATATGGAAATTACACATGTTGAAATATATGGCCTCCTAATCATCATTTAAATGAAATATTCCTTAAGTGAACTAGATGGAATCATATTATATTAAACTAAATAAAAATTAATAGGGAGAATAGGTGGCTTCCAAATTTCCCTCAAATATCAACCAACAATTAGAAGTTTCAAATATATTATGAAAAATTAAATTAGTAAACTAGATGGCATCATATTATCCATTTGAGATCAAAATAAACATGAAGAGGTAGAATGTGTGGTCTCCCATTCTGATGTAATGTAAAAACAATTTGTAATGTAAACATAAATTTAGATGTAAAGAAATCGATAATGAAATTCTTGAAAATATTAAATTGGAGTAAAATTAGTCAAAATTTAAGAAAATGTTTTTCCAATATGAATTACAATTAATAGGGAGAATGGGTGACCCACATTATACCTCATAACTAAACTAACAAAAAATTGGAAACCAATAATGCAATTATTAGAGACCAAGAAATCAAATGTTGAAAACCAATAATAGCATTTTCAAAAACCAATAATAGAATTTTTGAAAACCAATTATAGCATTTTTGGATAACAAAATTTAGATGTGAAGAAACTGATAATGAGCTTGTTGAAAAATTTATTAGACTTAAATGAGTCTAAATTTAATGAAACAGTGATTAGTTGTGGTCATAAAACTTATGGTTATAACTTTTTGTTACAATTGTAATCACTTATGTCCGTAAGCAAGGTTATGACCATAAATATTTATGTCTGTAAGTATCCAATGAAAAATTGTGTGGAAACTAAATTAGTTATCACAATTTAATTGCCATGTTGTTTTTACTTTGTTTCTTCTAAAAAAGGTTCTATTGAAACTCTTAAAAAATATAAAATATGGGGGTTTGTAGCCCTATTTTCAATTTACCTACTTGTATAATTTTTTAATTTTTTTTCTAATTGTTTTTTTCATTTTTAAGGAAATAAATATCATTTTGACTTTTTACACCACTTTTAGTTTATGTATTATAAAATTAAAATATAAATTATTAGTATTTCAAAAAAATACTCAATGTTAGAAAAAAAATGTATCTTAATATGACTATATATTTATTTATCTAGAAAATTTTAAAACATGAGATTGATTAACTAAAATTGATTAATATGGGGGTAGTTAATATAATCAATGAGTAAATAAATGTTGTAAATAAATGTGATAAAATAATATAGAAATTGCTAAGTGATTTAACTAATGAAATAAAACCCTAGTGCGCAAGGAGAGGGTAAGGAAAGAACTCAGTTGGTAACTCGTGTCTATCGTAGAGTGTTGCAGATCTGATTGGAAATTCTGAGAACAAGAAAGAATGTTCAAATGTCCCAAAAAGAATAGATCTATAGAATCTGAGTGGACTGGGGCCCTTGGAATAGGACTGGGGCACCCATGGGTGCTCTGGTATGTAATATGGTGCCCTGGTTTATGAAAAAGATTTGAAACTATTTCTTATAGGGTCATAAATTAGTATGAAACCCTCACTTAGTGTTGCATCAAGTTCATTATCATGCGTTGTATGTCACCAATATTTAGAGCTGATGTAGAGACCTATAAGATGGAAATAAGAAAGTATCAAACCCCTAGAAGTAAAAATGCAGAATGAATGGGTCAGACTGACCTTAGCTGCCAGAATAATGGGCTTACTAAAATGAGAAATGCACTACATTTCAGACCTGGATGTAGTTCTAGTATGTGTGTAAATTTCGTGCCCTAGGTGCTCTTGTTCCAGTCTCACTTTGAGAAATAGTGAGAAGTAGCTAAATGAATAAAATGTAATAGTATATTTACATGGAATAGAATAGAATCCCCACCTATGAAGTGTGATGCAGACTTCCTAACTTGTGCTTTGATGATGGAGATATTTGGATGAAAATGTAATAGATGGATGCACCTTAGGTGAGTGATAGTAGTAGAATAATGCTAGGTCCCTCATTATGGTCTCATAACTTTTTGTTTATAGGGTTCTCTTAGTCTAATTTTGTAATTAACCCCAAAAAGGTTGACCACATAAAAGATAAGAATGATCAAACAGCTAGAAAATACCCAAAAAATAGTGAGAAAGTGGAAAATAGACCACAGTTCCCCTAAGTGGGACCAGGGCACCCATGGGCACCCTAATTAGGGTTAGTACACCATGGGATCTTCAGAAATAACTGGGTAAATGGGTGCAATAGGTCACAAAATATAAAATAAAATAAATAAGTGGCTAAAAGGACAGTGGTTAATTAATACTTTCTTCCCTTGAGAACCTTCTAAATAGTAGTATGAGACCAGGATAAATAAATGTCTAAAGTGCATGATTTTGTGACTATATTTTTGCCCCACATTATGTTAGTGAGAGGAAATATCAATAACATAAAGTAGATAGAGATAAATACCTGATGCTGTTGTAGAATGATGATGAAGGCATGCCGAAGGAATAGATAAAGTGTGGAATGACAAAAATATGGAGCATCGTGGAAACTATAGATGAAAAATGTGCAAAGAGAAAGTGATGAGTTTAAACCTATGGAAAAATGTGTGTGTGTGTGTGTGTGTTTAGTTTCCGTAGTGTGTAGTGTACCTACATGGTTATTAAAGCATGTGTGTTATCACCAAATGCTGTTGTTGTCACCATTTGTTTACCCCCATCTGCCTATTTTTTTCTCATATGGATGGACCTGCAAGGATAAAATGATCAAGTAGTCAAATATGTATATATTTAAGTGAAAAAAATGTTATGTAAGAGACGCACGTAATTGTAAAATACATAAAGTGTAAATTTAAACTTTAAATGGAAATGTAAACGTAAATGGAACATGTACACCTGATCCATGTTGAGAAAGAGTGTATAAGGATTTCTTGTAATCTAAATTTTTTGGGCGATCTCACACCACCCTGGCTCAATAAGTGTAGGGAGGAAATGCTTTGTGTCCTCCAAGCTCTAACTACTTCTACTCAAATGTGTGTGAAGAGATCTCTATAGCTTCTTATGTTTTTGGGTCATCCGACGCTGCAGGCTGAATTAGTGTAGAGAGACACACCTAATGTAACATTCAAGCCTATAACTTATTCCCAAAAATGTTAAGGACACCATGTCCTATAAAATCCATTATGTATGGGGTTTGTAGACTGGTTTTAACCCACTCAGTGAAGATAACTAAATCGAGCCGATGTAGAATCTCTTTGTTAGTATATAGAAACCCTCAAATGACTCCCCCCTCTTTGGGACACATACGAAATTATTGATAGGAGACATGCAACCCCAAAAGAGGGCCAACCACATGTACACTTAAAAGTTCTTTGTAGAAACCAAGGCACACACAAACAAGAAAGGATAGCCAAATTCAAGTGTAATCACACATTCATGTAGAAAACAATGTATAAGCTATGCAAACAGTGTAAATGCTATCAATAAAAGTAATGTAATCATGCAAGAAGATAATTATGCCACAACAAGTGGGTTAAAAATATGGGACATCACTCATAATGTCGCAAGACATGTAAGGCCATCATGGCTACAAACAAAAAACATTTTTTCATGGAAAATATAGGGAAAGGCCCGCAAATAATAACAAACAATAGCAGAAAATACAATAATCAAGTATGGAAACCAATATCCTTGCATAAGAAATGTTACACATGAAGCACCTATTAGCATGTTAGAAAGGTAGTTAGTATGTCAAAAGCATGTATAAGCAAATAATGTAAAGTTCTAAGTAAAAACTGAAACAATAACACCTCGAAGAGATGAATGTAGATGCCCCTAATGACCCATATAAGAAGGGTAGATGGGTAATTGTAACAAGTTAGGGGACCAAAAAGTGGACATAAAATCCTGAATTTTACATCAAAAACAATAAAACATCAAATGTTCTCTTTCGTGGACTTGAACCATTCCAAAAAATAAAAAACATGTCACAAAAATGGTACCATTACGTAGGGAAGATTGTTAGATTTGTAGAAATATTGATTTTAAATCGAATAGAATATGATAAATAGCATTTTATAAATTTTTTTACTATTAGTAGGTATTTAAGAAACTTTTTCCCATGAATGTTCATGTCTACGTGTAAGACTGCAACTTTTGTTTCACTTGTCATAATGTGATAAAACCTATACCATCCCAATCGTGGAGAAATTATATACATGTTAAAAAAAAGTATTTGATTTTGATTTTTTTATGAAGTTATGGTGGAAAAATGAAAAGAGATCTGTTTTCTTTATGTTTTTAGACCATTTTCATGGAAAAAATCATTAAAAAAATATCACTCAAAAAAATATAAAAATAAAATCTATCTAAAGGTAGATAGTGGAATCTAAATTTTCACCAAAGGAAAAAAAATCAAGTTTTGGTCATCCAAATCGAGGGAAAACAAATTATAATCTTATAGGATTTTTTTTAAAAATAACCAATTCATTGAATTTTGAGTGTTTAACATAGCTAAACTTGTAACTTTTTTTAAAAAAATAGTATTTTAGAAAGTAGATTCTGGATTCTACGATTCATATTTCTATAATTTTTTCTAACTTTGGGTGCATGCATTGTTAATAATCTATACAAGTTGATATTTCATTGTTATTTGCAATATGATGTCCACTTATGACCCCTTTTTGGCCCCCCAACTTGTTGCACTTACCCAGAAGGTGAGCATCCATGTAACTTGTAGGAGTCTTGTATCTACAATCACACTAAAAAAAGGCATGAACGTGCATGTGTGGATGATATAGATAAATGACATACAAGTAAACTAACTATCATGTGTAATAAATTGATCATGAACAACAAAAGTAAGCAGGAGTATAAGCAACAATAATGTGTAGCATGTTGTGGATGGATGACATGGAATGAAAAATGGAATGATAAGAGTCGTGTGCCCCCTGATTGGATGTAAATGTATGTAATGAGGTTCATTTTTTCCCCCTTAGCATTCAAGAATGAATAGTAAATGAGTGTGCATCATTGGGAAATGGTCGAGTAGTGTGTGTGGTTTGTCTAGCACGCTATGGTGAATGTGTATGTGAAGAGATAAAATGAGACATATAGAAATGATTTTTGTTAACCCTATAGTTAAAGCATATATCATGACTTGATGAATGGGTGAGTGATGATTTATCCCTAAGCATATATCACTATAAGATGAATTGTCAGGATGAGTGATGATTTAGCCCTAAGCGTATATCACTATATAATTAATGGTAATGAGTGGTGATGTAACCTAAGGTGTATACCACTTAAATGATATAATGCAGGTGGTGATCTAGCCTAAAGCATATACCACTGTGAAATATGAAATTTGAGTGAATATTTAGCCTAAAGTGTATGTCACTAGCTGTTGTAGAATGAAATGTCACATTGTGAATGTAAGGTCCATTTGATTTTTAAACCCTCATCAGTCGAGTATGGACTGATGAACTAAAGTGCATCATTGGGTTCTGAGTGCAGCATGTAAAATACAATGTAGTGTATGTAAGGACAAAATAAAACCATTTGATGAGTAGAATGTGTAAATACGTGATGTGTAGAATGCAATGTGACAAGTGTAGAATGTGTAAACATTTAATGTGTAGAATGTATGTATATAGGCTAGAAATGTAATGTTAGAATCCTATGTGATGAAGACTAGGATAAGATATGAAGTATAAATGAAAAAATGTCAATTTTTTTTGGATTGAATGTAGAATATACAATGTATAAATCATATTGTGTGGTAAAATGCCATGTGTAATGCTTATAGTGTAGTGAGTGGCGTTCAGTGTAGTAGTAATCCCTCAATAGTCAAGCGTGAACCAAAGCACAAGAGTGTGTCTTCAGTGAATGATAACTCTAGAGTACATTATGAGTATGCCTATGAAAAGTGTGTGATATATGACTATCAAAGTATGGGTGGTGTGTTGATGATATGATAGGAGGTGTGTGAGTTATTATGCCCCCCAAGTTTGTATGCAATTAAAATCTAGTCAAAAGGTGCTAAGTGGATCGATGTAATTAGAATTTGCTTTAACAAAAGTGATGGTACCCCAAAGTTGTAGAGGATTGTGATCATCTAATGGTTTATCACCATAACGAGCTGTATCTAGGTCCTACTCATCAATATATGCAGAGTCGATAACAAGTGTTGGCGTTACAAGGTTAATGGTAGGAGATAATGGTGTAATCATGAATGGTGGTGGTGTAAGTGAATATATATCATAAACATTAGGAGGATTAGTTACTTTGAGGAACTTAATTGGTTGGATTTTAAATTTGAGAGAAGGCCATGTTGCAGTGATTTTTAAAGGAGGTGTCTTAAGTTGACTTTATAATTCTATAGACAAATTAGTAGGAGGATTTAGTGAGATAATGTCGATAGGTGGTTACTTAGAAGCTGCTTGAGTTATTCTAACTTGATGTTCATTAGTTGGTGAAGAAGTAACATCAAGAATAGGATATGTGTTTTCCTTACTAGGAGAAGGATCATAATGCACATGTGAGGGTTTTTCAATATCACATATGCAATGAATAAGAGAATCATCTAGAACCTCCATAGAAATATTAGAGGGAGGTTCACTAGCAGTCATAGGAGCTTTCTTAGATTGATCTTGAGTAAGACAAGGTGGAATATACTTAGGATCCCATGTGGGTATAGTATTTGTAGGTGGGCGTGCAATAGGATGTTTTCTAGTGAATGAAATAACTCCCTAATGCTCAATATTATTGACTCTATGTTGTAAATCATAGCAATCATGGTCATTATTTACATTTATTCGATGATACTGGCAATATGGATGATCTTGATACTTTATTAGGTGACAAGGATGATAGTAATGAATAGACAATAGAGTGATCAATTGACAACTAAGGAACTCAGTAAGAATGTCATGTGGCTTAGCATTACGAGCATGTATGAGAGGTTCTGGAAATGGCATGACTTGAGGTTCAACTATATGAGATATAGTGGACATAAATTGAAAATAATATGTAGGAGCAAAAACATGAAATTGAGAAGCATCCTTAAGCCATTATCTTTCAGATCTAAGAGATGTGATGGTGGATTCCACGACTACAAATTTATCATGTAAGGATTGAATTAAATCTAATAGTGGTTGATTAGATGGAGGCTCATTAAGACTAGGGTAGACAAATAAAAAATGCAGCATAGAACTTAATTTCTATGGTGGCGTATTATTGTCAAAATATTTGGTGAATAGGGATTTTTGGAAAACAGCCTGATAAGTGGTATATCTCTTAAGTAAATCAGATAAAGAAACTTTACCCATGATAGAAGAAGAATAAGGATTCTAAGTGTGAAAGACATTGGGTTCACCAAATTGATTAATATTGGGTAGTTAATCTAATCTAGAAGGACATAAGGGTAAGTTCACGAAGTTGGGGGGCCAAAAAGTGGACAAAAACCCAAAAAAAAATCAAAACATGTATGCATTCTATTATAACGTGATCACATTTTAAATTTTCAGGTTTGGAATTTACCAAGGCATAACGCGTACATGTTATAATGCATATGCGTTATATAACGTGTATGCATTATGCCTACTATAAAGAAAAAAGAGGCCCGAGCCTCTATCATTTTATCTCCCTCAAACGTGAGTTTCAGAGCTTAACTGTGCCCTCGCATTTTTTCTTTCAGCTGGATCTCAAGCTCAAAGTATTGTTTCTAGATCACGGGGATGATTTGAATCGATGATGGTGCCACAAAGAAGAGGTAAGCATAATTATTTTCTCAAAATTGCTTTGAAATATGATAATTATAGATTAAATTTTGAATTGAATACATATTTTTTATTGTTACAGTTAGAGGTTGAGGGAATCAACCACAACCAACCTTGTTGTTCCTATCATCCCTCCCAACACTCCCACAATTGATCAACATCCCCTAGGTATTCAAGACTATTTAGCAGACCACATAGTTGAAAACAAAATTAAAATTGAGGGATTCATAATCTACAAATCCCCATCGTGCCTCACTTTCAAAACACATTAGAGGCATTACTTGTTCAAGTTGATGTAGAAACGGGGAAATTTGATTGTTGGAAAACTTACAGAGAGGGTTGTAGGGTTTATTATTCCAACAAATTGTCATATGTGGATGTAAAGACAAAAGAAATTTTAAAATACCTAATATGTGCCTTATTCACAGACCCCCACACTAATTTTCCTATTTTGTTGTCATGTAAATAGTTTCCCATCTATTGGTGCAATACTAATTTGATTAAAAATATTTTTGGGGACCGATGGTGGATGGTGTTTGATTTTCCACCTTGTAATAGCAACGAGGTGTCACTATAATTTTTGAGGAAACTGTATTGCGAGTTTATCCTCAACGAGATCCCAACTTATTTTGATTTCTCAGTTTTACAGGGCCAATGAAAAGGATCTACAAAAGATCGACCAGGTGCACAACATGCACCTATTCAGTAGGGTAGATTCCCCACACATAAGCCCCCTCACCCTGAGATTATCCCTCAAGTAGTGAAGGAGACATTAGAGATTGATACATTCCACGTTCTTCAGGGGCCATCTGCGACCCTTATTCAACATACGAGGGAGATTTCTGAGCCATATGATCATGGAGGTACACAGAGTATTCCCTCAGGGAGTACTAGTATGAAACCACAACTTTTCTCATCATGTGGTAGCATATGTTTGGGGCCCAAGGAGGATGATACTTTCATGTGTACTAATTTTGGTTCACAGGATGCTAGGGTTTCGCACGATAATGTCACTATGTCAGATGTCCTTTTGAGTGAGACATTTTGATTATATTCATCGGCATCACCTTCTTAGGTAAATTTGTTATGTTTTGTTATGTGTGTTACAAAAAGTCACTTATATATGTTAAATTTTTGAAATAATTGTATTTGTACATGTATATGCATTGATATTACAGTGCGCGGGAGGTGCATATTCATCCTGACCATAGGCAGTGAGCATCATGCATACACATACATTAACAAAGGTAATTTAGAATGTTAATTATGTAAAATTTTCACATACATGTGTATATATATATTTGTATGTATATATATATATATATAAATTTTTAAGTAAAATATATGTATGTTCTTGTATGTCCATCCAACTCATGTGATATAAATTCTCGATAAAAATGTTGACTTCACTAGAAACCCCACCATCTCTACAACAAGTAGATAAAGGTGTTACTGCTATGATTTCATCTGCGCAGCAACTCACTGAGGTATTTGTATGCCAGAAAAGTGACAAGTGAGCGTGGGAATATACAGGTAACTCTTCCGCATACCTGACCTCCCGAGGTCATGCCGAGACAGCCGGTGGGGATGGAATATGCGTGGGATGCAGACAGACTAGTTAGGAAATCTAATGTCTTCAATACGCACTAGTGGAATTTACAAATCTAAGGAAAAGAAGGCCCTTTTAACCTGAAATGGTGTGATAGATCGATCGGCAAGGATGACTGCTCGAAGGCTCCAATCAATATCAAGATCTGGCATGATTCGATCTATGGGTTGTGGAATACGTGGAAAATGACCTGGGATAGTTTCGTGTATGTCTCCAGATAAGGTCATATGGTGGGTGATGAATACAATTGACTCTACAGATGATTCTCTGGCCTAGTCCAGAATTCTCTAGCTTTGTTAGCCACTATATCTAGTAAGGATAACTACTCGATGATGGTGGGTGGAAGTGGAGTAGATCTGAATACTAATATGCATAGGCCAGTATCTATTTCTGATTGACTTATGGATTCGTCAGGTTGTGGGATTTGTGGATCACAACCGTAGATCCTTGGTTGTTACGGTCATGTTATGGTCATGTACAAAATCAAGTCCTAATCCCTAGTATCCAATAATCATATGCTTTCTCATCTTCTATATTTAAGATTAATAACTGCGCGATCTTCTTAGAATACCTCATAGGCATTCTTGCAACCTGGATTCTTAGGCTGGTATCTATATCTAGAAGATTGTCTCCTACATTTGGCTGTGGGACCAAAGGATCACAACCAAAGGTTTGTTCTCTTTCAAAACCTTCTACAGTCATGTGTATGTTTGCCTAGGGTAATCTGTAGTTTGGTTGATTTGACCAAAATGTGTGTGCTTGGTCATCTTCTATATTTAATCCCCTCAACTGAGAGCTGATTTGTCGTAAATCTATTGTTGTTTGGAAGATTTGTATTCTAAGGTTCTGGTCTATGTCAACTATTGCCATGACGAGATTGAGTTGAGGCACAATTGGCTCAAATACGTATTCCCTGGGCTCCCTGGGTCCCGTGATTGTCATACAAAACACTAATGTAAATCTAACTGCAACAAAGCAAATTTTAACTACGTGAAATAAATCTAGAACATATATATAATTTCTATTTTTGTATTTTCTAAGAAACCTTAAGAATTCAAGAAAGCAACTATTTAAATGTATCTAGAATTTGACAACTTAAGATAAAACTTAAAACAAACAAAATAACCGAGTGTAGTTATTTGTCTGTGTAATTTGTAGATCTATTCTAAATAGTGAAATAACTTGCTTAATCTATTTTCCAGACTTTCGATCCTACCTCAGAAGTGAGGAATGAATCATAGTTTCTTAGAAACTATCAATCCCCACAACTTCCCTGGTAATATCGAAAGTAAACTTAACTAAAAAGAAGTGATTATCTACTCTATTTGATATATTTCTAACTTTAGAACTTTGAAAGCTAGAACCTGGATTCTGCAGAATAGTGGCAAATCCAATGGTGTGTGTGATCTTGTCCCCTCAGTGTGATCTCCTTGTTCCTTTATGTTCACATGAATCCAAAAAAGCGTGTAATGCTAGGATCAACAGAAGTAGATATTGGGACAAAGGCAGCTCAAAATGCAAACTGAATATAATGCGAGTGGGAGAGGGATAGCGCAAGAGTACAGAGCTTGGTTTATGTAATTCCTAGAGGGATTTATCGTGGGTCATGCAACATAAAGCATCCAGAACCTGAAACTATCCTATTTTGAGGAGCAAAACCTGAAACTTTAATGGCTTCCTAAGCTATTCTACTCCAATGGATTGGGTGAAATGATAGCACTGCCTGCATGAGATGGATATGTGGCTTACCAACAGCTGAACAATGCTAACTAAACATGCAAAGCATTGAAACTATGGCTTCTAAGCAAAATAATAAACTGAACTATTGAAAATGAGAGCATGAGAAGTGAATGAGGGGCCAGTCCTATTTGTTTGTGCACAAACCATTTATTTATAGCTTTTCATTCACCCAAAGATCAAAACCAAACTAAACTCTAAAACTATAAACAAAGGCCAAACACTATTCCAGGGGACCAAAAACATAAATGCAAGCCCAAGTCTGCAAAAAAAGCTGGTGAATCATTTTTTTTACATGAGTCACATTAAAACACTTTCTGGAAAACGCGTAAAGGACCGCCACTCTGAGCAGGGTGGTGGTTATAGGACCGCTACCCTAATCAGGGTGATAGTCACGAGACTGCCGCCGATGCATGGCAGTGGTTTTGTCACTGAAGAGAAAAAGGCCAAGAAAAGAGGGGAAAAGGGAAAAAAAAAGGATGCAGGGACTAAATGGGGCATGCGGGATGTTAACGCATACTTGGAGATCTTTTCTAGATCCCGAACACCTTGCGAGGAGACCTGTATCATCATTGAGGCACTTGTCACGTTGTTCCGGTAGTATAGTACCTTACAATTTTGGGTACATACAGTATTCAAACAACACGTAAATTTTGTTAAATTTCTCTTGTAATTCATATTATGTTAAATTACATGTTAGTAATGTCTTTCATTGTAGAATTATTAAATTATTTTAATAATGTCCTTCATTGTCTATATGTAGGAGTTAACTGTGATAGGTAGAAGCCCTATTCATGTGATTCATAGGCATGGTGGGGTAAAATCAATAGTTCTATATTGATAAAATTAGTTAAAATGTTGTCATTATGTACATACATGTACTTAGTTCTATTTTCGCTAATTCTAATGTTAGATTTTTTGATCTTATGTGTATGTAGAGAACTTCAACCCCCTCCATTTTGACTCTGAGGACATGAACTCCTCCATCTCATCATATTCGTACCCCCGTTTGTACTGCAAGAGCTCCCGATGACTCCTTTGAGTGTGAGATGTAAATTCGGCGTGATCAATAACTTTCAGTAAGTTTGTGTATTTATGTAAATACTTTCACTCTAGAATGGTCTTAAATACATGTTGAAAACATATATAAATTAAGTTTTGACAAAAAAAAAATGTTTACATTTACAGGCTCATCTACAGGTGAGTATTAAGTGGAAGAGGACACGAAGCATGGGATCGAATGATCCAAATTCATCTCATGGATCTCCATCTTCGTCTAAGGAAGGGCCTTCTTCGAGCAAGGCCAAGAGAGGGATAGATTTTGATGAGTAGGAAATATATGTCTTACATGACATTGTTTTTGTATGCCTATGTGCATGGCATTGTATGTACACCTATATGGCATTTAAACTTGATGGTATATGACCGATTTAGGAATTTTTGTATTTATTATGCACATTAAAATATTGTTTGGAACTTGATAATTTTGTATGAGACCCTACATTTCAGAGACTATTTTCCCATGAAACTAATATGATGTGCACTTGAGAATATTTAAGACATTATGGATTATTGTTTCATTTATTGGTGATGTACATGTACTAGCATTTTCAATGTATAATATGCAAAAAACTTTGGAAATCAATATTCATATAATGTATGTATATAAAGAGTTACCTAATATGAGTAATTATTCAATTTATCAATGTGTATATGTGTATTTACCTTTCACTTCTTCTTGCTCATGGTCTCTTTATACTCGGTCCTATTTTATCATACAATTACTACATTCTTCTATGCTTCTTAGTCTTCTCCCTTGTTAAAACACCTGAGAGTCATCACAATTTGATGCCTTTCATCTATTGATATTTTGAGAATGTCTCTCCATGCACATTACTCCAATGCTTGAGAATGTTTCTAGATGCAATGACATTCTGATTCAGACACTCAATGATTCTTGATTGTCTAATCCTATTCAATCCATGTTATTACCTTAAAATCTATAGGCATTTCAAGTTATTTGGAAATCACATCACACCATTCACTAGGCTTGATGAGTACCCCTATCCTTTTGAAGGAACTTTTGAAAGCATCCATGGATTTTTATTAGCATAAATTATCGATGAATGGAAGGTCACTAAGCCATAGGCTAGCTAATTCCCATCCAGAACTAAAAAAGAAATATTTACTAGGTGATTGACAACTCCCATGTGTTCTTAGACATACCCCTATAAAATTCATTCTTAAACCAGTCTATTCATTGAGGACTCTTAAGGTACTACACCTAGACGAGGTAACCCAAAAGCATGGGTAGCATAGGGAACCAAAAAAAATCCTCCACTAGTGTTCAACTAGCCACCCCGACATGTTGGAATAGATGGTTTGGTCCCATGAGCTTCTGTTTGCAAACTATAACATATGGGAGCCCTACACTGACTCAGACTGCAGTATTTCATGTGTTTACAAACAATAGGACAATAAGAGAACTAAATGGAGATGGAGAAAAATGGGAGAGGATTTTGTAGAGGGCTTCAACATGGAGGTTTTTTATCTGACGAGATGCCTCTAGGTGCCATGGAGTCTGAGAAAGCAAATGTCGGATATATAATGTGTTTTGGTCTCAGGGATCTTAAGAGACTACGCCCAAATGAGATAGAACAAAAGCACGGGGAGCATAGGGAACCAAAAAAATCCTCCACTAGAATTCACCTAGCCACCCTAACATGTTAGCGTAGTTAGTTTGGTCCCACAAGGTACTGTTTGCAAAATACAACATCTAACACCCTTACACTAACTCTGACTACACTATTTCACGTGTTTACAAAAAATAGGAAAGAAAGATAACCAAATTGAGATGGATAAAACCATGATAGTATTTTGTAGAGGGACCTAAATTGGAGGTCTTAGATCTGACAAGACGTATCTAGGTGCCACGGAGTCTAAGAAATCACTCGTCAAAGATATATCATGTTTTGGCCTCAAGGCTCTTAAGGGACTACGCCCAGACGAGGTAGCCCGAAAGCACAAGGTAGTGTAGGGAACCAAAAAAAATCCTCCACTTGCATTCAATAGGCCATCCAGATGTGTTAGCCCAAATGGTTTGGTCCCACAAGCTACCATTTGTAAAATAGAGCTTCTAGCAGCCTTACACTGACTCAGACTACGCTATTTGGAGCATTTGCAAAAAATAGGACAGTGAGAGAACTGAATAGAGATGGAGAAAACCATGATAGGATTTCTTATAGGTCTTCATCATAGAGGTTTTAGATCTTACGAGACATCTCTAGGTGCCACAGATTCCAATTAATCACCCATCAAAGATATAACGTGTTTTGGTCTCAAGGCTCTTAAGGGACTACGCCCAAAAGAGGTAGCCCGAAAGCACAGGCAGCATAGGGAACCAAAAAAATCCTCCACTAGAATTCACCAGGCCATCAAGACATGTTGGCTAAGACAGTTTGGTCCCACAAGCTACCATTTGCAAATTACAACATCTAACAGCCTTACATTGACTCAAACTACAATATTTCGTGCATTTACAAACAATAGGACAATGAGAGAACCAAATGGAGATGGAGAAAATCGGGAGAGGTTTTCATAGAGGAATTCCACATGGAGGTTTCATATCTGATGAGACATCTCTATGTGCCACAGAGTCTAAGATATAACATGTTTTGGTCGCAGGGATCTTAAGAGACTACCCCTGAGTGAGGTAGCCCAAAAGCATGGGGAGAGTAGGGAACCAAAAAAATTCATCCACTACCATTCACTAGGCCACCCTAACATGTTGGCATAGTTGGTTTGGTCCCACGAGATTTTGTTTATAAACTATAGCGTCTGACAACCCTACACTGACTCAGACTGTAGCATTTCACACCTTTGGAAACAATAGGATAGCGAGAGAACCAAATGGAGATGGATAAAACCGCAAGAGGATTTTGTAGAGGGCCTTAACATAGAGGTCATGGATCTGATGAGACATCTCTAGGTGCTATGGAGTCTGAGAAATCCTATGTCAAAGATATGGCATGTTTGGGCCTTGGGGCTCTTAAGGGACTATGCCTGGACGAGGTAGCCTGAAAGCATGAGGAGCGTATGGAACCAAAACTAAGACTCCAATAGCATTCACCAAGTAATTATGACATGTTGGCCCAGATGGTCTAGTCCTATGAGCTACCATTTGTAAAATATAGCATCTGGCAACCTTATACTGACTTAGACTACACTACTTCACGTGTTTGCAAACAATAGGAAAACGAGAGAACGAGATGGATATGGATAAAACTGCGAGAGGTGTTTGTAGGGACTTGAAATTTTTTCCATGTTAGCACTAAAGAGCTTCAAACTTTCATTGAACGACTACAAAAATCTAACCTAAATAGTCTGAGTAATAGATTAAATCAGCATCCTCTTTCTCACATATAAAATAAATTTCTTCCTTCAAAAAAGAAACTATGGGTGAATTCTCAATCAAAAAATAAATTAGAATTCTAAACGAGTTTGAGGCTCAATTATTAAAACTTCATTGATTTTTTCTTGCCAATATGCTGCGTTTGGAACTACCTGATTTGATTTGTGAAGTTGAAGCAACTGGGATTAATAAAAATAATAGACTTGGCAGTTGTCCTTAAGATTATCGATGATTATATCAACAACATCACAAAGATCTTCCATTCTAGTTAAGTTGTGATCCTTCTATGCTTACAATTTTTCCTTTTCTTCTTCTCATATCTTCTCTTTAAGTTCTTCCAGATGTTTTTGGGTAATCAAATCGACTCTTTATGATTTTTAGGAGGCATTTCTTCTTAAATCAAAGTGACATCTTCACCTAATAATTTTTTTCACGATGTTCATTGTCATCTAAAGTTGAAGACTAAAAATTTATATGGCCTTTGGCTTCGTTTTGTGTAAAAAGAACCTTTTGTAATTTCCCAAAAAAAAACCCTGCTCTTCATTCTCTATTTATTTGAAGATATTCATTCTTTCAAAATGAACAGTTGGAACATTGATGGTCTCCTCAACAAAACTAAGTTCATAGTGTACATAGTTGCATCATGTGGAAAAATAATTGAACATTGGTGGTTTCCTCACCCGTGCTTTTGGGCTACCTCATTCGGGGGTAGTCCCTTAAGAGAACTGAGGACAAAACATGCTATATCTTTGATGGGTGATTTCTCAAACTATGTGGCACCTAGATATGTCTTGTCAGATCCAAAACCTCCATGTCAAACCCCTATATAAGAGCATCTCGTGGTTTTCTCCATATCCATTTGGTTCTCTCACTAGCCTATTGTTTGTAAATGCATGAAATATTGGAGTTTGAGTCAGTGTAAGGCTGCTAGATGCTATATTTTACAAATGGTAGCTTGTGGGACTGAACCATCTAGGTAAAAACATTTGAATGGATTGGTGAATACTAGTGGAGGATTTTTTTTGGTTCCCTACGCTTCCCATGTTTTCAGACTACCTTTTATGAGCGTAGTCCCTTAAGATCCCTGAGGCCAAAACAAACTATATCTTCGACAGGTGCTTTCTTAGACTCCGTGGCACCTAGAGACATATTTTCAGATCCAAAACCTCTACATTAAATCCCTCTATAAAATTATCTTTCGATTTTATCCATCTCCATTCAGTTCTCTTGTTGTCCTATTGTTTGCAAACGCTCCAAATAGTGTAGTCTAAGTTAATGTAAGACTGTTAGATGGTGTATTTTATAAACGGTAGCTTGTGGGACTAAACCATCTGGGCCAACACATCTGGATGGCCTAGTGAACACTAGTGGAGGATTTTTTTTGGTTCCCTATGGTACCCATTATTTTAGACTACCTCGTCCGGGCATAGTCCCTTAAGATCCCTGAGGCCAAAACACAATATATCTTCGAGGGGTGATTTCTTGAACTCCATGACACCTAGATATGTCTCGTTAGATATGATACCTCTATGTTGGGTCCTTATATGAAATATTATCACCATTTTATCCATCTCCATTTGGTTCTCTCATTGTCTTATTGTTTACAAACACACGAAATAATGTCGTCTGAGTGAGTGTAAGGTTGATAGATGTTGTATTTTGCAAATGGTATCTTGTGGGACCAAACCAACTACGCCAACACATCAGGGTGGCCAAGTGAATGATAGTGGAGGATTTTTTTGGTTCCCTACGATCCCTGTGCTTTCATTCTACCTTTTTCAGGCGTAGTCTCTTAATATCCTTGAGACCAAAACATGTTATATCTTCGACATGTGATTTCTCAGACTTCGTGGCACCTAGAGACGTCTCATCAGATCCAAAACCTCCATGTTGAAGCCCTCTACAAAAGCTTCTCCTGGTGTTCTCCATCTCTGTTCAGACCGAGTCAGTGTAAGGTTGTCCATTGCCAATCACCTGAATAATATAGGTAGTTCATACAATATAGGTGGTGAAATGAGAATTTTTATAAGATATTTTTACAATATAGGTGGTGAAATGAGAATTTCTATTTGTTTTTCCTTTCTAATATTTAATTTCTCTTAGCTTCACTTAGCTTCGAGAATAATAAATTCTCTACTAACAGTTCCAACCACATGAAGGTGGAAGCTTTTTTATCACCACTAACCTACATAAACATTTTAGTAAGCAATTAAATAGAATTTTAAATCATACAAAATTTAAACAAAATCATTTAAGTAAATATTTAAATTAAATTCATGAAAAACATACCTTTGCAAATATAATCCAATGAACCGCAAGGATCAACTCTATTCATGATAGTAGAAAGAATTGCTTCAGGATCTTATTCACGAACCTTCCAAAAATTCTTGTTTGATGGCCGACCTCGATATTTGATTAATTTAATATTTGTTGCAAGGACCAAATATGAATAGTGAAGTATCTTCCGATGTAATTTATAGTCTTCAAACAACCAAATGTTTGATTTTTTGATAGGGTATCATCAAAGCCAAGTTCCCGTGACTACCACTGACCCAGTGGGTTACTCAAGGTCTTCACCATCAATGACTGTGGAAGTCAATTTTCTTCCCCTCTACACAATGAGACAAGAAGTAGTCTGTTCCTTCTTTGTTAAATTCCATCGCAATAACTGCAAAAATGTGCCCTATGTATCACAAAGTAAAAAATTTCAGTCAATTTAAAAATACGTTAAGAGTTGACCATTTAATAATTTATAAATCTAAAACATGGCATGTACATATATGTATGTACCTTGTTGCGCTAAATCAAAGACTTGGTCAAAGTCAAGTGATGTTGTCATTTGATGTGAAGACCCTGTAAGTTGTAATGCTCATGGAACTTGATGTGTGTTGAGTGGAATTAGAGGTATACAAGTCCATTTATCCACCCACTACTATGAATCACATTCATTCCACACAAAATCAATGCATGATATATAAAAACATGTCATGCACCTAGTACAGATATTCCAAGCATTCACATCTAAACTACGTAATGAGTGTATATCACTTGATCCTGCAACTATCATATAATTTTCAAAGTTTTCCAGATGTTGTTCCTCTATCAACCAAAAATATCTATGAACCGTTGATCTCTCTTGAGATTCATGGCCCATATTCTTGACACACCAATCAAAAATATTTTTTTCATCTGTAAATTTAGCACTATCCTTGAACTTTAACTCTTCTATTAGAAATTATCTTTTCACATATGCTCCTACACCATCATGCTCTCCTTTTCCATGCCCTACCTTAGTAAAAATATAGATATGTTGTACATTTATTTATTTATGCATCCTACTTAGCCAATAAAACATCTGTGCATTCTTGAATTGTGATGTGTAGTTATCCGACCAAATGCAATGTTGATTGAAACTAATGTTCCGCTCGTTCAAGTTTGCATAAAACACCTAGAAACACCCTTGTACATATTCTGTAGAATGTGTTCGATCATTATTGATGTAAAAATGATACTCTCTTAATATTTTTCAGTCTTTTTCATTGCTCTTAGGAGAGTTCATGAATGTTATATGCACAAAAATAGAAAATTACACTAAGTTATAATATTGAGACTGAACCTCCTTTTGTGGCTGCAATGTGTAATTCTATGCGAATTCAACTACTGAAATAATAGTACCAAATGGGAATGTTTCCTTGCTTAACTTTAATAGTTCATCCAACCATCGAGATATATGTGTGTGCCTTGCATACTCATAAAAAAATTCCTCTCTGAATTTGATCATATATTCTGGTATAGGTAATTGTTTTCTAACAAGCTCACACCTCTTAGATTCTTTTCCATCTTTTAATTGATATGCCACCGATTTATATTTGGTGAAATCAACCAATTATTTTCCTATTGACTATGTACTCTCCACATGGATACAACTTTTCAAATTTTGCAAGCCATCGCATACATTGCACATTCCATCCAAACATGCTTTGTTATAAAAAAATTGTCTTGTTGATTTTTCACAAAATATTGTCAGAATAAATTCCCTTGAAGATTTTTGTGGGACATTTATTCCATACTTCTGTAACATGATGTAAGTATGTAAAATACGACGTATTTGACAAAAAACATCATAATACATTAAAAATTAAACTTGATGCCTGCAACAACAAGTGGTACGTGACTGATTGATTTTCACATAAAAGGGTTTTCTCATTTCAAATAATCTTTGGCTAATGTTAATTTGTGGATTTTGATTCTTAAACTTAGATAAAAATTCTGTCTGAGTCAAATCTAAGAATTTTTTTGCACATAATTCATGATTACGAGAACCTATTCTTATTTTTACTGTATCTCTTCTATTCAGTGACACCCTTGTGTTCTCATTCCAAAATTTTACAATTAATTCTTTTAGAATATCATATGTATTCTTGTCTTTTCATGGAATTATGCTAGAGAAATCCCAATAGTCAGTGTTATTGACTGACTCAAGACATTTACATCTCTCTATTTCTTTCATTAATGTTTTTCAATTTGGCTTCAAAGCACTGCTTGTTTTTCTAATCAAGTGTTTCTTAACTATTGTATCACTTACTATACAATTAGTAAATGTATGCCATGTAGCATTACTATCTTTGGTGCATCTTTTGCCACCTACAGTTTGGTATGCTTTATGTATGTTTTCAACAATTGACACATTTTGATCAACAACATTAGATGTTCTTAACCCCATGGTCTTCATTATAGGTCTCATCTTAATTAATTTCATCAATGTAACAAATAATTGACATATTTGTGTGTCATTTAAATTCTTAAAGTAATTATCCAAAATTTCACTAGATTTTCTTCTCGCATGTCTTTCAGACATTTTTTAGGCATTGGTTTTTCTAATATTTTCATCAATTTGAATTAATTGAATTGGTTTGGAGGTGTTCTTAGAGGTGAAGATTTGTTTACAAGGTTATTGTCTTCATTCAGTGTTTTCATACAAATTTTGGGGTTAACATTTGGATTCTCAGGTAAGGGTTCAACAATTGGATTCATATCAATTTATTCATCCATACCAAAATTATCATTCAATTCAATATCATTATTCATTGCAAAATAATTATTATCTACATTTTCATTATGTATTTCATACCCATTTTCCAATACATTAGCTACATTTGATATAGCGGATGTACCTTGCCCTGCTCGAAGTTTTTGCATTCTCTTCAATTTCTTTATTCTCTTCTCTTTCAATTTCTCTGGTTTCTTGTTCTTAACTTTCCTCTTATCCTTAGCTTGATGTTTATCACCCATGATTAGAAAAAATCAACTAGTGCGGTAGGGGACAAAATGAACCACTAAAAAATTGTGCAAGAATGTAGAGAAAATTGCAAACAAATAAAAATGTGTACGCATTATAACATGTATGTGTTTTGTATTTTCTCTTTTTCCAAGCCATGGCTCAAGGCTTGGGATCTGGTTTAGATCCCCAAGCCTAAGGCATGGACCTGTACAAACACATCAAACAATGTGTTTTTGCAAGAAAATGTAAAAATTTCACTTTCTCTATGATAAATAAAAATAAAATAATCGATCCATTTTAAAAAAATTATACCGTGAAGTAGAGTAGAGTTTCTTTTTTCTAAAAATATAATTTTTCAAATTTTCTGACTAATATAAGGTTTCCATAGTATTTATTTTCTATGCCTTTTTATAGCTATTTTTTGAAGTGTAAATATGTCTATCTTTCATGGTGTATCTTTTTTTTGGGTGATCAAAATTTAAAACAAATTATACTAGCCCAAACTAGGCATAATTCTATACATATTAAAAAAAAATTCTAATTTTCGATATTGTTTGAGGTAGTTAGGGGGGCACGGTCAAAGCTCCATTATTTTTCAAAACATAAAATTTATGTACTAGAAAAATCATAAATAAAAAAATGGAGCCTAAACTAGATGCTCCTAGATATCTTTCTACTAAAGGGTTTTCAAAAATACTAAATGGTACTCAAAAAATGGTGGGGGGCACGAAAGTCACTCTATTATATTTTTTACCAAAAACAGGAGCATTTGTTGGTATTTAGTTGTTTGAACCACTTAAAATTATTCGTTTTCAATAAAATTTAGTATCTTAGAAACTAGACTCAAAATGATACGATTCATATTTCTACAACATCTTCCAATTTTGAGTGTAACTATTTCCAAAAACTCATACAAGTTAAAGTTTTTTTTCAAAAAAATATGTCCACTTAAGACCCCCGTTTGGCCCCCCAACTTGGTGCACTTACCCATAAACATTACTAATAAATGTGATAAAATAATATAGAAATTACTAAGTGATTAAACTAATGAAGTAAAACCTTATTGTGAAAGGAGAGGGTAGTGAAAGAACTCAGTAGGTAATTGGTGTCTATCACAGAGTGTCGCAAATGTGACTTGAAATTATGGGAACAATAAAAAATGTGAAAAGGTCTCGAGAAGGATAGATCTAGAGAATCTGATTGGACTGGAGTGCCTAGAATAGGATTGTGCCTCCCAAGAGTGCTCTGGTATGCAATTTGGGTTCTGTCATCTACGAAAAAGATCTAGAATTAGTTCTTACAAGGTCAAAAGGTAGTCTGAAACCCTCGTTGTGTGTTGCATCAGGTTTTTTGTCCTACGTTGTATACCGCCAATAATCAAATCTTATGTGGATACCTCAAATAAGGAAACAATGAAGTATCAAAAACCTAAAAATAAAGATGTAGAATTAATGGGGCAAAATTACCTCAGCTACCACAACATTGGGCTTACTAAAATGAGCATTGCAATACATTTCAGACCCAGATGTTGTTTTGGTGTGTGTGTATATTGTGCCCTAGGTGCTCTTGTCTCAATCTCACTTTGTGAAATAACAAGCAATAAATAAATGTATAAAATTTAATAGTGTATGTGCATGGAATAGAGTAGAATCCCTCCCCCTATGAAGTGTGATACAGAATTCTTAGCTTGTACCTTGATGATGGATTTATTTGGATGTAAACACAATAGATGGATGCACCTTAAGTGAGTGATAGCAGTACAATGATGTTAGGTCCCTCATTATGGTCTCATAAATTTATATTTATAGGGTTCTCTTGGTCTACATTTTTAATTAACCCCGAAAAGGATGACCACATAAAAGATAATAATGATCAAACGACTAGATTAGACCCAAAAAATGGTAGGAAAGTGGAAAATAGACCAAGGCACCCATGGGATCCCTAGTATAAAATTTAGGCACCCGAGTTAGGGTTAAGATGACGCGAGATCTTTGGAAATGATTGGGTAAATAGGTGTGACACAATATGTTGTAAAATATGAAATAAATAAATAAGATGCCCAAAATGATGAGGGTTAATTTATAATTTGTTCCCTACTATGAAACCGGGATAAATTAAAGTCTAAAGTGCATGATTTTGTGACTATAGAGATATATGGTGTGCCACAAAATTGTTTTAAAATCCATATAAACTGTACTTATAAAATTAATTAAAAAATCAATATTTTCTTGAAAATTAAAAAGTAATGAGGACCTAAATAATTTATCTAAAACATTAAAAACAAAATATTAACTTAACCTAAATTACTTGATATTTCTAGATATGTAGTAATAGATGGTATATTATCCTAATCAATTAATTTTCATGGCTAATTATAGAAATATCAAGAATAAACATTAATCAATTATAAATAATGATGAATAATGATAGATAATGAAATAAAACACTCTAAAATAGGAGAGAGAAGATGACTTAGTTTATATCCTACTTTGTGTGATTATGTAGGATGAACTGATGATTGAAATAGGTTATAAATTGTTTGATCTATCTATTTCTCTAAATCTACATCCCTAACTACTTCATTGGATTCTACTTCTACAAATTCCTATATCTTATTAATGCTTCTTTTTTTCTCTTTTCTAGAATGTAATTTTATCCTGGCTAGAATCAAATTGCACATTATTCTTTCCTAGCATGTGATTTCCATAATGTATGTAACCAAATAGATAACCATGGTCTTGTAAAAATGAGATTGTACTTGCGCTTTTTCTATAACTTGACTTGGAATGATGATTTTTTCCTTGTGTTTTGTAGATATGTGTGGATGACCATCCTAAAATGAGTATGTAGTGTATATGGATCCCAAAGGAGTTTTGGGATAGCATTTCTTAAACTTTCTCTTAGTGTATGCCTATGAGGATATGTCGGTGTCAATTTTGTATGATCTCTTCCTTCATAATGAATGAATAACTAACTTATATATGAATTATGGATATGGAAAAATCATATAAGGCTGACTAGAAGTGTCCCAAAGGAATTAAAATTAAGAAATGTGACATTGGAGGGAAAAGGACCAAATCAGATGGGAATGGAGATACCATATGGATGTTATGGCCCATTCTTGGAGCTTTGGTCTGTGATGTATGTGCGAATACTTTTAAAAAATTGATTGTATTGTGTGAGGGTTTAGCTCAATTCTATGTAATCATATGACCATTGTGTGAATAAATGAGTTATGTGTACAAGTGATAATAATTGGGATATATATAGGGATAACATGATTGACCAAAATGGATAACTATGCACTAGTGCAAAGGTATTGCACAGTTTTTGTTGTTAGAAGTCATGAATTATGAAAATGAATATCTACAAATATGTATTACAAAAATCATATTTCAATATTCATTTTTAGTGACCATAAATGAGCACACCACTTTGACACTTCGTGTGTTTTTCTTTGTAAAAATATTTGAGTTTATTTCATATAAATATGAAAAAAATGTATAAGAACTATTTTTTGAAACAAGAAAACATTCAAAACTCAAAATTTTACATTTCATCCATTTACACCATTACAAAATTCTAAACTAATATATTAATTATCATAACTTGAAGTTAAATAAAGTGTCATTTTCAAGAAAATACATGTCAGTTCTTTATATAAAAGTGCCACATCTCTATTCACTCACCCAATTCTATAATCATGTGAATATTTAAAGTTTCAAAATTTAGGTATTTCTTATAAATAGTTCATTTTGATGGAGGTTGAGATGCTCTGAACGACCTTCAATGTTAAAAAAAGGGAGAATGAGAGATTGATAGTGTTTATAGAGCCTACAATTTGAATTTCTCTCTGACAAGACTGACTAATGAGATTTTAAAATATTTATATCTCCCAAATTACTCATAGGAATATGATTTGTTCCATCTCAAGGTTTTGGTGGACGCCCAATGGAAATTTTGACCCTCTCATTTGATAGTTGGCTAATTGTGATTTATAACCCTAAGACAAGGGTTTCAATGTTACAGGGCTACGAAATAGGTATTTTGATGACTCAAGTTATTAAAACTCATAGAATAGACCCAAATTACCTTCCACCTCATTGCTTATTTAGTATATAAATATTCCCTATCATGATCATGCATCTAACATAAGAAAACATGATGAAAGCATAAAATTTTAAGGTTTGAGATGATTTTTCATAATAAAAATACTATGAGTTCCTTTTACAAGGAATATATAAGGACTTATTTAAGTATTTTACCAATTCCATAGGCCCTTATATATTTTTGAACCCTCTTACAAACTATTTGTATATCTTTATATCAAGAAACATGAGAAAACACAACACCGTTTTATACTCACATGGAAAATAGAGTTTCAACCATTTCAAGATATGAAGACTAAATAAAGGAGAAATTATCAGGTTAAGATAATTTTCTTTTTATTTATTCAATATATGAAAAATTTATTACATTTAAATAATCTTAAGAATACAAGAAACAAATGAAGAAAACCATATTTTTCTAGTCTTCGTAGGGATGAGACAACATTACTCAAGTAGCCTCTCTATATTTTCCTTCAAAATTATCTTTTTTTCATTATAAGCTATGATTATATGTTTATTATATTATATCCTCCAAATTATTAATTATTTTCTTGCCCCTTTTGCTTCAAAATTTAGTTATTTAACATAACCATCTCTGATTTCATTAACCTAATGTGGTGGAGATGATGATTTTCTTGAGTTGACACATGTGTACAAGATGTAAGGTGATAAATAATATTAAAGCATGAAAATATATCTCATTGGGATTACCATAAAATACCATGATTGATCATGCATGAGAGAACAAGAAGAAACACCTAATCCTTCACTAAAAATTCAAAACTTCAAATTCCTAGTTTTGGTGGGAAAACTATTTGAATTATTTAAGGGACTAAAATAAAGAAGAATGACATGGAATAATTTATTATAGATAATAATTATGTATTAAACCTCAAACACAAAAAATAGTATTTATCTACAGTTGTAAAACCCATGCATCAGAAACCCTTGGTATAAAACGTTTATCAGCTCATACTAATTTTTTATTCCACATGTCCACCATGTTTAGCTGTATCTGTGAAGTTCATCCTACACATCATAGTTATTCCACTTGACTAAGTATTGAAATTTTTATTTTCCTCTAGTATTCTTGAGAATATTCTTGTCAAAAATAACTTATGTTAATATTTGGCTTCATTAGGAAATTGTTGTTCCTAATTAATGGTGATTTATCTTTATTGCAATATGAATTAGGTCTATCACACTCTTTGTATGGATATAGGTCTACCACATTCAAGGATAGAGATATTCCAAGACCTAATCATAAATATAATTCATATGAACTGTTTAAAAATCTTCTTAGATCTTAAATGGTCCCATATTCTCGAGTTTTAATTTTATTACACTAGCCTTTAGGAAACATCTCCTTCCTAAGTGTTATAAAAAATAATCCCTGAGGATATTTTAGTAACATGTATTTTGATTTTGGAATTAGAAAAAATGTTCTTGGAAAATTTGTGGAACAATAATTTTTAGTGTTCTTCGGATTGTGGAACTTAGTGTTCGGTGGGTTCTCCTAACCTGTAGAATAAAATGGAGCATTTTTAGTTGTTTTTAAATTCTCTAAGTTTACAGAACAAAGGAATTTGAGAAAAGGCCTTAGGTGGAAATGGTGAAAAAAATTAATTGCTTCATGGTAGGAATCATAAGTGTGTAGTATGTGATTTAAGAGTTAGCATACACTATAGACAAGCCATGGAGAGACAAAACGCAAAATAATAAGTATTTAGTGTTGTAAAAGTTTGAAGATGTAGATTAAGGGATTTTGTGTTCTATGGACTCTCCAAGTATAAGTAATAATGGGATTTAATTTAAATATTTATGTGGGTTTTCATGCTATAAGGCCGTGATACATGGGGGATAAATTATTTTTGGTTTTGCGTGGAAAAGGAACAATCTTCAATATGGAAAATTTTCAAAGCAATGGAAAAGGGGATTCATTTTTCCCTTGAATTACCAAGGAACAATGTTCCATGGAATCTCGAAGTGCATGAAATGAAGGAAAATAACTCTTTGGATAAGGGAATGGGGTATAAAGCAGATAAGGGCATAAAAAGTTGTTCTACAGACTCTCCAAAGTCCGTGGGATAAAGAAAAAGTATGTAGGACAAAGTAAAAGCCCCAAAAAAAAAATCTACATAAAAAAAAAAAGAAAAAGTCTACGGGAAAAGGAAAAATCCATGGATCATAAAAATCCACATAACAAATTAAAATACATGGAATGTAAAAATCTACATGACAAATGGTTAACCTGCAAAAGTTTGAAGCACCACAAAAGGAAAGATAAGCAATATTTGAAAATGGCTAGAGTTTAAAGATGTGGAACACTAACCTAGTGTTCCATGAGTTTCTCAAATATTTCACGTTCTGTGGAATTCATAAATATACGAAATAAGGAAATGAGGCCACAAGAGATAGTGAATGTAAAGGAAAAAGCAAAATAACTATGGAAGTCATAAAAATCCACGAGACAAAAGCAAGACACTTTGGATGCTATGGAATAAAGGATTTTTTCATGGGATTTTACATTTACTATTTTGAGGATATATTTTATTACATAGCTCTATTTGAAGTAAAGTTTGATCTATTAGAAACTTTTTTGAAAAGCCTTTAAACATAAGAAAAATTTACAGATAATGGTTAGGTATTTTTTAAAATCAAATTTTTCAATTTTTTGAGAAATTTCATGTCACTTTCAAAGGTCATGAGATGCCATTTTTGGTTACAGGATGCTTGATTGATCCTTCTTCACCTTATGAACCTCCAGATGCTTCTAAAAGATCATATTCTTGTATTCCTAATAAAAATGATGAAGGATGGTATATGTTTAACATATTTCTTTGAAAGTTGTGCTTATCCATAAGGAAATATCTATATTTTTCCTACATATCAACGTAGATCATAAACCACTTTCCATCATGACGCATGTACATTACCTAGTCAGAGAAGTTAATTTTTTTTTTGTAAGGTTTAGCAGGTCAAGCATCTCTCCAACATATTTTTGATCCCATCCCCTCAACTCCTTTCTATAAATGTGACATGTTTCTTTCTTGAAACCATCCTCTTTTTCTTGGTAATGTTTCCATGTAAAATTTTTGACAAAACGAAGGAGTTGGAGACTTGTGGCATGTGTTTTTCCAATACATCCTAACTCCATTGATTGTGTATTATTATCATCTTACATTTTTTCATTTGTGATGTGTATCCAATATGTCTTGCAGAGTTCATGTCATTTGTGTCAAATATAAAGGGTTTTGAGCCGATTTAGTTGCAATGTTAGAAAGTGGTAAGAATATTCCCATCTAACCTTGCATTATATTTTATTTCTTATATTTTAATTTAATAGAGAGTGGTCACCTTCTCTTCTAATGCTATCACTACCCCATTTATCTTAGGATTTAATTTTATGTAATCTCTCTAGCTCTGGTCCTTGTGAATGACTAGTTTAGGCTTAGATAGTTGTATTTCTAGCTATAAGAGTAGAGTTGACATTAGTTTAGTCTGGTAGAGGAACCAACCTTCTCTGAAGGATGATATGTATTTTTAAGTCGTACATTGTTGAGATCATCCAATGTTTTCTATAATTTTTGATATGTCATGATCAAATCCTATGGTGCAATTTTGAGTTACAATAATTTTGGCATACCCAGTGGGACCAGATTGAAGAACTTTACAACCTCATATCATAAATTTGATGTGTTCTTAGTGAAATATATACTTTTGAAGAATTTTCCAAATGCATTTGGCGACTCCACTAGTCCAAAAAATTAATTTCTCTCATTGTAGACCATTTTATTTCCCCTTTATTCCATTTTTTCATGTATGAAGTTATGGAATCATGGTTTTTTTCTCTCATTAGAATCCCCATTTTCAATAGCAAGGATATTCCCTTCAATCCCCATGTTTCCAAAACCCCCCTCAATTTTAGTTTTACGAGCCTAATCATAATGAATTTGCATATGACTCAACACCCACATATCCATATGGTTATGTATTTAACCATAATTTTTCTCAAGAGAAAGCATATATTGATATTGGGGGTAGTTTCAAAACCAAAAATGATTTACAGGTCAAGTTACAACATATTAAGGAAAACATGGTATATTTCAGGGCTACATGTCAAAGTACGGTGGTGAAAATTTGTTTTAGGGTGCCCTTTCTATGGGCCAATCCTTTTCTAAGTTGGTTTATCCCTTAATAGAAGTTAGATCTCATAGCTAAGTTATTTCCTCATATTTCAAAATGGATTGTGCTATTAGAGGATAATCAATCTATTTTTAGGGAATCATTTCAATGGGGCAATCCCTCACTACCATCATATAACCCTCCCATTCCTTGTTTCTAACCCACACCATCTCCACAAAAGTTACATATCCCTAGCTTCCTCAAACCTCCTCATGTAATTCATCCTTTGAATGAATATGGTGTACCTCCTCCATCACTAACACATTTTCAAACTCAGTCAAGAACTCAACCCTTTCCTCACTTCACAAGACTAGAATTATATGTTCCCGAGCCTTTTGAAGAACTAATTTTAAACCATGAAGCACTACAGATTAACCAATAAATTGAGTTCCCAACTACTTGGTTTCCTAATTACTCATTTTTTACTAAGAAAGATGATGAATATTTCATAAAAATGGGAGTATTAATTATCCTTTTAGATAGAAAGATACACGTGTGCCTAGAAGGGTAGACTAAGAAAAATCATAACAAATCATAACATGTTCATTGTTTCAAGAAATGGATCTAAGGGTTTGAAATTAAGGATGTCCATAACCATGAATATATCAATCAACCTCCTATGAATGCAACAAAATCAGTTTAGGCGAGTTCCATTTCTGATTATCATGATATATCTATTAAGGAATAAACTGATTTTTATATTATAATTGAAGCATTACCCCAAAATATTAAATAAACTCATGTTATTTTCATTGAGAAAATAAAGGGAGAAATTAGACCTAGATTTGAATTTAATTTTCATGTTGAGGAGGATTATTTTTAAATATATAACTTCTTATTTGAGGAGTTTGAGTATGAAAAACAAAAGCAGACAAAGGAAGGTGATAAAAAACCTCTCCATTCTAAGTGTGGTGTGTATGTTGGCACTATATCCTTGAAGGTTATTGATTTATAACAGTAAAAATTATACTTGGGAGAAAAAATCAGTTTTTAAGGACAACAAAGAATATATGATCCAAATGGAGTGTTTTTCAAGCTTGGACAGTGAGGAGACTAATTTTTTTTCTAATTTAGAATACTAAAATGATGAGAAGGAGACGTTGGAGCTTCCTAATTTTACACTCATCACCTATATTATTTGGCAAAGATCCTCTTACTATTGAAGTATCCCTTAGACCTTGAAAAGAGAAATGACTGTTAGCAAATGTGGATTTATCCTTTCCATTTTACATGAATTCAAATTTAGAGATACCCCTTGTTGAAGTAAGATCAAATTTAGATTTGAAAAACCACAAAGAGGATATTAAAAAGGAAGATAATGAGAATCCCATTTCTGAATTAGAGATCATCATGGAGGAGGATGAGTTATATGAATAATATAATAAAATCACAAATCATATTACAAACATACTTCATGATTGAATGGGTAGTGAGTTTGATATTTCAAACTTATTGTTTAAGAGGAAGATATGGAAAATAAACATGCTAAAATGAAGGAAAATATTTTTGTACAAGAGCAAGAAAAATGAATTCTAATTCATTTTAAAAGAGCTCATAGTGAGAATGAATGTGTCTCCAGTACTTTTGTTCTTCGAGTGGAAAGTAATGGAAATGGGAAAACTCAAAGGATTGACTGATCCATTGTAAATAATGTTATCTGCCCCATCAAATATTTGGCTAATCTAGAGATAGCTAAAACAAAATCACCTATCATTCTCACTTCAAAGCATGGGGGAGATCATAAAAAGTCGAAGGATCAACTCAAAAACCTCTCATATCAAAATGCAAATCAAGGTGAAGAGGTATACATTATTTTCTTAGTTAATAGTTTGAGCAATAATTAAGTGTAAACAATGAGAGCACTTCCACCATAATTTTTTGATTTCTAAATTAATCACATTGTACCATTTTGTAAGGAAGGGAAGATATTTATCCCGACCCGTATAAGGTTTTGTTTAAAAATATTTGATTTTTGATAGATTATGATTATATTAGGTTTTTCAATTGTAAAACAAGTGCTTATGTACACTCTACACGTTTCCTCTTGGAACATGTATGATTTTCATGTTTGTACATAGTTTTTATTGGCTCTTGTTGTTGTAACATAGTTCAAGTTAAGTAAAATTTTTGTTGGACCAAAATTTCCATTAGACCAAAACCTAGAGGTATTAATCTCTCCTATAATCACCAAAGTTAGGATCCACGAGAAGTAGTTAGCCCATGTCACGAAACTCATGGGGATCAATCGATGCACATGCCAAAACTCCCCCTAGAATTACCCAAATGATTTTTAAACTAGAGACATGTCACTCTGATACCATTTTTTGGACCACAATTTCCATTAGACAAAAATCTACAAATGTTAATCTCTTTTAAAATAACCAGAGTTAGGATCCACGAGAGGTGGTTAATCCATGTCATGAAACTCATGGGGAGCACTAAATGCATGTGCCAACAATTTTATGGTGAAAACAAAATGTTTTGTGGAAGTTTTCAAGTACATTCATTCAACCCCCAATATCATCTTAAAATCAGATCTCTTTGTCCTCCTTCCTTGGCAAGAAATTAGGTTTTGGGAAAATTTACAAGTTTTATAAAAACTACCAAGAAATATACTTTCAAGAGATGGAGGAAGGACTTCCAGATAATCTCTAAGCCCATATAGATCAAGGGGTAATATTTTTGATTTTAAGATTAATTATTCAAATTTTTAAGGATTGACTCCATTTACAATGGATGCTCAAAAGGCCAGTGGACTTCTATCTAATAGGCATATATCCCTTAGATGTCACCAAAATTGTTATCAAAACTAGCCCCAAGGTTATTTTGGTAACATACATTTTGATTTTGGATTTAGACAAAAAATTACTGGAAATATCCATGGAACATTAAGTTTTAGTGTTCTGCATATTGATGAACTTAGTGTTCCATGGGTTCTCCTAACCTGTAGAACAAATGGGAGTAATTTTTAGTTTTCCAAAAAATATCTAAGTCCAAGAAACAAAAGGAGTTGAGAAAAGGACTTAGGTGACAATGGTGAAAAAAATTAAGTGATTTATGGTGGGAAACAGAAGGGTATAGTCTACCATTCAATAGGTGTGATATAATTTGGATGAGATGTGGAGATATGAAATGAAAAATAATAAGTGTTTAGTATAGCCAAATTTTTAATCCTCAAAATAAGGGATTGAGTTTTCTACATACTTTCCCAACTAACAGGGTGTAACTCTTCAATTCTGTGGAACAAATGAATTCAATTTTAATATTTATGTGGGTTTGATGGGCTAAGTCCATGATGCATGGAGGATAAATTATTTTTAACGTTGAGTAGAAAAGTAATAATTTTCATCACGGCCAAAGTTTGAGGCCTTGAAACAAAGTATTCAATGTTCCATGGACTTATCAAGGAACAATGTTTCATGGATTCTCCAAGTCTGTGGAATGAAGTAAAACACCACAGTGGATAAGGAAACAAGATATAACATGGATAAGTGTTAAAAATAGTGTTATGAAGACTATCTAAAGCTCATGGGATAGAGAAAAAGTATTCTGGACAAAGTAAAATCCCAGAACATAAAAATATGCATAAGAAAGTAAAATTCCACTAGAAAAATCCAAATCCATGGAACATAAAAATATGTATAACAAAGAAAAGGATCTGGAATGTAAAAATCCACATGATAAATGGTTAACCCATGAAATTTTCAAGTTTCATGGAAGGAATGGGAAGAAAGGATTGATCGTAGCCAAATTTTGAAGCCATAAAACACTAACCTAGTGTTTTGTAGGATTCTCAAAGAGTTAGAATTTTGTGGAATTCACAAAGTTACAGAACAAGGAAAGGATGTTGCGGGAGATGGTAAATGTTGTAAAAAATTAAAAAACCTACTTAAGTCATGAAAATATAGGAGATAAAGGAAAAACACTCTAGATTAAGTGGAATAAATGATTTTTTCACGATAAACCAGCTTTAGTTTTTTGAGGATATATTTTGTTGCAAAGCTCCATTTCACCTCATATTAATCTATTAGAAATCTCTTAGAGATGCCTTTCAAAAGAAGTAAAATTATAGAGAATGGTTACATATTTTGGAAAATCAAGGTTGTGTATTTTTGGAGATGTTTTATGTCACTTTTAAAGGCCAGGAGATACCAATTTTGGTTATAGGATGCTTGTTTGATTCTTATTAGCTTTCATAACCTGTATATGTTTGTAAAAAAATTGGACATTTGGAAACATCTCCTTCTATGTATTTTCCATATTTTTGGGCACCCATTAATCTGCAAGTTATGCACATACATAAGGAAATATGTACAATTTTATTTCATACTAAGGTATCTTCAAGAGTGTGAGACATCATGAGGTATGAAAGTTACCTCATAGGAGAGGTTAATTTTTTTTTCAAGGTTCAATAGGTGAAGAATATCTCCAGCATCATTTTTTATCCCCTCCCATCTCCTCATTTTTATAAATTTAACATCTTTCTTCATTGAAACCATCCTCCCTTTCTTTGTAATGTTACCATGTCAAAATTGTGACAAAACTAAGGAGTTGGAAACCCATGGCATGGATTTTATTTAATGCATCTTAGCCCCATTGATTATAATATTCTATGTATATTTACAACAATAATATAAAGCAAATTGTGGCATCAATCTTCCCCTTGCTTTACATTATTATCTTCTTACATTATATTCTTTTAGTTGTGATGTGTACCCAATATATGTTTTGTAGAGTTTCATGTCATTTGTGTCAAATATAAATGATTTTGAGCTCATTTCGTGGAATATTTGGAAAGTGGAAAGCATGCCCCCCTCTATCCTTACATTGAATCCACTTTATTCTCTTAGAATTCAAGAGAGAGTGATCAATTTATCTTCTAGTGCTATCATCGCACCCTTTATCTTAGGATTTAATTTTATGTAATATATCTAACTATAGTCCTAGTGAATGACTATTTTAGGCTTAGATAGTTGTGTTTCCATATATAGGAGTAGTGTTTACATTACGTTAGATTGGTAGAGGAACCAACCTTATCTAGGGGTTGATATCTATATTACAAGTCCCACATGGTTGAGATCATCCAATGTTGTCAATAATTCTTGATCTACCATGATCAAATCCTAGGGTGTAATTCGCAGCAATAACACTAAGGTGTGCTAACATCAAATCACTTCTTGTAATTTTTCATATTTATATCTAACTACATTTTTTAGTCACCACCAATTATACTTCCTTTTTTGGTGGCGTTGAATTGGTATATTATTCATGATCAAGATAATTTGAATTAATATTATCATGGATATTTGATATGAATAATTTCAATTTTATCATCATGTTAATTCTTAGTTCTAATTTGTTCTTATCATGATGATGCATGAGGAATATAATTCTAATTCAATTATCTGTCATTTTTTGTGGTCTCTCTATCCTTGGAATAGGATTTTTTAAATATTCACGCTAGGGGCCATAGTTTATGGGTAGAGATATAGTATTGGTTCAAAAGTGGCAACTGGGTTTCAACCTACTTGAGACCACTATCAAGGAATATCCCCTCTGGGTTAGACTACTAGGGTTACCTTTAGAATATTGGGTTATGGACATATTAAAGGGAAAAGATAAAGCTATTGGTGCTCTGGTTATTATTAGCCATACTACTTATGCTAGATGCCGAAAACTGTTCTCCTTTTTCTATGTCAGTGTGGTTCCAGATGCAAACCTACCTAGGATCATTGAGCTTAAAGAAAAATGGGGGCTCCATTATTATAAAATAGATTATTATTTTACACCTGTGATGTGCTTCTTATGTTTCAGAGCAAGGCATAATGTAAAAACATGCCCAAAGGCCAAATAAGAGAATGATTTGAAATCCCAACTCAAAAAGAACAAAGGGAATAAAATGGAAAAGTCGAAGGGAAAAGGGATCATGAATCCAAATTCCAATGGATCCTCAAAGTTAGGCCCCACATGGATGCAAGTCAATAAACCTTCAAAGGTTAAGGATTGAATAATCTAAGAGTTGGAACTATTTTTAGAGGAATTTGTTATGGATGAAGGCTAGGAAAACGTTAGGGATGAAGTAGCTGAGCAAGATACAAGAAAATGGAGGAGTCAGTGGAAGTTGTAAAATTATAGGAAGACAACATCATTAGATATATTCTACTGAACACAGTGGATGTTAGTATCTTTTCTCAAAGATTTGATGAAGCCCTACTAGTAACCAACAAAATGTTCAATGTGTTAGATATCAACCTAAACGATATCCTTAAAGTTGAAGAGGATTTAAAGAATATTTTAGAAATAAACAAAAGGATTAAAATATCATCTAGCACTAAGAAGGTGGAACTGGAAATTGGTATTCCTCAAGTATCTTTGACGATTAGTACAGAGGATCAAGAAATCAAAGAAACCCAAAGTCCCTTAGTATAGACTAATAACTCACATAAAAGGAAAGAAACTCCTAGAATGAGAGGTAATGTGAATAAAGCATATGTAGGAGAAAATAAAGCCTTCCTTGACAGGCCATCTGAAAAAGAGAAGAGAGAATGAGCTTCTAGAAAGGAGGTGATGGAAGGAAAGTAAATATCCTTGGTGTTTGGTAAAATATCCAATATTTTCAAATGATAATCCTCTCATGGAATATAAGGGGTTTAAAAAACTAGAATAAACATATAATTTTGTTGGATATTAGGAAGGATAGGAAGCCAAATATTATTATTTTATAGGAAACTAAAATGAATAAAGACAAAATTATGGAACTTTAGAGGGTTTTTTTAAGAAAACGGGTTTTCATTTCCATTCATCTATGGGAGCTTCAGGTGGGCTCATTTGTCTCTAGGATCATAATGTGCTAAGTTTGGTACCCTTTGGAAATAGTCATCATCACATAGCAGTGTGTTTTACTAATTTAAAATCCAAAAATAAGTTCATTATATCCAATGTTTATGCTCGTAACTATAAATGTGGAAGAATGACTCTTTGGGAGGAGCTAACTGGGTTCAAAAGGTAATAAAAAGAGATCCATTGGATTATTGGTGGATACTTTAAATATCCTCTGATCCTTAGAGAAAAGAAAGTTTGAATCACTTATTATTTTGAAATCCTAGAGGACTTAACAAAATTTATTAATTAGAATGAACTATTTGATCTTAAACTCAATGGATATAAATACACTTGGAAAAATAAGAGTGAAGATGATCTCATTTAGATAAGATTAGATAGATTCCTTTTCAATTTCTAATGATTGCAGGAACAAAATTATTCACTCTCCTCTCTAGCCCGTATTATATCTGATCATAATCTGATCCTACTTAGAACTGGTGATTTGGAAATATCAAAAGGTAGGCCCTTTATATTTGAAAAAATGTGGACCACTCGTCATGAGATTGAGGAAAGGATATAGGAATGGTGGAACCTAGAAACTAGAGGAAATTGTATGTTCCAAGTGGCATCCAAACTGAGAAATTTCAAAAATAATATTATAAAATGAAATAAAGAGACCTTTAGAAACATTTTCTTGCAAAATAGAAAACTATTGGAGGAGAAAAAATAAATGGAGGAAATATTGGAGGGATCATGGAGTGATGAAGATAAATAAAAAAAAAATTACTTTTATCTAAATTATATATTGTCCTTTGTAAGGAAGAAATATACTAGAAATAGAAATCCCAGATTAAGTTGTTAAAAGAAGGTGATAAAAACACTAAGTTTTTCCACATCTTAGCCAGCATTAAAGAAAAAAAGGTCATACATAGGAAATTACAAGATCATATGGTTACACGGTCATTGAGGAGATGAATATTGCCAATACCATCATTAATTTTTTTGAACAACTTTTCTATGAGGAGGATCAACCTAATATAGAGGCCATAAATGAAACGTTATGACTCTTTAAAGTTTCTATAAGTGAAGACAATAATAAATATATTACATCTATCCAATTAGAAGAAGAGATTAAAGTTATTATATTGATGATGGAGGGAGACAAAAACCTTCAAAAAGATGGTTTATGAGACTTCTTCTTCCAAATGGAATGGGACATTGTGAAAAATGAGGTGGTGCCAAAATTTTAGGATTTTTTTAAATCGAGATATATTCTTAAGAAAGTCAATCACATATTCATAGCCCTGATTCCAAAAGAATAGGAGCCAAAGATCCTGGTGACTTTAGTCCCATCAGCCTTTACAACTGAGTTTATAAAATAATCTCAAAGATTATGGATTTTTGATGAGGGAGGTTCTCAGTAATTTCATATCCCCTAATCTCGGAGCATTATTTCTAGGAAGAAAAATTCTGGATAACATTATATCCATACATGAAACCATTCACTTAGTTGAAAAATATAAAAGGGAATAAATGATTATCAAATTGGATATGTAAAAATCATATGATAAGGTTTCATGTAAATTCCTATTCAAGCTTCTTCAAAAGTTGGGATTTTATAACAAATTATTCAAATTGATCCAACTTTGCACCACTACCTCTATGTTTGCAATCATTATAAATGGAAAACCTCATGGTTTCTTCAAGGTTGAGAGGGGCATAAGGGAGGGTGATCCATTATCACCCTTCCTCTATATAATAGTGGCAGAATCCTTCCGAAGGTTGTGTTCAAAAGATAGAAATGAAAGAGGAATTGAGGGAGTGAAGGTTGATAATTATTTTGAGAACCAATGCCTCTAAATTTTTTTGGATGACACGGTTATTCTAGGCCAATCATTTGTCTTGGAATCCCTTTCTTTCAATACTATATCAAGGAATTTTGAGGATATCTCAGGTCAAAAATTAAACTTACAAAATATATCGTGTTACTTCATCAATGTTAGTGAACAACAACAACATAGACTAGCCACCATCCTGGATTACAACATAAATAATATTTCGGATAGATATTTTGGAATTACCTTGTGTGGTTGTAAAATGAATGTCACAAGTTGGAATAAAATTATTGAAAGGTTTCAAAAATAATTAGCATCCTAGAATGACTCATTACTGACATAGGCTCGAGAATCCCAATTTCTTCAAAGTTTGATGTAGGGAGTGGCCATGTACACCATGTCTAATTTTATTATTCCCATCAAAATTATAAAGGTTATTAAGAGTATGAAAAATGTATTTATGGTCAGGGATTGAGGTGAAATTTAGGATACCTTTGATATCTTGGGAGAACGTGACAAAACCCAAATATAGAGGTGTTCTTAGAATGAAACATCTGTAGATGATGAATCAGGAAATCATTGCAAAAATGGGATGGAGATTACATAAAGAAGAAGGCATCTGGGTTGACATCTTGAAACTAAAATATTTACAGAGTTTTGGTGGCACTTTAGGTTTTTTTACTAACAAAGAGCTACCTAAAGAATTTATTTTTTGGAACAAACTGGGTCAAACAAGGGATTTTCTGACTAGAGGGATAAAGTGGAATCTTAGGAATGGAATGAATATAAAATTATGGGAGGACCCTTGGATCAGAATTCAATCTTTAAAAAATGAATATCCCTGGAGAAATCACTTATAAATTTATAAAATTGAGATTGGAGAGAGGGTGTGTGACTACTAGATAAAAGAGAGAAATTGCAAATGAATTATTCCCCCTAAAAAACTACACTGGTCCACTCCTTCCCTTTGAGACCCCCAATAATGAACTAAAGTTATTTCATATCACTCAAAGACTAAGCCAAGATGAATTGATATGGGGTAATAATTCTTAAATTTGAACAAATTGAGGCTAGTGATCAGTCGAGGAAAGTTTGGATCAAAAATATTATACCCAAAATCAACCTTTTATTTTGGGAATTTTTCCAAAAGAAAATTATTACTGTGGACAACCTAAGGAAAAGAGGCATGATAATCATAAACATGTGTATCCTATGCCAAAACCAAGAAGAAATGGCAAACCATCTTTTTTTGGAATGTCCTTATGTTTTCCAGGTTTTTAAAGTTATGTTTGATATGTTTAAAATACAAATGAAACTCCTAAGGGGTGTCTCAAATATACCAGAATAGTGGATGTCAATTTATCATTATGATACTGTCAAGGAAATATGGAATTTTTTTATCCTGTATACATTTTATAGAATCTAGATAGAAAGAAATAACATGATATTCCCAAATCAGGGATCTATCTTTAAGAAGGTGGTGAGGCAAATTGACTAAATCCTTAAAGAAAATATTCAACTCCTCAAAAATGTGTTTACCAAACCTCCCTCAGATTTAGAAATTGGTATTTTAAACAACTTAAATATTAACATCACGAATGAGAGTAACAACAAAGAAAGTGAGGAAAGAAAAATGGAAAATGGAAAATTCCACCTACATGATGGTGCAAATTAAACTTTGTTGGATCTGTCAAGCTTAGGGTAGGGCATGTTGGGGAGGTATAATACAGGACCATAATGGATAATGTCTTATGGTGTATTTTGTGCTAGTGGGGAATCATTCCAATAATCATGCCGAGGCTATGGCTATGCATTGGGTTTAAAGCTAAGTGGAACCATTAACATACAAAATTTGAAAATTAAAAGGGACTCCTTATGCATGATCAATGCACCCAAAAATAATGGAGGCATAGGATGGAATATTAATAATATCATTAAGGAAGCCAAACAGTTGATTTTATCTTTCAAAACAATAGAGATATAACACGTGTTTAGAAACAGGAATAAGATGATGGGCGGTTTGGGTAATCATGGCAATGACTTACCAAAAAAGGTGAGTTATTAGAAATAAGACATACCCTAGAATAATATAAATCACTTGATTAATGAAGATAAGATATTTTTTGAAACAAAGTCAAGATTATTGGGATTCACAGGACATGATACATGTGGAATTTCTTCATTCTATACAAAGATTTTTTACTTCCAACACAGAGTTAATTATATGTTTTTGGGCTATTTCCCTCATTTCGATTAATCTCAATACTAGTTTTTTGGAGGGAAAAAAATGGCTGGCGAGATATTTTGTATTGAACCCACGACCTACCTAAACCTGAAAAGGGATCCCACTTTTTGGAGGCTCATGCATCGGGAGGTATGTCCAATTTCACCAAAAAATTGTAGGGACATGATCCACAACTGGAAAATGAATTCAAGAAATAATCAGAGGATGGATACATCAAAATGTCGGGAACTAAAATCACTTTTAATGAGGAGACCATTTCCAAAGTAACTGATATGTCTATCAATGGCCTAAATTTTTTTAAGGAAAAATATAGAAGAAAGCATGAAATTTCCACTTTTTTTTGCCCTAGGGAAAATTTATTAATGTATGATGATGGAATAAAGAAAACTCATTTTCCAGATTGTTGGACTAATGTGTTTCCTGTGGTTATGAAGTAGCTCACACTTGAAGGTAAGTTCAAGAATATATTTTCTTACCACTTGTCCATTCTGAATTTTCTGGGAATAAATCAAGAGATGAGCTTCTCATTTTTTCTCCTTAATTCTATAACTTCCTCTATAGGTGACTACAAAAATGAAAATATGGATACCCCTTTTCATCATGGCTTAATTTTAATGTTTTTTTAAAAAGGAAAATCATGATTTCACCCCAACCTCTAGACAAAAGGGAAGATGATTACGATAATAAAACCCTTGTGACTCACATGAAATGGAGAAAAAAGGGTGGTAAACATGAAGGTTTTTTTGGTATTTATGACATCATCTGTAATATGAAATTGGGTGACATTGGTAGGAATGAGAGTATTGGTAGTAGCGAAAGAGCTAGGGAGACCATCCACTCGGAAGCCCACATCCTCAGAGTGGAATACAGTATGGACACCATCCTTGTGGTTCATAAATTTTTTTTGCAAGAAGTTAAATATTTTCATGGGAAAATTAAAATTCAAAATAGGAGAATTAGAGGATTCAACACTGATTTAATCATGCAGGAACAAAGGATTTTAATTCTACTAGATCAAATTGATAAAGTTGTTTCTAAGAAAGATGAGGGTAAGATGCAGCTTGAGATGAGTATATTAGATGATAAATAGATCAAGGAGATAGAGGAAATTAACAATGAGAACATTCATAAAAGAGTCATCATGAAGTGCAAATGGGATATGGAAGTAGGCCTAATAATGAGAACTAGAAGTATGGACCTATGGTTGACCTTTCACTTCCTTCTTCTTTGTGTTTATTTTTCCATGGGTTTGTTGATCTTGCTTCCTTTGAGGTCTAAGGATTTAGTTTTTTTTGTAAATATAGTAAAATATTTTGTAAGTACTTGACTACATGTGGTATTTTAAATTTTTTGGGCACTGTTTGTCAATCCTATTTTAATTATTGTTTTTTTCCTTTTTGTTTTCCTTTGTACCCTATGATTTTTTTGTGTAAAGGGTTTTTTGGGTCCCTTAAAAAACAACTCTTATTACCATATCTAAAAAAGAAATGATATTTGCATGTATTATATTTTGAATATACATTATTTCATTATCTTTTGTATCAGATATATGCTAACCTATTTTGGCAGGTTATTATATTTAGCATATGATACTAATTCATGTAAATTATTAGTATCATCTAATTATGATGGTTTAACATATGGAATTTGATGGATTTGTAGAGTTTCATGTATTTTGTAACAAATTAGGAAATGTTCCATTGTTGAATTATCATGATTTCTAGCATCTTGTATAATGAGTTGATGAATTTGTAACTATTTGGTTTAAGGAATCTATATGGCATAATTTCTTGAGATGGGTGGGATTAATTCATTTAATGTATTTTATCGAGTGGGTATTTCAAAGGTGTAATTTTACGAAGGTATTTTTATCCTCCTCTTGTAAGCTTGCGTTGAAGAGGAGATTCATATTATGTTATAGGGAGAAAGGTTTTATTTCATTATCATTATAAAGGAAATCTTGTGCCTTATTTATAAAGGAAAATAATTTTGATTGGTTGGTCCTTTGAGCTCATTGGAATAATTTTCAAACTATGGATTATGGCTTTAAATGTCTTGAAGAGAATTTTAGTTTTCTCAAATTCTTTTACATTTGTAGGTTATTTCTCTTGTTCATTGGTTCAATCTAAGGGAGAAGGAAAGAATTGAAGTTTGTTTTGTAATAAGGAATTTAAAAAAAAAAAATAGAATAGGGAAGTTATTGAAATTATTTTCCAAATTAAATATTTTCTTCCAAGAAAGTGATTATTGTAATTGTAAAGGTAGGGTTTAAGGGTTAATTTCAAAACTTATAATGATCTCCTCATGAACTTGATTTATATACTTGTGTTGGGTTATAATATGATATTGTTTATTTTAAGAAAAAGTATCCAATGGAAGTTTTATTAATGGATAAAAAATTATTAGGATGATCATTGTTGTCACTCTAAATTTCTAGCATGTAAAATTTAATTTTTTTGTCATGAAAACCAAACCCACACTGGAAACTCCCTTTCCCAATCAATATAAACCTTTCCTCCAACCGTAATTTCAATTGTATCTCCCTCATTCAAGTTCAGAGGAAAATAATAACATGATTTGAAATTTTGTTTCATGTGTAGATAATTTTACCTAGCTTGATTCTTAAAGTTATTGAGATCTATGAAAGAACAATGCTCTTAAAGGCTTTAAAAGGGATATTTGTGGTCTTTCTATCACATGAGAACACCCCTTAGAAGATTACAGGGAAAATTCAAACCATGTGGAATTTTTTTAGGAGAGTAATAAGATGATATAACAAAGTTTATGAAGTTTCTATGGATCCATGATATCTTGGGAAACTTATAAGAAAAAAAACGTCTTTTGGGCAAGGAACTGGGAAATACATGTTTTAAAGGAGATTTTAACCTTGTTTGAAGGGTTTAAAGAGCCTTATGAAGTGATGAGAGCTCATATAATAGGAATTGGAAAGATGATAAATCCTAATTTATGGTGTAATAATCAAGATAGAATTATGGGAGTATAAAATGAGGAAATATGTGCATCAGTGCAACATAAGAGTCTTTCTACAAGGTGAAACTTGATCAAAGGATTCTAGACACATTAGGAATAGTTATGAGCCTAAAAAAGGTAAAGGTGGAGTAAATTAGACCCAACTCATGGTCCATATGTTTTATTTATTCATACTCATTCTAGACTCAGGTGGTAGCTCAGCTTCCTCATGCACGTGCGTAGGTAAATGTGGAAAGTGGACTAAAAAGGTAAATTACAAGTTGAATCATGTCTTGAAAATAGTGTTAATGGATTTAGTAGGTATATTATAGTTAAAATAATAAAATTCTATCCCTTTGAACTCCATGTATTTATTTTGTGCCCAAGAATCCACTCCTTAGTCTATTTTCATGTTGTGTCTAGTGACATCAAGATTCCAAGAAGCTTGGGTAGGGTTTTCGAGACCTAATTTCCTATTTTTATTTTTTTCCCTTAGTGTAAGTGGACATGGGGGGCACCAAAGTGAAATACCCCATTAGGTACAATGTTTTTTCACTTAAAATTAAAACGTAAGTGGTTAGAAGGTGTTATAAAGTCACCTTTTTGAATTTTGACTACCTTTTCATGAATGGATGACCTATGGTGGCATTTTAAACGTGTTATTTCCCTTGTTCCCATTTTTCCAACTAATAAGGTCATATGGGGGAAAAAAAAATTCTCACCTTATGGAGGTGATGTTTTTTCACTTGTGACAACTTAGGTGTTAGAAACATGTTAACAACTCACCCTTTCCATAAACGTTTCCCACATCCTCATGAGAGCATCATACGTAGAGATAATTTATAAGATGTTTATGTCCCTTTATGCCCTATCATTTAGGGTGAAACCACATTTATAGCCTCCACCAGACTTAGGTTATCCAGTTTGAGTCTAAGTTGAGTTGAGGTTTGAAAATGGAGGAAAAACAATTTTGAATGGGGGAAAGCCATTTTAATACAACACTTAACCATTTTTGAGATCATTTGTGTTATATCCTCTCCTCCATTTCTATTGGTATTTTATTATCTTGCCAAAATTTCCTTAGAAATCCTCCATGCCCAAACCTAATTTTTATCATATCTCCCAAACCCTATTAGAATTTGGATGGAATGTATAATTAACAAATTATAGATTCACAGATAAATTGTGAAGATTATAGATTATGTTGTGTAGCTATATAAGGCACATAATTCACTTGTTAATGATACCAAATTAAAGATTTTTATGAGAAAGAGATTAAAGTAAATAATACTAAAGTAGACACAGAGAACACAAGATTTTAGTGGAGAAACCCATAGGAAATAAACTCCACTGATAAAGCACTTTCTGTATTAAGATTTCAATAGTTTTAACCTAACACTTCCACTTCACTCCACGGTCTCACAGTAAATAATAGAATACTTTTGTCTGAAAGTATATCAAATTGCATAAGTAGCTTAAGATTACATCAAATGGACTATTATCTCATTAGCGCAAAAGTAAGTCAGTAAGTAAAAATTTAAAAGTAAACAATCCCATGAGGGATCATCATACTTATATAGGATGGTTGGTCAGTTATACCATTCCACTCTTTAGTTGTGAAGACTGACTAAGATTATTAAAAATAATCTTTAAGACAAGGGAATATGTAAGTGGTGGTCCACATAATGGTATCCCCACTTGAAATTAATACCCCAACACTCCCCCTTAATGTTAAGTGGGAAAAAAATGAGAAATGCCAACTTTCTCTTTTTCTACAAAAGGATTTATAGATCCTTGAATCAGTAACAATGATTCATGCTAGCATGCAAACAAGGGAAATCAACATATCTTCCCATACATAAATTCTTAAGACAAGTGCTTTACATATGAATACTTACATCTAATTATGGAGCCTTTTATAAAATAAGGCATACCCATAACCAAAGCTTCACTGAGATTTACATGTAACTTCACATAGAGTGACACATGTACTTATTAAAAAGTGGAGGAAGTATTGGAAGTTTACAATAGTTGTGAAGAGGTGGCATTGTAATGCACACTCCCCCTCAATGGAAACTCTGATAGGCCTAACAAGGCACAAAACTTGAAAAACTTCATAGCACACAATGGCTTGGTGAAGATATTTACAACTTGATCTTGAGTAGAACAGAACTTGAGATAAATATCACCATTCAGGAATTTCTCTTGAATAAAGTACATATGAAATTCAATATTCTTGGTCCTTTGATGCTAAACTAGATTCTTTGTAAGAGAAATGAAACTCTGGCTGTCAAATAGAAGAGTAGTTATCCCTTTGAATCCCATGTGTAGTTCATCCAACAATATTTTCAGCCACATAGCTTCTTTTGGAGATTCCATAGTACTTCTATACTCCACTTCACTAGAAGAGATAAACACTGTTGGTTGCTTATTTCTACTCCAAGCGATGGCACCTACACCCAACTTGAAAAGATATCCATAAGTATAATTTGTATCTGCAACATCACCAACATGATCATAATCACAATAGAAAAATAATTATGCATCATTACAAGAAGAATAAAAAATACCATAATTGATTGTTCCTTTAATATATTTCAATTTTTTTTTTCCATTTTCCAATGATCCTCATAATTTTCTTACATAAATATTGAAACTACTCCCACTACATAAGAAATATTAGGTCTAGTAATAGTCAAATAAATTAGACTACCAACTAGTTACCTATATAGCGTCGGATAAAATTTAACACAAGATGGTTTAGGGTCTAACTTAACACCAAATTCAATAGGAATGAAAACAAGATAATTGTCAATCATGTTAAATCTTCTAAGAAAATTTAAAGAATACTAATATTGAGATGTAACAATAGACTTATGATCTTGAAATATAATCATGCAAATAAAATGATCTAATAAACCTAAATCATTCATTTCAAAATGATGCTTTAACCTTTCTTTAATTCTAACAATTAAATTTGTATCACTTCTAGTAATCAAAATGTCATCAACATAAAGAAAAATAATGATAATATGATTGTTATCAAACTTCATGAATAAATCATTATCAGAACAATAGCTAAAAAAATGAAGCTCCTGAAAGAAACTATTAATTCTAGCATACCAAGCTCTAGGATCTTGATTAAGACCATACAAAGAATTTTTTAAGCTTACAGACATAAATTTCTTTACCAGGTTCTTCAAAACCTTTAGGCTGAATCATATAGATTTCTTCTTTTAATTCACCATTTAAAAAATCATTTTTAACATCGATTTGGTGAATCTTCCAACCATATTGGGCAGGTAATGCAAGAAGAACTCTCACAATGATCATCTTAACAACACGTTAAAAACTATCAACATAGTCAATAACAAGTTTTTGAGTGAAACCATGAGCTACCATCCTTTCCTTGATCTTTTCAATCTCTCTTACATTTATTATATTTTATTTTGAACAACCACCTAGGTCCTACAATGCTTCTTTAAGAAGGAGGGAGTACTAGTTCCCAAGTGTCATTTTTTATTAAAGAATTTTATTCATCCTTCATAGTCTAAATCCATCTACATCTTGAGATTATTCTTCAAATTATTATGGTTTTACTTCATACAGGGTCATAAAGGAATGATAAGTATGATGAATTCTAGTTAGCTTTCTAAGGTTATAAGGCTAAGATTTTTGAATACTTTGATCCCATTTAGGAATATTAAGTTAAAATAAATTTTTAGATGACTCCCCCTCAATATCCATCATATCTAGATCATGATAATCAACCTCTCAAACTTCTATTTCCATATTGTTAGGATAAGGATTATCAGGCTCTATCTCAAGAGTAGTAGAGGAGGGTTCATGAGAAACATCAAGTAAAGTTTTCTCTAAGACTTGAAAATTTATGTTTTCAAAAATGTCATGATTAAATGGATAATAGACTCTTATTCCTTTAGTTTTACAACAATTTCCAACAAAAATACAAGAAAAATAGGTTGGATCAATCTTCTTCCTTTTGTCTTTTAGAATGAAAACAAGACTACCAAATATTCTTAAGTGATAAATATCTTGTTTTTGATTTGTCCATACATCACGAGGAGTAGTTTGATGAAGACATTTAATAGGAAATCTATTAAGAATATAGAAAACAATTTTCATATCTTCATCCCATAAGAACTTCGGAAAATTGGAAGCATGAATCATAGTCCTATCCATTTCTAAGATAGTCTTATTATTTCTTTTCTGGAATGCCATTTTGTTGAGGGGAATAAGGAGTAGTCAAATCTCTTTGAATCCCACATGACACATAGAAATCATCAGACTTTTTTCTGACATGTTCACCTTCCATTATCAGTCCTAATTCTCTTAATTTTCATATTAAAAGCATTTTCAAGTAGAACTTTAAATTCTTGAAATTTAGATAAGACATCATAATTTTTCTTGATAAAATAATAAGAAGTCATTTTATAGTAATCATCAATAAAAAAAACAACATATAATGCACCACTAATAGAAGGAACCTCAAGTGGACCTCTCACATCACTATGAATTAGTTCTAATAAGTGAGAAGAATTTGGATCATGATCTTGTGTTGAGGATGGAGCTTAATTGCTTCACAAGAAAATTGATTTTACATGTTATTGGTTTTGACAGTGACCAATGATGGTCATGAAGTAACCGGCATCAGTCAGGAAGTGACCAACGATGGTCATTCATCAACTAACATAGTTCAGGGAGTGACCAATGATGGTCAAGTAGTAACCGAAGAAGGCTACCTGTGTGACAATGCTTTGTTTTTATATGAGAATTAGAATAAATCATTATTTTAAAGATGATTTATTGATTGTAAAAGCATAGTTAGTTGCCCAAAATAGTTATATATGCATGTATGCATTATATGAGGGTAAGAGAGAATAAAATAACATTTTTTTTACATGTATGTTTTTTAGGTGAACAAGAAAGAGTAGCTGAGTGAGGAAAAATCATTTAACATCCCGTGAGGTGTTGGAAGACAACAGATCTTCATTATATTTCCTTTATAAAGCATTGAATAATAATATTTTCCATTTCTTGGTGGATGTAGCCCACACTAGGTGAACCACATTAAATGTGGTGTTATCTTTCTCTTGTTTATTTTATCTTCTAGTTATTTCTACATTCATTTCTTGTATGGTTTATCTGATTATAAATTTGTGCAAAATTGTTATATGGTTTAACCCCAACGACCGGTATTATACCTTTTTTTATAGGTTTTATGTGTTGAAAGGATTTACTCACAGAGGTTTTTTTTATTAAGTGGGAGTAGAGAAATGGAAGAAGATGTAAATACTGAGTAGAGAAATTTGACAGTTGTAATTATCAACTATGGAAGATGCAGGTGGAGGATTATTTGTATCATAAATATCTATACTTACCAATAGTTGAGCATGGATAAATAAGCATGATGAATGATGAATAATGGAAGTTTATTGAAAGAAAGGCTCTGGGATATATAAAATTGAGCCTAACAACATTAGTGGCTTCAAATTTCATAGATGTATAAACCACGATAGAGTTGATGAAATATTTAGCAAACATGTATCAAAGTCCTAGTGCTTTGAATAAGGTATATTTGATGAAAAAATTGTTTAATTCTAAGATTCAAGAAGGTGGATCTGTATTTAATCATTTGAATGATTTTCGGTCTATTGTAAATCACTTAAAATCAGTAGAAATTCCATTTGATGTTGAAGTGAAAGTACTTCTATTCTTATTCTATTTTCCAGATAGTTGGGATAACTTGGTAATGGTTGTTAGTAATACAATGATTTCTTCTAAAGGTTTGAAATTTAATGATGTGGTTAGTTTAATCCTTAATGAGGAAATATGCAGGAAAAGCTCAGGACAAGCATCATTTGGAAATGCTTTAAATGTAAAAATCAAGGGAAGATCTAACAAGAGATCATCTAAGAGTAAGAAGAATGGGATATCAAAGTCAGGACATGGCAGATCTAGATCCAGGTACAGAGATTTACGTTGCTAGAATTGTGGAAAGAGAGGACATGTAAAGGAGTGTTGGTCTAAGGAAAACAAAGAGAATACATCAGAAAAAGGTAAAAAGGTAAAAATTTCAAGTGAGGTAAAGAAATATGCCCTTATTCTCTCCTTGGATAATAAATTAGAATCTTGGGTGTTAGATTTTGGAGTTTCTTTCCATGATACCCCTAATAAGGGTTATTTGAAAAATTATGTAAAGGGTGATTTTGGACAAGTTTATTTAGGAGATGACGAGCCATGAAATATTAATGGTAAAGGTGATGTTTATATAAAGTTGTAGAATGTAAATACATGGGTATTGAAATATGCAAGGCATGTGCCAAGCCTCAAAATAAATCTAATATTTGCAGGGCAACTTGGTAAATCTCGATGCGTGGTTACATTCACAGTTGACTCTTGAAAGGTTACCAACGGATCTCTTTTTGTGGCAATAGGTAAGAAGGTAGGAACTTTATATCTGTCTACCTATGTTACTGATTCGTTTTCTATGCTATCTACTATAGATTCAGATGCAACCATGTGGCATAATCGGATAGGCCATATGAGTGAAAAATGAATTTATATACTAAAGGATAAGGGTAATTTATCATATTTGAAACAATTGGATCTTGAATTCTGTGAGCATTGTATATTTGGAAAGTAGAAGAGAGTGATATTTCTTAAGGTTGGATCAACAAAGAAGGATCAGAAATTGGATCTTGTACACTCAAATGTGTGGGGACCAGCCCAAGTAGCTTCTATTAGAGGATCCCAATATTATGCTAATTTCATTGATGATGTCAAAAGGAAGGTATTTATCTATTATATTAAGCATAAATATGATGTTTTTGAAACTTTTAAATGATGGAAATCCCTTTTAGAAAATGAAACAAAATTAAAATTGAAGTTTCTTAGATCTTAAAATGGTGGTGAGTATTGCAATAAGGATTTGAATGATTATTTTTTAGTGAATGGAATACGAAGAGAAATAATGGATCCTAGAACTCCTCAGGATAACAGAGTTGTAAAAACGATGAACATGAAGACCATGGAACGTGCTAGAAGCATGAGGATACATGTTGGATTGCCTTTGAATTTTTGGGAAGTAGTAGATACAGCGGTGTACTTGATCAACCATGGGCCTTCAACAACACAAGATGGTGGAATACCAAAAGAATATTGGTCTAGAAAAGAGGTAGTTTTTTATTTTCTTAGATTTTTTAGCTCAGAATATTTTGTGCATGTTGATAGAGAAAATAGGAAGAAGTTGGATGCTAAATATAAGAGATGTACTTGTATTGGTTATGACTCTAGTGATTTTGAATATAGATTTTGGGATTTAGAAGATTCTAATATTGTTAAGAGTCGTGTAGTTGATTGGAATGAAAAAATAATGTGCAAGGATTAGGTTTTGATGCCTAAACATGAACATGTTCAGCATATTTTGAAGGAAAATAAATTTTCATACCTAAAGATGAAATCCATAGACACCGATGTTGGTTCTATAGGAACCAATGTCGGTTAGGCTAACTAGCATCGACAGACATGATTGGGTTCAGAACCAGCATCGGTACTCCTCGAACTGATGTTGGTAAGGAAACTGTAGTGGGTCGACAGACAGAGGAACCACGGTGAGTTACAGGTGACTGATGTCAGTCACGAACAAAGATTGACATTAATGTGAAACAGGCACATAATGAGCCCCAGACACCTCATATCTTAGTGATAAGGTCACAAAGAGTAAGTAAACCTCTAGAGAGATTTTCACCTTCCTTTTCTTATTTTTTATTAATTGATAGTGGTGAACCAGAAAGCTTTGAAGAATCAATGCAGGTAGATATCCATGAGAAGTGGGAGCATGGCATGGATGATGAGATAGAATCCTTGGAAGAAAATTAGATATGAGATTTGGTCAAGTTTCTAGCAAGTAAGAAAAATCTACAAAAAATTTGGGTTTATAGGATCGAGGAAGAAGAGGGTGGACTGAAAAGGTATAAGGAGAGGCTTGTGGTAAAGGGATTTTCATAGAAAGCAAGTATTGACTTTGAGGATATATTTTCTCTTGTAGTGAAGATGACTTCTATTCTTACTTTTCTATTTTTGGTTACAAGAGAAGATTTGCATTTAGAATAGCTTGATGTTAAGACATATTTTCTTCATGGTGATTTGGAGGAAGAGATTTATATGTAGCAACCACTTGGTTATGAAGTCAAGGTTAAGGAGAAACTTGTGTGCACATTGAAAAAGAGCTTATATGGGCTCAACTAAACTCTAAGGCAATGGTATTTGGGATTTGACATTTTTATGCATGAGCATGGTTATATGAGATGTGAATCTAACCATTGTGTTTATTTTAAGAAGCTTGAAAATGAGAGCTATGTTATTTTGTTGTTGTATGTGGATGATATGCTGATTGTAGGATCTAGTATGTAGGACATTGGTAAAATTAAAGAAAGGTTAGCTCACACATTTGCAATGAATGATTTGGGATATCCAAAGAAAATTATTATCATGAAAATTCTCTAAGATATGAAAAACAAGAAGTTGTATTTGTCTCAGGAGGCTTATATCAATAAGGTTTTGGAGAGGTTTAACATGCAAGTTTCAAAACCTATTAGTACACCTATGGATGGAAACTTTAAATTGAGAAAAGATCAGTTTCCTTCATCACATGAGTAGGTTGAGTACATGTCACATGTTCCTTATGCTTGAATATTTGGAATTCTTATGTATGTCATGTTTTTTACTAGACAAGACATTTCACAGGTAGTGGGAGATGTGAGCAGGTTTATGGCTAATCTAGGTAAAGAATATTGGAAAGAATCCGAATGGATTCTCAAAAATTTTAGAGGAACATCTGACATGGAGTTATGCTATGGAGGGTTAGATACTTATTTACACAGCTATGTTGATTCAAATATGGATGGAAATTCAGATGACAAGAGGAGCACCACTGGATATGTTTTCATAGTAGATGGAATGACAGTTAGCTAGATTTCAAGATTACAGAAGGTTGTGGATTTTTCTACTACGGAGGCAGAGTATGTTGCAGCTACAAAATCTAACAAGGATATTATATGGATGAGGAGGTTCATGAAATATTAGGGTAAGTAACAAGAGGACTACATATTATACAGTGATAGTTAGAGCGTGATTCATCTAGCAAATAAATCAACATTTAATTCAAGAACAAAACATATTCAGTTGAGGTATCACTTCATATGATAGCTATTGGAGGATGGAAAATTGAAGTTAGATAAAATACATACACATGAGAACCTTGTAGACATGATAACAAATCGATTGGTAAGGGATAAGTTGGAGATTCACTCCACTTCTATTGGTCTTTGATTTTAAAAATTAAAGAGGAAGAAACAAGCCAAGGAAAAGGAACGAAGAATGGTGATGCATAGTACATTGTAACAATTGATCTCCAAGTGGGAGATTGTTGAGTATGGAGCTTAATTTCTTTAAAAAACTTTCTTTTACATGTTATTGGTTTTGACAGTGACCAGAGACAGTTAGGAAGTAATCGATGTCGGTCAGGAAGTGACGGGAATGTTGGTTGAATATTTTGTCAAGCCAAAATATGAGGTTCAACCACAGTACATGGGATTAAATCCCTCCTCAAAGACAGGTGAGGCTACCTATTTATTACTAATATAAAACACATCAAAAATAATATATACAGTATTCACACTAATCTAACCATTGGGGTTGGGAGAGAATTCCGAAATCCATATCCGCACTATGTGAAGATGTTGTTTTTATAAATGGACTGGGTCGGAAATTATTACAATGTAAGAAGCACAATGGAAAGGAAAGGAGAGGAACATATTTTATTTTGAGTAAAAACAAAGCATGAAATAATCATACGAGATTTAGATAACAAATTTAATGTTTGAAATGATTAGAATCATCAAGACAATAAACAAGGAACAACCTAAGATTGTGAACATAAGAAAAATATCTTAAGAAAAACACTTCTCACAACACAAAGTTTGCGAAAACAGCATCAGCTTCTATTTCTCAAATGATTAAAAGAAAACACAAAGTTTTTCTTCTTCACAATAGCTCCCAATATTTAAAAAATCTCAACCCCTTGGAATGTACACACATCCCTTATTTATAATAAAAATAGTTGAGAGAAAATAGGACAAACCCTATAAAAAAGTTTGTTAACAAGAGTCCTATTTTGCTTGAATCTCACGCAGGAGACCAAGTCAAAATATGATTCCTATGTGACAAAATAGAAATGAAAAAGACATTTCAATTTCAAGATTGAAATGACATGTTACATCAAGATTTAGACTGAATCGTCATTTTTTTCTTCCTCATCTTTCTCTTCTTCTAACTGAGCCTGTTTGTTTCAAAATTCTTGGAACTTCCAGATTATACCTTGCATCTCATTCTTTTCAGGTGTAGTGGAATGATCACTCAAAACTTCACATGTTTCGTTAGTGTCACTGGCACTACCGGGAATTTTTCTCAATCTTTTGTTGAGTTTTCTCAAGGCCTCCAAAGAATGTTCAATCCTTACAAACCTGTAAATGATTTCAATGCCAAATCCATGAGATGGTTCATGTTGAATTGATTCTTGGATTTGTTTGAAAATATCATCAGCTGATAGGATGCCCGAGTTTCCAATTGACACTTTTGCACAAATTTTCAGCAGTTCTTCTTCTAGGTCGCTCTTGCCATCAATCAACTGATCTCTTGATTCTCTCAATTTACCGCAAGTTTCGTTGAGAATTTTTACCCTGAACCTGATGGATTTGGTCAGCTGGAAATGCTTATCCACATGTGGGATGACACCTTCTTCTACCAAAATGCGTGATGGGATTTTCTTCAATACCCAGAGAGATTCAAAAGTCAAATCAAGGTGTCTAATTTCTTAGGAGAAATCATTGTCCATCTTTTCTCCATCACTCTGTATATTTCCCATAGATTGATAGACCCCTACGGCATCTTGAATCACTTCTTTCCCCTGTTGGAGCAGCCTTTGAGTCCATTCATCGACCACCCTTCCTTTTTCATTAATCTTCTCAATTATAGGCACTGATGAGAAATCAAATCCGACAGGGACAGAGGAAGATGGTATGGATTCAATGGGTTTTGAGAGCTTATGCAATACCTCAGTTAACTGCTCCACCTTTCCTTTAAGCTCATCTCTGCTGTCCTTTGTTTCCTTTAATTTCTGGCATAGCACATTTATAGCATCCCACGCATCCTGTTGTGCTCCTTCTGTTGTCACTTCTCCTAGATCCACCCTAGTTATATGATAGTCGGAGGCCGTTATTTCCTCTTTGGTTTTGTCAGTCACGGGAGTTGAAATCTCTACAAACTTATGCCCTGAAGCATCCACCAAAACCCTTGAAACTATTTTGGGTTACTTTGCTGATTTAGCAGTAGAAGCCTTGAGTGAACTAAAATCAAAGGCTGGTATGGGTACAATAACCTTCCTCTTCCTCGGAGTTTTCTCAAGTAGCCATTGAGGGGTGTTAAAGGGAGTTTCCACTATTGTAGAAGTTGGTATCATACTTTCAGGGGGAGAGGGATCCACTGGTAGAGTGGGGACAGTTACCAATGTGGTAGCAGATTCAATAAAAAGAGGAACAGGAGGGGGCATGTTGTTAGTTACTTTGGTCCCAACAAAGAGGGGTAATATTCCAAAGAAAATGCTAGCCATGACTGAAGAATTAGATGGGGAAAGAGGAGGTAGAAGTGGTTATGAAGGAGGAAGCACAGATCCTGAATCCAAATCTTAGGATGCAAGAGATAAGGTCACTTCAGTTGGGCAGTCAACAAATGGTGAAACTAGGGGCTAGCTTACTTCTCCTTCCAAAGAAATTTCTCCTATTTCTGGTGGTGTTGGTGATTCTGGCACATTCACCATTTCAACTGGAGTAACACTTGAAGAGATTTCTCGTTCTCTTCTCTTCTTGACAAACTTGACCTTTATAGGTCCCTTAGAAGATCTTTTGTATTTTCCCTTTTTGGAGGGCCCCACCTCTGCAACAACCAAATTTGAAAAATTTTCATCTTTAAAACTCATTCCCCAAGAGGTGAGCCATGCTTTGGTGCATGAAAGAATCAGGGCTGATCTATCTGTAATGGAGGCTTTTTCACTGATAGACCAATCAATAGGTGGGAAAACATATTGATCTTCATTCAATCCATCATAGGAAGGATCCAGAACACTTTCATTATCGCTAGTACCTTCTGGTATGTCAGCAAGCTCAAGTGTCTGAATTTCAGCAAGTGTCAACCTGCTATGATCTTTTCTTTAGACTTTCCCTTCTCATTTTTCTATAAATTGGAGTGTTGGGCTCATTGTAAAGGGGAGGTAGTTTTTGTAGCAAAGCTCTACCAAAATTTATTTATGAAGCCAATGTGTTGCAAGCCCTTGTTATGGACTCCTTGCATGGTGATCCAGGCCCTTATCTTGTATTAGATTGAACTGTGCATATCATGAAGCAATAAAATATAAGTTTGTGGATGCATCTTCCCCTGCTGTGTTTTCTTGCATTCTTCTTGCCCCTTCAACCTTGATTACAAGAATATTGTGTGAGCTGATGCAATACCTCAGTTAACTGCTTCCACCTTTCCTTTAAGCTCATCTCTGCTGTCTTTGTTTCCTTAATTCTGGCATAGCACATTTTCAGCCTTCCCACGCATCCTGTTGTGCTGCTCCTTCTGTTGTCACTTCTCCTAGATCCCCCTAGTTATATGATAGTAGGAGGCCGTTCGTGATTTCCTCTTGCGCCCTTTTGCTCAGGTCACGGGCCCCCGACAGTTGACCCCAATCTCTACAACTTATGCACCTGAAGATCACCAAAACCCTTGAAACTATTTGGGTTGTTACTTTGCTGATTTAGCAGTAGTAGAGCCTTGAGCCCCCCCCCCTTGAACTAAAATCAAAGGCTGGTATGGGTACAATAACCTCCTCTTCCTCGGAGTTTTCTCAGTAGCATTGAGGGGTGTTAAAGGAGTTTCCACTATTGTAGAAGTTGTATCATTACTTTCAGGGGGAGAGGGATCCACTGGTAGAGTGGGGACAGTACCACTGTGTAGCAGATTCAATAAAAGCAGGAACAGGAAGGGGGCATGTGTTAGTTACTTTGTCCAACAAGAGGGGTAATTCCAAAGAAAAATGCTAGCCATACTGAAGAATTAGATGGGAAAGAGGAAGGTAGAAGTAGAAGAAGTGGTTATGAAGGAGGAAGCACAGATCCTGAATCCAAATCTTAGGAGACAAGAGATAAGGTCACTTCAGTTGGGCAGTCAACAATGTTGAAACTAGGGGCTAGCTTACTTCTCATTCCAAAAGAAATTTCTCCTATTTTCTGGTGGATTTGTGGGTGATCTGGCAAATTCACCATTTCAAATGGAGTAACACTTGCAGAGATTTCTCGTTCTCTTCTCTTTCTTGACAAACTGACCTTATAGGTCCCTTAGAAGATCTTTGTATTTTCCCTTTTTGGAGGGCCCCCACCTTGCAACACCAAATTTGAAAAATTTTCATCTTTAAAAACTCATTCCCCAAGAGGTGAGCCATCTTTGGTGCAGAAAGAATCAGGGTGATCTATCTGTAATGGAGCTTTTTCACTATCCCCACTCTCCACACTTCTACAATTTTCCCTAGACCAATCATAGGGGGGGAAAACAATGATCTTAATTCAATCCATATAGGAAGGACCAGAACAACTTTCATTATCGCTAGTACTTCTGGTTATGTCAGCAAGCTCAAGTGTCTGAATTTCAGCACGTGTCAACCTGCTTATGATCTTTTCTTTAGACACAACCTCATCACGTATTTAAATCAATCCAGATGTCCTTCTCGCTTGGCACGCTGCGGGTGCAGAGTTCCATATGCCTGGAGGACTCCTCAAAAATAAAACCATCTCGGGGCTTCATGTTCTTCTTCAACTTATCTTGAAGCCATGGACAACACATTCTTGGCTTTCACAACAATGAAACAAGTATACCTTCCAATATAAATTGGGAAAGATACAGCGGCCTTGTGTTACTCTGTTGGAATTGTGAAAATCAAAAAATTTTCTGACCAACTCCATCAAGATTAGTTTGCCCCTGGATTATTTGGGGCAAACAAAAGGTCCCCTGGGTACATGACTATTCAAAGATATTTCAAATTCTTAAATTTCAGAAGACACAACCCATTTGAAACTTCAGCCCATGTCTCATCAGAGACCTCTCGTTTTTTTCCTCAATTCAGGGCTTACATGTAAAGGTTCTCATAAAAGAAGGCATGTTTTACCCTTCTGAATGATCTTCAGACCCTTTTCTTGTAAGCTGAGGAAAATATGATAAAACATGCCTCCACTGTCTTGTTCCCCTGGTGTCCAACCTGGGATCGTTCCTCATGCCGGTGCTGTATCGTGACATCCGAGGACATATCCCCTTTCCGTAGACAAGACCGTTCATTGAGAACTCTATCTCGTTCCTGCTCAGAGTACCCCATAAAATACTTTTTATTCTTCTAATAATGATTATGAACTGGTAATCCATCCTGGAAACATTTGACCCGGGGAAACCAAAAACCTGACTCACAGAGTAGTAATGATATCATTGATTTCTTGATGAATCTCTTCTAGGAACAAGTCTTGGGAAACTAGAAAACAATCAGTTTGGCTTTGATGAGGAGTTTCTTATTCAGTGCTTGATGCAATCATCCTAATCATTGTCCCTAAGATTTTTGGCCTGAATTGAGATCCACATCTCCATATTCCTCAAAATTAGGCAGCTTGAGAAGGTCCATCGAAGAACCTCTGTCCAATGATTACAACTTCTCCCACCTGGTTTTTACAGAATGAGAAGTAGATCCTAAGTGAAGCATCGGCCTAGATGAACTCGGGGAACGAGCGTACATAGGGAAACTACTACAAGAGGTAGACCATTGTCAACTATGATTTCATCAATGGAGTTTGAGAAGAGCTCTTGACCTTATTCCAAAAAGCTCTATATCTATGTTCCGAGCTATTGATCCCAAATTTTGTAAGTACAGTCAATGAGGAGGGAGACTCCACCTTCCTTAATTTGTACTTCATTCCTCCCTGATTTTCAGTCTATCTTGTGATGGACCAGGGTCCGACATTGAGGCATTTCAAAGGAGGAGGAGTGTGCGAATTAGAGGTGTTGAACACTTCAGAAAACCTGACACACTGGAGATGACAGAAAGATGGAAAAACCCAACACACTGGGAGGATGCTAGAGAGTTTAGAATGTCTGATAATTTAAAAAATTTAATATACTGCGGGTTTTGAACACTGCAAAGCACCCTGCGAAACCCGAGAAGAGAGCATGTGGTAATTTTTGAGTTGAAACATGCAAGTTTTTCTTCATTGTAGATACCCAAATTATTTTTAATTACAATGACCTCTAGGGAAATAAAACAAAGTGATTATTCGAAAGTGGTAACCCTAAAACACAAACCTTGATTTAGAAAGCAACACCAAAATGAGAAGATAAAACCCCAACAAACCTGATAAGAAAAGACAAAAATTGGAAAAATCTTTAGACAATTATCCACAAAAAAACCACCCAAAACAAAGAATGAAGAAAAATACCTTCAACCAGAACTAGAAATGATAAAAAATGAGCGATGCAATTAGGCACAGAGGTGAGTCAGGTTTCTAAGTCAAATATGCATGCATGAAAATCCATGAGGAAAAAGGTATGTCTGGTAAAAATGATGTGGAAATTTGAATATTTATAAGAAAATTTCAAATTAATAACACTTCAGGTGAACAGCAACCACCCGACAACTCAGCATTAATTCATGTCAACGGTGATTGGGATATCTAGAAACCTGGCACACAGATAGTTTAGAGAAAGTTAGGTTTCGGGTTGTGGGAAACCAAGCGACATGAAAAGCAATCATGCTTGATGGTCCTGGGAAACCCGAAAAAAAGAGTAAATCGGGCTTCAGGGATCGGAAGGACACGCGACATCAGAAGCATTTTGGTTGCAGATGCATCATGTTATGAATGCTTGGAAGGTCTGCAAACCCGACTCACCTTACTTGATGCGAGTTTCGGGTTTCAGGAACACACGACATGAAGCATCCAAACCACATGTTGTCTTTCTTGTGAAACCCGGTTATCTCTCTGAAAGGAGATTCTTAGAAAACTAGCTCAAAAAATTCTTAGGATTATCTCATTTTTAGGGTAAACTCAAAAATGAGATAACAAATAGCTCTAGTTAGGGACTTTCTTTGTGATATCAAAGGAGAGAAACTCAATCTCTTAGCTTTATCCTTGGTAGCTATGAGTCAGAAAAGAAGCAATTGAAAAAAAGCAAGGAAAGAAAGAATCCCTTAAAAGAAAACACATGACAAAAAGAAAAGTATGTACAATGCAAAAAAGAGAATTTTGCATTAATAGATGAGAACAACTTTAGATGTTGGCCACGGAAAGGAAAAGGGAGTAACTCTCCATCAAGATATGATAGTGAAAATATTTTCACCACTCAGCTGATGGATCTTAAAAGGTCCTTTCCACAAAGAATTGAACTTTTCGTGCATTCCTTTCTGCTCCCTCATCTTATCCCACAACAACACCAGGTCTCTGTACGTCGGAAAAGCAACAGGCGAGCGTGAGAATCAACAAGTTACTCTTCCACGTACCCGACCCTCCCGAGGTCGTGCCGAGAAATCCGGTGGGGGGTAGATAGAATAGATAGAATATGCAGGACAAGCTAGTTAGGCAGTCTAATGTCTTCAACACGCACATACTGGTATTGCGAATCTAGGAAAGAAGGCCCTTCTAACTGGACTGGTGTGATAGATCGATCCGCGAGGATGATGCTCGAAGGCTCCAATCAATATCGAGCTCGGGCGTGATTTGATCTATGGGTTGTGGAGCGTGGAAAAATGACATGGGATGGTTCTTCTGTATTCTCCTGAAGGGTCAATGGTACAATATGGTCGATTCTAGGGACGATTCTCTGGCCTAGTCCAAAATTCTCTAGCTCGTTAGCTTATTGTATTAGTCGGGATAACGTTGAATGATGAGAGGTGAATCGGAGTAGAGTAGACTGAAATACTAATTTACGGTTAGGCAGGGTCTATGTTAATCTATTATGGATCGTTAGGTGTGAGGATCTGGGCATCACAACCATAGACTCTGGTTGTTGCGGTCCGTGATGGTCATACGGGAGATCAAGTTCTGATCCCGGTATCCAATAGTCTAATCTTTTCCAGTTCTATGTTTAGAACCAACAGCTGTTGCTATCTTCTCAGAATACCTTACAGTCGTTCTCGCAACTTGGACCATTAAGGTTATAAAAAGTCCAGCCTTTTTGGACAAGGACCCTTGTGTGAGAAAAGTCCGTAAATGGTCTGTCTTTACTATGACCCTTGTCTCTTGATTTAGCATGTAGTGTCTTAGGCGTTTAGTAGCAAAGAATATGGCGAGACATTCTCACTCTGCTTGTGTATAGCGCGTTTCGTAGTCGAGCAATGTTCGGCTAATGAAATAAATCGCACGCTCTGTTTTTTCATCGTCTTCTTGGGCTAGCATGCAAGCTAACGAAACATCGGTAGCCCATGAGTACAAAATTAAAGGGCGATCTAGCTTTGGTGGCATTAGCGTAGGCGGTAATAGCAGGAAACGCTTGACTGCATCAAAAGCTTCATTGCAATCTTCGGTCCAATTAATGCTATAGTCCTTCTTGAGTAAATTGTTGATTGGATGAACGACGAAGCTTAGATCTGGGATAAATCTCCGGATTGCACCCAACTTTCCAAGAAATGATCTGATTCCAGATTTATTCGAGGGTGGGACCATTTCGAGGACAGCCTGAATTTTGGCTGGATCAACATCGATCCCTCGTGACGATATGATGTAACCTAGGAGCTTTCCTCCTGTTACACCGAAGACACATTTCTCTGGGTTTAGGGTAACTCCATATTCTACTTAGGCGTGAAAGGATGATGCGGAGTACTTCAATATGGTCACAATGCTTCTTGGCCTTAGCCAACAAGTCATCTACGTAGGATTCCATGATTTTATGGATTAAATCATGAAATATGTATGTCATGGCCCGCTGGTACGTAGCACCAGCATTCTTGAGACCGAATGGCATAACAGCGTAGCAATAGGTTCCCCAAGGAGTTATAAACGTGGTTTTGGCTTGATCTTGCTCAGAGATTTTGATTTGATTGTATCCCGAGAATCCATCCATGAGAGACAAGAGTTCAAAACCTGTTGTTGCATCAACAATAACGTCTATGGATGGTAATGGGAAGTCATCCTTAGGGCAAGCTTTGTTGATATCTCGAAAATCTATGCAGATGCGTATCTTTCCGTTCTTCTTGAGAATGGGAACGATGTTGGATACCCATTGGGAGTAGTCAACTGGCTTGATGAATCCTACCTGAAGGAGTTTTATTACCTCCTCTTTTACCATGAGGGCTACTTTGGGCTTCATGGGTCTTGATTTTTGTTTAATTGGCTTCGCATCTGACCTAGTGACGAGGTTGTGTACCGCAATGTGGGGTGCGACTCCTGTCATCTCTTTATAACTAAATGCAAATGCCTTCTGATGTTCTTTGAGAACTTGGGTGTGTATTTCCACTTCCTCTGGGGTTAATGAAGAACCTAACTTTAAAATTCTTGGTTCATCTTCCGTTCCGATATTGACATCGATTGTTTCTTCAATTAAAGAGGCATTACCCTCTTCGAACTCAGATGGTGCCGGAGGTAGATCTATATCATCCCCGTTTTCCACCACGTATATATTAGGTTCTTTTTGTGAGGGAAGATTCATTACGGGATTTCCGAAGTAGGAAGATGAATGCGAGATCAGAGATAAATCTAGCGTGTGATAGGAGAGATGTAGTGCTGCAAAGGCATTTAAGTAATCCAAAGTAGCCGCATCATTTCCAACATGGTCTAGGACGGTAGATTTACTTCTGTTTGAAAGAGGATCCATCATTGTTTTTATTAATGGTTCGTTACGAATGGATACCGTGAAATGAGTATCTTCTAGCTCATTGTTTGGAGTAAAACGTGATGCTGAGGTTGCTATTGAATCGGCGAGAAGATTTTTTTCTCGCGGGATTGCTTCAATGGATATGAAGTTGAATGCCTTGCTTAAATCTATTACCGCGTTTTTGTAAAGTTACAAGTGTTCGGCTTTAGTTTCATATACGTCTGAAACTTGGTTTGCAACTGATTGCGAGTCTCCTAAAACTCTGATATTATCGATACCAATTCTTTTGTCTAAGGTAAGGCTAAGGAGGAGGGCTTTGTATTCAGCGCCGTTGTTTGTACATTCAAAGTTTAATTTAAAAGATAATGGGAGGACCTTCTCTTCGGGAGAGGTAAGAATTATACCTGCCCCCGCTCCATAACGGCATTTAGCTCCATCGAAATGGAGAGTCCAATACTTAGCTGGGAGTATGGATGTAGGTGTATCTACTGTGTTTGCATACTCTACTTCTACCATACAGAGATCTTCTGCTGGCAAGGAACCAACACCTAAGGAAAATCCTATGCCTACTGAATCGAATGGTAAGAACATTGGTGAATCTTGTTCTATTAATTCAACGATCTTCGCAGTAGTCCCTAATGATACTGTCTCTTTAGTTTTACCTTTAGGGGTTGGAATTGTTTGGACTATGTTGGTAGTTTCAAGATCCGTCGTAGGTATCAACTTTTCCTCTGGCTTTGGGTCAGAGGGTTTGTTAAGTTGGTTTGTTGGCAGTTCGAATTCTGAGTGTACACCTGGTCTCTTCTTTAAATCAGCTAGGTGTACATCAAATGGCTTTGGATCACCTTTGGCTATAAATACCTTTCCTAGATGTAGGAATCTTACTTCTTGGAATAGCGTGGAAGGGATTGCCTTCATTCGGTGTATCCAGGGCCGGCCGAGGATCATATTATAGTTAGTTTCCCGATCTATAATATAAAACTCAGTCAGGATTGTTTTAGGTCCTAAGGTGACCGGTAGTATTATAGTTCCTATCGATGTGGCTTTAAGGCTGTCGTAGCCTCTCAAGGTATTTCGTGTAGTAGAACAGTTTGTTTCTCCATATCCCAATTTTTGGAGAAAAGAGAAAGGAACTATGTTAACCGCAGCTCCATCATCAACCATTGCCCGTTTTACATAGTTATTATAAACTTGTACTTGCAAGTATAGGGCTGGATCGCCTTGGCGTGCGATCTCAGCATCTGTAGGCATTTTACTTATTTCGAATATGAATTCAACATCCCTATCCGCCTGTCCCAGTGGATAAACATCAAAGTCTATATGATTTACCTGCGCTTCCGGTGGTGGAGTGATACTAACTAAATGACCCAAACCTAACGCCTCTAAAAGAGCAGCCCTATGAGCAGGGGAATTCTTTAATAAATCAAGGAATGAAATATGCGAGAAGGTTTTTGTTAGATCATTAATTAGATCATAAGCACCCATGGGTTTTTCTATGGTTTGCTGGATGTTATCTGTTTCCGGCAGGTGGCTTGGACTTGATTGAGAGAAATACTCTCGTGTTCTCGTAATTGCTTCAACGGGTAATTCAGAGTCTAACTCTACTAATCCAACTACCTTAGGTCGTGGTTGACTTCCTAGTTACGGCGCGACTAACGGATTCAGCGAGGTTGAGGCCTCGTGATCGTTGTTTCCTGTTATTGCACCTTTGTTTGTTCCAGTTGGTTTCATCCTATCGCTATCATGATTTGGGAGTGGATCATTAAAGATCTTGAGAGGGGCATTCTGAGGGGAAACTACCCCTGTGAAGGTACTTGCCGTTGGTGACGTAGGATCTGCTAAGAACATATTTATAAAAAATTGTTTTTGTTCACTTGGCAAGCGTTGCATGAATTTGTTGTAATCACGACACGTTCTAGTGTCATGACCCCGAATTTTATGGAAACCACAATAAGAATTGGGGTTGTAATTCCCGTTTTTTTGGTTTGGTGTGTATTGTGGCCTAAAATTCTGATCAAACTGTTGCCTATTAGGACTAAAGTTTTGTTGTTTCTGGTTTTGACTTTGGTTTTGATAACCAAAGGAGTTTTGGTTTGGTCCTTGTATGGGATTTCGCCGTTGTTGTTGTTGTGGATTATTAAAATCCACTGTATTGATCGTCAGGGTAAAATTGTTGTTTCATTGGTTGTTTGTTTGTGACGGAGTATTAATGACATTTATCCTCTTGGGCTAGTCAGTTACTCCATCTGTTGTTACCCCACGATTTTTGTTAAGGATTTTGGGTCCTTGATTGACGCTTGTAGTGGTTGTAGTGTTTTGAGTAGGGGTGATTAACCTCCCGTTTTCTCCATACGTCTTACGGCCACTATCTATCGCTGCTTGATCAATTCGCAGAGCGCTCTCAAGTACCTCGTCATAAGTCCTTAGTAGGAACTTCTGGACTTCTTCCTTCACCTCTCTACTAAGAGAATGAAGGAATAAATCACATAGTTCCATCTGATCCATGTTTGGAGCGCTTGCCGAGGAATAAAGGACTGTGCGCCACCTTTGGATGAAATGGGCGACAGACTCGTTATGTTCTTGCTTGATGTGCAAGAACTCCCTGATTCCTGTCCTTAGTAGTTTGTTCATGTCGAAGGCTTTGATGAACTCAGACACGAGTTGTTTGAATGAATGTATGGAAGCCTTGGGTATTCTATAATACCAATCGAGGGCAATGCCTTCCAGAGTTTTGGGGAATATTTTAGCAACAACCCCATCCCATGGGAGTAGTTCACGAATGGCTGTAGCGTAAGCTTTGATATGTGCATTCGGATCTCCTTCTCCTTTGTATTTAGGCAAATCGGGAAGAGGCCTTGGAAGCATAACGCTTCGTATGACGAAATCTAAGGGCTCTTTTAAATATTCTCAATAAGTCCCTATTGCATACGTTTCAACCATTGATGGTGCCTGTTGAGGAGGTGGTGGTGGAACGGGTTGTTGATATGGCATAACGTACGCGTTAGCAGGGGCATAAGGCAATCCTTGCATTTGAGTAAACATGCCGGGGGATGAGTACAAATCCCCTTGTGGTGATTTGGAGTACATGTTTAAGTACGAAGGGGTACTATCCAGGAATGGATTACTTTGTACTGGACCTAGAGGAACAGTACTGGCGATAGTGGGTCTAGTTGGCACTTGTTGTGAATATTGAGGAGTCATACCCAATGTGCCTACTCCTGTGAGGAGATCCACTTGGCTAGGATGGTGCGGAGGATTGGAACTCCCGGTTCGTATGATTCTCGAATTTTGACTTGCTTGGGCAAGTTCTAATCCTCTAACCTTTTCCATTAGATTTGAAATGACTTCGTTTGGTGAAGCCATGATATCGTGCCTTGGTGGTGTTTGTTGTATATCCCGGTGTTGTATAGGCATGTGATAGCCTGTCATGAACTGATTGCTATCTTGCCAAGTTTCTCTGAGAGTATTTTCCATACGTGATGGCATAGGGGAGTTTTCTTGAGGAGAGAACTCGGGCTTTATCTACAAAGTTCCTACAGGTGGGTACATGCCTTGAGAGCGTTGTTCACTCCTAGGATAAAGTATTGATTTTCCATCGTCTAAGACCAAGTATGGATCCGATTGTCTACTAATAGGTGGTCGGAATAATACCTGAGGAGATGAAGCAGACTCTCCAGTTAATGTCATATTGTTTGAGCCTGAAGGCTCTGTTTGTGTTTGATCAAGTTGCTCCAACCCCTCTGTTTGGTAACACGAGTTATATCTAGTCCTTGGTGTTTGTGTTGACAATTGATTAGTTGAATAGTTGTCACCCCATATTGAGAGTGAGGGTGATGACTGCCTATTCTGTTGGGCGTAGTATGCCTCAAGACCCAAGAGGGGTCTGCCGTATGCATCTAATCCTGACATATTCGGGGGGTATATGAATACCCGCAGAATAATGGGAAGGAGCAAAGGCGATGTGGAGAAGATGAAACTTCTCAAAGAGAAGGTGAAAGAATTGCTTGATTCACGTCGGGTTCACCAATTTTGTACGTCGAAAAAGCAACAAGCGAGCGTGAGAATCAACAAGTGACTCTTCCACGTACCCGACCTCCCGAGGTCATGCCGAGACAGCCGGTGGGGGGTAGACTATGCAGACAAGCTAGTTAGGCAGTCTAATGTCTTCAACACGCACTAATGGTATTTGCGAATCTAAGGCAAAGAAGGCCCTTCTAACTTGGACTGGTGTGATAGATCGATCAGCGAGGATGACTGCTCGAAGGCTCCAATCAATATCGAGCTCTGGCGTGATTCGATCTATGGGTTGTGGGATGCGTGGAAAATGACCCGGGATGGTTTCGTGTATTTCTCCTGATAGGTTCATATGGTAAATATGGTCGATTCTATGGACGATTCTCTGGCCTAGTCCAAAATTCTCTAGCTTCGTTAGCTATTGTATTTAGTAGGGATAACTGTCAAATGATGAGAGGTGGAATCGGAGTAGACTGAAATACTAATTTACGTAGGCCAGTGTCTATGTCTAATTCTCTTATGGATTCGTTAGGATGTGGGATCTGCGGATCACAACCATAGACTCTTGGTTGTTGCGGTCCTGTGATGGTCATACGGGAGATCAAGTTCTGATCCCTAGTATCCAATAGTCGTAAGCTTTTTCAGCTTCTATGTTTAGAACCAACAGCTGTGCTATCTTCTCAGAATACCTTACAGGTGTTCTCGCAACTTGGATTCTTAAGCTGGTATCTATGTCTACTAGGGTGTCTCCAGCGTCTGGCTGTGGAACTAAAGGATCACACCCGAATATTTGTTCTCTTTCGAGCCCTACTACAGTCATATGGGTATTTTCTAGGGTAATCTGTAATTTGGCTGATTTGACCAAAATAGATGCGCTTGGTCGTCTTCGATGTTTAACCCTCTCAACTGTATCCTGATCTGTTGGAAGTCTGTTGTTGTTTGGAAGACTTGTATCCTAAGGTTTTTGTCAATGTCAGTTATTGCTACTACGGTATTGGGCTGAGGCACAATTGGCTCGAAAATGTATTCCCTGGGCTCCCTAGGTCCCGTAATTGTCATACAAAAGCAGTAATGAAACAAACTATAATAAAGTAAAATCTAAATGCTTTTTCTAGCATATATAGTTTCTTTTTGTATTTTCCGGCAATTTTATGAGAGAGTAGCTATTTAAAATATTTAAAATTGACAACTAAACTAACAACGTAAAAACAAACAAAATAGCCGAGTGTAGCTATTTGTCTGTGCGATTTTGTATATCTATTCTAAATAACGAAATAACTAATCTATCTGCAAGATTCTCGATCCTACCTCAGAAGTGAGGAATGAATCATAGTTTCTCAGAAACTATCAATCCCCACAACCTCCCTGGCAATATCGAGAATGGAAATAACTGAAATAAAGTGATTAACTACTTTATTTGATAAGTTCTAACTAAAACTTTGAAAGATGGAACCTGGATTTCGCAGAACAGTGGCGAATCCGACGGTGTGTGTGTTCTTGTCCCCTCAGTATGATGTCTTCGTTCTTTGTGCTCACGTGAATCCAGAAAAGTGCGAAATGCTTGCATCAACAGGAATAGGTATTTGGATCAATGGACAGCCTTCAAAATGCAGACAGAATAGAATGCGGATAGGAGAGGGATAGCACAAGAGTACAGAGCTTGGCCTATGCAATTCCTAGCGGGGTCTACTGCGAATCATGCAACAAAGAGTGTCCAGAACCTGAGACTAGCCTGTATGAAGAGCAAAACCTGCAACTTTAATGGCTACCTAGACCATTCTACTCCAAAACAATAATACTGTCTGCACAAGTTGGATCTGTGGCTTACCAACAGTAACATAAAGCTAAAACAAACCTGCAACAAACTATGCTACCAATCCTAAGCAAACTAAAACGACCATAGTACTGAAAACATGAAAATTGGAGTGAAAATGGTGGCCCAAATGATGTTTGCACTTGCACAAGTTGGATATGTGGCTTACCAGCTGCAATACAAAACTAACCAAAGCACTCAATGAGAAAACTAAGAACCCTAAGCAAAGGAAAACTAAATCTACTGCAACAAGAAATTTAAAACAAACTTTGGAGCAAAATTCAGAACTAAAATCAGGGGCCATTTGCATGTGCACAAACCATGCATTTATAGGAATCCAAACATGCAAAGATCAAATCTAAACTGAACTCCTAAACATTAAACAAAAGAAAAACACTATTCCAGGGGACCAAAAACATAAATGCATGCTCAAGTTGGCAAGAGAAGCTGGTAAAGCATTAATTTTTGTGTGCGTTCCGTCAAAAACATGTTCTGGAAAACGTGCACAGGACCGCCGCCCTGCTCAGGGCGGCAGTTACAGGACCGCCGCCCTTCCGGGCGGCGGTTTCGTCACTGAAGACCAAAAAGCCAAGAAAAGAGGAAAAATAGGGAAAACAAAGCACGCGGGGGCTAAGCGGGGCATGCGGGATGTTAACGCATATCTGTAAAGCTTCTCTGGATCCCGAACACCTTGCGAAGGGACCTGTATCATCATTGGGGCACTTATTACACCGTTCCGTAGTACAGTACCTTATAATTTTGGGTACGTACAGTTTCCAATCTGGAAATTACGTTGCCTTGATTTCTTGTCAAAAAAATTCTTTACTTTGCTTTGATGATCTGCAATGCGATCAACCACCTTGCTTCATTCCTCTTCTAGCCTAGCTAGGTACATAACCCTTTTTTCAATAGAATTTTGAAAGGTCACATCTTCGACTACTTTGGCGAACTATAAGGCTGGAAACTCTACTGAGATAGGTATCTCAGCATCGATCCTGTACAGTACTTGGAAAGGAGACATTCTTATAGTCCACTTTGGGGTAATCCGATCAGCCCACAATGCATCATACAATGCTTTGTGCCATGTCCTCTGGTTTTCATCTACTAGCTTTCTAATTATGGTAAACAGATTCTTGTTGCTGGACTCAGCTTGCCCATTGCCTTAGGGATAATAATTAGATGATTGAGCCAGGGTAATGCCGAATCCATTGAAAAATTCTGTCAGCTCATACGACGAGAAATTAGAGGAATTGTCAGCCACAATCTTGTGGGTCACACCGAATCTGACAATTATATTTTCTTTAAGGAACTTACACACGGCTTCTGAGGTTGCTTGCTTGATTGGCGCGGCTTCCACCCACTTGGTAAAATAGTCTGTAGTAGTCAGCACGTAATTGCGTCTGGCACTAGAGGCAGGATTCAACTTTCTAATGAATTCAATTCCCCACTGGCGGAAAGGCTCTTCAATCACTACGGGCTTCAGGGGAAGAGCTGCTAGCTTAGGACGACCAAAAAAATGTTGACAAGCTTCACACTTGGACACCCACTCTGTTGAATACTAAAAGAGAGTAGGCCAATAGTACCTAGCCTGTAGGATCTTATAAGCTTTTACAAAGGATGAGAAATTTCCTCCACATGCTAGGATATGGAAGGATTCTAACAACTTTAACTGTTGTGATTTATCAACACAACGTAGGAATACACCATCAATACCTTTCTTATATATCCCATTATCCCATAGGAGGTATCTTACAGATCTTAACTTGACCGTCCTCTTCTCCTTTTGGTTGAAATGCAGGGGGAATTTTCCATAAGTCAAAAACAAAGCAATATCTATGTACCATTCATCAGTTGTACTCACGAAAAGCACCATGGGCAACTTTGAAAAGGTATCTTCAGTCTTTTCACATTCTGTTTCAACATGGTTTTTCGTGATCAATTGGCACAAGCCCCTTCCTCATACCAACTTGGTAGGTCTAATTTCTAAGTCATACTCATGAACTTTAGCTATCCAGGTACCTCGTTGACTCCCTAGTTCTTGTTGAGTCAAAATGGATTTAACGGCGGTGTCGGGAATGAGAACGAGGGTATGGGAATTCAGCACATAGTACCTAAAATGTTTCACAGCTTGTACCACTGCATAAGCATGATTTTCAATTTGTGACATTTTTAGCTCATGTTCCTTTAATTGACAGCTCATAAAAGTGATGGGAGCTTCAATGCCCTCCCCGTTCTCCTGCATCAGGATGGCCAACACTGTGTGAGCAGAGGCATAGTTGTACATGATGAAATCTTTTTTGAAATCAGGACATACTAGGATAGGAGCGTAAGCAACTGCCCTTTTGACTTCATCGAATACAAGCTTACCTTTAGTACTCCATCAAAATGAATTTTTCCTTTCATCATGCCAAGGATATCCTTGGTTTTATCAGCAAAATCAGGTACGAACCTTCTTAGGAAATTGACCTTTCCAAAGAAGGAATGAACTCCAGTTTTACTTGTGGGTAGGGTAAGGCTCTGAATGGCCTTTACCCTCTCTAGGTTGATTTTAGTTCCTTCTCTAGTCATGATATGACCCAACAAATTTCCTTCGGTCACTCCAAACATGGACTTCTTGGGATTTAATGAAATCCCGTGACGCCTACATCTCAAAAGTACTTACTCTAAATGATCATAATGATCACTCCATTTTTTAGGGAAAATGGTCAAGTCATCCAAATATACCACTATGACTTTCCCCATCAGGTCTCTAAATGCCAAGTCCATAGCTCTCTGAAAGGTGGCTCTGGCGTTGATCAAGCCGAAAGGCATCCTCCTATAAGAAAAGGTCCCCCATGGGGTTGTGAAGGCCGTCTTGTGTTGATCCTCCGCAGCTACCTCAACTTGATTATATCCTGAAAATCCGTTGAGAATGGATAGCATTTTTGATCTAGTAATGGTCTGTAACACTTGATCCATGATAGGAAAGGGATAATTGACTTTTAACGAAGACTGATTTAGGTTACGGAAATCAACACAAATCTGGATTTCGCCATTCTTCTTCCTGACAGGGATGATGTTAGCAATCCAAGTGGAGTGATGGATTGGAAAAATAATTTTGGCATCTAACACTTTCTGAATTTTTGTAAAGATAGTCCTTGAGATCTTGGGATTGTAATTTCTTTGCTTCTGCTTGTATGGTTTTACATCAGGCTTTAAAGGGATACTATGCTGTATGTCTTTGGGCTTGAAGGATTTTAAATCTACATAAGACCAGGCTAAGACATTCATGTATCTCTTCAAGAGTGAAGTGAATTTCACTTTCTCCTTAGGGGAAAAACATTTCCCAATATTCACCATCTGAGGTTGATCAGATGAACCTAGATTGACTTGATCTACTTCTGATGAAGAAGCTCCTTCAACTTGTATTTTGTTTTGAATAAAACGATCATGCTTGTTAAACAAACCCTCCAGAGAAACCATACCTTTAGGTATCTTGTTACCTTTAAGCTGAATAAACTCACCATCAACCTCTTGATATGGATCTGAGATAGATTCATGGAAATCTTATTCCGAACCTTCAAATTATAGCTCACTAAAATTGTTAGCTTTTTCTAGAAAAGTAAACACTTGTTGATCATCATTGAACACTTTCTAATGAGCCACGTTATCTAGGATACTGGGACGATACACGATATCAATGGTGTATGTTTCTTGTTTGAACTGGGGATGAGGGAGAAGGAGGGATTCAGACACGGCCAAAGAATTAGCCTTGTCGTTATAATCTCTCAAAACTACCTTGATGGAGAATGCATCAAAGCATTCTATATTATCCCAAAATTTGTTCCTATAATGTCTCAAGCGATCATTTTTTACTTGATAGATTCCCTTGACCTGGTTGACAATCAGCTCTACGTCCCCTTGAACCTTGAGATTTCGAATTCCCTTTTGCCTAGCCATTTCTAATCCTATTAATAGAGCTTCATATTCAGCCGTGTTATTAGTATTATCAAACTACAAATTGAAGGCATAGGGGAAAATCTCAGAATTAGGAGATATAAGAACTACACCAGTGCCCGATCCGGTGGCTGAACAACTACCATCAAATTCGAGGGTCCAAATAGCATTAGAATCTTCTTTCTTAACATCTACCACTGGTATCTCTGATTTCATGAAATAATTTCCAAAGCTATCATCTTCAAAAAGAATTTAAGCCTTAGGGTCATCTGATTTAGTTACCAAATACCTTGCCTGAGGCTTGGGATGGAGAACATGATAAACCCCATTGACTAGAATCCTTTCCTTGGTCTAATCCATATTAATCTTTCCTCTGACGTCTTTACAAAAACCTCTACCCAAGAGGATACCGTAGGCTGCAGGAATGTCGGCAACTAGAATAGTCATTTTCACTCTCTTCTTTGGGAAGGCAACGAATGCAAACTGTGCATCTTTGATTTGACCAATCAAGGGAACTTGCTTAGTTTCCATGGAGTAACATCATCCATATGACTTAGTCAAATTAATCCCAAGGGCATGGGCTAATTTTGCAGGCATAACATTGTCAGAGGCCCCTGAGTCAATGATGGAATTAGTGAGCTTAAACCCATTTATTAGCAAAGAAAAATAAAATGGTTCAATCTTTCCTGAAGAAGAAGCAGAGGCAAGATTATTCTGAGGTGGGGATTGAGTAGGATTCGGAAAAATACCTTTTGGAGGTGAGAGAATGGAGGATTTACTTCTAATGAATTTGGTGAGCTTTTCAAACTGTTCAGGATTTGATTGAAGGTATTCTGCTTCTGACATTTGGATCTTGGTTCTTTTTGCATGATTGATAATGTCAAAAGTAGTATAAGAAGGGGTGATGGTAGGCTCAGTTTTAATCACGTGAGCTTGAGCTAGGGCAAGAGAAAGAGAATGAGGAGAAGTTATTACCTTTTTGGTGACTTCTCTTTTAGTTTGTCCTTTAATAGGAGCACCTCTCTTAACTATGGCTATGGGAGGTTCCTTGTTCTTCTCCTTGGGGCTTTCAAGAGGTTTTCTTGGATTTTGAGATTGGGATTGAGTGAAGACAGCAAATGACTGACCATCGGGTGCACATTCATCCTCTTCATATTCCAAATACCCAATGCTGAAGTCACCAGCCGAATCGTCATAAGAATCATCAACGTATCCTGAAGCTTCAAAAGCCTCGGGGGAATCTTGTTCTTCACGTTCCTCCTCTTCTTCGACTATTTATACTGCTGCATGGATGGGAGGAGCTTAGATTTCTAGCCTCGGTTGAGCAGGAGTTAACCGAGGCCTATGTCTTGTAGGTGTACCATTGGTGTTATTGAAATTTTGTCTAGAGATATCCCGATACGGAGCATTACTCACCTATTGGGACATTTGCTTTTTTAAAGTAATCAAATCATTAGCCATTTTTTGGATCATAGGGTCAGTATTACCTTGAGAAGAACCTTGATTTTTAGGTGGTACATCTTTCCTGATTCTTCTGGCCAAAATGAGATCATCCTCTATTTCAATAGCTGTTGACTGAGTGATAGCCAAATCTGGGATAGCTGACCTTCTTAATAGAAAGCTCACATCGGGAGGCTAAGCATTGATGAAGAAGCATTTCTGATTTTCTGGAGTTGGTACAGCTATTTCTGGAATCTTTCGGATCAACTTGTTAAACTTTACCACGAAGTCCTGCATAGGTTCATGTGATTCCTTCTTCATATGGTTAAGTTATGCTAACAAAGCATGAGAATCTTCAGCTGGTTTGAAACGTGCTTTGAATTTGGTCTACATGGTAGCCCAGTTTGTGATGCATGCATTCGGAAGGTGATAAAACCATTCGGCTGATGCACTGTGCAACGTTTCAATGAAGAATCAAACAGAGAAATCTTCATGAGCTACTTTGAGGACACCACATGCTATGAAGAAAGATGCAATGTGTTCATCAGGATGCTACTTCCCATCCCCATTAAACTTGGGAATGTTTTTACGTGATCCATGTGGTAACTTGTGCAATGGCAGAGTTAAAGAAAGAGGACCGATAGCTGCGCCCCAGGGCACAGGTTTTGCTGCCATCCTTCTGACAAGAGTGCGTATGGGGATCTAAGTGTTGGAAAAGAACAATGTGTGACAAGTTGCAGACATGTCTTGTTCTACGGGGATCCAGTTTCTTCGAACAGGTGAAGAACTTCTGGTTCGGTTAGAAATAATGCTGTTGGGGGAAAGACTAATATTGTGCTATTGTAGTAACTCAAAGAGTGGATCAATTTCACCCCATGCTCGGTGGGACCGAGTGAAGATATTTCTGGCCAGCTTGAACCGGGAAAGAGATCTTGTTGAAAATAAGGAAAATACGGAGTCGCCAGACACCAAGAGGATAAGCTTTACACTATAAATCCGTATTCCCCAGTGGAGTCGCCAAAAACTATTGGTTAAATATTTTGTCAAGCCAAAATATGAGGTTCAACCACAGTACATGGGATTAAATCCCTCCTCAAAGATAGGTGAGGCTGCCTGTTTATTACTAATCTAAAACACAATAGAAATAATATATACAATATTCACACTAATCTAACCATTGGGGTTGGGATAGAATCCTGAAATCCATATCCGCACTATGTGAAGATGTTGTTTTTATAAATGGACTGGGTCAGAAATTATTACAATGTAATAAGCACAATTGAAAGGAAAGGAGAGGAACATATTTTCTTTTGAGTAAACACAGAGCATGAAATAATCATATGAGCTTTAGATAACAAATGTAATGTTTGAAATGATTAGAATCATCAAGACACTAAACAAGGAACAACTTAAGATTGCGAACATAAGAACAATATCTTAAGAAAAAAACTTCTCACAACACAAAGTTTGCAAAAACAACATCGACTTCTATTCCTCAAATGATTGAAAGAAAACACAAATTTTTTCTTCTTCACAATAGCTCCCAATATTTCAAAAATCTCAACCCCTTGGAATGTACACACATCCCTTACTTATAAAAAAATAGTTGAGAGAAAATAGGAGAAATGCTATAAAATAGTTTGTTAACAAGAGTCCTATTTTGCTTGACTCTCACGCAGGAGACCAAGTCAAAATATTATTCCTATGTGATGAAATAGAAATGAAAAAGACATGTCAATTTCAAGATTGAAATGACATGTTACATCAAGATTTAGACTGAATCATCATCTTTTTCTTCCTCATCTTTCTCTTCTTCTAATTGATCCTGTTTGTTCCAAAATTCTTGGAACTTCCGGATTATACCTTGAATCTCATTTTCATCAGGCACATTGGAATGATCACTCAAAACTTCACATGTTTCGTGAGTGTCACTGGCACTACCGGGAAGTTTTCTCAATATTTTGTTGAGTTTTATCAAGGCCTCCAAAGAATGTTCAATCCTTACAAACCTGTCAATGATTTCAATGCCAAATCTGTGAGATGGGTTCATGTTGAATTGATTCTTGGATTTGTTTGAAAATATCATCAGCTGATAGGATGCCTGAGATTCCCTGACATGGTTGACAATCAGCTCACGTCCCCTTGAACCTTGAGATTTCGAATTCCCTTTTGCCTGCCATTCTAATCCTATTACTAGAGTTCATATTCACCGTGGTATTAGTATTATCAACTACAAATTGAAGGCATAGGGAAATCTCAGAATTAGGAGATATAAGACTACACCAGTGGGCCCATCCGGTGGCTGAACAACTCCATTCAAATTCGAGGGTTCCAAATAGCATTAGAATCTCTTTCTTAACATCTACCACTGGGATCTCTGATTCATGAAATAATTTCCAAAGCTATCATTTCAAAAGAATTTAAGCCTTAGTGCATCTGATTAGTACCAACTACCTTGCCTGAGGCTTGGGATGGGCGAACCATGATAAAACCCCATTACTCAGCGACCTTACGCAATCCTTTCACTTCCGGTACCCCTAATTCACCTTCTTACTAATATTTCCTTCCCCCTCCTGACTTGTCTTACATAAAAACCCTCTACCAAGAGGATACCGTAGGCTTTGCAGGAGGAATGTGGCGGCAACTAGAATACGTCATTTTCACTCTCTTCTTTGGGAAGGAAGTGGCAACGAATTGCAACTGTGCATTCTTTGATTTTGACCAATCCAAGGGAACTTGCTTAGTTTCCCATGGAGTAACTATCATCCATATGACTTAGTCACATTAATTCCCAAGGGCATGGGCTAATTTCTGCAGGCGATAACATTGTCAGAGGGCCCCCTGAGTCAATGATGGAATTAGTGCGGCTTAAACCCATTTATTAGCAAAGAAAAATAAAATGTTCAATCTTCCTGAAGAAGAAGCAGCAGGCAAGATTATTCTGAGGTGGGATTGAGTAGGATCGGAAAATACCGTTGGAGGTGAGAGAATGGCGGATTTACTTCTAAATGAATTTGGTGAGCGTTTCAAACTGTTCAGGATTTGATTGAAGGTATTCTGCTTCTGAGCATTTGGATCTTGGTTCTTTTTGCAATGATGATAATGTAAAAAGTAGTATAAGAAGGGGGTTGATTGGTAGGTCAGTTTGTAATCACGTGAGCTTGAGCTAGGGCAAGAGAAAAGAGAATTGAGGAGCAGTGATTACATTTTGGTTGATTCTCTTTTAGTATGTCCTTTATAGGGAAGCACCTCTCTTACTATGGCTCTATGGGATGTTCCTTTGTTCTTTCTTGGGGCTTTCAAGAGTGTTTCTTGGACTTTTGAAGTTGGGATTGAGTGAAGACAGCAATGACTGACCATCGGGTGCACATTCATCCTCTTCATATTCCAAATACCCAAGCGAAGTCACCAGCAGAATCGTCATAAGAATCATCAACGATCCTAAGCTTCAAAAGCCCTCGGGAGGGGGAATCTTGTTCTTCACGTTCCTCCTCTTCTTCGACCTATTTATACTGCTGCATGGATGGGAGGAAGGAGCTTTAGATTTCTAGCCTCGGTGAGCAGAGTTTTATACGCGAAGGCCTATGTCTTGTAGGTTGTACCATTGGTGTTATTGAAATTTTGTCTAGAGATATCCCGATACGGAGCATTACTCACCTATTGGGACATTTGCTTTTTTAAAGTAATCAAATCATTAGCCATTTTTTGGATCTAGGGTCAGTATTACCTTGAGAAGAACCTTGATTTTTAGGTGGTACATCTTTCCTGATTCTTCTGGCCCAAATGAGATCATCCTCTATTTCAATAGCCTGTTGACTGAGTGATAGCCAAATCTGGGATAGCTGACCTTCTAATATGAAAGCTACATCGGGAGGCTAAGCATTGATGAAGAAGCATTTTCTGATTTTCTGGAGTTGGTACAGCTATTTCTGGAATCTTTCGGATCAACTTGTTAAACTTTACCACGAAGTCCTGCATAGGTTCATGTGATTCCTTCTTCATATGGTTAAGTTATGCTAACAAAGCATGAGAATCTTCAGCTGGTTTGAAACGTGCTTTGAATTTGGTCTACATGGTAGCCCAGTTTGTGATGCATGCATTCGGAAGGTGATAAAACCCATTCGGCTGATGCACTGTGCAACGTTTCAATGAAGAATCAAACAGGAGAAATCTTCATGAGCTACTTTGAGGACCACCACATGCTATGAAGAAAGATGCAATGTGTTCATCAGGATGCTACTTCCCATCCCCATTAAACTTGGAATGTTTTTACGTGATCCATGTGGTAACTTGTTGCAATGGCCAGAGTTAAAGAAAGAGGACCGATAGCTGCGCCCCAGGGCACAGGTTTTGCTGCCATCCTTCTGACAAGAGTGCGTATGGGGATCTAAGTGTTGGAAAAGAACAATGTGTGACAAGTTGCAGACATGTCTTGTTCTACGGGGATCCAGTTTCTTCGAACAGGTGAAGAACTTCTGGTTCGGTTAGAAATAATGCTGTTGGGGGAAAGACTAATATTGTGCTATTGTAGTAACTCAAAGAGTGGATCAATTTCACCCCATGCTCGGTGGGACCGAGTGAAGATATTTCTGGCCAGCTTGAACCGGGAAAGAGATCTTGTTGAAAATAAGGAAAATACGGAGTCGCCAGACACCAAGAGGATAAGCTTTACACTATAAATCCGTATTCCCCAGTGGAGTCGCCAAAAACTATTGGTTAAATATTTTGTCAAGCCAAAATATGAGGTTCAACCACAGTACATGGGATTAAATCCCTCCTCAAAGATAGGTGAGGCTGCCTGTTTATTACTAATCTAAAACACAATAGAAATAATATATACAATATTCACACTAATCTAACCATTGGGGTTGGGATAGAATCCTGAAATCCATATCCGCACTATGTGAAGATGTTGTTTTTATAAATGGACTGGGTCAGAAATTATTACAATGTAATAAGCACAATTGAAAGGAAAGGAGAGGAACATATTTCTTTGAGTAAACACAGAGCATGAAATAATCATATGAGCTTTAGATAACAAATGTAATGTTTGAAATGATTAGAATCATCAAGACACTAAACAAGGAACAACTTAAGATTGCGAACATAAGAACAATATCTTAAGAAAAAAACTTCTCACAACACAAAGTTTGCAAAAACAACATCGACTTCTATTCCTCAAATGATTGAAAGAAAACACAAATTTTTTCTTCTTCACAATAGCTCCCAATATTTCAAAATCTCAACCCCTTGGAATGTACACACATCCCTTACTTATAAAAAATAGTTGAGAGAAAATAGGAGAAATGCTATAAAATAGTTTGTTAACAAGAGTCCTATTTTGCTTGACTCTCACGCAGGAGACCAAGTCAAATATTATTCCTATGTGATGAAATAGAAATGAAAAGACATGTCAATTTCAAGATTGAAATGACACATCACATCAAAAATTAGTTTGAATCATCGTCCTTTTTTCCCTCATCTTTCTCTTCTTCTAACCGAGCTTGTTTGTTCCAAAATTCTTGGAACTTCCGGATTATACCTTGAATCTCATTTTCATCAGGCACATTGGAATGATCACTCAAAACTTCACATGTTTCGTGAGTGTCACTGGCACTACCGGGAAGTTTTCTCAATATTTTGTTGAGTTTTATCAAGGCCTCCAAAGAATGTTCAATCCTTACAAACCTGTCAATGATTTCAATGCCAAATCTGTGAGATGGTTCATGTTGAATTGATTCTTGGATTTGTTTGAAAATATCATCAGCTGATAGGATGCCTGAGTTTCCACTTGACACTTTTTCACATATTTTCAGCAGTTCTTCTTCCAGGTCACTCTTGCCATCAATCAACTGATCTCTTGATTCTCTCAATTTACCGCAAGCTTTGTTGAGAATTTATACCCTAAACCTGATGGCTTTGGTTAGCTGGAAATGCTTATCCACATGTGGGATGACACCTTCTTCTACCAAAATGTGTGATGGGATTTGCTTCAATACCTGGAGAGCTTTAAAATTCAAATCAAGGTGTCCAATTTCTTGGGAGAAATCATCATCCATCTTTTCTCCATCACTCTGTATATTCCCCAAAGATTGATAGACCCTTATGGCATCTTGAATCACTTCTTTCCCCTGTTGGAGCAGCCTTTGAGTCCATTCATTGACCACCCTTCCTTTTTCATTAATCTTCTCAATTATAGGCACTGATGAGAAATCGAATCCAACAGGGACAGAGGAAGATGGTATGGATTCAAGGGGTTTTGAGAGCTTAAGCAATACCTCAGTTAACTTCTCCACATTTCCTTTAAGCTCATCTTTGTTGTCCTTTGTTTCCTTCAATTTCTGGCATAGCACGTTTATAGCATCCCGTGCATCTTGTTTTTCTCCTTCTATTGTCACTTCTCCTAGAGCCACCCTGGTTATCTGATAGTCAGAGGCCGTTAGTTCCTCTTTGGTTTTTTCAGTCGCGGGAGTGGAAATATTTTCAAACTTATGCCCCAAAGCATCCACCAAAACCCTTGAAACTATTTTATGTTTCTTTGTTGATTTAGCAATAGAAGCCTTGAGTGAACTAAAATCAAAGGCTGGTATGGGTACAATCACCTTCCTCTTCCTCAGAGTTTTCTCAAGTAGCCATTGAGGCATGTCAGAGGGAGTTGCCACTATTGTAGAAGTTGGTATCATACTTTCATGGGGAGAGGGATCCACTGGTGGAGTGGGGATAGCTACCAATGTGGTAGCAGATTCAGTAGAAAGAGGCACAAAAGGGGGCATGTTGGTAGTTACTTTGGTCCCAGCAGAGAGGGGTGAGAGTCCAAAGAAAATGCTAGCCATGACCAAAGAAGTAAATGGGGAAAGAGGAGATAGAAGTGGTTGTGAAGGAGGAAGTGCAAATCCCAACTCCAAATCCTGGGATGCAAGAGATAAGGTCACTTCAGTTGGGTATCAACAATTGGTGAAACTAGGGGCTGGCTTACTTCTCCTTCCAAATAAATTTCTCCTATTTCTGGTGGTGTTGGTGATTCTGGCACATTCACCGTTTCAACTGGAGTAACAATTGAAGAGATTTCTCGTTCTCTTCTCTTCTTGACAAACTTGACCTTTATAGGTCCCTTAGAATACTTTTGTCTTTTCCCTTTTTGGAGGGCCCCACCTCTGCAAAAACCAACTTTGAAAAATTATCATCTTTAAAACTCATTCCCCAAGAGGCGAGGCATGCTTTGGTGCATTCAAGAATCAGGTTTGATCTATCTGTAACGGAGGCTTTTCACTGATAGACCAATCAATAGGTGGGAAAACATATTGATCTTCATTCAATCCATCATAGGAAGGATCCAGAACACTTTCATTATCACTAGTACCCTCTAGTATGGCAGCGAGCTCAAGTGTCTGAATTTCAGCAAGTGTCAACCTGCTATGATATTTTCTTCAGACAGCAACCTCATCACGTAAATCAATCAAGATTTCTTCTACGCTTGGCACGTGCAGGTGCAGAGTTCCATATGCCTTGAGGAGTCCTCAAAAATCAAACCCGTCTTGGGGCTTCATGTGCTTCTTCAACTTATCTTGAAGCTCATGGATAATGTTCTTGGCTTTCACCACCGTTGAACAAGTATACCTTCCAATAGAAATTGGGAAAGATACAGCGGCCTTGTGTTTACTCTATTGGAACTTGTGAAAATCCAACAATTTCCTGACCAACTCCATCAAGATTAGTTTGTCCCCTGGATATCTGGGCAAACAGAAAGGATCCCCTTGGTACATGACTATTCAAAGATATGTGAACTTCTTAAATTGCAAGAAGACACAACCCCATTCTGAAACTTCAACCCATGCCTCATCAGAGACTCTCGTTTTCCTTAGTTCGGGGCTTAACATGCAGATGTTCTGTAAAAGAAGGCATCATTTACCCTTCTGAATTGGTCTTCAGACCCTTTTCTTATCAGTTAAGGAAAATACTGATAAACATGCTCCACTATCTTGTTTCCCTTAGTGTCCAACCCGGGATAGTTCTTCATGTCAACTGCTACATAGGTGACATACGAGGACATATAAAACTTTCCCATAGACAGGACTATTTTCATTTGAGAATCTATCTCGTTACTAATAAGAGTACCCCAATCAATTCCCTGTTGATTCTTCTTAATAATGATCATGAACTGGTACATCCATCCTTGGAAAACATTTGACTCGGGGAAACCAAAAACCTGACTCAACAGAGTAATGATATCATTAATTTCTTGAATGAAATCGCTTCTAGGAACAAGTCTTGGGAACCTAGAAATAGCCGGTTTGGATTTGATTAGGAATTTATTATTCACATGCTTGATGTAATCCTCCTGATTGTCCCAATATTTTTTGGCTGACTTGAGATCCACATCTCCATATTCCTCAAAATTAGGCAGCTTGAGAAGGTCATCGAAGTAACCTCCATCCAGCTTGATTACAACTTCTCCCACCGGGTTTTTCACAGAACGAGAAGCAGAGTCATAATTCGAAGCACAGGCTAAGATGAACTCGGGGCACTGAGTGCACATAGGGAAACCTGCTAAAAGAGGTAGACCATTTTCAACTATTGATTTCATCCGTGGAGTCTGAGAAGAGCTCTTGACCCTATTCCAAAAATCCTCCATATCTATGTTTCCGAGCTCTGTATCCCAAATGTCGTAATTACAGTCAATGTAGGAGGGAGACTCCACCTTCCTAAATTTTTACTTCATCCTCCCTAATTTTTTAGTCTTATCTTGTGATGGACCATGGTTTGACGTGAGGAATTTCAAAGGAGGAGAGTGTCGGAGATCAAAAGGTGTTGAACACTTCAGAAAACCCGACACACTGGAGATGCTGGAAAGATGGAAAAACACGAAACACTGGGAGGATGCCTGAGATTTTGGAATGTCTGATACTTTAAAATTTCTGATATACTATAGGTTTTGAACACTGCAAAGCACCCTGTGAAACCTGAGAAGAGGGAATGGGGTAATTGTTGAGTTGAAACATGCAATTTTTTCTTCACTGTTGATACCCAAATATATTTTTAATTACAATGACATCTTAGGGAATAAAACAAAGTGATTATTCCAAAGGGGTAACTGTAAAACACAAACCTGATTTAGAAAGCAACACCCAAAATGGAAAATATAAAACCCCAACAACCCTGATAAGAAAATACAGAAACCTAGAAAAATTCTTTACACAATTATTCCACAAAAACCACAAACAAAGAATGAAGAAAAATACCTTCAACCAGAACAAGAAATGATAAAAAAAAAGAAATGCAATCAGGCACAGAGGCGAGTCAGGTTTCTGAGTCAAAGATGCATGCACGAAAATCCACGAGGTAAAAAGTACGTCTAGTAAAAATGACGTGGAAATTCAAATATTTATAAGAAATTTTACATTTAATGCACTTCAGTTGACACGTGCCAACTATCCGACAACTCAGAATTAATGCCATGTCAGCGTGCTTGGGATATCCGAAAACCTGACAAAAAGGGTTTTACAGCAATTTTGGTTTCAAGTTGTGGGAAACAAGCGACATGAAGCATCATGCTTGATGGTCCCGGAAACCTGGAACAAAGGAGTAAATCAGGCTTCGGGGATCGAAAGACACATGACATAAAGCATGTTTTGATGAAGGCATGTTCTGATGCTTGGAAGGTCCGCAAACCCGACTCACCTTACTTGATGTGGGTTTCAGGTTTCGGGGAACACACGACATGAAGCATCCAAAACACATGTTGTCTTGCTTGTGAAACCTGAAAACCTGATTATCTCTCTGAAAGGTGATTCTTAGAAAACCAACTCAACTTAGGATTATCTCATTTTTGGCGTAAAATCAAAAATGAGATAATAGGGCAGAGGTCAGTCATCAACCAGAAATGGTCAAGTAGTGACCAAAAATGATCAGGAAGTGATCGGCGATGGTCAGGCAGTGACCGGCGATGGTCACGTAGTTACTGATGACAATTACCTATGTGGCAGTGCTTTGTTTTTTTATTAGAATTATAATAAATCACTTGTTTTAAAGATGATTTATTAATTTTAAAATCAAAGTTAGTTGCCCAAAATAGTTATATATGCATGTATGCATTGTATTAGGGTAAGAGAGAAGAAAATAGTATTTTTTTGTATGTAGGATTTATTGGTGAGCAAGCAAGAGTATTTGAGTGAGGGAAAAGCATTGAACATCCTGTGAGGTATTGGAAGACAACATATCTTCATTGTATTTCCTTTATAAAGCACTGAATAATAATATTGTCCATTTCATGGTGGATGTAGTCCGCATTGGGTGAACCACATTAAATCTGGTGTTATATTTCTCTTGTTTATTTTATCTTCTAGTTATTTCCATATTCATTTCTCGTATGCTTTATCTAATTATAGATCTATGCAAAATTGTTATATGGTTTAACCCCAACAATTTGTGAAATGGTTGAGCATGTTGCTTACCACGTAGGAAACTTTCACAAGTTTCATGTTCTGAATTTATATTTGGTAGACCAACAACATGATTCAGTCTAGACATATCATATAATATTTTGAAATTAACATGACCAAGTCTTTCATGCCAAAGATGAATATCATTCCTATAAGAGGAAGAAAATTAAAACTCAAGACACAAAACCATCAAAGACATACAAGACATTTTTCTTAATACTAGAGGTAATACTATTATTGAACTTATCTTTCACATACCAACGTATCTCGCAGAAAAACAACTTTACAATTTTCACTAGTTAGCTGAGAGCAAGACAAAAGATTAATTTTCAGTCGAGGAACATACAAGACATTCCTAATTACTCCATTTGAAAGCTTAACAATTCCCACAACCTTCAGATCTAATGATGGAATTATCTCCTAGATAGATGTTTTCCTACATATTTGAACTATATCTGAGAGGATACCAGGAGTACAATTCATGTGCCTAGATGCACCATTATCAAGAATACATTCATTTTCATTTGAAGATGAAAGGGTAGTATACAAGGAAAATAGACTGCTTAGCTACATTTGTGTGATTTTTCTTATGAGTTTTTCTTTTTATTATTAGGCTTACTATGTTCTTAGCATTCTTAGACTGTCTTGTTATTTTTTACTCTACAATCATCATCCTCTTTATGACCTAAATTTTCCACATTTATTGTACAATTTTTATTGAACTTGACTGTAAAATTATGACTATTCTTTTAGCAAAATTGGGCTTAGGATTTTCCTTTAAATCTAGATCTCATGTTAGACTTCTTATTTAGGATTGACTATTAAACTCCTATTTTTAGCTGCCTTATGATTATGATAAAATAAGGCTTGAGAAGTAGTCTCTTTTGAATCAAATTTTTTCCATTACATCTCTCTTCTTAAATCAACATGGAAGACAAAGTGTCTAAATCAGGAAAATCATTCTGATTCTGAAATTTAGAGTTAAGAGTTGAGATGTAAATTCTAAATTTCTCATGAATATTTATCTGAATAATGAAATATAGAAGCTTATCTTGAAACGATTCACCTTTACAACCATCTAATTGAGATTTAATGTTCTTAATTTTAGCTAAAGAGTTGAAAATTTTCTCATACCACTTTCACAGGAGTTGTGAACAAATCTCAAAAACTAGCTTTAATTATCTTATACAATCTATTTCCTTTAAACATAGTCTCTAATTTCTTCCAAGCATATGTAGGCGAGTCCTTATGACCTATATGAATCTAGAATTCATCTTTTGTGATTTGCAAAAGGATGGAAAAATAGCTTCTTGTGATCTTTAAGAAAAAGAGACTAAGGCTTTTAGGGGTAGCTTGTCTCCCTATGGGAAATTTTTCTATACCAGTCACAAGATCCCAAAGAGCTAATTCTATCCAGGAAACAAGATTTTAAACACACTCTCCAAATGCTATATTTTGTTCCATTCAATAATATGAGACTAATCTAATGCAAAACTGATCAGAACTGACCATTTTTAATGCTCAGAATGGAAAAAGGTGGATAATTCAAATTAGATAAACCACTGTCACAAAAAAAAAATTGGCAAATGTGAAATACGTGAAGATGGATTGGAGAAATTTACTTGGCTACAAATCTTCTGTATCATGTACATATGAAAGCAAAAAAAACTAACTGACAATGTGAAATACATTAGTAACTATGGAGATTAAGATCCTATTTAACAGAGCTTAGTCGGATTTTAGCAAAAATAGAATCCTTACTTAAAAAAGACTAACAATGTGAAATATGGATCAATTCTATTGGCTACAAATTTCACAATAGATCATAGAGAAGCTATGGCAGAAGCTCTGATAAATGTGAAAATTTTTAAGAAGTAAACTTAATGCACTTTATTAGGTCTGGATCAGATTTCGTAAAAGAAAGATAGAAAGGCCATACGTGAAGTTTGACAACACAAAAAAATGTAGATAGAATCCATTATTGGAGTCATGTGAAAACAAACAAATTGACACACGTCAAATTATATAAAAGGTCTGATAACAGTGAAGCAAAAAATACATGTGATCTCTTCTCAACTAGCTTGGGACTTCGTAGCAAAGATGAATAAGTCACTGACAATATTAATAGCCATATGGATTGCAAAATCATTTAGCTTCATGATCTTGCAGTCAATTAGATATCTATTTAAAAAAATGAAAAAATACAAATAAAATGACAAAAGTGAAGTCTTACTTGGCACTTAAGGATTGGATCAGCTTTGTAAACACAAAATAATAGCTACAATGAATTGACTACTAGGTGACCAATTTTATTAGCTCATAGCTTCACAAAACTGAAAAAAAATATGAAAAGACTTAAGGTCCACGGAATGAAGCTAAACTTAGATATAATGATTGTATCCAGGCTTTTCAAAAGATATGTGTTACAATCTTAGTGGCCAAGCCAAACTCAAAGATTTATACAAGTTAGGACAAATTAATATACATGTCCAAGTGCAATTGGTTTGCACTTGGTAAGCTTGAAAAAATTACTAAAGCAATTTTAACACACATGGAGCCTTTTACATGGATCACTTTTTGTAAGACTGACATCAACAACTAAAAATAAGCTAGAAGAAGGTGGACAAATCTAATTCAAAAACGACTAAAACAAGATGCAAAAGCACTATAAAATAAGCACATAATTCCTCAAACAAAATCTATTGGCAACATATTTAGATAATATTTGATCAAAAACAATCTGAGTGGGAATCATAATTTTAGCAACTTGTATTAGCTCGAAGACGACTTTGCAGATGTCACAAAGAAAACTTAAAGAATTCTGAAAATGCATATCTACGGAACTATTTAGAAATATTATTATATCGATCCTGACACACACATAATTGTCTAGCTCTGATACCATGTCAGGGAAATGAAGTGACAAATGTAAAATATAGACAAATTATTAGATGGCTCACAATTTCACACTCTTGAAGAACTTCGTAAGATTACAAATGTGGAGTTAATTTAAGACTATCAGAGAGAATTTAGCTGGCATTATAAGATAGTGAACTACATGATTTGCTTAGATAACATTAGTCATAGAAAATAAAATAGTCTGATCAGTAAATAGGATACATAGAAGCCACCAGGAACTTTAAGTGGGGATATAGCTTCGTAAGGATGAAAAAACCAGCTATGTCTGTATTAATTTTATTGGTCACAATAAATTTAACCCAAAACAAATCCACTTTTCTAAATAAAAAATCACAAATAACATATAGATGGTGTACAAATTATCTGGATCAGGGTTCATAACAACTCAGATCTAGCATAAAATATCTTAAACATCTTTCTTAAGATCAAATCACTTGATTAAACTCACTGTGATACTAATCTCGATGTAAGGAAATCATATATGTGATGGGTAGAATGGTCATAACCGTTTCACTGGCTTTTTAACATTTGTGCAAACTTAAAGTAAGTCTTACAGATGATGAAATAAAATTTTAACTAATGGGTCATAAGTAAGATGCAGTATATCAAATGATATCCCATTTTACATTATCAATCCCTAACATGATCTAGCAGCCATTAAGATAATATTTCACGTCCTTGTCAAATGATAGTATAGGTAGGAATTGGAAATTTAAACCAATGTTTGATCTCATTGAGAGATCTAAATTATGCAAGTGAGTTCTAAGTTTATGGTTTCACATTACATCAATAAACTCTTACTTTCGAACTCTTTTACTCCTCTCAAATAGTATTGCAGGAAGGTCTACGAGGATTGATCATGCATTTACATTACCATCAGGTTTGATAACTTTTGGTAGAGTACATATTGGATTTTAGTGTCAATGATTATCAAATTTTAAGGCTTATATACTCCTATGTTGTGTATTATATGGTAAGACACAAAATTCACTTAATGTATATTTATCAGAAGGTTGAAATAGATGTTCATGAGAAAGAGCATTTGAATTCAAGAATATTGTATTTAATGTATCACTTGATAACATGCCAAATTCAATACTTGAGATGCCTGATGAGAAATAAAATCCTCTGATAAAGTTTTGTGTGAGATTAAGAATCTCTTAGAGTCTTGAATCCCTAAGATAAAAGCAAGTTTTACTAGCAACTCAAATTTCTCTAAAAGGAAACCAATACAAGACTCAAGTACTAACAATAAATGTAGCTAAGAACATAGAGTAAACAAGTTGAATGCTTAGATCAGAATGATTGTCATAAATAGAATTATGCTAATGCATATAATGCCTAAGTCTAATACAGTAAAACAGTAATGAAAGTAAACAATCCCGTGAGGTATGCATCCTATTTATGATAGGATTTTTTTTAAAAAATTATAAACATTGCAATATTCAAGAGATGAAGCACTGATGAATATTTTGTAATAAATAATCTGTTACAGATCAATGATGGTAAATGAATAAATGGTAAATCCAAAATAATGGTATACCCATTTGACATTAACAACCCAAAAAATCCCACATTTATTTTCCTTAATATTTTAACTCTAGTTTCATTAAAAAAATGTCTTTAAGAATATAATTCAATTCCTACATTAATCATGTATATCAATTTTTATATACATTTGAAGTTTTTAGCCAAAAAAAATGTTTTCTCATATCTATAAAAACCTAGCAATTGAAATCCTTTTAAATTTGGAGTAAATCCTCACATTATAAAACAAAATATTTTGAGACTAATTTCATTCCATTCTGATAGTGAGAAGACCCACTTATAAAAAATAGTTAACCTTCCTAAGCCTCACTACTATAAATAGTAAGTTTTGCAAAGAGTTCATTCTTAGAGTTGTGATTTCCCCTTGAACATTAGTAAAACTAAAAAGTACCAAATTTAGTAACTGGTAGCTAAAATGGACTTCTCAAAATAAGGCTTACTAAAAAATAGTAAGTGTCATAATATTGGTTAAGAAACAAGGATTTTGAGCCTCTCATGTTGAAGAAAGAGCACCTAGATATGTTTAAAATGGTGTAGAGATTCATAGTGACATGGAAAATCCATGATTTCACACTATGCACTTTTAGTTAAATTATGGCTTAGGTTGAAGGGAATCCCTTTTAGTTCCCTAAATTTTGTCTCAAAATGTTTCTCATCTCATCATATGGGTAGATCAAAATTTGGAAGCATTCCTCACTTAGCCTCTCTCCCTCACGCTTATCATATAAGAGGATTTGGTCTTGTGTTGCATTATGTCTCATAGGTCACCATGGTCATTTAGTGACAGGATCACCAAGATCACCTCATGCAATAAATATTTCTCATTGTATACAAAAAGTGTGTCAAATGAAATAAATACTAGAGATACATGAAAGTGTTTCAATGATGAAAACATTGGCTCAAATTAAAGAAGGAGTTTCTATTGGTTTTAATGGTAAACTGATCATGGGATTCTCAAAGAAGAGGTTTTTGAATACTGAGTGCACTAAGAATCTTCATCAAATTTAGGGAGTGTTAAAAATATTAGGAATTCACTAGAGTACATCTCTACTAAGTAACTTAGAGTCTCCTCATTCTTCATCATTCCACATCTCTTCTCTCTTTTTTCTCTGTCCCTCTAATTTCTAATTATCCATTGTAAGTTTTACTTTATGGCTCTTCTTCCTATTCACTTAAGTGACCATTGTAATTTTTCATTGTAAAAGTACTCTTTTCATTAATAAGAAAGGAAATTTTTTTTTTCCTAGAGGAATGTGAAATGTTATAAGTGGTCAGAATATGAAAGGTCATGTGGGGGGTAGATGAAGAGATTGATTGTAAAGCTATAAATTGGAATGAATTCTCCATTCCAAAGGGTTATATTTTCTTGGTTTATAGCACCCATTATCTTGATATAAGAAAGAAAATACAATCATTCTATCTCGTTGTCTTATGTTTTCCTCTCCATCTTAACTTTACTCCATGGGAATGGTTACTTGTGCAATATTATACAAATGAATTTGGATTTATTTGTGTTTTGTTCCTCTTTCGTTGACATGGTGTCTTCTCATTGTTAACTTGGAAATATTTTCATTTTATGTTTTTTTTTAGTTTTTTTTAGTTTTTAGATTAGTTATTCTAGTTTTATGTCAATAAAATTACCTTGTTATTTATTGAGTAAAAATAAATTCTCACTTTCTCCCCTCTCTCCATACACACTCATTTTCTCCATATAATTTTACACATGGGTTTAGTGGAGTGTTCCTATGTGATCCCCAATCAAAATGCCACCCGCGATGGTTAGTGTAGTGTAAATATTTCATGTTTTCAATAAATGGAGCTTCCCCTTTCCTAAGTAGAGGGATCTAGTCAAAAAGAATTGGTGAAAACCCCTAATTTTACCTTATGCTAAATCATTTCACCAATATCTTTTAGTTCCCTCAATGGGGAAAATTTTCTATCTTGCACCCTATAACGATCCAAAAAATCCTAAAAAATCAGATATACCATAAATCCTTAAAAAGGAATAAAGCTTTTAGAAAAACCTAAAAAAACATGAAACATGATTCTTGAAAGACACTACTATTTTCATGTTTTTCATTTCACATTCTCATTGCACATTTTCTCATAAGTTTTCTAAAAGGGGATACACCAAATTGGAAAGATTGAGAGGTATTGTTGATCCAAAGATTTAAGATCTTCAAAAACAAAAATTTTAGATCCAAAACAATCCACATTAATTATCTCAAGCATCATCTCCATTTGGTACATCGAGTGATATTTTAGGGAATATAATTGAGAATCATCTCAAATATTTAGTTGCACTACCTATAAATATTCTCCCTTTAGAACAATAAGTAGAATAATTTGGAGAAGAAATGGAATAACCTTAACCACCTATTCCATGGGGAAGGAATACTAATTTTCTTGTCCTTACACCACCTCTCCATGAATTGTTGAAGGGATCCCATAATTTTTTTCCCAAATTTAAAGTTGATGGAACTCTAATTCCTAAAGAAAATACTACATCTTTTATCACTATAATGGATTTCTTAGAATTGAACATGAATATTTATTAATAATAATGTTTGTGGAGTCACTTCAAGAGAAAACAACTGAATGGTTATACCTCTTTCCCTCTCGAACAATCATAAATTGGAATAATATCCAAACTAGGTTTGAAGAAATATTTAAATCATATGAAGACTCTCAAGATATTCTTATTCAATTAGTCCAAATGAATAAAGAATCAAATGAACTCGTGAGATATTTTATGTCCTGATTGAATAGATTTTTTAAAATAATACTTATGGAATCTTCACAATCTGAGGATAATAAAAATATATTCTTTATAAATGCATAATTTCCTGAGGTTGGATTTATCCTATGGAGAGTTCAACCTTCAATGCTTGGAAATTCCCAAGAATATTCCATAAAATTAGAAGACGATCTAATTTTTTCAGGGAGTGTGAAGAATCCAAATGGTAAGAAAAATCTTCAAACCCTTGCATAAGGTGCCACTAATTCTCTTATTGAAAAATTGGTTAACTATGTGATTTTATTGAAGAAGCAACTTACAAAAGACACCTTTTGAAGGGAAGGTTATCCAAATCCAAATCAAAATAAAAATCGAAGAAAAATAGGTTTAGGATAAAAAAAATTATCTCTTGAAGAATCTCCTATTAATACCACATGTGAAGCAAGGCCCAAAGAAGAATATGATGAATCTCAAAGTGAATATGAAGATGATGTGGGAATTTCTACCATTGCTGTGATTGATTATACTAGAAACATTTGTTTTTGTGAATATAACCCTTATTTGAATGATGGGGATGATGAAATAATTTATCATTATTATGTGTTGTTCGCCTATTTGAAGGCTTGAGAGAGGATAATTCTTGCAAATTAAAAACTACTTAAGTGACGAATCTACAAAAAGCAATAACAAAGAGAATATCAATATTGCCCTCTATCATGAAATAAATGAAGAAGAATTCTAAAGTATGTGTAATTTCCTCACCATATTCTAATATATGTATGTATATATCTCCTTGTAAAAGTTCTCCCACCAGTTTTACATTTAAATGTAATGATATGAATAAATATATTATTAATTCCATTCCTAGAACTAATCAAGCTCTCACTATTGTATCTACACCTTTGCCCTCCTCTAAGTCTCATTTTGACATAATTTAGCATGCTAAGAAGTACAATGTCCAAGTTTCCAAATTTGAGTATTTAAGAACTCATCCCACATAATTTGATAAACTTTTCTAATTTATAAAAGGAAGTAATTCACATTTATGTCCCACTGACCTCACTGGAAAAGAGTTATTTCCTTTTTTTAGTAATTTTGCACCACAAAACCTTCTTACCTCCACATATTCCTCTTTTAGATAAATTTAACCCTTCTACCTCTCCTTACTGGCCAATGAATAAAAATTAAATAACTATATATTTAACTCTAGTGCCTCAAACAACATCATGCTTGCGTAAGTTGCGCATGATCTTGGTATCACCATCATCCCTTTAGTGGTAATTTTTATTCCATGGAGATAAAATAAATACCTCTCATTGGTCAAGTTAACAATTCTCGGGTAGATCTTGTGGATTTTTTTATTAAAAGGTCAATGTTAAAATACTAGTTACAGACCTTTCAATCGTATACAAGATGTTATTACGCCAAAGCTGCTGTAGAGACAATTAATATGGAATGGTCATATGCCACCATACCAAAAAAGGGTACCATGTGAAGTTTTTCCCAATAATAAATATGAAATATACTTTTCATAGGGAAAATGAACTAAGAGGTTGTAACTATTTCTAATTTCAAAAGAAAATTTTGAAATTCCTATCTTGATGGAAGTTTTCTCGAAGGTGATAATACCAATCAAGGAAGACGAGGATGGTATAGCAAACCTTAAACTAGTGAGTATGTCCTTCCCATTCAACATTAATATATTATCTCTGTTTAATAATGATGAAGATCAAGTATGACTTGATTTGTAAGAAGGTAAACCCCAAATTATTAGAAATGTGGATCATGAGAAAGAGGATGTTTCAAGTGATTTTTTGCCATATGATTTTCATTTTTCCAATCATCTCCCTAAGACCTAATGTGAAGTGTTTTAAAATGAATGTAAACATGAGTATGGGGAATATTGAAGAAGGAATCTATGCAATACATTTTAAAGGTTGCAGAAGGAACTAAAGACCCTTAACCTAGTCTTGAAATCCTAACCAATGCTTTGAATATGTAAGATAAGTATGAGTCTAATTTTGATTCTTCATTTGATGCATAAATTTTTAATAACAAAATAAAATTAATGAAATATCTTAAAGTCCCTCTTGAAATTTTGGTTGATGAGTATGAATATGAAAACGTGTCCTTCTCTTTCTAGTTTTTTTGAAGGATATTGTATTCATGATGAATGGAATTGAAAGAAAATGATTAAATATCCCATGGATTTATTCATTCATGAGGATAGTACATCCATCATAGAAACTGCTATTGATGTCAATAATGAGTCGAAGTGTGTAAAAGATAAACATCTAGAGGAAATGTTCAACATAAATCTAAAAAAGGTATATGATGATGTTAAAATTTTCAAAATATCTATCACGAACAGTTTTACAGAAAAACACGGTCATGAGGAACATGATAGGTAAGGAGGAATTTCTTGTTAGAGATAAAAAGGCTAGTTATGAACATGGTGAGCCTGCATTGTCATGTGTTTTTGTACAAGAAAAATTCATTGGAAAATAGGAAAACCATACGATAGTGTCAAAAAATTTCATGGTATACCTTTCCAAGGCACCACCCAGGTTATCATATTCCCTATATAGGTCCTATCATGTCATTAACTGGTCCACAATTATGTGTTTCCAATCCCCTAGGTGATTTAGTAAGAAAAGATAATTCAAGTGCTTTATGAGATACGTATCTCAAATTAGGTTTTTAAGCAGGATTAGAATTGGTTCTCATCAGCATTTCTAAGAAAAGTGTACAATCATTGGAGAAGTGTTGAAGACCTATTGTTATACATTTTTTCCCCACTGGAAAAATTGGCTAACTTACAAAAATTGGATTTGGGAAACTTCATGGAATTTCAATGATGAATTTGAAAAAATAGGTATTTCATGCATTTGGGAACTTGGAATAATTTGGATGCACTTTCTCCTTCTCTCTAGGATTCAAAATTTTAAAGCCAAAATTTGGGATAAAAATGGATAAAATTGGCTTTAGAGGCAATCTGCTCTCTATTGCCTAACTTCTCAACTCTCTACTTGGCCTAAGGACTTAGAATATTTTGGAGAAAAATGGTAATTTTAGTGTATTGTAGATCAAAAGGTTGTGGGTGGAACTTGTGCCATGGGAAATAAGGTTCCCCACATTTTATTTAGGCCCAAAATTCAAAGGATCAAGTGTTGTGTGGTGATGTGGGTCTCGGAGGGAATGATGGAACTATTTCCCCACATTGGAGCCAAAGCCATAGGGTAAAAGATTCAAGTGTTGTGTAGATTTTTGGGTAGGATGAGGAACTAGGGAACAAGTTCCCATGGGATCTAAATTCCCCAAATCTCTACGATATACGTGAGTCAAGAGGATTGAATTATTATGTGGATATGCAGGTTGAAGATGGAACACCAAAACTAGTTCCACTGAAAAATTAGTTCCCCATAAGAGCCAAAGAGTCAGAAGGTAAGTGAAATGGGTGGAGTTTGGAGTGGAGGATGAGAGGGATATAGGGGAAATGATATTAGAAGGAACAAGTTCTGTGAGAATGTTAGTTCCTCGTGGAGGCGTGTGGTCTAAAAAAAAAGAAGCGGAGTGTGTAGTGCAGAGGTAGAGACTCTTGATGGAACAAGGGTCTGGGGAAGCCAAGATCCCATGCAAGTCAGTTCCCTACAATGACACCCAATTTGATGACCAAAGGAAATAGAGGGAGAAGAATAGTGCAGATAGGTAAGGAATTGGGAGAACCTCGAGGATGTGGAACTAGTTCCATGGTAAGACTAGTTCCTCACAAGCCACTGCGGGCTACAACACAAAGTGAACAAAGTATAGTGCGGGATGTAAGGGGTGTGGAAGAACCAAGAGAAAATGGCCCCAATTCCATAGTACCTCTAGTTTCCTAAATTGCTGATTTAGATGATTATCAAATGAATAAAACATAAAGGTTATAAAGGGGGGAAATAAGTTAAATGTGGACTGTGGAAGTGCATGGAGAACCTATGTTCCTCCTTGACCCCCCTGGACCCACATGTCCATATATTTCACCCAAGTTGTCCAAATTTGACAAAATTTGACATTTTGGAAAGGTCTTTTCATCTTCTTCATCATGGAAATAGAAAATTTAGAGGTTTTATGACATATGAAAGGTCATGTATGGAGTATACGAAGAATATTATATAATTATATTAATTGTAATGACATACTCTTTTCAAAGGGTTTTCAATTTTATATGCTCATGAGATATTACTACTTGCAAATTAATAAAGGAGATATCTATTTCTTCTAGTCCTTTTCTCTATGTTATTATATTTCACACTATGTACAAGTTTGTCAAAGCATCAATAAAAAAAGGAGTTTCATTCCTTTTTTGATGAGAATATTATTTGAAAATTTGTTTTCTTGATCTTACCTCGTCTTATTGCAAATTGAAAAGTTATTTTTCTTTTATATCTATGTGTGTTAGAATTTTATGGTTAATGGATATAGGAATCTAGTTTTCTACCTATAACATTAATCCTCTTCTCTTTTTCTCACTCACTTTCCCTCTCTCCTAGAAAAGTCCTCTGTTGCAAGAAATTGCAAGATTTTTCTGTAGGATCAGTGGAGTGCCCCTATTGGATCCCCAATCATCAGGCCACCACATATTTCAATTTCACTTATGCATAATAAGTGTAGATGCACCACCCAAGTAAAGGGACCTAGATTCCCATAAATGTTAGAAATATATCCACCAATTTTTCCATCAGACAAATTCTCTCATCAATAGTTTGTGACACCCAATGTGGGGTAGAATTGCAATCAATCTGCACCCAAAATACGACCATTAAATCCAAAAAATTAAAATATTCAAAAGATGTAAAAATAATCAAATATTGAAAAAAATTAAAAAAAGAGTTCAGGAAAATCTATTGCTGAAAGACACACTTTTGGTTATTGCAAGTTACATCTCGTATTCCACAGTGTCCTTTCACATTCCCATCACATGATTTTCCAAAACCTATCCAAAAAGAGATATACCAGGTTAAACAAGATGAGAGGAATTGTTGATCGCACTTTTGAGGATTTACAAAATCAGAAAGAAATAATAAAAGATAATCCATATTTCTTCTATCAAGCCTCATCTCCATCCAGGTCTTCAAGTAGTTCATCCCATTCAAACGCCTATTGATACTCCTATGAATTCTCCCATCTTTCAACCACCATTGAACATTGAATTCCCTGGTGAAGAAGAAGAACTAGAACATGAAGAAGAATCATGAGAAGAAGAAAATTTTTTAGAAGCAAGAGTAGAAGGGGAAACAAAAACAATAATTGCGGATGAAGAAGAAAGGCTCAAAACTATTATTGCATGGGGAAGGAATATAGGTCCACTCGCTCTTACACATCCTCTTCTCAATCTACCAACATATTCTTGAAATAAATTTCCAAAGTTTAAAGGTGATGGTACACAACTCCTTGAAGAGAACATATCGGCCTTCATCACATGATGTCGAATTTTTAGAGTCGAGCATGAAGATATTTTTCTAATATTGTTCATGGAATCTCTCCAAGAAAAAAACAACAAAATGGTTCTACCTTCTGCCTAACATATCAATCACCTGTTGGGATGATATCAAATCTAGGTTCAAAGAAAGATTTAAATTTACTGAAGACTACCAAGATCCCATCATTTATTTGGTACAAATGAAGAATGAGGAAAACAAGATTATGAGAGACTTCGTGGCCCATTTAAATAGGTTACTCAAGAGAATACCAGAAGATGATTCACCATATGACAATAAAGTGAGAAGATTATTCATTAAAACTCAATCACCAAAGGAAGGATTCTTCCTACAAAGGTTCTAATCAAGGAATCTAGAAGAAGCACAAAGAATGGCCATTGAAGTTGAATATGATCTCATCCTTTTTGGAAAGAACAAGAACCCTTCAAAGGGAAAATATACACATCCCAAGGACAAGAGAATTGATCCCTTACTGCAGAAATTGGAAAATGAAATGACATTATTGAAGAGGGAAGTTTTTCACCAAACATCTCCTCAGAACCATAATAGAAATCAGATTGTAGGAACACCTCGAAGGCTTTCCCTAGAGGCCCCACCCATTAACACAAGTTGTAGAACTCAATAATATGAAGAGGAGATTAAATAAAAATATAGATCTGATGATTTTATAGAGGTTGAGGAAGTAGAGAACGATGTAAAGATCAGATTCTGTGAGTACTCTGAAGGTGATGAAGATGAAAACAAAAATGCACAAAGTCTTTCATGTGCAATGTTCACCTGCTCTAATTATTAAAAGGGTGCATCTTCCTCTGCTGTTTCTGCAAAGAAAAAGAGCGAAGATCCTCATGTGGTGACTATACCAAAAATAATAATTAGTCGAGCATCTCCACTTCCACCTATCATGTAATATACATTGGAGAAATCTAATCTTGTGGTAAGCAAGAAGTCATCCATTATTCCAATTAAGTATTCTAATGCCTCTTTCTAACTCTAAATCCACTCTTGTAAAATATGACCCTTCAAAATTTCCCAGCGCACCTTTCAAAATAGCCTCCTTTCCCCAAGCGTCTACCCCTATTTATAAGAATGTATTAAATTACAAAGTAGTGTTTCAATCTCCCCCATTTTCATTCGATCCTTTTGACATCATAGAACATATGAACAAAACTAAAATGTATATTTATGAATCTGAATATCTGTAGACTCACCTTGAGAAATTTGAGATATTTGTCTAGCATATCAAGAGTAGTAGTTCAAATCCCAACACCAAAACCCCCAACGTTGTGACTCCTAGTTATAAACAAAAACTACCTAACCCATCCACACCTACGTCACAAAACATGATTTATTTGAGTGCATCAAAGACAAACAAGGTCAATGCTTTCTATGTCTCCCTTCTCGTTGGAAAATACATATTGAAAAATTGTATTATAGATTATGGTGCCTCTGAAAATGTAATTCCTGTGAATGTCTCAAAATACCTCAAAAGCACCATGAACCAAATTGGTGGCTCTTGTTAATCCATGGAATAAAAAGAGGCCCCGCTTGTAGGGAAGGTCAAAGATGCATAGGTGGTACTCATCAAATTTATAGAAAATAAGGTCTCAAAGATGATCTTGGTAAGAGACATTCTGACCTCATTTGGAATGCTGCTAAGTAGAAGATCCTACCAATAGTTGGGCAGTAAGATCCAAATGAAATGATCTTCTGCAAGTATTTTAGTCAAGGGAGACATGGAAAAATTACATCTAGAGAAGAATATGAGGTACACAATACAAAAATAAGGAAATTTAGGAGCCAACATTTTGTATCAAGAAAACAAGAGGATGAATCATTTTGTGACAATCGAGGAGGAAGACGAGTTTCCCATATTGATAGGACCAAACATCCCTTTTTGAGGGGGTATGAATCTTGAAGAAGCATTGAGAAAATTTGAGTTACAAGAGGATGGCCTTGAATTGCCAAATGATACAATCCATGAAGAGGAGGAAGTGGTTCTTGATGATTTTGAAGTTTATAAATCAACTTATGTGTTTACCCATGATGAGGAGGTTTACTAATTCCCATTTAAAGATGAATATTCTTTCAATCCTATCACCCATGAAGAAGACAAGCCAACTAGTGAAGAACCTTTGAAAAATTTAAAGGAAGATTATTTAAAATAACTCTCGAGAGATTCAAAAGAAACAAAATATCCTCAACCAAGTATTGAAATCCTAATACAAGATATACATCTAGAGGAAAAGTGTGCATGTAATTTAGAATCCTTAACCAATTTAAATTTTGTTCACGATAAAACAAAGAAATTTTAAAAATATGATGTCTCTTCTAAGCTAATGCCTATTGGATGCTATGATGAAATGGAATTCTTCTCTTTCCCATTTGAAGATGAAGACTAATTCTATGATAAAGCAGTTGAAGTAAGGAGTTTTGAGGTCCTTACAATTGAATCTCTCCTTGAAAAAAAAGCAATAGAATACCATGATATTCAAGATAGTGAAGCAAATCCTCTCGATGGTTGCCTTGAATTTATGAATGAATTATTTTCAAATGAATGAAAAGACGAGACTATGGTAGTACCAAAAAGGAATTATTTACAATAAATCTTGGACACAGTGGAAAGCATGGAAAATCCCAGGCTAAATCTTAACTCCTTGGCTCATGCTATGGCTATACAAGATGGGAATGATGTTATTTTTGATCCTCCATTTAGCATTCAAATACCTCATAACGATATAGGTAAAATAGATGATTCAAGGATTTTTGAAGAAAATATGTCAATGAACATAAATTAAGGAATGAAAATATCTCATAAGATTCAAACAATTTAAATGAAAACCAGCCTTGGGGCAATGATGGGATACTCAATGAAAAATCATGAGTATGGACGAACATGGAAGAGGATGGCATCCTGAAATGAATTTCAAAGATGAGATGGGAAATGGAATTTCTAAGTGAATGTGTCATTTTTAAGTAGATCATGTAGGGTCACTCCTACTAAGTACACGAATAATCATGAAAGCATCTGAATTTCATAAGAATTTGAGGAGCGGAGGCTACTTTCTTGAACCAATCAATTAATTCCTATAATGGAATCATCCAATGTTATCCCTTTAGGGGTAAATTTAGAAAGGAAAGTGTTTCACTGAAAGTGGTTTTTCCCCTGCATTAAACCGTATGTGATTTATGTGTTTTTTTCCCCTTCTTGTTGTGTGTGTTATTTCCTTTTCATGTGTTGTGTATTTCCTTTTGTCACACACACACACACATGTGTGTGTACTCCTATCTATCTATTGCAAATGAATATATGAATTCAAATGGATAAGGCATTGGTCAACATATAGTAAATTGATATTCTAGGATTTCTCATGGCATGTCCTCACTATGCTTGGTCCATAACATGTCCCCAAGCTAGAGCCAGTTGATGTCCTAGTTTTTTACACGAGGAAAATTCACTAGAAAATAAAACAACCATACCATAGTGTCAAACAATTTCATGTTATACCTTCCCAAGACACCCCTAAGTTAGCATATCCCCTTTACTAGTCATATCCTATCATTTAAATGGTCCACAAGTAAGTTTCATCCAGCATCCTAGGAGATTTAGGAAGAAAATATCATTCAATTACTTTTAGAGCAACGTCTCTAGAAGATGGTTTTCAAGAAAGCTTAGAAATAGCTCTCATTACCCTTTCTGAGACAAGTGTACAGTCACCAGAGTAGTTCCGAAGAATTATTGTTATCTAATTTTTCCCCAGGTGAAATTTGCTAACTTGCAAAAATTTGATTTGGGAAACTTCATGGAATTTCAGTGATAAATATGGAAAAATGGGTATTTCATACTTTTGGGCACTTAGAATCACTTGGATATACTTTCTCCTTCTCTATAGGATTTAGAAGTTAAAAAATTAGCCAAATTTTGGGATAAAAATGGTTAAAGTTGATAAAAATTGGCTTTGGAGGCACTCCACTCTCTCTTGCATAACTCCTCAACTCTCTAATTGGCCTAACGACTTAGAAACATTTGGAGAAAATTAGAAAAGGGTCATTTTGGTTTATTGTGGATCAAAAGGCTATGAGTGGAACTTATTCCATGGGTACTAAGGTTCCCCGCATTGAATTTTAGACTGAAATGTAAAGGATCAAGTGTTATGTGGTGATACGGGTCTCAGAGGGAACGACGAAACTAGTTCCCCGCATTGGAGCCAAAGTTGCAATGTAAATGATTCAAGTGTTGTGCATATTTTTAGGTGATATAAGTAATTAGGGAACAATTTCCCATGCGATATCTATTCCCCACATCTCTATGATTTGCACGAGTCAAAAGGATTGAGTTTTTATGTGGATATGTGGGTCAAAGGTTTAATGACAAAACTAGTTCCCCGCAAGAGCAAACGATTCGCAAGGTAAGTGAAGTGGGCAGAGTTTAGAGTTCACATCATGAGGGATGTGTGGGAACCAAGTTCGTAAGGAACAAGTACCATAGGTATGTCAGTTCCTCATGGAGGTGGATGGTCCAACAAAATAAAATGGGTAGTGAGTAGTGTGGAGGTGGAGACTCTTGATGGAACAAGGGCCTAGGGAAGCCAATTTCCCCATGAAATTCAGTTCCCCGCAAAGGTTCTTGGTCTTGTGACTAAAGGAAACAAAGGGTGAATAATATTTTGGATAGGTAAGGTGTCGCGAGAACCTTAGGTATGTGTAACAAGATCCATGGTAAGATTAGTTCCCCAAAATCCACTATAGGCCACAACACAAAGAAAAGAAAGTATAGTGTGGGATGTAAGTGGTGTGGAAGGACCAAGAGTAAATGGCCCTAGTTCCACATTACCTCCAGTTACCCAAACCCTCGAATTTTCTGATTATAAAAGGAATAAAACATAAAGATTATAAAGATTATAAAGGGGGAAATAAGATAAATGTAGACTATGGAATAACTTTGTGAACCCATGTTCATCTCAACCCCCTAGACCTGCATGGCCATATCTTTCATCCAGGTTGTCCAAATTTGAAAAAATAAAAAATTCTGGAAAGGATTTTTTGTCTTCTTCATCATGGAAATAGAAAATATGGATTTTTCAAGCCATTTTAAATGTCATGTAGGGATTAGATGAACAATATTCTCTAATTCTATAAATTGTAATGAAATCCTCTTTTCAAAGGGTTGTTGATTTGTATGCTCATAAGAGATTACTACTTGTGAAGAAACAAAGTAGATAGCTATTTATTATAGTCCTCTTCTCTATGTTATTCTATTTCCCACTATGTACAATGTTGTCAAAGCATCAAAAAAAGGGAGGAGTTTCATGCTTTTTTTATGAGAAGATTATTTGAAACTTTTTGTTCTTGACCTTACATTGTCTTGTTATAAATTGTAAAGTTATTTTTCTTATATATGTGTGTATTTTGGAATTTTCTAGTTAATGGATATAGGAATCTGATTTTATACCTATAAAATTAATCCCCTTATCTTTTTCGCACTCCTTTTCCCACTCTCCTAGACAATTCCTCTCTTGTAATCAATTGAAGGATTTTTTCAGAGGGTCAGTAGAGTGCCCCTGTTGGATTTTTTGATCGTTAGGCCACAAATGATTTTAATTTCACAAACACATAATAAATGTAGCTTCACCACCAAATAAAATGGTCCTATAGTGCTAGATATTTTGACAAGATATCACTCAATTTTTACACAAGACAAATATTCTTTGCCTATAGCTTGTAATTGTCAAAAATCTTACAATGATTTTTAATTCATTAACCAAACCATACATTCATCAATTATATTGCATGTAAATCATTTGTAACCATGTGTGCTTATTAAGATATGCAACATCAATTACAAGAACATGAAACAAAGTACAACACAAGAACATTATATGTAAGTGGGAAAACATGATGGAAAAGAAAACCCACTGAAAATTTTATGATATTACACACAAAAAATAAATTTAGCGAAGTACCAACTTCACAAGGAGCACCAACCCCTAGTTTAGTAGAGCACCAACCCTACAAGGAGCACCAACCCGTAATTTAGTGCACCACCAACTCCACAAGGGGGATATAACCCCCCCCCAAGATGACTAAGCAAAAACTCAGAAACCTATTGATTATGATCTCTGAATTTTTTTCTGCCACAACTGATAGAGATCTCTAATTTAGCTCACAAACCCTTGCTCAAACCCTCATTCCTCTAGCTCACTATGTCTTCTTCCTTTTTGGCTTGTCTTGGATCTAAACACTTGCACACATAATATAAAAAATTCATCAACCTTTAATACCTATGATCATCCCTAAAACCATGCAATCAAACTGAAAAACACTTTTCCTTGTGTCACACTTTTCCCTCCAAGAGCACTAGTTCAAAAATGAACTCAAAACACTAGCTTTATAGGATTTTATTCCTTCTAACACTAGAGATGTCGGTCCTAAAAAAAATCATGACAAAAAAATCATAATAAAATCAAAATAATTTCATTAAAATGATCACATATGACTCATATAGGTCGGCCATGCCCAAAACCATCCAACTTGCATCAAAAATGCTCAAAACCCCCTTACTAGGATGAGCTAAAACCAAAAATAAATAAACAATATTTATTAAATCTCCCAAAATCACCATCCATGAGTAATATGACATATAATAACCATACATAGTCACAAAATTACTTGTACCAATCAAATAAATCATTAAATGGGACCATTGGCTCATATCCTTCTCCAAACAGTTGTTTCCTACACCTTGTCTTCATGTTTGGGCCTCAATACCCTGCAAGATGAACTCAATTGTGGCATGTGAAAACTATATGGAAAAAAAACACCTATATCACACTTTTATTCATGTTATACCTTTTGAAACATCCACTATTTTAAACCACAACAATGTTTCTCTTCACCAAAACATGTTTCCCAGAAACACATTTTGCAAACTCAACTAGTTTTCACCCTTGAAGCAACTTTAAAGACCTCAAAATTCCTTCACTAGGACAAAAATTAATTCCTATTCACTTTCCAAGTTATATCAAGCATCAACCAGTCCATTTGATACCTCAAGCAACTCAATCTTTCACTCTGAGCAAACATGTTCTAAAAATTCATCTACCTTCTTCTTCACAAATTGACTTGAAAGAGCCATTAAATCATCTCACCGATAATCATGTCATAAATAATTTGAAATATATTTTAATCTTATTTCTATAACATATTGGTACACCTTCCAACTCCAAGTGGAAGGGCCTTAAAACAAGCCAATCTCTACAAACTATTTTTATGCCATCTTGGATTCAAGAACTGACCATTAGCTCATCATGCTCCATCACCTCAAAATTCACTTAAAATATCAATAAAATAATTTGTAACTCTAATACATGATGTATAAGCACTCAAAAACCTTCAACAAGCCTGAAAAACTCATAATCATCAGTTTACCTCATGTTGCCACTTGGCACCCTGCTAGACTAGGCATCCTTCAAAATTGACCCTCAAAGAACAACTCATAAATTTTTTAAAACATATTAAAAACACAAGTTTGATATATCAATGGAAATATATTTGAAAAATATTCACAACAAAACTTGAATGGATTCTTAACTCTTTATGTAGCTCCTACAATTTCAATTTTACCTTAAAGCTGCCCCAAGCTGCCCCAAAAACTAGTCCTTATAAATAGGAAACACTTTGAAATTTTTCACCTCAAAAATGACCTAAAACATTCATTAACATGTATTAAAATCTATGATAAAAAAAATGTCAATTTAATCTTTACCTTCTTTGGGAAACTTCTCCTAAAACTAGACTTCTTCATAAACAAGCAATTTCAGGTGGGGCCCACATATCATCACATGATTTAATATACCTTTCTAGAAATATGAAAGAGTCATATACAACATATAATAATTAAATTTTCATAACCAATAAAAATAGGATCAGAATTCCTCTTCTTCTCCAAGTCAATCCTAGTTAGGGTTTAGATAGTGTTTCAAGCCAACTTACCTTCTTAATGATCGTTCATAAAAAGGTGACAATAAAACCACCTCATTATTTTTGTGAAAGATTCATAAATAACATAAAAAAATTAGGTCCCCATTAAAATTATACAATTCACAGTGATCATCATAAATTCCAATTTTGTCTTAAAAACACACTCTCACTTAGCTAGTTTTTCCAAAACATTCATAACTTGCAATTCCCATGTCAGGATGACTTGAAACTTATCATGAAGCATCATGAAAACATATTATAAATTTCCATAATCACCATCTGGTACAAATAGCTTAGAAACTATCCATCTATTAAGACTTACATGTGCTTACTTGCATGTTTCTCACAAATTCCTTCCGAAGAACCCTGAAACACGTCCAAAGCATGGAGTTCTGACCTAAAACTCACCATACACCTAAGGTATATTTCCACCATACTTATTGAATTTTCCATAATGACTGGTTGGGTCCAAATCTCACACCTCTAACTCATTTTGCATGCTTGAGGTCTAGATACAATCCTAGAATGACCTGACCCAACACATACAACCCATGAACTAACCATGTTATCCTCATGCAGACCCATCAGAATCTATAACATGCCTCTATGACCATTTATGACCTCATGAAAACATCAAAATAACTCAAGGGAGCTCAAACTATGACTTATCTCACTCAATCATGCACTATGACCTCATATAACACCACCAATAATGATAGTACCAATCAACCTTAATATTTGACATTGAATAACACCTCATGGAGTCTCACGTGACCTCAAGAAACCCTTTTCCATAAATGTAATTGACATAAATGACAATAAAAACACACAATTTTAAACAATCTCCCCCTTTTTCATTGATGACAACCACATTAAAAAACATTAATGATAACCAATAAGACAACACACGTACATGAAATCATTTCCATGTTTTTGATGTTTCTTTCCCCCTTTTACATATATTAAAAATGCTATAGTGACACTACTACATGGAAAGTGACAACACAAGACTAGAAACAATGACAACAATACTCAAAACAACTTACTTGACTCAGAAAGCTCCCACTGGGACTGGAATCTCTCCTTTTTGAGTCTAATAATAGTAAAAGATGATCCTATGGACCTGATAAAGCATGAATATAAGCTCCCTCTAAATTTATACTCTCCATTTTTCCTTTTATCTTTGCAATATATCATCCTCTAGGTCTATTCCATACCTAATAACTCAAAATATTCCTTCAACCCTGTCAAAACACACTTTAGGACTCTTATCCCTAAACCTCATCAAAAACATACTTAACTATATCCAAATTATCCCCCTACACTTTTACCATCTTCTTATAACTCAAAAACACAAGTTTTAAGCTCTTACCTTGCTTGAATGCCATGGGAAATACTTCACCATGATCACAAAGTCCTGAGACACTTATTCAGTGTTTTTTAGCATTTTCTTATGAAATTTTGACCTAAATTAGTCAAAAGATCACTTACCTCTATATACATTCAAAAAAATTATTCTTATCATATTAAAATCCCAATCTAAACTTCCCATGTCTTAAATAGCATTCTTATACCTATATCACACTATTTTATTGCTTCTTTTGACTCTCGACTTCTTCTCAGACCTAAACACTATGCCCCTTGTTTTAAATCAGACCAAAAAAACCCTTAGGATTCGAAAAACATCATATAAGATTTCAATCATGTATTTTGATTCATTTTATGCTAGTACAACAACTTTTTACTTGTGATATACCTCAAATGATCATGTAGTGACCTGAATAGCACTATTTCTCTTCACAGACCTATAGGGTGTATTAACACTTTTTTTTGCCATTATATTATTATTTAACACTATGCCTCAATACTTGACGAAATTTCAAGTATATCTTAATGTCATGGAACTTTTAATGGTCCTAAACTTCACGAATCACGTTTCCTTAACACCAAATATAGTTGTACAAACCTTGAACCATGCATCCTCTATCTCCACCTGATTATGCTTTAGTTTTCTTCATCCACTGACTTATGATGATTCTTTATTTCCTTTTCATATCCTCTACATGTATTCCACTCTTTGACACTACTTATTGAAGAACACATATCTAATTTAAGTACCTTACACTCATACCATTTCCTTTTAAATTGTATTTTGCCACCTTTCACTAGACACTAAATATTTGTTTGAAGATCTCTTCACAATGTGATCTGCACCATATGATCGTGAAACCTTGATTACTAGTTGAGAAGATCTCATTGTCTCAATATTACACTCATGGATTATGTAGTAGGCCTAGAAGGAACATTTGAGGATCTTATAGACCCTATATCACCATGTACAATCTTTTCTTAGATTGACTGCACTTCCCAACTCTTATATCCTGAATTTTTATTTTGAAGAAACTTCTTTTCATTATCAATTAGACTTAATATTGTTTTAATACTTAAATTAAATTATTCATCCTTGTCAATTTACACACTTAAACAATCATACTAATGACCCTACGTCTGGGTTTACATGATACAAACCATCATCTTTCTCTTGATTCATCAAGATTTGAAAAAAAAATCACTAAAATTGATCTTACATTTCATCATAGAGCTCATTCTTTTCAATATCTTCTCTTAGGATTATAAGTCCTATGTCATTCAATCCTTTCAATCACCTATAACATGCAATTTAAACCTTTGTCATGTATTATCTCATTTACATACCTTCTATGGATATCCTTCTGTGTCATAGTCATAGGACATCCCTCCCTTCTAGAAAATATCTTCAAACAATACCTTGAGTCACTGTTCAAATATTTTCATGTCATGATGGATATCATGGACTCTTAGAGAGTTATATGTAATGGTAGAAATCCATTTCCCAGTCATCACGCTGGTCAATCTGAATAGATAACATCAAAATTCAATACCTTATTTCCTTACCTATTACACATCTTCAAACTATTATAAGACCTTTAATGATCTTGAGACAAACTCTCAGATCTTATCATCATGAAAACACTTCATATAAGAGAAAGATTAAAATATTTATTCCTTGATATTACAAACCACATACCCACATCTTTTGGACACTTTAAAAATTTCACCATTCATGGAAGACACCATTTTACACTCATATTTTTGTATACCTTTGAGAAATAGATCTTTTGGTTCTTCATTCCATGAGACACATTTCATAAATTGCACTTATTATTTGTGAAAAACCAATAAAACCCCTAGAACATCTAAATTAATTCAATGTTTAATAGAAAACTTGATTCTTTGATGAAGTGCAGAATCCATTTTTCATTTTTCAACCATGATTTGAGGGTTTTGATCCTCTATTAAAACTTAAGTTTCACATATTCTTCCTTGGAATATTTTATATTTATGACACTGGTTACACCTTCAAGGCTCAAACCTTACTCCCTAGATAGACCTTTAATATTTTTAATGGAATTTCACTCACAAAAAGGAATATATTACACGAATGTGACACAATATTATAAGCCTCATAATTTACCTTGCATTCTAGACATTGAAGATCTTTCATGAAGTAGAAAATTATTTTCATCTTGACATCGAGACACATAGACCTCATACTTCAACTAGAGATACTTTCTTCACATACACAAAAAACCTTGACAAACCAAATATACCTTCATGCTCAGACTGACTTCATGACTATGAGACACATAAACTTGATGCTTCTTGAAAGAAATGTGACTAATACCTTTCATACTGATTTAATACCATCATGAAACTCACACAAAATGGATAAACCATTTGAGATAGAAAATTCAGGATTAGATCAATACATTGACACAAACCATAGAATTATAAGGAATCAACAACTCAATCACAACATTAAGAAACCTAATTTATATTATTCAAACTCATATAATGAATTTAAGAAAAATTTGACATCCTTGGAACAATCACACTCAAACCTGGGATGGATCATGACACCTAACACAAACTTGACATAATCAACATTACCTTATTTTGTTTCGAATAGACATGGGCATACACCATGGACTCTCTTGAGATCTAAAACATACTCACATGCTTATGACAACAACTTGAATCACACAAAACAATTTAGATGAATTCATGAAGAAATTGTAGCCCATTAAACTTCATAGACCCTACTTCCATCCTTGGAGGATAATTTAATACATCAATAAATCACCTAAGCATGTGAGAACAAACATTATAGCATTTTATACTCAAGCACATACATGTATGCACCTTCATGGAGATAAACCTAACTTCATGACTGAAAAACACTTGCATAAGATACTTTATACATGGTACATTTGAGCATCAAATCAACTAAGAAGATTTCTTGATTGATACTTTTGACATGATTAAAAGAGTCATCAAAAGTTATGACTTTCATTCACGATAGAATAAGACTAAAACATATACTCATGATAGATAGAACCAATAAAATGCATGCACCTAACCAATGCAAGGACTGAAAGACACATGGAAAGATTACTTAACATACCTTACAAATTTTCTAGTATCGCAAACACCCAAATTCTTCAACTTGTCATAAACATGATAATGGATGACTAAAAGACATAAATTATCTTCTTTAAAACTTGAATCTTCCACCAAAGAATACTTTCTTTCTAGATCTATTTTAGGCTTGATGAACTCCCATTTTGATTGAGTTAGATTCTACTTTGACAACCTTCATAGGATTAGTCTCCATACTTAACTCATTTGATTTTATAGCATCTTTCTTAGATAGACCTCTATGATTAGACCCTTTGACCACTCCTTTAGAATCAAACCTTTCAATGAACTTTTTCTTTCTTTGGAAATTTTTTTCTATATGACCTCATTATTGACAATTGAAGCAAATAATGTTCTTCTTTCTTCTTAGCTGATCTGTAAACTCTCTACTTTGGAATTGTTCATGGAATCAAAATTAAATGTTTATGTTCTACTTTCGATTAGAAAATGACAGAGATAGCTTAGTGAATGAATTTTATTATGCTTAGAATTAAAAATTGTAGGAAAGGAAATAATATAAACTCATGAACACCAGCAATTTTTATCTTGGAAACCTCCAGAGGAGGAAAAATAGTTGGGAATGGAAAATACTCTTTCTTCCCACTTTTATTAACCAATTCAAATAAGAAGTAAAAAATTTAAAATAAGTATGAAAGAGAAGTAGATAATATCTCACACTTCCTCCCAATTACTTTCTTGCTCTTCCTCAGCACTCCTTTCTTCTACAAACACAATTCCAACACTAATAATTTCTAACTCAGTTGCTTTCATGCTTCGATAATTAACAACTCTCCTTCCTAAATGTATTTATAGCCCTTCTCATGTCCTCTTGTTCACTGGAGGATGGGAAAGCTCATGGAGGAGAAGAGACATGGAAAACCTTTCCAATTATGGAACTTTTCATTTTAAATTTTATTTTTCTGTCTGAAAGATCCAGGACCACTGCCCAATGCAAACTGGCAGTCAAATGACCACAGCCCTACCTAGGAAGCGGTTATAAGACCACCACCTAGGTTGGAAGGAATTTTTTAACTACTGCTCTACATAGAGTGGTTGTTTTGTTAACAAAAAGAGAGAACCTCTGTTTCTTCATTTTCCTTCTTCGGTGTTGGCTGATCTGATGAAGTAGGGTCATTTTGGATCCCTAAGGATCACACTTTCCCTGCTTAGGAGGATTTTGGTCCCACAAAAGCTTACCGGGGGATTATATGATAAAATAACTCCCTCACTTTCTCCTTCGAGTACCTTTGGGCCTACCTTGGTGTATTTCCTTTCAGTCTAACCTGCCAAGACTCATGCAGACCTCTCCTAGTCTCTTTGACCTTTTGCTATAGCACTACATCCTCCTCCAATTCACCTCGTGAATCCAAGATGAAATCCTCAATGGAAGGTAGCAACTATAGTCCTTCATCTTCATGTAGCATGGATGGCTCATATAGGTGTAATTTATCATAATTTACTATAGATAACATCCTCATAAATGATGGTAAATCAAGTCGAAAGGAATTTTCTCCAACCTATTCCAATATGGTGAAGGGCCCATATTGTAGTGGCTTGAGCTTCCATACTTGACCTTGTAGTCTCTCCTTGCTCAAGTAAAGCCAAAATATATCTCCAACATGAAGTTTATGTTCCCTCCTATGTGCTGATTGTGCCTAGCTTTTTACTTGGCTTGAGATTTCTCTAAGTATGCTCTTTGAATTTGAGATGGATTTTTCTGGATCCTCTCAATGAATTTGTTTGCTCTAGTCACCTCCATGTTTCTTGTGTCTCATCCTCATCCTCCTATCCAAACAGCTATGTCCAATGGATTTGTAGGTAGATATACCAAGCATGCTTCAAACGGTGAATTCAAAGTGGATGTGTGTACTAATCCCGGTTATAGGAATACTGAATGTAGGCTAATTACTCATCCCAATTCCTTAGATAGTTGTTGTTATACCCTCTGATAAAATATACCAAAGTCTTATTTACCACCTTTGTCTATCCATCTATCTATGGATGGAAAGTCCATGCTCCTTTGTAACCTGGTATCCATCTTGTCCCACAAAGTAGTCCAAAACTTCCCCAAGAACCTGAAATCCCTGTCAGAAACAATAGACTTTGGAAAACCAAAATGCACCCATACATTAGCAAAGAAAATATATTCCACCTCATATGCTTTTATTGTCATGCCATAAGAATACAAATCTTTCTGAATCTATCAACAACAACAGAAATATAGTCATGGACATGTTTAGACAGGTAATCCTCCTACCAAATCCATAGAAATTTCCTCCCATGGACGAGTAGGTATTGGAAAACGAATATAAAAACCCTCCTTCCTAGTATTAGGATTTCGAGTACAACAAAGTTTACATCCACGTATAAAATTTGATACTTCTTCTTGCATAGTGGGCCAATGCACGTACTTTTGCAAGTAGGCTAGGGTATTACCAACACCAAAATGTCCCACTACTTTTGAGGTATGTTCTTCCCTCAGCAATAGAATTATTGATTCTTTAGGCACATAAAGATTCCCCCATCGGTAGATCATTTCATCCTTGAGATAACAATCTTCATTCCTTGTCCTTTCAACCCCTTGTGACTGCAACTAATAAAATGTCACCCCAAAGTCTCTATCCTTGACATATGTCTCTCTGTAATCTTCCTTCATCAAGGGATTAATCTAAGAGATAGTGGCCAAATAGGAGAACTTATCCTATGTGGTTGGCCTAGACAACATGTTTTCCACCAAGTTTGTATTACGCTTATTGTAGTTGATCACCATATGGAACTGTTGAAGGAACCCCATCCATTTGCAGTGCCTTTCCTTATACAATTTAGATTGTGCTTATAAATATTAGAAAGGTTTGTGGTCAGTGTGTGCAATAGTTTCTTTACCCAACAAATAATTCTTTCATTCTTTTTTTTTTCCTGAACTAGTGCATACATTTCCTTGTCATATACAGAGTATCCTTTAACCGATGAAGTAAAATTTTTAGAATGATAGCATACGGTTTTACCTCCCTGAAGAAACAATGTGCTCATAGAGTAATCACATACATATGTCTCTATTTCAAAGGGCTTCTGAAAATTATGAAGAGAAAGTATTGGATCATGACTAATCTTGTATTTCAATAAATCAAAGGACTTTTCTTGTTCCTTACCCCAATCAAAATTCTTGCTATTTATCACCACTATGTGTAGAGGCATTACAATCATAGGGAATCCTGAAATGAAATTTTGAATGTATTGTACTACTCCCATAAAAATCTTAGTCTCTATGGATCCTATTGGTGCTTGAAAACTGGTGATGGCTTCCAACTTCTTTGAATCTAATCGTAGCTCTCCTCCTCCAACCACATGCCAAAGATAGACAAGTGATTACTTGGAAAATTCACATTTCTTCATATTACAAAGTAGTTGTTTCTCCCTGAGAACTTGTAAGACTTACTAAAAATGAGTTAGATTTTCCTCCCATGTGGCACTAAAAAATCAATATATCAACTAGATAAAAAATGATGCATGAATCTATGAAATCCCACAATACATCATTCATCAGTCTCATAAATGTAGCGGGTACATTGCATAAACCAAATGGAAGTACTAACCACTCATACAAACCATGTTTTATCTTGAAGGTAGTCTTCCATATATCCTCCTCCTTCATTCTGACTTTGTGATAACCTTACTTGAGATCCAACTTCATGAATAATTTGGTATGTTGAAGCTGGTCCAAGAGGTCATCTATCTGGGGAAGTGGATATTTTTTCTTTATGGTGACCTTGTTTAAACCACGGTATTCATTTCACATTCTACAAGAAACATCCTTCTTTCACACCATCACAATATGTGAACCACATGGTGAGGTTCTTAAACATATTACCCCTTGGTTTAGTAGTTCCTGGAGTTGTTTCTTTACTTCAATACTCTCTAGCAATGATTTCCTATACAACCAGATGTTTGATAGAGGGGACTCTGGAAACAACTAAATCTCATGCTCTACTTCTAGATTTGGTGGTAACCCATTGGGATCCTAAAAAAATATTGAAAATACTAAATAATACTATCCAAATCCTATTTTCCCTTGTTATAAATCTCTGAAACTTCCACCCCATCTTGTTTATGCTTTAAAAAAAATTAACAAAACTGATTATGATTTTCCTAAATAAGTCATTTTGATTGGTTATCACTCACCATAGTAACATTTTTCTTACACTAGTGTGCCTAGATGTTGTAGCTGATCCCATCCTTGAACCATCTGTATTAGTTTTCCCTTCTCATAAATATAACATCCCTAATATATAAGTAAGGACTCCTGAAAACAACATCAAAAGCATCAAGTGGAATAGCATCAACTTCCAATACATCAATATACATGGAATTTATCCAAAACTTGACCTTACATCTTTTTGTTATTTGAATTTTAAAACCCTTCTTCACCCAACCCAAAGGGCAAGGGTTTGGATGCTCGTAAGTCTCAAGACCAAGCTTCTTTACAACTAATTTATAAACCAAATTATAGTGAGAACCGATATCAACCAAAGAATTTACCTTAGTTCTCTTGATATAGATTTTTATCTAGAATAGTCTACTCATCTCCTCTTCCTGTATGTCCATGTTGGTGGTCATGCATCCAAGCCTCTTGTCTACCTCATATTCATCTTTGATTTCCACCTCCCCTTCTATATTTACACCTGTCATGGAATTTTTTGAGTCCTTGGTTCAGTTCTTCAGATGTAACTCTGGATGCAACTTCCAACATGTAGCGTTAGTATGAACATTGACAAGTATTTAAATTAGTGGCATATTTTTTGCCTTTCCCTTTCCACTTACCCTTGTTACTTGTTTTCCCATGTTCTTTCTTTTGTTGACTTTTCGAATGCTTTTTCCTTGGCTCTGCTTCTCTTTACTTCTTTTCATCATCTATGTAGTATGCCTATACACACACCTCATTTAGATTTTTGGGCTTCATGGAGATGAATTTTCTTCTAAGGTGAGTGTGAAGTCCTCCCAAGTACTTAGTCAGAATATCCTCATCCTCCAAGTCCATGTTTAGCAACATGGCCTACCTCCAAAACTTTGTAGTATATTCCTACACACTTTGACCACTACCTTGTCTAAAATATTTCTATTTAATCATTTGGTCAATCTTGTCACCAATAGGATAAAATTTAGCTCTAAATAATTCTTTAAATTATTGCCAAGTTTTCACAATAGGAAGTTTCTTCTTTTCACAAGTGGCTAGATGGGTTTCCCACAAAACTAGAGTGTGTCCCTCCATTTTAAGATGAGAAAATTTTATCCTTTGTGCCTTAGTGACATTATGGATGCTAAATTAGACTTCTAGTTTTTTTAACCATTTATCAAGAAACTCTATATGTACTTGTCCTTCAAATATTTTAATTTCAACTTTTGTATCAACTTTAAAAGGAGCATGATCAGATTTTACCTTTTCTCTTGCATTTTAAGTCTCTTATTCACATTTTCCTACATAATATTCCTCATGGTGGCTCCTCCCTATACCAAAAATTTCAGCTAAGCCTTGAACCATTGATTCCATGGAATATTTCTTAACAAAATTTGTCTTTTTGGAAATCTTAAATTTCTTCAAGTCTTCTAAACTCTATATCCATCATGGTCTCCAACATCTCGATTATATATAATAAGTTCTCTTCCTCCATTTGTCCCCAAATTCTTTGTTTCCCTTTCCTTGTAGAAATATCAGATCACAAGGTAAAGCCTCTTCACCTTTTGATCTCATCACTATCATACAAATCCAAGAATGAATACCATAGTCCTAGATACTTGTTAGCTATGATACCAAAATGATATGTAAAATATCTACTTTGGAATTGTTCACAGAATCAAAATTAAATTTTTTTTTTCTAATTTTGATTAGAAAATGACAAATGTATCTTAGTGAATGAATTTTCTTATTCTTAGAATCAACAATTACAGGAAAGGAAAAATATAAAATCATGAAAACCAACAATTTTTATCCTCGAAACCTCCAGAGCAGGAAAACCAATCGGGGAGGGAAAATTCTCTTTCTTCCCACTTTCATTGGCCAATTCAAATAACAAGTATAAAATTTACATAAGTATGAAATAGAAGTAGATAACATCTATCACTTCCTCCCAATTACTTGTTTTCTCTGCCTTAACACACCTTTCTTCTACAAACACAATTCCAACACTAAGAATTTATTGCTCACTTGCTTTCATGCTTTGATAATAAAAAAAAAACCTTCCTACATGTATTTATAGATATTCTCATGACCTCCTATGCACTATAGGATGGGAAAGGTCATGGAGGAGAAGAGACATGGAAAGTCTTTCCAATTTTCGGAATGTTTGTTTCGAATTTTATTTTTCTGTTTAAAAGAGCCATGACCTATGCCCAATGTAGACCGACGGTCATAGGACCGCTGCCATGGTTTGGCAATGGTTACATGACCACCACTCAGGTTGGGCAGTAGTTCTATAATCACTGCTCTGCACAGAGTGGTTGTTCTATTAACAAAAATACATAACCTTTGTTTCTTCATTTTCCTTCTTTGTTGTTGACTGATCAAAGAAAGTAGAGTCATTTTGGATCCCTGTGGATCATTATCTCATAGAAACTTAGATTCCATCCAAAATCCTTATCTTTATGCCCTTACTCACAACATGAGTATCATTAACCCTTGAAAAATCCCACATCATTCCAATGAACCCTCCTTTTACAATCTCTAGTTGTATGACAAAAATCATGACAAACAAAGCAATATCCATTGAAGTAAGTACTATATTAGATTTAGTTGTCTATCTGGGTTAGAACTTCTTAAATCAGTCTTCTTGGTCACCTTCATATCAGTTTTAATACTTGGACCAATATCACCATCACTATTCACATGTTATCCTTCAAAACCTAGGTTTGTTTTGTCACTAGCCATCCTTTGGCCTTCTAAACTCCCATCAAAAGATTTAGAGATATTCTCAACTCTCTCATACATTTTTAACCTACTAGATGGTTTCTCCAAATATTATTCTAGGGTTTTCAATTTTTCTTCATACCTATAGTAAGTGCCTTCTTTCTCCTTTAGTGCTTTAGAAAAACTTTCCATGCAAGATTTCAAACCCTTGATGGATTGATCATGATATAGATCCATATCTTTGAACTAAAATTTTAAGCAATCAATCACTGACTGAGATACTTCATTCTTCTTTCTTAATGTTTCTTCAACATCTAAAGACTTCCACATTGCTTTTACTTCAAGTATCTCCTTCAAGGTGAGAAACTTTCCTCACAAGTATCTTCTCTAATAATAGTTGTTGGAAGCACAAAGGATAAAAAGGGGGGTGAATAATTCCTATAATGATTTTTACTTCATTAGTCAGTCCATACATTCATTAATTAGATTGTCCATGCATCATTCATAACCATTTGTCCTTATATGTAACATCAATCACAAGAACATGAAACAAAGTAAACAACTCAAGAACACCATATATAAGGGGGAAACCCTCATGGGGAAGAAAACCCACTATTTTTTTTTTGATATTACAAACACAAAATAAATATAGCAAAACACTAACTTCACAAGGAGAAACAACCCATAGTTTAATAGATCACTAACCCTATAAGGAGAACCATCCCCCAATTTAGTGAAACACCCACACCAAAAGGATGATACAACTCCCTAAGATGACTAAACACTAACTAATTCACCTAATGATTATGATCTTTGAATATATTTTTTTCCACAACTGATGGAGATCTCTAATTCAACTTATAAATCCTTTCTCAAACCATCATGCCTTCAACTCGCTCTATCTTCTTCCTTCTTAACTTTTCTTGGATGTAAACACTTTCAAACATGATATAAAAAATTCTTCAACCTGTAACACATACTTTCAGTCTTCAAATCCTGCATCCATACCTGTTACACACTCACCTATGGATCACACTTTTCACCCATGAAATACTAGCTTACAAAATGAGCTCGAAATTCACTTTTATATGCTTCTCTCCCTTCTAACTCAATATAATTCGGTCATAAACCTTTTACAAGACCAATAAAACTTCATAAAATTAAATTAAATGCATTACAATAGTTACATATGACTCATATAGGTCATTCATTCCCAAAAACATCCATCTAGCACCAAAAATGCTTAAAACACCATCACTAGGATGAGCTAAAACAAAACATCACAAAATGATTACTATTCAAGATCCCAAAATCACCATAAATGAGTAATATAACATAAAATAATCATAAATTCTCACACATTTTCTTATACCTATCAAATAAATCATTAAATGGGCTCACTAGCTCGTATCCTTCACCAAACAGATGTTTCTAACACAATGTCTTCACCTTTGCACATATAGAAAACTCAAGATGAACTTAAATATGACATGTTACCACTATATGGAATTCATAGGATATTTAAATCACTTACATGAAATTTGAAACTCATGAAACTTCCAAATGCTCAAACCACAACAACTTTTCTCTTCATCAAAACAAGTTGCCAAAAAACTTGTTTTGCAGACTCATCTTGTTTCAACACTTTATATAAATTTAAAGACCTAAAAATTCCTTCACCAGGAACTAAATTCATCCCTATTAACTCTCCAGATGATGGTAATATTAAAATAATACATTTCATGCTTCAAACAACTCAATCTTTTAACATGAGAAAACCTATCCTAAAATCTAAGAAACCTTCTTCCTCAAAAATTAACATGAAAGAGATATAAAATCAAATCACAAAGACACAATCCATACATAATTATAAATTTATTTGAATCACCTTCATATAACATATTATAACTCCTTCGAAATTCAATTCAAATTCCTTCAACCAAGCCAATCTCTGAAAATGGCTTCTTATTCCTTCTAGGACTCCAGAATTGAGTATTATCCCAACTTAGTTTATCACCTCACAACTCACTTCCAAAATTGACCAAAGAATGGATCACCTTTATAAATTATTTGTAAGTACTAAGGAACCTTCACCAAGAAATAACAACTCAAAATTATCACTTTACCTTATCAAACAACTTGGCACTCTGCTAGAACAAACATCCTCCATATTTGACCTTAAAAGAACATATAATAAGTTTTTCATACCATATCAAAAAAAAAAATTTTATATACCAATGGAAATATCTATGAATTGGCTTTAAAAAAAACTTGATGAAGTCCTAACTCCTGTAGCTCCTATAACCTCAATTTTACCTCAAACTACTCCAAACTGCCCCAAAAAATACTCTTCATAAATAGGGCACACTTTGCACTTTATCTTCTTAACCACGATTTTAAACTAACATGGAAATGTATTAAAACACCAAGGATAACATAAATTCTAATTTAGTTATACCTTCTTTGGAGAAATTTTCAACAAACTAGAACTCTTCAGAAACAATCCTTTTTAGGTGGGGCCCACATAATGTCACATTGTCTAATATAACTTTATGGAAGGATGGAGGAGTCCTATACCCCATCCAATAATAAATTTTTATAAACCAGTAAAAATAGGATTTATATACTCACCTTTCTCAAATATGCTCCTAGCTAGGGATTAGCTAGGGGTTCAAACCACTTTACCTTCTTAACAATAGTTCATAAAAATGTGACAATAAAACCACCTCATTATTTTTGAGAAACCTTAATAACTAATCTAATAATATATTCAATATAGTTCATGTCCCCATGAAAATAATACAATCCACAACGAGCATCAAAAGGTCCACTTTAGCTTTAAAAACACACTACAACTTACCCAATTTTGCCAAAACTTGCAGATCCTAAAATTTATTCAATACCTTGACCTGAAACTTTTCATGAATCATCATTTCAACATATTATAACTATACATCTCACCATATTGTCTAAATATCTCTAAAACTCTCCATCCATTACGACTTACCTGTGTTTACTTACATGTTTCTCACTGATTACTTCCTAAGAACCCTAAAACACCTCCAAACCACTAAAGTTTGATGTTAAACTCACCATATGCCTCAGGTAAACTTCCACCAAGTTTCTACTATGCTCAATTATGACTTCTTAATTCTAAATATAACACCACCCATTGGGCCCTAAAATATCGGCTAAGTTCCAAAGGGCGCACATCTGTAGGATCAGTGAGAAGAAGGGCACTCAAGGGGAACCATGAATTAAAAAGAGGTTTAATGATGGTTTAGGTGAAACTAGGGTGCACACAAAAGGTAGAACATGAGTTCAAAATACTTAACCATATTTGACATTCTGAAGGCACTTGAGGAAAAATGTGAGGACCCAACTAGGTGTGATGAGTGGATAAGGTGCCATCCTAGAACCTTAGAGGTAAAGAAAATGATATTCCATGAAGAGAATATACCCAGAATACATCATTATAGAGAGTGGAGGGTTTACAAAGGGACAAGAATTCACCATTGGAGGACCAAATCAGCACTTGGCACATGATATATTAAGAAGAGAAAGTATGGTGGTGGGTGTTGATCCTATAAAAAGATATGATTGAACTAGAGAAAGAGACACATCAGAGACATCGAAGACATCATACATTAGGAGAGAATTTAAGAGATAGAGGGAATTCATCAAGAGTAAGATGTTGAGTAACAAAGTGTTGCAGTAATGCTAGGGTTTAGAGAACTTAGTGCTAAGGGTTGTGAGGGATGTCATAAGCCTCTGTATGTCACTAAGATTTGTAACATGGGTTAAAATGGAAGCGCATAGCTAGGGTCTCATGCTAGGAAATATCTGTAGGGGTTGAATCTCTTTCATTTAATATGTATGGTCTATGATGACCTCTTTGATTGTAATGTGGCTATAAGAGCTATTTGAAATAAATATACATAAGGGTTCGTTATGCATATAATGTTTAAGGGTATAAACCCTCATGTTGTATAACCACCATGGCTCAAATCTTGTTTATTATGCTTATTACATTGTTATTAAGTTTTTGTAAATGCATTGATATGTGGATCTGTAAATTGTTCTTTCCACTTTTCTTTTAACTAAGTAAATGTATTCTTGTCTAGAGATTGCAAAATTTGAGTTTTTATGAACTCTTGTAGATTTTTCCATTAATGTATTTCTATGTATTCTTGTCTAGAGATTGCTGACTTTGAGTGTTTAAGGGATCCTAGAGGATCGTTATTGTGTGTTATCCCCTTAGCTATAAAGATCATGATCATTACACTGAGTTTAGAAGCATCTCCTACGGTCGGATAAGCTTATTATGAGCATTGGGTGAGGAAGCTAGGGTGGAAGAATATGGCATACCATGTGGCTGAAAAAGAGAGGGAAGAGAGATGACTCAATTATAATGAATCTCGTGGAAGGGAGTTAGTTAGAAAATGCAAAGTTTTAGGAGAGATGCATCTATGGAGGTAGACCTTGCAGGAAGGAATTATAGTTCACACGGTGGACATGTAGCGTGAGAATTCTATACAACCCAATCTTGGCAAGAGTGGGAGATAGACCCCTTAATATTTTTATGAGAGCTCATAACCTAGAGAAAGGAGAGTCATCAGTGTGCATCTAGATCCACCTAGTGACCAACACTTGGTGCTTAGTTTTCCAAATCCAGAGATAAGTATTGCTAACCCATTTGGTATTGGTGAAAGTGACCGATCCACACCAAGGAGGTATAAGTTTTCATTTGGCACATCTATGGCTACACAATAATTTCCTCTCTTTCGAGTTATATCGTTTGGAGAAGAATTTATAAAAATTATGGGTACACAAGGTATGAGTATCACATCTAGAAGAAGAGCGGGACATACATCTGGTAGCAGTGCAATATCACAGACTATTGGTGCGTAGCTCAACATGATAGTGGGGATAATAGGTGTAACCACTTAGAGACCTTTAATAACTAAGGGAGGTGGATCTACTGAAATAGAAGTTAGTGGACCTGGTAGATCTGAAGGATCTAGTGGATTAGGATGAGTAGACACTAGTGGTTCTAGTGGATCTGGTGGTAGAGGCAACACCAATGGGAATCAAGGTTCTGGATCAGGTACGCATGGGCCTCAACCACCTCAGGAGTATTTTTTGAAATCTATTTGCATCTACAAAATTACAAAGGTGTTAAGGATGCTGCAGAGCATGTACAAAAATGTGAGATGATATGGCGTGTGAAGGGGATCACTACCCCGTAACAGAAAGTAAGTCAGTTTGTAACAGTGTTTCATGGATGCGTGCATTGTTGTTTATGGAAGTATCACCCCCAAAATACAGTGGCAGATTACACCACAATGTGGAATGCCTTCTTAGCTAAAGTTAATATCCTTGAGTTTTAATAGAAGAGCATTAACACGCTAAAGGAGATTCAACAAGGTATGGCTGAGAGTGTATGGGAATACAACACACATTTTAAAACTCTCTTATCAAAATTATATTATGATATCCATCCTTCTCAACATGCTCATTGGTTTTTTGGAGGGTTGATAACACCTTTCAGGAGAGAACTTTCACACAAGACTTTAATAGACTCGCGTGAGGCCTTAGAGGCTACCCTACACGCTGAGGATGTTGGAAGCATCGATACTAGTGTTATACATTTTCTTGAAGCTCAAATTGTTGCAATGGAAAAGTAGCTAGAGAAACTATCTGCAAACTTGGTACATGAGACTCGCAGTGGCCGATGGTGCAAAAATTATGAGGTATAGGGGAATATAAAATATAGTTATCCTCAAATATCGGTACATGCCATGATAGTGGACTGTGATATTTTCCATGAAGATCATGATGCAAGTAGGTGTCCACTACAACATTACATGATCTGTAAAAAAATTTCTTCCTATTACAATATTTACACCTCTACTACTCATGACACCAAGGATTGTAGATTGATTGACCAAATAAGTAATGACATTGATATTGGTGTGCTACAAACTAGCCTCAAAAATAATTTTGAGGATGATGGTTGTCACTATGAAGGGTACGTGGATGGAGGGGAACATCGAAGAGTTTTTTGAGGAGGATTTCATGGTCATGGAAACCATGGAGGAGGAATAAGTGAATTCTCTCGTGGAACTTGTTACAAATGTGGATCTATGGAGCACTGTAAGCACAAATTCCCTGATCTATTGTAGTGCTCTTAGTGTTGAAAGAAGAACAATTATGAGAAGTTAATGGAACTATTTTAACATATGAGCCACCAACACCAGAAGAAAAAATGCACTAGAATGGTAAGCATAAACAAGTCCGACTCGTAATGGATGCAAAGGGTGGTGCATGAGTTAGAACTAGAGCTTATACTAGTGACAAAACGAGCTGAAGTTGTGCACGCTAGGGAAACATCAGGGTAGAATTCATTGGTTAATAGAGAAGAGGTAGTGTATGGTAAGTAGTTGGACCCTACTCATCAGAAATAAGTGTATCAACAAACCATGGATATAATTTGAAACCTACAAGGAGAAATCTATTTCTTTAAGGAGAATTCAAGGTAGTTTAATAAAGGAAGAATGTTGAGGCTCCACAGAAGGATATAGACAATGTTAGGGAAGTATGCAAAATGCTGAGGAAGAATAATATCATTCCTTTACTAGGGGAATGGTTACAGAAGAAAGTAATGCACATCAGTGAAGATCATGAGAGGAAGGTTATGAATGATAATTTGCCTCCCTAGAACCTTGACTATGATAAGGAGGTTACCTTGAATGTGGATTTGGATGGGTGTCTCATAAGAAATATTCTAATTGACACTGGCGCAGACGTCAATTTTATCACCATGGAAACCTGGAACCAAATGGGAAGTCCCCCATTACAACCATATTAAAATGTGCTATCTATGGCAAAAAAAACAAAGGCTATGTCCATTAGTGTTTTAAAAAATGTTTCTATCATTATCCAAGGAGTGAAATTCACTAGATATTTCAAAGTCTTGGCACTAGCCAAGGGGGAAAACTTTCCAGTGTTACTTGGGTTCCCCTCATGTTATAAGAACAATACTGACCTATAGTTCAATAAGGGGTACATAAGATTTGAGAACAAGAAAGAACGGGTAATCATCCCCTTGACCAATGGAAAGTCAACGCCCTATACTGAGCCCTTAGGAGAATAAGTTCTTGATAGAATCTATGTGCACTCTATCAGGTACCCTAAGGTGATTGATCCTACGGAAGGAGTTATTCAATTTGAAGATGCCCAATCTATGAGTGATACCACTAGTGTAGCATGTGAAAATTTGGTGCATAAGATTTATGAGTTAATTGGGTTGAAATTGAGAGTCTCTATTACAAGAGTAACAAAGGCATGCTTAGTCAAGCACCTAGGAGGAAATAAGTTTCCAAACTATTTTGGAGGAGCCAACCCTGATATTTTCATATGGGAAATGGAGACCCAATGGAAAAGTGAGATTGAAAGAATAAGGATGATAAGCTATAACTTTCTCGGGACCCCAGTGCATTGGTGGGTGACACATCATGATAGCCTTATCAAGTGGTGCAAAGTAAGAATCATGTTCTTTGCTAGGTTTTCTCGGAGCAATGCACCCACTATCATATAAGACTATCATTGGAAGGAACCCACCTTGTTTCACATCCAAGCATGCGAGAAGGTTTTGATGGAAGTCACAGAAGCATTACCACCTTCTATATGGGTGCATAAGTTGCACTCCACTTTACAAATATGTGCGCACATATGGTACATTCACTCAGAGATGCACCGTTAGACAGGAAATTGGTAGGAGTTTACGACTGACTTCTTTCAAGATTTTGAGTATCGGAGCACCAATCCATCAATGGATAAGGCGTTGCAGGTTGTTAAGCACCTAATGATGGGATATAGTGCCATGAAAGAAGATAGAATACTGGAGTTATTTGGTGAACCTATTTTGGAAGCGTAATTTGATGAGGAAGAGTCAGAGGAGACACAACTTGAGTGCACATGTATGGAGAAAGATAAGGGAAAGATGGTCTATGTGATAGATGGAAAAGAGGTGGAAAATTTAGATGTTAACCATATTGAAGGTACGTGTAAAGTTATGGATAGTGCTGATGAGAAAGTGCGTGCCTACCATGAACCCCTAAAAAAAAAGAGGGTTAACGTTGGCTCAGAAAAGGAACCTAAGGAGGCCACTATTAGGGACTATTAGTAAGAAAATGAGGTTTTAAAGATCATTGACCTGTTACACGAGTTTTAGGACTTATTTTCCCATTGGTACCATGAGCTTAAATGCATCCACCACTCCGTAGGGGAGATGAAAATCAAGTTAAAGGAGGGTGCACACCCAATTCATAAGATACCTTACTGAATGAATCCAAATTTATGCATCCGGGTCAAGGAGGAGATAGACAAGATGATTGCATTAGGTATTATTGAAGTTATGGAGGAATCAAAATGGATAAGCCCCATTTTCATAAGAATTAAAAAGGATGGAAGGATATGGATTTTTGTTGACTACAGGGACTTAAATTTGGTATGTATAATTGATCCTTTCCTAACCCATTTTGCTGAGGAAATTCTGGAAGGAGTGGTTAGGTGTGAAATCTATTCTTTCACATATGGATTCTTAGGATATCATCAAGTTAGAATCACAAAGGACGACTAAGAAAATATAACTTTCATCACTGAATGGGGAATTTTTTCCTACACGGTCATTCCTTTTGGAATGAAGAATGTGCCTACTATTTTTTTGCACATAGTGGTCCAAGAATTTAAGGATTTTATCCATATGTTCCTTCAGGTCGACCTTGATGACTAGACAATGTATGGAATAGTGAAAGACCAATGTTCGAGATATTTCAGTAGTTGCACATATCCATCAACATTAAGAAATGACTCTTCACTACTCCATTTGTAACCCTTTTGGGTCATATCGTATGTAATGAATATTTGCTAGTGGATCCTACCAAAGTTTCTATTAGTGTAGGATTAGGGGAACCTACCATCTAGAGTGCAATACATGGATTCCTTTGACATATTGGGTACTACTAGAATTTTATTAAGGGGTATGCCAAGATCGCCATGCCATTGGAGGAAATTTTAAAACACAAAAGATCATTTCACTAGGGAGAGGTGTAAAAAACACCGTTTGATGCATTGAAGAATAGGATTATCAATGTGCCCATATTACACTTTCCCTCTTAGGATAAGACATTCCATGTACATTTTAACTCTTTGAGAAAAATAATTAGGGAAGTCTTAACACAACTTGGAGAAGTAATTATTGACCACACTTTTTGTTTTTCTAGCAGGAAGTTGATACCAACAGAGAAGAACTATACTACTAATGAGCGTGAAGCACTATCAATGATCTACGCATTGTAAAAATTTAGGAAATATGTGTTGGAAACACCCTTCATATTCTATATGGACCACATGGCATTGAATTACTTGGTGAACAAGATCATTTTACAAGGGTGCATATGTTAGTGGGCTTGTTGTTTCAAGAGTTTGAGTTTACAGTTGTTGTGAAACCAAGAAATAGTAACTCAAGGCTTAACCATTTATCAAGGATTGACTTAGGGGAGGAATCCCAAAGCATTGAGGATATAATTCTATACACACAACTATTTAGGTTACAGTGCCCACCCTCTTATTTAGAAGATATTGTTTTGTTTCTCAAAATGGGTGTGGTGTCAAAGGGAATTAAGACTCTGGAAAGAAAGAAATTAGCCATATGCTTCACGCCCTAAATGTTAATCATTGGAGACTTATACAAGCTAGGCCATGATGAGTTTTTATGTCAGTGTGTTTTGGAACATGAGCGTGTTGCAATCATGGAGAAAGCACATGATGGGATTAGAGGAGGACACTATATAGGGAATACCACTGCATGAAAGATTTTACTAGCAGGGCTTTGGTGGGAAAGCATCTATTAGGATTACATTCAGTTTTCCAAGGCTTGTGACCATTTCTAGCACCTTGGAAAACCAGGAAGAGGGGATGAGAGTACCTTGAGGTTGATAGCTAGCGCAGAACCATTTGAAAAGTGGTCCATTAACTTTATAAGGCCAATTTCACCTACCATGTGAAGTACTAGTTGACGCTATATCATCACTTGCACTGACTACTTAACAAAGTGGGAAGAGGCAACACCTACAAAGGATTGCACATCGGCAATAACAAATAGGTGTTTGTGGGAAAATATAATCAGTATATATGGATGTATGTTAAGCTTAACAAGTGACATGGGTACCTATTTCTTGAATGAGACATTCAGAATCTTGTTGGCAGAATTCATGGTGGCCCATCGAAATACCACCCAAAATAACCCACAAGTTAATGGAACTGCTGAAGTGTTTAACAAAATTTTGAGTCACATGCTGACAAAAACTTTTGATGTGGGAAGACAGGATTGGGATGACAAAGTTTCAGCTGCATTATAGATATATATGACTACCTACAAGAGATTGAATAAGGCCACACATTTCTAATTGGTGTTTGGCATGGAAGTTGTTTTACCAATAGAATTTATGTTACCATCCCTACATATTGCACGTGCAGGAAAATTAGCTGATGAGAAATCACTACAAGAGTGCATGGATAAGTTAATGCAGTTAAAAAAAAGGAAATCACTTACTAGGTGGAGTCAGAAGATTGAAAAGGTGTAACAAAAAGCATGACATGATCACCATATTAGAAACAACCAATTCAAGGTTGGGCAAATGGTCTTGCTTTATGACTCCTAATTTATGTGCCATCCTCACAAACTAAAATTCCATTGGTTAGGACCATATATCATCTCATACATCCTTGATTCAGGCGCACCTTAGTTACAAGCACTGGATGGGATGACATTACTAGGAAATTTCAATGGGAGTAGGTCGAATCCCTACTATAAATAAGTCTTCCTTGTATACATAAATAAGGCATTATTTCCATTTAGCCTAAGATTTACATTAATGCATTTTATTTCTTTTTGTTTCCCCTTATCATTGTTTGTTCCCTTTATTTTCGTTGTTGAGTGTGTGTTGTGCATTGGTAGCCACTTATTATTTTCAAAAGTTTTCTATGTGCAGAGGACCACACATCTATATTTGTGTGGGGTGGAGTAATGTCACAAGTAATGGAAGCTGGTAGTAGAAGATGTGTTTTGATGGCTTAGATTGAAGGATCAAAAGTGCATAGTTTGGAAGAGCACGCGTAGGAAAGGTAGACATAAGTAGTTTGGTGTAAGGATTTTTGAAGACCATGTACAAATATGAGAAGTGTAGGAAAAACATGAGGTAGGTGATGTCAAAAATTAGGGTAAGGATAGAAGAAGTTCCTTCGACACTTTGAGCACACATGAAAGGATCTTCAGTCAGTAAGTATTTTTATACGCCATAATTTTGTAGGATTTTTTAGACAGGATTGGAAGAAGGGATAAAAGCACTGAAGATTGTCTTAAGAATAAAAATATGCCTTTATTAAAAATGCACGATGGTAGGTGGCATTACACTTATTGCATAAAAGAATCAAAAACTATAAGTAGAAGGTCAGGGTACATCATTGTTACCTTGCATTTGTGATATTGAATATCTCTTGCAAACTAGGGAATCCTTGAAAAAATTATGTAAAAGAGGGTTTTGAAGATCTGAGTGCATAGCTAAGTTGATCAACAAACCAGGGTGAAAAAATAGTACACAGGTGTGAGGGAGAGGGTTGTAGGAGCTTTAGAAACCTGTAAGTGAATACATCATCTTATGGAATGAAGGGTTTTTCCAAGTTAGGGTTCCATAGCTAGGGCATAGGGTTGATGGGAATTTCACATAAGAATAAAACCATAGAATTAAGTAAAGTCAAGATCAGGAGAAAGGACTTTTAGTATCCCAACAAGAGAAATGGCACCAAGGAAAGTAACCACTGTTTCACCAAAGAAGGTAAAGGGAGATGGGAAACAAGTTGGTTCCACTATATTCAATGAGGAATGGTACACAAAGATGCAATACCTATATGGTGTATTTCTTGGAAAATAATGGGTGTCTCACGTGAGAAAGATAGCCATAAGTGACTACAACCAAAGGATGAGCACCACGGAGACCAAGATGGCATTGGAACTGGTTCATCCTATAGAAAAAAGGATACTAGATGGAATGCCTATCTACGAAGATGAAGAAAAGGTGAAGATGGAGAAGGTCAGGTTGTTACAACTCTATAAGTTTCCCTATGTTGGCAAGCGATAGTGACTGTACCAGTGATTGACGTCACGTGTGCATGAGGACCATTTCTATTTCACAGGATGGAGAATGCAGATAACTCCCTAACATATCTCTAATTTTACTGGTATTACCTGTGAGGGAGACTAAATTGATGATGACCTACACGACAAAGAGGACATCAAGAAAACAGTGGAAGCCTATTTTTTGACCCAATAATGAGGATGGTCATGTACTTGATCATAAAACTAAATGGATAGGAGAGATGGAAGAAAATCAAAAAGGCATGGTTAAACATTTTCCAGAAGATCTCAGAGGGGACCATATATAACGTCTCTTCATTCATAGCAGAGGAAATCATCGGTGTCACGCACGACAGAGAGAAGTTTATGTTTGTTAATGTCCTCCTTACCATTTTCCTTTTAGGGATTGGAGTGCTCAATGGGCCAGAAAATTTTTTATGGGAGTACCCAGATGAGAAGTCGTCCCCTATAAAAATATTTGAGAAGTATACATGTGACACCATGACAAGCGGATGCATGATGCATTTGGCACAAAATGGAGAATACTTGAGTAGTTACCCGTTTTCCTACAAGGTGAAGTTGAATTCACTATGTACCAAGCTTTTTGCATTGGCTAGTTTACTCGAGAAGATGGTGCCAAGGGTCTGTGGTGCAAGTTTCCATTCTCCTTCACATCACAATACTTCTAGACCGGGGTTAATAAATTAAAGGAGGAAAATAAGTTAAGGTTTGACCTTAGCATGGTGGACTAGGATTACCATGAGCTTTGTAAGACTTTGATATATCCAAATAAGCAAACCTATGTAGAGAATTATATCTCCCATGATGTGCATATGGTGAATCCTGTAACATTACCTGTTACTTGGAGAACCATAACAAGGGTATACCTGTACATAAGGCTGAAGTATGAGAAGGGTACATACATGGAGAATGATGCATCTATCCCAAAATATGCCACCTTAAGGAAGAAATCCACGCCAAGGAAGAGGGAGAGAGAGGAATCCCTTTAGAAAAAGGCACAAAGTGAGTAGACAGTGTAATTTATAGGCACACAAAATCCAAGTGAAAAACCAAGAACCTATGCATGGAGGAATAAGTACCATGTAGAAGAGAAAGAGAAGACACATGAGGAAGAGGCACTAGAACAAGAAAATACCCCTAAAAAAGAAGAGTCACCGGAAATAAATAATTTTAATACTAAAGATGAAAAAGAAGAATATTCTATACTGAAATCACTAGTTAGGAAGAAGCATAAAATAATAGAAAGGGAAAGCTTAGAAGAAATAGAGAGCATAGAGGCCATCAAGGGAGACAAGGATGAAAACAAGTGTAATGAGGCTTAGGACCATCTTGTGTATGATGTACATGACTCATAGGAAGAAAATGAAGAGAAGGATGAGGAAAAATGATGCACTCATGGTAGGGGAGGAAGTAAGGAAGTTAACAAAAAGGATCAAAGGACCCCAATCCTAAAAAAGGAGAAGATATAAGATGCCACAGAAAGGGAGGTAGTAGGAATAATAAAAGACTTGATGGAACAAGAGGTTGAGTGCAACACTGAAGAAGTGCGCAAGGAGATGAAGGGAAGAAAGAGATTAGAAAAGGATTATGAAAGCATAGGTGGATATCCCAACCATGTGGTAAGCTTCCCAAAGGTAGCGCGCATGGGAGGAAAGAATGTTATAATGGTGCAGGAGAAGAGGATGACTTACATTAATGATCCAAATAAGGTATTACATGCATGTTTCCAAAGTACCATACCTACAAACTAACTCCTTGCAAGGTCTTCAATCAAAGAAGAGGGTGCGTATCCACACACACGGAAGATGTTGTCTTGTGCCTTCTAGCCCCATGTTGAAGATCCCAAGTTTTAGGTCAACCGAGAGGCATTGATTAAGATACCAGATACCAAGGTAGTAAACCCTCTTGTGAATGGTCAACAAATATGAGATGAGAAAGTATGTAACGCACTCAAAAAGGTATTAGCGGAGGTTGAGGTGAGACTCTTTGAGAGGAATGATAGAGTAAGGGTCTTAGAAGAAGAAATTGAAAACAAGAATGAAGAAATCATTGACAAGAACAAGGAGTTAAAGCAAGAGGATCTAGACATGAGTTAAGGGAGGATAAGGAAAAGGTGCACCAGATTTCTAAGAAAATAAAGATGATTAAAGACTCCATAATCTTGAAGCACCTAAACCAGGACCTGTATGAGAAAAAATACGAGTCAACCATGTAATTCTTGGAATACTTAACCCACATCCTCACCATGGAAAGGAGGTTCCTCACATTGGAATCAAGAGAAGTGGCATTGGTATGCCACATGGAGGAAAAAATACTAAATATTGGGGAAACAGTGACTTGGTATTCTGAGCTCCTTACTACTGTGAAGACCACTGTGTAAATAGTTGAGGCTATGTATAACAATTGTTTTGATAGAGTCAGGGTAGAAAGCATTCTAGTTTCTACACATGAGGTGGATCTAAAGGATTTTCAAGAGAATAACAAGGAAAACAAGGTAGATCATAATAAAATCCTAGTTGAGGTTGAGAAGAAGATGGAAGAAATTGAAGCCTTGCGAGGTTTGATTAATAATTGGCTTAAGGAGGTTAACACCTAGATCACTCATAGAATGGATTCACTGGACAACATTAACAAGCAGTTAGAAGGAATTTTTGATATATTGAATGCTAAGGGCAACAAATTGAGTTTTGAGGAGGTGAGCACTCTAGTGGGTAACCTACTTCAATAGGCGTAGGGTGAGGTGGATGTCTAGGAAAGGATTAAGGAAACAATGAGGAAGGAGTTCCTACTCCTCCTATATTGGTAGCATATTATTCCATTCTTCCTTTCTTCCAATCTTCAATTATTCAATTTTTTCATTCTTTATTTAGTTATCTATATCCCTCTATTCTTTATTCTTTGAAGGGGAAGGATGTTTTAGAGTATGGAGAAAACATTTAGTATAGGGTGATGTAGGGCCCTTAAATATCAGATAAGTACTAAAAGGGTGAGCGCGCGGAGGACCATAGAGAAGAAGGGAACTCAGGGGAAAGTACACAGGATAAAGAGATTTAAGGAGGGTTTAGGTGAAACTAGGGAAGGTGTGGAAGGAAGAACACAAGTTCAAAAGACTTAGCCATATTTGGCATTCTGAAGGAACTTGAGGAAAAAATTGAGAACCTGACAAGGCATGATGATTGGATAAGGTGTCAGCCTAGAACCTTGGAGGTATAGAAAAGAATATTCCAGGAATCTAATATTCCAAGAAGACATCATTATAGAGAGTGGAGGGTTTTCAAAGGGATAATCATTCACCATTGGAGGACCACATCTAAACTTGGCACACGATCTGTTAAAAAGAGAAAGCATAGCTTTGGGTGTTAATCCTATAAAATGAGATGCTCGGACTAGAGAAAGATACATATCAAAGAGATTAAAGACACAATACATTAGAAGAGACTGTAAGAGATAGAGGGAATGCATCAAGATTAAAATGATGAGTAACAAAGTGTTGCAATAGTGCCAGGGTTTAGAGAACTTATTACTAAGGGTTGTGAGGGATTTCATGAGCCTCTATATGAGACTAAGATCTATAACATGGGATAAAAAGGAAGGGTATAGCTAGGGTGTCATGCTAGGAAATATCTGTAGGGGATAAAGGAAAAATATTAAACCCCTACAGAGATTTTGTAGTATGATACCCTAGCTATGCCATTCCATTTAATACCATGTTACATATCTTAGTGCCATATAGAGGTTCATGACATCCCTCACAACCCTTAGCACTAAGTTCTCTAAACCCTATCATTACTGTAACACTTTATTACTTAGCATCTCACTCTCAATTCATTCCCTCTATATCTTACATTCTCTTCTGATGTATGATGTCTTCTATCTCTCTAATGTGTCTCTTTCTCTAGTATGAGCATCTCCTTTTATAGCATTAGCACCCACCACCATGCTTTCTCTTCTCAACAGATCACATGCCAAGTGTCTATGTGGTCCTCTAATAGTGAATTCTTATCCCTTTACAAACCCTCCACTCTCTATGATGATATCTTCTAGGAATATTATCTTCATGGAATATCCTTTTCTTGACCTCCAAGGTTCTAGGCTGGCACCATATCCACTCATCAAGCCTAGTCAGATCCTCAAGTTTTTCCTCAAGTGCCTTCAGAATGAAAAATATGGCTAAGTCATTTTGAAATCATGTTCTACATTCCGTGCGCACCCTAGTTTCACCTAAACCATCTTTAAACCTCTTTTCCATGTGTTATTTCCCATGAGTGCCCTTCTTCTCACTGGTCCTCCGCACGTGTGCCCTTTGGTACTTAGCTGATATTTTAGGGCCCAATACCATGAACTCAATTTGTATGCTCGAGGGATAGAAACAAGACTAGAATGACATGACCCAACACATACAACCCATGAATTGACCTTTTTGATCTCATGCTTACCCATAGGATTCTGTAACATACATCTATGACCATGTATGACCTCATGAAAACATCCAAACAACTCAAGAGATATGAAACTATGACTTATCTAAGTCAACCATACACCATGACCTTCTAGAATACCACCAATCATGGCACTACCAATTAACCTTCATGTTTGAAACTAAATAACACCTTATGGAGACTCACATGACCGTAAGACACCCTTTTCCATCAATGTAATTGAAATTAATGACAATAAAAACACACAATGGCCAACATTGGCAGCCTAGAATTGAATTTTATGTAATTGAGAAAAGTGAGCTAATCATATTGATCTTCAGTTGTAAGAGGAGTTATGTTAACTTTCGCAAGAGTATGCATGCATTATTATTATTTTTAGGTACTTGGAGACCTCCTACAAAACCTTCCCTTCCTAAATATTTAAGGAAGGGTTTTTACCTTAGTCAATGGATTTATGGAATAACGTCAATTGGTGTTACCCATACATGGTAACATCAAAAGAAGAAAAGGTAATACAGTGAGAGAAATTTATCCCCCACATGTACCAAAGGTGATTTAGATTTTTTCCTTTCAATCATGTTTTTCCCTTTTGTGTGGTGTGTTTCCCTTTCTATCATTTGTCTTTTTTATTCTTACTTGTGTGCTATATGAATTTATTTCCCCAATGGATATGCTCCCCTACAAGATAGATGAGGTTCATTCTTGTTCCATTTTTCATTTTTCCAATTTGAAACAAGTACTCGAGTAACAAAAAACTATTGTCATGATAAATGTATAGCATGAAAAATTTAAAATTTTGGTCGCAAAAACCAAACCCACACTTGAAATTTCCTTTCCCAGTAAATGTATATTTCAACTTTTTCACCATCATTATAGTCAAGAGGAATGTTCTAACATGATTTTAAGTTTTTTTCATGTGCATATAAGTTTTCCTAGCTTTATTCTTGAAGTTACTGAGATCTATGAAATAAAAGTTCTTTTAGATGATTCAAAAGGGCTATTTTTGGTATTTTTATTATAGGAGGACATACCTCAGAAGCTTAGAGGGAAATTTCAACCATCTAGAGGTTTTTTAGGGAGAGTAATAAGATTATCTAAGGAATCTTAGGAAGTTTCTGTCGATCCATGAGAGTTTCAAAAACTTTCAAGTAAAATCAGGTATTTTTGGGGTAAGGCACTGGGAAATGCATGTTTCAAAAAAGATAGTCACATTGTTCAAAGGGTTTCAGAAGCCTTGTGAAGTATTGGGATCTCATAACCTAGGCATCGTAAATATGAAATATCCTACTTAATGGTGTAATAATACAAATAGAAATATAGGAGTATAAAAATGTGGAAAATTGTCCATCAATAAATCACAAGAGTCTTTTTACAAGGTTGAACTTGATTGAAGGGTTTCAAACACCTTGAGAAGAGTTAGGATCCTAAAAAAATGTAAAATTGGATTACATTGGACATTTCATATGGTCCATATGTTGTGTTTTTTATATTCATTTTGGACTCCAGGGGGAACTCAACTTACTTGTGCATGCACATAGGAAAAAGTTAAAAGTGGACTGAAAAGGAAAATTTCAAGATGAATCAAGTCTTCAAAATGGTGGGAATGGATTCAATGGGTTATTTTGGAGTCAAAATCATATAATATTTTCCCTCCAAACTCCCTGTCTTTCTCTTAGGCATGAAAATCCACTACTTATTGTATTTTCATGTTGTGTTTGATGACATCAACATTCCAAGAAGCTTGGGCAGGGTTTCAGAGGATTGGTGTACCTATGTCCCTTTTTCCCTTGGTTTAAGGGGACATTATGGACACCAAAGTGTTCCCCCCAATTGAGTGTTATGGTTCATCACTTAAATTGACAATTTAACTGGTTAGAAGGTGTTATAAACTCACCTTTCTTGACATTTGAGCACTTTTTTATGACTAGATAACCCATGGAATAATTTTGAACCTGTGATATCCCTTTTTCCCAGCTTTTGGGGACATGTGGGACATAAAAATTTGCTCCCCTATGCAAGAAATGTTTTCTTCACTTAAAAGTGACAGCTTGGGTGTTAGAAACATGTTAAAAACACACCCTTTCCATAAAATTTATCCCTCTCCTCATTATAGCATATTGCATGGAACATTTTGGAGAGGTGGATGTCATTTTTCCCTTTTCTACCTATTTATATGGTAAAAACATACTTCTAACCTCCAACAAACCCATGTTAGCTAGTTTGATTCTAAGTTGAGTTAAGGTGTGCAAATAGGAGGGAAAATAATTTTGAAAAGGGGGAAACCATTTTAATAAAACTATTATCCATTTTGATATCATTTTTGTTATTTCCTCTCCTCCATTACTAATGGTGTGTTGTTATTCTATCAAAATTTCTTCATGCATCCCCTATGCCCAAACCTTATTTTTTTCATATCCCCAAGACCCCATGTTTTTTTACCATGAGATTTTAACTGTAGATTACTTTCAAAAACACCTTTAAGAAGAGTATTTACATGTCTCCATTTATTATTTACATCAATTTCTATAGCTATTTGAAAATTGAAGCTAAAAAATATGTTTTCTCAAACCAATGAGAACCTAGAAATTGAAATCCTTTGAAATTTGGAGAAAAACATCGCATTGTAAAAAATAAACTTGTAAGAATAATTTCATTCCATTCCAACATTGGGAAGACCCACTTCTAAAAATAGTAGTCCTTCTTAAGCCTCACTATCATAAATAGTAATTTTTGCAAACAATTTATTCTCAAAGTTGTGATTTACCCTTGACCATCAATGAAACTCAAAAGTGCCAAATTAAGAAACTAGTAACTAAAATGGAATTATCGAAATAAGGCTTATTAAAAATATTAAGTTTATAAATATTGGTCAAGAAAAAAGAATGAAGAAAGAGCACCTGGATATGTTTAAAATAGTACATAGCCTCATTGTGACTTAAAAAATCATGATTTCACACTATGCATTTATATTTTAATTATGGATTAGAAAGAAGGGAATCCCTCTCCATTCCCTAAATTTGGTCCCAAAGTGTTTCTCATCTCACCATATGGGTAGATCAAAACTTGGAAGAATTATTTACTCAGCCTCTCTCCCTTAACCATCTCATATCAGAGGATTTTGTGTTATCCCTCATTGTGCCTCATAGGTCACCCTATTCATTTGCTGATAGGTCGCCAAGATCACCCCATACGAGAAATTTGTCTCATTGTTTACACCAAGTGTATCAAATGTAAGCTAGATCACGGAGACACGGTAGTGTTTCAAATATGGGAAGGTTGGATCAAATTAAATAAGGAATTTCTCTTGGTTTTAGTGGTATAATGATCATGTGATTCTCAAAGAGGAGGTTTGTGAAGACTAAGTACACTAGGAAGCTTCATCAAATTCAGGGAGTGCTCAAAATATTAGGACTTCACTAGAGTGCATTTGTACAAAGTAACTCAGAACTTCCTCATCCTTTCTCATGCCACATATCTTCTCTCTCTTTTCTCTCTCTCTCTCTCTACTTTCTAATTCTCTATTGTAAATTTTATTTTTTGTCTCTTTCATCTTATTCACTTAAAACCATAATTTCATTAAATTTTTACATATTTAAGTCTATATTAAAAAAATTATCAGTATTCGTTTAATTAGTATCAAATACTAGAATTCAAATATAATCTTACTGATGTAGGATAATCACTCCTAGTATGTATATAGGGTTAATCACATCACATTTTGGATTTCTTAGTGTTTTGATAGGTTTTAGGGTCATTAGGATTCATCTAGTGTGTTTAGTTTTACTTTGGATCTTCAAAATTTTGACTATAGGATTTTCCCTCCAAAATGCAAATTTGAATAGTGAGGCCATTTTGTCTTGGTTTTGGTGTTTATATTTCTTATTCAAGCATTCAAAGGATATGTAATCTTGTTACAAGTTCTATTAAGGTATAAAAGTCCTAATGAGGTCATAGTTGTGACATAGTACTTAGGTCTTAAGTTTCTAGTCTAAAATTGGGATATTTAATGATTAGAATAAATGAAAATCATGTACTTGAATAGGTTTAATGATCCAAGAATTGGTTAAGAAATATTTATAAGGAATATTTAAGCCTCAATGCAACTTTTTACATCCATCATTCAAATGGTCAAGTGAAGAAAATTAATTGGAGCTCTAAAAATATTAAAAGATGTACTTGTTAATAATTTAGATAGTTTTAAGATTTTGTGATGAGAATCAAACTTGTGCATGAAAAATGATATTCATTAAATTATTATATAGTAATTTGAGAAAGGAAGTAATTTTCTCTTGTAATAAATCTTATTCATTGTTTACTGTCTTAATAGAGTTGTCTTTTCCAATTGTTTGAGGTGAGTGCTTAACATTGAAACAATACCATGTCACAATATAATGCATGCAATATCGACACCTTAGGAAAGTCATATTAACTCAAAAATAAGAAGTGAAGTTTTTAAGAAAGTTTATTTAGAATACATGAACCTAAAAAAATCCTAAAAGGAGAATAATGAAATTTTATGTTTTTGAAAACCCTGAGTGTTGAGCATACTCTTCTCCTACAAACATAATAAGAAGGTTTTGAAGAGTCTACATAGAAAAAAGGAGATTGGATATCTCCTAGTTAGTTCCTAACCAATGGGAGTTCTAATACAGACCTCATAGAAAGCTTATAGGTCATGGAAATGATGTTTAATGGTGTATTAGTTGTTTTTTCATCATAACTCTTTTTTCAGGATTTTTGGTTGAAACCATCTTAGGGTTTAAAGTTAGGAAAGGAGATTTGAAGATTAATCACAATATCAAGAAAAAAATTGTTGAGGAAATATTATTAGAACATTTTTTTTTAGTTTATGAAGGATTCCAAGAGTTATCATCTCACCTCAATCTATAAAAACATGACATTCATAGATGAAACCCTTTAGATGATTATTTGAGAACTAAGAAAGTGATAGTTAAGAGAAAAGGAAGAAAATGAAGTTATAGGCATGGGTTGAATTTCATTGAGTGTGGCCAAGCTTCTAAAATAAACATAAGTTGAAGGCATTAAGAGATAAATAATGTAATTTGGTGGATACATTTCCAACAGTTAGAAACCAAGATGATTGCATTGTACAAAGTTGTCTATGAAAGGACACGACAAAAAACAAGTGTGTAAGAGTTAACCCAAGGAGTGTAAAGTTGATGTTATGATTTTGGAAGCCCCCTCTACAATATTTTTAAGGATTTAAGATCTAAACCATCACAATTTTCCTATAAATATTAATATTTGGGATAAGAAATAGTGACACAGTCTAGAAGGGCTAAAAAAGAAAGAGATAAGGATATTTGAACAAATTTTCCTAAAGGAACCTAACCATAAATTATACTTACAGCCAAAAGGGATAAATTGGTGTCACAAATAGTCCTTACTTTGTGAATTGAACCTCTGGTGTAAAATCTAGGTGAGGAAAATGTTAAAAGGAGAGCTAATAAAAGCTAATATTGAAGGAGAGTGGGTGATAAAAAGTGGGTTTTAGTTGAGAATGAGGATACCAAATTTGGACCACACCTGAAAAGGATAAAATGGTATTTAGGAAGGTTTTTATTTTTTTTTGAGCACATACATATCTCTCCACCCATGAATATAGCAAGTGCTTTTGCTTAGGAAGGATAACAAGGAAATTTTACATATAGGTAAGACTTTTTGATCCTTTGACTAATTTGTCTCAATTTAAAGGTTGTAATAGAATTAAAGGACATGTAGAAACAAGTTATAATCATTGGTTATGTACAAGAAGACTAGAAATTAAGAATTTACATGTTTGAGGATGTTTTTGAACTTGAGAATGAAGCTAGTTTTGATAGCCTAAAGGGAACTTTTGAGTTCTTGTGTGAATTATAAAATTGTGAGTTATTTGAGAAGGCTTATGATATACATAATTTGGTATTATATCATGAAATTTATTCTTAAAAATAAAAATATTTTGTTTTAAAGTGATTACAAGAAAGAGAATATAAATGGTGTAAGTAACAAAAGAGAGAAAGTCAACTTGGGATAAGAAGATGGAAAGGTTGATGTAAGTTGTGTTGAACAAGTTGAAAGGTATGGAAGAAAATAACCGGATAATGAGATCTAAGATGAGTTATATTTAGAGATATGGGACAAGAAATAAAGTGTAGTTTGTAGGAAAGTGCTATAAGTGTCATAGGTATGCATGACACGAGACTTATGAGTGCAATGAGATAGATGCAAGGATGAGAGAGAATGATAGAGCTATTGATCAAATTCTTCAAGCTAAAGGTAATTAATTTCTATGCAGAAGAAATATTTTGAAAACATGTAAGGTAGTGAATTATATAACTCAAAGAATATGTTTTTTCATAACTGTATGTAAATCTAATGGTAATTTTTTTATTGTGGTCATTGATATTGGAAACACTGGGAATCTTGTATCTTTTGAGATGGTAGAAAATATAGGACTGAAAATAATAATTCATCATAATCCATATCAATTATTAGGATGTAGAGAGGAAATCATATCTTGGTAAGGGAAAAGTGTCAAGTTAAATTTCATATTGGAAGGTATAAGGATACAGTGTTGTTTTCTTTTGTTCCTATGGATGTCGTGTAGAGCAAGACCCATTTCATACATAACATTCAACATTCAAGAGATCTCTAGAAAAAATATTCACTTGAAATGAAAGAATGATACCATCATGAAGGATTAAATCAACAAGTATTATACATCAAGATTTGGTCACCTGCATTGGATTATCCTTAAGGCAAGTATCAGTGCCTTACCAAATTTCAAAATTCTCCAACTTGATTCACTCTTGTCTTCTACAACTTAACTTCTTCACTCCTGCAACTTAATGATTTCATCATTAAGGAGAATATTAATGCAAAAGACTCAAATTCCCACTTTAATACCAAATGATGTAGAGAAAATGATAAAAAGAATGCATGTATTTTTCTTTCAAGGGATTGTAAACAATTACTTCTCACCAGTCTCTACATAAGAAAATCTTGTAATCAGCCTATAATGACTCAAAATTGTTATATTTAATAAAAATTGCATAGGTTAATACAATATCACCTCACACCTTGGTTTTTCATTGCTCCATATACCTCCTTACAACACCATCCCACTCATTAGATAGCTTATTCATCATGAAAATGAGTATACACTCTCTTACCTTAACTTGCTCCTATTCTTATTCACTAACTCTTGCAACATTAAGGGATTGTAGCTTCATTTAGGTAAAACAAAAAAATTCTCATTACTCTCCCCCTATTCAAAGCCTCAAATAATTTTTTTAACTACCACCAACATGAATTTAAATAATCCCAAAGAACAATAACACTCTCCTTGCACAAACTACCTTACTAGCCCTTAAGACATGTGTCTTACCTCACCCAAGCATATAGAGTTTTAGGGATACCCATAATGTTTTACAGGCTTCAGTAGTTCACTTTTCCATTCCATGACATGGTTTCAAAATCTTAGATCTTTTCTCCTTCAACAACTCCTTGTATATCTCTTTTTGTGTTTAGGTTGTTAAACCCTTAACTAGGTCTTATAAAACCTTCTGCTAGCTATAACTTGTTATCCATTTTTACCCCTCTAGGTAAAATAGAAAACTGAGGAAACTTGGAATTTGGAAATTGATAGAGATTCATGAAATAATTTGGGGTATCTCAGGTAAAATACAGGTTATGGAATCATTTTCAATGTTTTCGGGAAGTTTGGGATAACTTGAAACATTTTTTCTTCTTCTAGGTTTCAGACATTCAAAACTCAATTAAATAGAGAAAACAAGTCCCTGGAGCCCACAATGAGCCAAAAAATGAATAAAAAATGGTAGAAATCAAAAATCCAACCTTATGGTGCCGTGTTACATTTTCATGGCCCCTTGGAACTCTAAAAACCTCAAGAAACTTTAAAATATAAAAAAAGTGTTGAAAAAAATAGCCAAAATGGCTATAGAGAAAAGAAACAATTTATCATGTTATTGGGCGAGCTAGAACATAGCTCAGCCAGTTGTGCTTAGTCACTTACAGAGGCCGAATTCCTCAGTATCTCAGAGAGATGTGTCATTTAGAGTGGTTTCGAGCCCTGGTGATCTGGTTGAGATACATAGCGTGGTGAGATCATGTCAGTAAGATCAGCCATTAGGAGGACCCGTAGTGTGAAGGGTTATCTCACCAAGCTAGCTTGGCGAGGTCACAAGGGCGTTCACCGTAGCATTATATCTCTGATGAGTCAAGAGTCAATGTTAGGGCATAGTTTGGGATTTCAAGAGCTCAGAATTCAGAATCATGTAAGGGTAATTAAGTTCACCAAGTGGATCAGAGTCGAAAGTTGAAATTTCTTAGTGTATGGTTAAGATGTTTTGCTCAGTGGGAATCAAAGGTTGCCATGGGGAATTAATGTAGGATGTTGTTAGGGGCCCAAATTCTGAGTTTGGTCAATGGGTTTTATAGTTTGAGGGAAATTCATTTTCGAGATTGTCATTTTTATAATTCAGGGAAAGGTGTTCCGAGGTTTGGAGATGTGTTGGTTCAGGACTCAGCTAGATGTTGCGCATAGGAGGTCAAGCCAATTTCACTAGTGCACATTGCAAGAAGTGGGGAACTTGCTGGGGTATTGGGTGAGGTGATTTTGGAGGAACCAATGTATGTAGTGGAGAACTCACGAGATCTATCTCGTTGAGCTGGTAGTAAGATGGCTGGCCACATCATCCCCTAAAACCCCCATTTTGTGCATTTTGACCATGTGGGTCCCACCAAAACATCAAAATTTTCCCCGAAAAATATGAAAACAAGAATTTTATAAAATTATATAAAAATAGATTAATGAGGCATGGTGTCTTTCTTCTTCAAAAATCTATAGTATAATGGGGATCGTCATTTATGCAAGGGTCCAATAATGGGTTTAAATAATGCCTAAAAATATGGATCTCTCTTCGCCTCCCTCTCTCACTTAAAACTCTATATATTGTAAAGGGAAGTATTTTGTAGTATTTGAAAAAATTTCATTTTCTTTCTCCCTTCTTCTCAGGTGGGTAGTTTGTATATCTCCAAGCCTTCTCTTCTGAGCATTGTAATGGGATCTCATGCCCTCTTCCTCTATAATGATGTATTGTGTAATATTTTAGAGCAATAAAACTGATGTTTGTGGTTATTTCTCTATCTTTTCATTAGTTTTTGTGGTTTTCTCTTACCTTTCATCATGCTTACATGTATTTTTTACATTCACTTGTTTCCATTACATGTTTAGATGATGTTGTGCTTATGGGAATGTTGTGTTAAATGTAATTATGGTCTGTGATGCTTGTTCATCCTCTCTACACTCATTTTCCTTAATTTTCATGTATTGTAAATTGTCCATCACCCCCTTTTCTTGGTACTATAACCCCCTTAGTGTAGGATTTCCCTTCTTTCATGTAATGCCCTTTTCCCTGATCCCTTGGAAATCATCGAGTAGGATTAGTTAGTTGTCTTTCTTGCATATGAGTAGTGCAGTGTCTAGATTAGGAAGATGAACTAGCTTTCTCTAGAGAGTTGTCTCAAGTTCATGGTCCCACACCTAGAGATAAATACATGTTACCCAATTACATTGATTATCTAGAAAATTCATTTGCATGAAATTTAGAGGGTTCTATAATTCGGTGATAATATTTCTAGCATGCCCAGTGGGACAACACAGAAGTCAAGATATTTTAGAGGTTTGTAATATGGCATTCACTTCATTTCATTAAGTTGTGTTCTTGATCAAATATTAGCCTTAGGAGGCATGCCCAAGCACAACTAGCAACTCAATTGATCCTAACAACCCATTTTTTGAGTTGTAGACCTTTCTTTCCATCCATATTTTCTTTCCATATCTTTCATTTTCCTTCCATCCATGAAGTTGTGAAATCATGACTTCATTCCCATCATGGAATTCTCATTTCTAGTAATAAATCCAATTCAACCCAATTCTAATAACTTGCAAAATTCATCTCTTGGTTATTGTAAACCACCTTTAGATCTATTTTATAATGAAAATTAGTAGTATGCATATCCATGCGAGAAAGATCAAAATTAGTTTGGCCATCCACAAAACTATGGAGCTATTCAAGAGAAGGGATAAACAAAATTTGGAGGCAATATTACACCTAGAGAGGCTGATTTTCAAAGGAAAATTTAGACAATGGAGGAAAATATGGTGCAAACCAGGGTTACATCTCAACTGAAAGCATTCAAGATTGGTTTCAAGGTCCCTTTTCCATGGGTTGGCCCTATGCCAATACTTTATAACCCTACACAGAATATTGATTTCATGGTTGAAATGCTACCACAACTTGTAAAGTGGATTGAGGAGATAGAGGTTTATGAATTTAGTGTTATGAGACCTTGTCAATGTGTACACTATACACCATCATCTCACATCCCTCCTCTTTCCCAGTTATCACCATATCAGCATGAGATTTATTTTCCAAGCTTCTTACCTGATGCTCCAATTGTGGAATCCATTTCCCCATCTTCTATATTCCCATCCCATATTGATTTTTCTTCCCTTTTCTCTTCTAAAATTCCTTCCCTTCCACAAAGAAAAAAAATGACACGTCTTTCACCACCTAAAATAGTGAAAAAAATAGTTAAATCCCAACCTACCCCTCCTCTTTCTTTCCAAAATCCATTTTGGGAAGAACAAAGTTAGAAAACCAGCCAAAGAGGTGAGAAGATTGAGGATCTTAGCAAGGAGGAGATTGCAAGAAAATTGAAAGAGTGGGCTGAAAAGTTTAACATCAAGCAAACGCCATTGATAAATAAGCCTTCAGTTGGGGTTAAGGCTCAAGGACAAGAAGTGAAGATTGAGTTTTCACAAGAATAAGAACAAGAGGAAGATGACTAGAAGTCCATTTTTTTGGAATGTAGTGTGCATGTTGGCACAATGTTCACGGGAGCTGCTGATACCTCATAGTTGGAAAATTCAGAGAAAGAGAAAGAGTTAGATCCAAATCAACAAGAAGATGAGCATGTTCAATCAAATAAAGATAGGATATTGAGTGTACAAGGTTATTTCAAATGAATGCAGTGATCGTCATTGTCCTATATGTCAAGAGTTTGTTGTACTTATGGAAGGTTATGTCAGTCTACAAAAGATATCATCAGATACTACAACCAGACACAAAGAGCTTTATAATGTGGAGGATAAAAAGGAAGATTCATAGTTCATAAGTGTAGATAAACTTAGAGAAGATATTTTAGACCCTCCTCTCACTTCATCCTTCCAAAAATATATTTTTTTAGATGAGTTTGAGCTCTCAAACTTCATGTTTGAGAATGAGGAGAAACATGGTGAATCAATTTAAGAGCTATAAGACATCAGGAAGAAGGTTAAATCTTGGGAAAAAATGTGAAATGAAGAGGTAGATTATTTATAAGATTTGGAGGATTTATTTGATGGAGAATAGTATATAGAACTTGTCACCTTTACTTCCCCATCACCTATCCTTCAACACAGGGAGCCTCTTTCTCTAGAGAAGATTGTTTAAGAATAGCCTATTGTTCATAATAGCCCTCTTGAATCAAACAAGGAAGAAGAAGAAGACAATGATGAAACCACTCCTATATCAATCATCAAAGAAGAAGATCAATTATTTGTATATGAACAATAAGGCCAAAACCAACATGCAAAGACTCACCCTGTCTAATAATGGTTGTGAGAGAATTCAATTCTTGGGGTTGGGATTCAGAATAATGGAAAAAATTTATAAATCATACCATTCTGAATCAAGTATCTAGCTTCATTAGAGCCAAATGTAGAGTCACAATCAGTCATGTTCACTTCTTAACATGAGGATGACCTTAAAAGTACTAAGGATCAGTTGCAACACCTCTAGGATTGCAATGAAAATTAGATTGAGCAAGAATTTTTCTTGTTTGTTTCTACTACTTTGAATTTTAAAATGGAAAACCAACTCTGGGACAATTTTCCATTGCTATCAAGAGCCATGTTCAGTGAAAAATCATCCGCATGGCTACAAATTGTGATAAAGGGAAGCTACTTCTCTCTGTTAGTTATAGGATTTGTTTGAGTTTCTCATTTCTCTTGTTAGAGTAGAGTAGGTAGGTTTGATTTCAGTAGAACAAGTGCCTATGCAAAATCTACATGTTCCACTTGGGCATGTATGATCTTCTTATTTTATACATATTTTTTTCCATTGTTTCTCCTGCATAGTTCACCATGTTTCTAGGAGAGAGAATGTTATAGGAAGAGGCTCAAAATTTCAAGGAATGGTTTTAATTTCTAAGATATTTCAAATACATAGCAACTAAAATTGGATTAGGGGTATAATTCAGTGTTTATATTCTCTTATCCCTTCAAATAAGTCATGGATTAAGCTTCTCATGCTTCTTGAAAGATCAAAACACCATTTCCAATGAGTAACTTGTTGTGTTGCAAATGGAGGGTCTCATCGAATTCGTAATCCCTCAATCTTAGTGAGCAGCTCCAACCTTTGGTAGTATTCCAAGTAGCTTACAAAATGAGGAAAATTAGTTTTTGATAGCATCTCCTAGTTCTCCAAATTAGTAAATGTTCCTAACTCTACAGTGCTTCATCCTTGCTAAGAAATCATTACCTCAGTTATGTTTACAACTTTGAAAGAAAATTGATTTTGATGAAATTTTAGGTATTCCTTTTCACCCCAATAGATCAATTTCTAGAGATGAAGGACAAAATAAATTTTCAAATAAAAAGAAAATTCCACTCATGTAAGTTTTATGATTCTCTTATAAGAAATTTGTAAAATGCAAGAAACATGTCACATTCAATCCAAACAGTCTTTTAATTTTCTTGAAGATAAAATTTTGAGGCTTTAAGGCTATTGATCAGCCCCATCTACCAGGAAAATGTCCCCGTGAGTTGCCAAATTATTATCTATTTTTACTGATCTAGGTAGAATGGAAAAATGAGGAAACTCAGAATTGGGAAATTGAAAGAGCTTTATAAAATAATATACGGAATCTCGAGTTAAATACAAGTTTTGAAAGAATTTGCAGTGTTTTTAGGAAGTTTGGGGTCACTTGAGGCATTTTTTCCTCTTCTAGGTTTTAGATGTTCAGATCTCAACTAGAGAGATAAAATAGGTACCTGGAGCCCACGCTTGGCTTAAAAATGAATTAAAATGGGAGAAATTGAATATATATCCTTAGGGTACCCTACTACATTTTCATGCCCCCTTAGAAATCTAAAAAACCCAAGAAAAATTCAAAGAGCAGAGTTTATTTTTAAAAACAACCAAAATGTTTATGGAGCAAAGAAACAACTCATCGAGCTATTGGGTGAGATGGAACACATCTCGATGATTTGTACTTAGTCACTTTTAGGGTCTAAGTTCCTCTGCATCTCATAAAGATGCATCAGTTTGGGTGGTTTCAAGCCCTAGCGAGCTGGTCAGTATGTATAGCATGGCAGGATCATGTCAGGGAGCTCAAGCATTGAGATGATCCACATTCTAAATGGTTAGCTCAACAAGCTATCTCATCAAGCTAGATAAGAGATCTCAGAAGGGGGATTGGCTCAACATTGGTGTAGACATCTAAAATTAGTATCCCTGCCCTTTTTTTCCCTCGTGCACATATTTTATTAGGATCTTATCTAGGTCTCCTTTTGATTGAATACATTCCTCTAATTTAATTAAAATTCACATCCCATCACCGTTAATTAATTTAATTAATTGTTATACACATGATATCATTCCCTAATCCACTTTCTATTTATGATACTTTTATCCTAAATCCTTATCTTACGCTTTTTCCTAGCTTTCTTCCTATCTATTTTTAATCCCTAACTACCCATACTTTATCCCCAATAAATCTAATCTTGCCTACATGCTATAAAGCATTATTCCAATCCTGAAGAAATAAAAAATCATGCCAAAAGCACAAGTTCTATCCCATTGGGGAAAATTTCCCCACAGTCAGTGGTGACCCAGCCTAGTCACCATTGAACCTATAAAACTAAGTGAAATCCTTTCAAAAAAGGGATCCAAAATCATATGCATGTAAATTCTGGAGCTCTCTCATAACTTCTGAACTCACTATTGTACCTAAGTACTATAATAGCCACATACCTCCCATACCTCCTTGGAACGTTCTTACATCACTCAAGATCATCCTTCATGAAATTATCATCATCTTTGTGTTGTTTTGCTTCATATTTATCATATTATCATATATTGCTTATATCTAAAGTTTTTTAGGTTTAGCTTAGCTTCACCAATACTTAAAGCTCCCTTAGTAGCCATCTATTACAACTCCTTTATTTGCACATTTCCTTCTCCATCTGTTTATCCTCGACCTTATCATAATCTACTATAGTTGTTTTCAATCCCCATAGTTGTCGTTGACCAGGGTCCCTGTTCATCAAACAATCTGTCTAAATAGTTACTGTCTATTATTTTCTGTTCCTTTCTTTCTCAGAGATCATTATACAAGCTATCTTCCAGCATCCACAGGAATCTATCATCTACTAGCTTGCATTCAAACCTTATAGGTTTGCATATTTCACTCATAGGTTTAGATCCACTCTCCCAGGTCACCTTCAACCCACCTATGCACAGTCTAGGTCATCATCAACCCAGACCATGTAACATTTCTTTTACATTTCTATCAATCAAATCAACTCTTAGATCAGATCTTAATTATTCTCAGACTTAGTAATACTTCTATTTATCCATGATATCTATTGTTTTATCCTTTACTTCAATATTTCTTTTAAATGAGGGTTGATATTTGCTAAGAAATTTAATGCTTCTTGGGTCCGCATCATCGAGAAACCCACACATAAATCCATCTAATCAACCTCATTTAAGTTTATCTTATTTGCATGTCAACAACTAAAATGAGGGTCCATCACCAATTTTCTTGTGTTCATCCATCACATCGTGTTAGAGGTACTATAAACTCTCCACATTATGATTTTTTAGTTTCGTTCATTATTAGTTCATGCATTTGATTAGGAATGAAGAAACTTGTCCAACATTTCTGGAACACTCAGTGGGACCACCCTTTGGTGATCCCCTTTCATTTCTTGATATTTGGTTGTTTCTTCTATCTTCTACTAAAAATGTAGCACGACGCCATGCTTCTTGCTTTCTTTTGTTGGTTCAACTGCTGGATCACTCTTTGCTAACTTTTAGATTAAAAGGAAAATATTAATTCAGGTTTTCCTCTTTTTTCCTATTCACTCTTTTCTGCATTGTACTTCTCTTTCCTGTGTGTTTCCTCATTGAAAGATCACATTTCTTTTTTGTTTAAAAATAACCATTTCTTCTGCATCCTTCTTGCTCACATATTTTAAGTAGGAGGTTAACTTGCAACATTTTACAATCCTCACACATGACCTCAAAATCACAAATCAATTAATACATCAAAACAACATCTTACCAGGTTGATTTATTGGGATTTAATCACCCAACAGGAAATCTCCTAAGACTATTCCAAGCTAAAAAAATATGAAACCACACATATACTTCCTTCACTTAGGTCCCTCGTTATCCATGCCCTTTTCTATTTTTCACATTTTCTTAATTAAAAAGAATAAAAAAAAAATTGTTTGCTTGACTTGTTTGATTTAAAATGGAACAAAATTCTTCCTCAAATGATTTTCCACAAATCATGATTAATATCTCATGATTTCCTCCTTCTATCCCCATCCATGAGTTCTTTCTCTCTAGATCAAGAAAGCTATTAGAATCTATCCCACCACCTTGGACTTCCCCTACCTCATCTAATGACCCCATACCTATTCGGCCTAATGAAATTCCTATCCCTCATGCACCTTATCTTCTCATCCACTCCCAACCATCTTATCAAGTCTCTCCTCCCCAATATATTACATCCCTTCAAAAAATATGGTCTTCACCACTTCATAACATCTTCATAAAACTATTTCATAATCCACCACCAACAAATCCATCTTCATCAACCCCACCAAAAAAATATAACCCATTTTCACTCAACACCATACATCAGAATCCTCCTTCCATATCTATCCCACTTATCTCATCATCACCTTCTCCCATCCTTGATATTTTTCCCATGAATCCTTCAAGAGATATTCCCTCATCAACCGTATCCACCATCTTGACTTCTATCATTTCTCTTATATCTACATCTAGTCCCGCTCTTACCACATCCACACTGGCTTTGAATTCACCCAATTATTTATCCACACCTATCCTACCCCAACTTAATATGACTACCTCATTATACACATCTATCCCAAACACACCTATCACTATACTTATATCTACTATGCTAAAAAATCCACCTATATATTTCTTGACATCATTATCACACATTTCTTTATCCATTCCCCCATCGTCAACTTTATCCCACTCTTCCATATCTACCATTCCCACATCTGTATCTACTATCACACCAATCACACCTTATCCATCCACAAACATATCCACAATGCCTCCTAAAACACATAAGACAAGCAATGAAGGTGTTTCCACATCAAACAATCCAAAAATTGCCTCATCTCCTTCTCATATAGAATTCATCAACTGCATGATCCAAACACCTCTTCTGTTATCCACACCTACACCTATCATTAACCCCACACCAACACTTACTTTATCCACTTCATTTTATACCACTCCCCCATCCACATCTATTCCACCATTACCCATTATACCACCTGTAGAATCAGTCTCAGATCCTCTTTCTACACTTCTACCTACACACACCACATCAACCATCATAACAACATCTCATACATCATCATCTTCTCCTCCCACATAATTTGAAGAATATTGAAGAGAATTACAACTTGTAGCAACCATAGGTGACCATGTTGTCTCATCTTCAAAACCAAACATTTCTTCACCCTCCTTAGATCAAGTCATGTAAAAATTGCTTCCCCCATCAGTCACAACATCATCTTAAGATCCACCATTCAAAATCATTTTCATTCCTACCAAGGGTACTCCTCCACTAGCCAAACCTAAAAACCTTGGTAGCCTTCCAAGAAGATCCCTTGTGCACCCTCATAAGAAGATAGACTTTCCTATGATGAAAACCAAACCTACATCATCTGTCTTAGGGCCACATCCATCTATCCTAGGACAATCTCCTTTTTCAAGACAAATCAACCAATCCAAATCTAACTCCCTCAAGGGACTAGCTCCTTCATAAAGAAAAATCCCATCTACCACACATTCCAAACTAACATCATCTAGCCCTTCTTTTTTCAAGACACCAACAACCGTCAAAACTGAAAATAAAACACCAAGATGTCAAAAAAAATCATCCTCATCCATGACATCGAAAACATATTCTAGAGTATCTCCTGACACATACATTGAATCCTATGTGGAAGTACCACAACATATACTACAAATTTTGGCCATCACACTTCCTCTTATAAGGGCCTTTGATCCAGATCATCCAAATCCATCATGGTTTGATCCTCAGTTCATTTGCGCCTATCATCATACCCCGGGTCATGACACCAAATAGTGTAAGGACCTGCAGACTGTCATTCATGCTATCATAAAGAGAGAGACATTCTCTAGGACCTTCCTCCTCCATCTACCATCTTTTCCATGACCGATCCGACACCCATTTCCACCTCTCTATCTACGAGATTCACTAGGCCTTCTCCTTCTTCCACCATTTCTTCATATACAACCCCTCTTAGTGAGGGTCCCCCCTTATTCATTGACATGGTTTTCCTTGATACACCGTTCCTATGATCTTCAACCCTATACCGAATCTATACTTACCAACCCATACCATTTTGCATGTCCTGACATCCACTGGTTCATCCACATCTCTTCCACCATGGGGAGTACTTCCCCCTTATTTCTTTTCTTTCATATCTTCTTCCTCATCATCTTATCCCCACATCTTATTTATCACTGGGGGACTGTTGGTTTCTCAAATGTGCACACATGTCTCATATCTCATAGGGGCTGAGGTGTTTGAGACCACAATGGAACCATCCCTAAGTTGTGGGACCTTGCACAATTAGGATGGATCTCCAGAGAAGGCCAGTTCCTCTACCTATTTCTATTACTACAGCTACTCCTAGTACTGAAAAGGGAAACTAAGATAATAATTCCAAGGGACCAGGGATAGAAGGATGACATGAAAGGAAACTAAACTAAAATGTGATAGCACCAGAAATGAGGGGTGAACACTATCTGTTATGAGTGAGAATAAAAGGAAAATGCATGAAATAAAGCTAGGAATGAGTGACACAACTAAACACGTATTCATCAGATCATTCTCATAAAACACAACCAAATAAGGAATTGAAAGGGACGTGAAATAGCACAACCATCACATAAAACAAAAGAAAAGGAAATAAGAAGGAATGAAAACATGTTAGGACAGAGAAATGTCACAAAAATATGCTTCTATTACTTCTAGAAATGCACAGAGCTGTTATAATGATGAAGGATGCCGATATCCACATGCAAGAGCTAGATCTAAAGCTCTGCAAATCAAAATACAGAAAGTATGGAGTCCTTAGAAAAACACATAAGGATCTAGAGTGTCCAAGATAGAAAATGATCCTCACTCTTACATTTATAGATGAATCCATGGAGGAAGAAGGGAAGAAAGAAGGAAAACATGAATTTGAAACATAACCACCAATAAGAAGCATTGAATGCCTGCAAATATTCCTAGAGATATATGAAATATGCTTCCCCAAGCCTATTTGGCATGCTGAAGAAGAAAGGAGGGCATATCATATCCAACTGGGTGGTTGGAGCAATAAGATCTACTGATTAATTCTCATAAAGAAATTTTCACATTTCTCACCTACCAGATCTACCAAATTTTAAATTTGAATTTCTGGCAATGTAGTTGATGTCAACAGCTCTCTGAAAAGTATAGGAATGCATTGATCTAATCTTTGTATAAAAATATACATTTTTCAGATTCGTCAGTGCATGTAAAATGTGCAGCCCGTGTGGGTTGGATAAAATTATGGCCAATTGTGCAAATATTCATTATTTCTGCCACGTGTCACTCACTAATTTGTTGCAAGGATTTCGTCTCCTATTTTCACACTTTGAATTGTTGCATGCAGAACACTCAAGCATTTCAAAAGAATACCTGGCATAGAAGGGCGTGAGGGAAAGGTACACAAAAAAAATAGAATAAAGTGCAGAGGGAAATGCACACGATGTGCCTAGGGAAATGAGGAAAATTGGTGAGCTGAGAATGTATGGTGAAGGCACAACTATTACAAATTAATGGGTGCAACATGCGAGGGGGCCAAGGTATTAGCTAATAGAATTAAGTGTGAGGTGTGCGGAAGGGAAGAAGTTGATTTAGGAAGAAGTAAAATGCATAGAAGGAAGACGCAAGGGGAAAGTAGAAGGAGAGAAAGGAAAGGGGTGTGCAGGGAAAATATGACCAAGGAATGTGACAAGCGATCTTGAGCATGCACAACATTGCAAGGAATAACTTAGATCCAAAATGTGTATGCAAGTTACCCAAATCACTAGGAGAGATATTTGGATAATAGTTTTGGTAACTTTTGGGGCCATCTGCCTGCTAGATGAAGGAGATTAGTATCCTAGAGCATCCATTGGGCATGGAGTTTTCTTGTACAGTTGTTAAACATCACTTGTAATCACTTGAGGATGATTCCTTGGCTCTTTCCTAAATCTTACAACTACTAAAATAATATTTGCATTCTGGAAGCAATAAAAGAGCGTACATAGGAAGCACGCAAGAAGAAATAACTATATATAAACAAACAATGTTTGCACAATGTACTTGGAGGAATTGAAATTACTCTAATATATACAGCATGATGCAGCAAAATTAATGGAAGGGTTTGAGATAGATCCCATTCATTGGGATTTGTAGCATGACTCCATCAAGATGAGTTAACTCAAAAGAGTTAGCCTCCTTACAGGAACTAATGATGTATAGGCCACTCCAAAGTGCATCAAACTTTGAATGTCTCCATGTTTTATCTATGTTAGCATCTAATTTTAAAACCAAGTCCCCAAATTTTAAAGCTTGAGGCCTATCCTTTCTGTCAAACCATTTATTTCTTGCTTGCTGATGTTGTTCTAGCTTAATCATGGAAGAGTTCCTTAGTTCTTCAAGATTAACCAGCTCTACCATTCTTATTTCTCTATGGTCTACACCTTCAAATTCTAGTTATTGGGCATGTGCTAACAAATTCAGGTCTAGTGTCAAAGGAAGGGTAGCCTCCTTTCCATAGAAAATATTGTAAGGTGAAGTTCTTATTGCCTTTTTGGTTGTGATTCTATCTATCTAGAGCATGTGCAAGACCTTTGCATGCCACTGTCATTGGCTAATGTTCATTATGGACTTCATGATTCTGATTAGGTTCTTGTTCGTTGATTCTATTAGACCATTTCCCTGAGGGTAATTATTGGAGGAGGTCTTTAGGTAAATTCCAAAACTTAGAGCCCAATAAGTGATTCTAGTAACAAGGAAGGATTTTTCATTATCAGAGATAATGATTTTAGGAATTTCAAACCTAGTGACTATACCTTCGAGAAAGTCAAGGATGACTGCCAAGGTTGGTTACTTGAGCATGATAGCTTCTATCCATTTGGTGAAGTAATATCTAGCTATCAACACTCATTTATGTCCAATGCTTGAAGGTAGATTGATCATGCCTATGAAGTCAAAACCCCACTACGTAAAAGGCTTATCCACTTGGATTGCTTAGAAGGGAAGCACTGCCAATCATTTCTTTCCTAAAAATAAAGTGCATTCCTTCCATTTTGTTACCCACTTGTGTGAATCTATAAACAGGGTAGGCCAGAAGATACTTGCCATTATGATCTTCATTGTTGTAGTTTTGGCAGAAATGTGTCCACTAGAAAATCCATTGTAAAATTTTGCTAACACTTTTTCAATCTACGCGGCATTAATACATCTTAATAACACACAATCAAGATTCCTTTTGAAGATAAGCCCATAAATCAACACATAAGGGACAAATTGTAACCTCAGATGTTTTCTCTTTGCTTTGTTTAGACAAGGAGGGTATGCACCCTTGGAAAGGAATGTGATCATCTCCTTCATCCATTCATGCACACCAGGGTCTGTATTCCACTCAAGTTCTGTGCACAAGAGGCCTTCATCTAGAAATAATGAAGCCACATGTTCACTATGCACATCCTCAACAATCTTCTTACAGAGTGTGTTACCTCTTACCAACTTTGTGGCCTTGATAGTCACATCATATTCCATGATTTTGGTCACCCATCATGCTCTTTTATCACTGATTTATGCTCCCATGATGAAGTCTCTGATAGAAGATTTGGAGCCTAACACCCTGATATGATTGGTGGAGAGCATACTCTTGAATTTCTTGAGTGTGTGCATGATTGTGAAGACCTACTTCTCCATGTGACTATATTTTAATTCATAATCCTTCAACGTCTAGTTGAAGAAAGCCACTAGTTATTCCATCCCTTGTTCATTTTCTTGTGTTAGGACAACAACAATAATTGCATCAGTGCCATAAGTATGTAAATGATGAAATCCTTGGAATAATCTAGGTTGATAAGTGTTGGCATGCAAACAATCTCTTGCTTGATTTTTTTGAAGCTTTCTCTTCCTTCTACTATCCATCTGAAGCCTATGTCCTTAAAAATCAAGGTGATGGGCCAAACTAGTCCCACAAAGTTACGGATAAAATGCCTAAAAAAATTGATCTTACCAAGGAAGGACTGTGGGGCCTTTTTGTGTGTTGGCAAGGAAAGATCTAGGATAGCTAAAACACACTCAGGATAAATTACAATACCATCCTTTGAAACCACATGGACCAAGAGCTTTTGTTGCGCCACTATAGAATTGCACTTCTTGGGGTTAAGAGACACCCCAAACCCTCTGCATCTCTCAAATAATTTTTCTAGGTTTATCATATGATCTGCACTTTACTTTGAGAAGACTATTATGTAATCAAGGTAAACCAAGATGAACTCATTGATGTATCCTTTGAAGAAAATATCCATGGTGTTCTGAAATGTGGCACTCATATTTGACATACAAAAGGGAATTTTTTGATATGCATATATTCCCAATTTGGTTGTAAAATTTGTTTTGAATTCATCCTCTTCATTAAATAAGATCTGATTGAAACCTAAATATCCATCTAGCATGGAGAATCTCTTCACACCAGCCACAATCTGTAAAATATGATCCATGGAAGGCAAAGGATAATGATCCTTTAGAGATACCTTATTCAAATCTTTGAAATCAACATAAAGTATGATTTCACCATTCTTCTTACACACTGGAACAAGATTGGCAACACAGGTAGAGTATTTGATAGGAAAAATAATATTTTCCTAAATGAGTTTTTATAATTTCTTTCTCATGAGGGACTCTATCTTTAAATTGACTGGTCACTGCTTCTTTCTGACAGGCTTGATACCAAGATCAAGGTTACTGGAGAGTTGAGAAAAAATTCGATCAAAACCTTTGAGGTCTTCATACTCACATGAGAATATATCATTGTATTTTTGACAGAGAGATATGAAGGCCTTCTTTTCATCATGCACAAAATCTTTACTAAGTAGTAGCTCTTTTCCATGTGCAATAATGACTAGGAAATAGTCTTCTTACATGGCATGCATGTACTTTTCATCACCCTTAAATTCATCATTAGGGCCAAACATTTTATCTAAGGTGACCAACCCTTTATGATTTTTTTTTTCTTCAGCTGTATCACTTGGTCACCATAGTTGTTATGCAATTTAGCTTGCATGTTTGATGAGAACTCAACTTCATTCTAGTTAAATTGGATGATTTTCACGTCACTCTTAAACAATTTCCTATTGGTGTTTCTATCTAGAATAGATGGTATGATCACCATCTATATGTGTTGAGTGTTTCCTTTGACAAATTCCTCAGTAGGAGAAAACTGTGAACCCAACATGGCCATCTAGTCAGTTTCCTTATTCATTCTATGTGGCACTACCTATAGATTTAGAGAATCAAATCTCTCAAGGAGGTCCCAAAATCTATGCTTATAAGCTTTGAGAATATTATTCTTTTTCTGAAATTTGTTGGTAACTTGATGGATGACAATTTTTGTGTCCCTAAAGATTTGCAATGCCTTAATTTTCTTCTTCTCAATAATGAGTAAGCCATGCACCAGTGCTTCATACTTTGCCACATTGTTAGAACATGAAAAATTTCACCTATGCATGAAGAAGAATTTCTCATCCTTACGGGAAATGAAAACCACTCCTACTCCTGCATTGTTTCTACTTCTAGATCCATCAAATGAAAATTACCATAGACCCTACTCAAATTTTAATTTCTTGAGCATGCGCGGTAACATAGATTCTTCTTCTAGAATGTAATAAGTATCAATCCCAGTTTCATAAGATTTTAGTTCTTCAGCATACGGATCAAATTTATGGTGTCTTTCCTCCCATTCATCAAGTAATAGGTTAGGAACAGAGGGTGGAAGATATTTCTCTTTAAGAACTGAAGCTTGTTCTTCTTGGATTAAATAGATGGCTTGGAGAGGGGATGGGACATATAACTCTACATGATAGGAAAATATAGTCTCAGCTTATATGGTAAACCAAGTACCATACCTTGTCTTGAGTAACATATGTGACCAATCAGAAGACAAGTAAACACCCATTTTAGTAGTAAAGTCCCTTGATATACATAGGGAAAATAAAGGAGGTAGGTCAATGACTGACACATCTTGAGTAATAGTTAAGCTTGGACATGTATGGAGGGTTAAATCAAGATCCTTAATGATTCCTAAGGTTGTGACAGTTGAGCCATCAAGCTACAGTACTCCTTTAGAAAGAGGGATATATTTCACACCCAAGACATTGGCTATTTTCTTAGGCATAATAGAAGTACTAGCGCCTGATTCAATCATGTAATTATGTACTAAGAGTTTTCCTATGATCAAGGAAATATAGAAAGGTGGGGTTTTAACAACTTAACTTACTTGTTTCTCCTCTTCTTGGTAGATGTTGATAGAAGCAAGTGGCTTCTGTATAGCCAATTTAGCATGTGGTAGTTGTGCCAGAGCTTCATGTAACAAATCCCACTGGGATGGAATGGTCAGGGCATCCCACATTGTGACATTTATGTTTTTTCTCTTCATCTAGTCAACAATGCTAGATGGAAGGCCCCGTGTCTTATGCATCTTAAGAATAACATCCCTTCTTGAATATTCAAGTGTAGAAGCTTTAATTTTAGCTAGAACCGAGGCTTGAACTACCAAAGGAGGGGTGCATATTGCTTCAAAAGGAACTTTGTGTGGGATGTTTCATGTAGGCACTTGAGAGATTTTACTGCAAGATGTCTTGTCTTATTCTTTCTTCTTCTGAGGATCTGCTTGTGTTACTAGGATTATGACCTGTACGTATGATTATAACATTATTTTATTATATCTTGTATTGTTTAAAACTTGGGCACGTAGTCTATTTGTATCTTCTATAGGTTGTTTGATTGCAAAGAAGTCCTCCACACCAAATAACATCAAATTTGACTCTGGAGGAGCTTTTGGTCTTTCTAGGTTATCTGCTTCAGGGGCATTTGTTGAAGGTTCATAAAATGAAGCATTATAGATCATGAGGGCTTGGTCATGCATGGTATTGGCACAATGATATTGACTATGATGCATGTTGTAAGGGAAGCACCATTTTGACTCTTGTGCCCCAAATTTTTCTAAGTTGGAACAAGTGCCCGAATCGCACTGGGTGTTAGAAGAGAAGGTGATGGAGGAACAACTTGTAAATACATATGTGCACTGGGATGCCATCTATCATTTTACTGGTTGGACATGTATCTTTTTTTTCTATACTAATTTTGCCAAGGATGATTTCTTTGGCCATGTGCCTGATTAGATTTACCTCTATAAGATTGTGCCTATTGCTTTTCTAATGATATGAATTTGTTTGATAAATTTCTAATCAGGCCCTTTAATTATTCATCTTTCTTATACCACACTAGAGAGTAGGATGTCAAAGCAACCAGTGGCATGCTTTGATTAGGAATAATAATAGGGGCCACAAAAGGCTAGGGTGGTTGTGAAATTTATGGAAACAAGGGCATAGGTGGTCTAGGAGCCAACTTTTCAGCATGAATAAGACTATTTTCTGCCCTTATTACAATATTATAAGCATTTGGTAAATTCCTACCTCCCATGGATTGGATCGTAACTGAAATATCACTATTGATCGCCTTCAGATAATACAAAAAAGCATGTTAGGCTGTAGGTCTTACAAAAAGAGGGATTTTATTCCAAGTCTTCTGAAATCTGATGTTGAAATAAGTCATCTCCTCACTACACACCCTCCTTGTTGTTAGTTGATCCACCAGAGATAGGTGATCTTAATTATCTTCAAAGTAATTGTTGCCAAAATTTCACCCCCCAGGGTAAAATTTCGATAACATGCATCAAAGGTTGCAGAAAGGCAAATAGGTCAATCCAGAAAAAATCGCGAAAATCGGCTAAGTCCTAGTCCTAAGTTTTGTTCGGGACAAGCGGGACAAAAATGCCCGAACCGGCCGGTTCGGCTGAAATGAGCACAAGCAGTCCAAAAGAAAATGGGACAAGTGGGACAGAAGTACGCGACGGGCGCGAAAAGCCGATCCAGCCAAGGAGAAAAATTGGCTAACTGCTGAAGAGGATCGCCTTCGGGACAAGCGGGACAAAAATGTGCGAAATGTCTGAACCGGCCGAAATCAGCACAAGGAGCCCAAAAGCAATTGGGACGCGTGGGACAAAAGGACCCGAACTGGCTGAACTGGCCGAAAGGAGTCAAGTCAGTCTGAAAAAAGTGGAACAAACTGGCCAGAAATACCTGAACCGGCCGAATCGGCCGAAATTGTCCCAAGAGGTCCAAAATCAAAAGGGACGTCCGGGACGGATGGACGCAAAGTACGCGGAAGACCCGGCAGGCCTGAGAACCATTGAGAAATTGCCACGTGTCCTCATAGGAGTAAACGTCAGAAAAGTCAAAGGGCGAATTTTCGAGCATCGAGTCAAACAAATAGGATCGTGCCACGTGTCCCATTTAAGAACCCACGAGGAAAATTCAAAGGAAAGCCCGCCGAAAAGCAGAGGAGAGAGAATTATTCAGCGAATCAGAGCATGCCACGTGTCATCCAAGTGGCAGAGCGTGGGAAGAAATTCAAAAATATGTTTTCGCCTGTTCCGTGTCCTAAATCTTGAGATTGACATATCTTTCGATCCAGAGCTCGGATTTACATGTTCTTGATATCAACGGAAAGCTTGTGAGATTCTCTACACGTTTTCAGGGTCAATCTTGCATTTTGGTTCAGTTTGAAGAAAGAAAATCAGAAGATGCCTCTGGCATGAAATAATAAGCAGAGGTGATGCTCAACTAACAACTTTAATGCAGCAGACAACCCGCCGCTTCTGTTAGGCAAACCGCCGCTTTGCCAGAACCCACCACTTCTGCCATGATGGACGAATTAAATACAACCTAGAGGTGGTTGGGGCAGTTCGAATTCCTCTCTCTTTTCTCTCCCATTCTTCCTATATATTGTAAGGAGGGGTTTCTTTCTGTAGTTGGACATTTTCTGCTTTGCACCCTCCCTTCTCTCCTGTTCATAAGAAGATTTGTGGAGTTTTCAAACCTCCCATATAGACTGTAACACCTGTTTTTGCCTTCTGGCTATTGCAATGTATTGAATCGATCCTTGAGCAATATATATGTGTCTGTGGTTGTTTCTAAACCCTCTTACATATTTATTACTATCATTCTTGATCTTTCATTGCATTTTTGCTATCTGTGCATGGTGTTGTGTTATATCTACATGGTCTGTGTTTAATGTGGCAAAGCATATGTTCTTCATTCCTTGGTGCATCACCTCTATTAGCTTAGATTTATTTTATGCATCTTCTTACCTTGTCTCCTTGGTAGATTAGATTAGATTTTGAGAAAATCCTCTGCATATTTCGTGTGCACCTGAACAGAGGAATAGGAACCAGCCTTTCTCTGGAGATTCCTTTCTCACTCTTCAAGTCCCACACTTGGAGAAAGGATTCAATGTTATGCAATCACACTGGATATTAATATGATCAACCTAGAAAACTGATCAATATCCAGGGGTGCTGTGATTTTGCATCAACAGTTTTGGCACGCCCGGTGGGAAAAGAGGTCTCATTTTTTATTGCAGCAAGGTTGATGTGCATCTGCTGCAATTTTCTTGCTTAAAAAGAGCTATTATTTGCATATCTGGCGACTCCAGAGGGAAGAATCAACTAAGTTTTAGCAGTCAGGCCTAAAAGCTTATGAGAAGAATCACAAGGTCAAGAGCTAGAGAAGAGGAAGTACCGTTTGAATACCTACAACTATCTCCAAGAAGAAGGCAAAGAGGAAGAAGGATTCAAAGGTCTCCATCTCCACCAAACAGAACTCTCTCAACTCATCCACCTGACAGGCCTTTCTTTCAATATACAAGGGTTTTAAGACCACTCAGAATGGCGCAACCAGTAAACCCCTATGTCAACTTCACAGGCAGCAGCCCACTTGCTCTCAATGCACAAAATCCAATCCCAGTTGCAGCATTGAAGAACATTCCGTATTTTACTGGAGAAAACCAGACCACTCCTGGTGATCATGTCAAGGACATTGCTAACATTTGTGCAATCCACGAGATTAATGAGATGCAAGTAGCTGTCAAATTGCTGGCGTCTTCATTCAAGGGAAAAGCATTGCAATGGTTTAGGATCCTTGAAGCTGCTTCTATCACGAAATGGAATCAGCTGTGTATTGCACTTCATAATCAATTTGGAGAGAAGGGAGACAACTTGTCTCTTTTGGAGCAGCTGACAACCATCAAGAGAGCTTCCAATGAGCAGCTAACTGACTTCAACTTCAAATTTCAAAGATCTTGGGATAGAATTCTAGTAGCAGTCAGACCAACAGCAGAAGGTGCTTTTCTATACTACCTTAAAGCTTTAAATTCTGATATTTCTATGTTGATTCAATCCATGGGAGGCACAACTATCCCTGCTGCTTATAGTATTGCCATTAGAGCTGAAAATTGTCTGATTCAAGCTGGCAAGCTAGCTCCTAGGCCTCCAATGCCATTATATCCAAGTTTAGAGAGCCCAAGTACTAGTCAAGCACCTGTCTTAGCTCCTTCTCCCACTCCTAGAAATCAGAGTTCAAATGAAGCTTCCACTTCATCTCCAAGTGCCCCAAATGAGCTTCAAGAAGTCATGAAGCAACTACAAAATTTAGGTAATGAGCTGGTCACACTCAAGAGACAGCAAACTCAAGGTTTTAGACCTTCGTATCAGCCTCAAACTCAGCCTAATAGGCAGCCATATCAGCCTCAAAGGCTACCTAATCCAGCTACAAATATGAATCAAACAAGGCCTCCTGTCAATAGACCATTCCAGCCCTATAATCCAAATGCCATATCTGTCTCTAAGGCATTAGTACCAGCACAAAACAATATTGCCCAGGAGTATGAATGGTGTTTTCCATGTAATGAACCCCACAATCAATCCATGTGCTATAATGGTGCTTTAACCCAAGCTTTAATGGTAACAAGTGCTGGTGTGGAGGGTGAAAGTAGTCAAGAAAACAGCCAACAACAAGAAACATTCCAACAGCAACCTACCCCAAATGACACCACATTGGTAAATTGGCAGGCAGAGGATTTCTGTGGTATGAATCAGGCAGTCTCTCAAGGTGTTGCAGCCAACACAAGGTCAAAAAGGAGAAATTTGGGTGAAGAACAGCCGTTAGCCCCAGCCAATCCACAACCTTCCACAGCTCCACAAATGATTGGCAAGCAAAACCCATTTTCAAATGCACGAGGGCAGCCAAGAACAGCCCCTTGGCCAAATCAAATGCCAGCTATTGCTGCCCATATTCAAGGAGCAAATGTGCAAATCAAGGGACAGCAGAGAGATCCTTCGTCACCATTCAGTATCATTGATCAGATGAAGAAAACAAACGTCAATATATCTATGTGGGAATCCCTATCCATCCCAGGCCAAAGAGATCTGCTGCAAGCTGCTATGAAGGACTGGCCAATTTCGAATCAGCAGGTTCAGAGGAAGACAAAGTGCTTACAAATGCTGCCCAGCCTGAAGGAAATCATGGAGCACAACAAGGTAAAATGCTAAAGCCCCCTCCATTTTATGTTTCATTGATCATAGGAGACAAGTTGGTACACAATTGCATGATTGACTCTGGGGCAAGTAGTTCAGTAATGCCTAAACAGATAGCTAATCAGCTAGGGCTCCAGTATGAAATAACAACTAAGGGAGTAGTGCAATTAGATGGGACAGCAGTAGCCACAGTTGGAGTTATAAAAAACTTGAGTCTTACCTTGCATGCATGTCCCAACGTGGTTGTTTTGCAAGATGTCTTAGTCATAGACCTTCCACCACTCTTTTCCCTATGCTTGTCAAGGGACTTTACTGCTAGGATTGGGGGATATTTGTCCGCTGATTGGTCACACATGCTGTTCAGAACGAGGTATGGAACTAAAGCTACAATTAGGTCAGAACCTATTGCAGACTTCCACATTGAACCCTATACTCCAAGTCATATTAATACCAATTTCTCAGCATTTGATCAAGAAGATCACCTTGGCACTGATGAAGCCGACACTAAGGTTGGAAGTATCCCGGATTTGACTCTTGATGAATGGGCAAGCAAGGTGCATGCTTTTGATCCTTATCAAGAGGTAGAAGAATCTGAACTAGGAGTCTATTGTATACGCGAAGAAAGTCAACCTATTCCTAGCATCACCAAGCCAAACCACAAGGATGAGAACGAGGTATGGCAACTATTTTTTGATGGATCAAGGAGTAGACAAGGCGCAGGAGGTGGAGCCATGCTTATTTCACCGCAAGGAGTGAAATATTATTCAGCTTTTAGATTTCAATTTGCATGCTCTAATAACACTGCTGAATATGAAGCCTTGGTGCAGGGGATGCATTGGGCAATAAAGAGAAAAATAAAGAACTTGCAAGTTTTTGGGGATAGTGAGCTGATTGTAAATCAGGTCAATAGACAGCATGCCGCCAAAAATGATCTACTCAGATGCTACAAGAACAGGGTGTGGGACCTCATGGAGGATTTTGAAGGTTTCGGCATCAAGGCCATTCCCAGAAAAGAGAATCAAGCTGCTGACAGGCTTGCAGCAGTAGGGGCAGCCTTTGAAATCGTAGAAAACATTCAACAAGACAAGGTACAAGCAAACATCCACGTGATTGTGAGGCCTTCAGTGCCGGATAACGATGTCAGTTGGCAGGTATTTGAGAATGATCAACAAATCATCCGCTTCTTGCAAGAAGAAGCTGAGTTCTCAGCTAAGAATCAAGAGAAGTTGGAACAGCAATATGGTGACCAGGTGATACAGCTGAGAACTGACAAGCTGCCCAAGGGACTTGTCACCTTGGAGTCCATTTTTAACCCCAATGATCAGTTTAGAAAGGAGAAAGCAAATATTCAGGTCAAGAGAGAAGATTCGGTATCCATCTTGGTAAAAGAGAACAAGCCATTGCAAATTGGAAAAATGACAACTGAGCAAGAGAGATATGAGTTCATACATCTTTGTCAAGAATTCCCTGACGTGTTTTCTTGGAGCTATGAAGACTTGAAGGGCTTCAATCCTAACTTAGCTCAGCATACCATCGAGTTGGATCCAAATACTAAGCCTGTCAGGCAGAAACAGAGACCAGTCAATCCACACATGGAGCCTCTCATGAGGAAGGAGTTGGACACGCTGATTGAGTCAACAATTATATTCCCTATCAAGCACTCAAGCTGGGTTGCGAACTTGGTTCCGGTCAGAAAGAAAAGTGGAGAAATCAGGCTATGTGTTGACTTCTGACACCTCAATAGGGCATCTCTCAAGGACCATTATCCACTCCCTTCCATGGAGCAAATATTGCAGGTCATAGCTGGATCAGAAAGGTTTTCACTACTTGATGGTTACTCAGGCTTCAATCAAATTATGGTGAAGGAGGAAGACCAATTCAAGACAACCTTCACAACCAAATGGGGCACGAATGCTTACAAGAAGATGCCATTTGGACTGTTGAATGCCGGAGTAACATTCCAGCGAGCTATGGATATGGCATTCAAAGGCTTGATCAACAAGGCAGTATTGATATACTTAGATGACATTACTGTCTTCTCAAAAAATGCTACAGACCATCTCTTTCACCTCAGGTAAGTTTTTCAGAGGTGTAGAAAGTTTGGAGTGTCTTTGAATCCTAAGAAGTGCATCTTTCTTGCACATAAAGGGAAACTCCTTGGCCACATTGTCTCCAAGGAAGGATTAGCAATTGATCCAGAGAGGGTTGAAGCCATAAGGGCTCTACCATTGCCAAGTCACAAGAAAGCTCTTCAGAGTTTCCTGGGAAGGATAAACTTTTTTCGAAGGTTTGTCCCAAACTTTGCAGCCCTTGTCAAGCCCATCACCAAAATGTTAAGGAAAATCATGGCTTTCAAATGGATGGCAGAAGGCAAGGAGAGCTTTGAAGCAATCAAAGAAGCCATCTCCCAGGCACCCACTCTCATCAACCCGGACTTTTCCAAGGATTTCATCCTCTATGCATTTGGGGGTGATGACACTATTTCTGCCATTTTGGTGCAACAGAATAAAGATAATGATGAGCAGCCGATTGCTTTCTTCAGCCAGAGCCTAAATGACTTTGAATTAAGGTACTCTTTTATTGAAAAGCATGTGCTTGCAGTAATCAGAAGCTTGAAGAAATTCAAGCATTTAGTCTCGAATAACAAGGTCCAGTTATTGGTCTCACATGCTGGGGTTAAGGACTTCCTCCTCAACAAGGATTTGAATGAGAAAAGGGCAGGATGGATCACCCGTGTCATGGAGTATGACATTGAGATAAGGATCACCAAGCTGGTAAGAGTCAAAGGTCTGTGTGAGCAGCTCGCTTCCAAACAACCAGACAGCCCAAAAGATGAAGAAGACGCTGTCCTGCTATTACAAGAAGATCAAAAATAGGAAAATGATGATGTGTTCACCCCCTGTTGGACTCAGAATATGATACATTTCCTACAAACAGGCATGTGCCCTCCAGAAATGAGCAAAGCGAAAAGAAGGTACTTCAGATTACAAGCAATTCCTTATGTGCTTGTTGATAATGTTTTGTTTAAAAGGGACATCAACGGTGTTCTATTGAGATGCATCGGGACAGGTCAGATCGAGAGGATCTTACAAGAGTTCCATGACGGGGAGGCAGGAGGCCATTTCACCCCACGAGTAACAACTCTCAAAACCATGAAAGCTGGTTACTATTGGCCTACTGTATTCAATGATTGCTACTCATGGGTTAAAAAATGCAAGAAATGTGCATTCTTCACAGGGAAAGGAAGGTTAGCAGCACTTCCCCTTCGTCCAATTTCAGTAGATCATCCATTCATGCAATGGGGATTGGACTTCATTAGAGTCATCAATCCCAATTCGAGTCAAGGCCACAAATGGATTCTTACAGCAACAGACTATTTCACCAAGTGGACCGAGGCAGTAGCGCTCAAAGAGGCAAGTGAGTCTAGCATACTAGACTTTTATGAAGGGATAATAACCAGATTTGGTGTGCCGGCCACCATCATATCAGATAATGCATTAGCATTCATAGGTTCAAAAATTACAGAATGGGCTGTCAAGAATGGAATCTATTTGAGCACCTCTTCAAATTATTACCCGTAGGGTAATGGACAGGCAGAGTCCACAAACAAGAATTTGCTAAAAATCATCAGAAGGACTCTGAATGAAAATCAAAGAACATGGCATACAAGGCTAAAATCAGCGTTATGGGCTGACAGAATAACACCAAAGAGGTCTACAGGTAATTCTCCCTACAAGTTGGTCTATGGGAAGGAGGCAGTATTGCCTATATCATTAGAATTTCCAGCCTTGGAGCTCATGAAGCAGCTTGAGTTATCTGAATTCGAACCAATGGAGGCCAGGTATGCAGAATTGATGGAATTAGAAGAAATCAGAGAACATGTGGTTTAGACAATTGAAAAGGATCAGGCCGAAGTAAAAAGATGGTTTGATAAGAGAGCTAGGGCAAGGACCTTCCAGGAAGGGGACCTAGTTCTGAAATGGGATGCAGATCGGGCAAAACCAGGAAGGCATTCCAAGTTTGATGCCATTTGGAGTGGCCCATACATGGTCACAAAGTGCAAGAACAACAATGCTTTCCAATTAGCCTCATTGGATGGTGAAGAACTGCAGATTCCAATAAATGGAATTTATCTCAAGCGTTGCTTCTAGAGGGAGGTTCACTACATCTGTAAATACTAGTTTATATTTTCTTTCCTCCAAGTGCTTGTGCACATTGTTTTTCTGTAGATTAGTTTTGTTTTCCCTAAGTGCTTTGGCACAGGTTTTGCTGCTCTCAGGTTGTTTTCTACAGTTCTGAGTGTTGCTGGAGGGGAAGTTGCAGTATCAAGCTTGTTTCAGGATAATGCTTAACTCCATGCCCAATGGACCGCTAAAAGGCCACTGATCTTCTACCTAGCAGGCAGGTAACCCCGCTGAGACGTCAAAATTGTTGTCAAAATTTCACCCCCCAGGGTAAAATTTCGATAACATGCATCAAAGGTTGCAGAAAGGCAAATAGGTCAATCCAGAAAAAATCGCGAAAATCGGCTAAGTCCTAGTCCTAAGTGTTGTTCGGGACAAGCGGGAAAAAAATGCCCGAACCGGCCGGTTCAGCCGAAATGAGCACAAGCAGTCCAAAAGAAAATGGGACAAGTGGGACAGAAGTACGCGACGGGCGCGAAAAGCCAATCCAGCCGAGGAGAAAAATTGGCTAACTGCTGAAGAGGATCACCTTCGGGACAAGCGGGACAAAAATGTGTGAAATGTCCGAACCGGTCGAAATCAGCACAAGGAGCCCAAAAGCAATTGGGACGCGCGGGACAAAAGGACCCGAGCCAGCCGAACCGGCCGAAAGGAGTCAAGTCAGTCTAAAAAAAGTGGAACAAACGGGCCAGAAATACCCGAACCGGCCGAATCAGCCGAAATTGTCCCAAGAGGTCCAAAATCAAAAGGGACATCCGGGACGGATGGACGCGAAGTACGCGGAATACCTGGCAGGCCCGAGAACCATTGAGAAATTTCCACGTGTCCTCATAGGAGTAAAGGTCAGAAAAGTCAAAGGGCGAATTTTCGAGCACCGAGCCGAACAAATAGGATCGTGCCACGTGTCCCATTTAAGAACCCACGAGGAAAATTCAAAGGAAAGCCCACCGAAAAGCAGAGGAGAGAGAATTATTCAGCAAATCAGAGCGCGCCACGTGTCATCCAAGTGGCAGAGCGCGGGAAGAAATTCAAAAATCTGTTTTCGCTTGTTTCGTGTCCTAAATCTTGAGATTAACATATCTTTCGATCCAGAGCTCGGATTTACACGTTCTTGATATCAACGGAAAGCTTGTGAGATTCTCTACACGTTTCCAAGGTCAATCTTGCATTTTGGTTCAGTTTAAAGAAATAAAATCAGAAGACACCTCTGGCACGAAATAATAAGCAGAAGTGATGCTCAACTAACAACTTTAATGCAGCAGACAACCCACCGCTTTTGTTAGGCAAACCGCCGCTTTGCCAGAACCCGCCGCTTCTACCATGATGGACGAATTAAATACAACCTAGAGGTGGTTGGGGCAGTTCGAATTCCTCTCTCTTTTCTCTCCCATTCTTCCTATATATTGTAAGGAGGGGTTTCTTTCTGTAGTTGAACATTTTCTGCTTTGCACCCTCCCTTCTCTCATGTTCATAAGAAGATTTGTGGAGTTTTCAAACCTCCCATATAGACTGTAACACCGTTTTTTTCCTTCTGGCTATTGCAATGTATTGAATCGATCCTTGAGAAATATATATGTGTCTGTGGTTGTTTCTAAACCCTCTTACATATTTATTACTGTCATTCTTGATCTTTCATTGCATTTTTGCTATCTGTACATGGTGTTGTGTTATATCTACATGGTCTGTGTTTAATGTGGCAAAGCATATGTTCTTCATTCCTCAGTGCATCACCTCTATTAGCTTAGATTTATTTTATGCATCTTCTTACCTTGTCTCCTTGGCAGATTAGATTAGATTTTGAGAAAACCCTCTGCATATTTCGTGTGCACCTAAACAGAGGAATAGGAACCAGCCTTTCTCTGGAGATTCCTTTCTCACTCTTCAAGTCCCACACTTAGAGAAAGGATTCAATGTTATGCAATCACACTGGATATTAATATGATCAACCTAGAAAACTGATCAATATCCAGGGGTGCTGTGATTTTGCATCAACAGTAATTGCAAAGAGTTGTTCCCAACTCATCCGAGGTGATGATAGATCTAAGTCTCAAGCCTTGGTATCATTGAAGTGCTTTTCCTTTGAAAAAGGTTACAAGTAGCCTGACTGCTACATCATGAGGTGTGATCGAATAGAGTGAAAACATGTTTGCTATATCTTGGATATGCTCCTAAGGTGTGACTTGATTCTCACCAGTAAAGTATGGAATACTCTTGATTGTGCCATTTTTCATATCATGTTGCATAGCCAGTAATAAGGGACTTCCTCCAACAAATTTTACAAATTTTCTCAATGGAGGAGGTGGCTAATGTGCCATTATAGCTAATGGAGGCTATCTGTTTTGAGGAGGAGTTGAATGGGAAAGATGAACCGGAGACAAAGATGCACGTGTGGGATTTTTGGAATGAACTCTTCTCGGGGATAACTGGAGGTAGTCAAAAGAATCTTCAGCTGATGCACTTCTTCTTGTGTGCCCTCTTCTCATAAAATGCACTCAGGATAGATGAAACAAATATCTTAAAATGTTGGGAGTTTCCAAATGTGTTGAAATGAGCCTCCAAAGGTTGAAATAATAAGTCCACACACAAGAAATTAGAGATATGAAATTTGAGTTTTCAATGCTGGTCCCACCGAGTATGCTAGAAACTGTTGGTTTCTCAAACATGCACCCACGTCTCGGATCATGGAAGGGCTGAGGTTTTTGAGACCACAATGGAACCATCCCCAAGATGTGGGACCTTGCGTGCTTAGGACAGATCTCTGGAGAAGGCCAGATCCTCTACCTATTTCTACTGCTACTGTTAATCCTAGTACTGAAAAGGGAAACTAAGCTAATAATGTCAAGGGACTAGGGATAGAAGGATTACATGAAAGCAAACTATACTAAAAGGTGATATCATCATAAAAGAGGGTTGAACACTATATTTTCTAAGTGAGAATGAAATGAAAATGCATGAAAGGAGGCTAGGCACGAGTAACATAGCTGAACACGTATTCATCAGATCATTCTCATGGAACACAACCAAATAAGGAACTGTAAGGGACGTGAAATAGCACAACTAGCACACAATTCAAAAGAAAAGGAAAGAAGAAGAAATTTTAACACATTATGACAGATAATATTCACAAATCGATGCTTCTATTACTTCCATAAATGCATAAACCTGTTACAATGATGAAGGAGGCCGATATCCACATGCAAGAGCTAGATCTAGAGGTATGCAACTCAAAATACAGAAAGTATGGAGTCCTTAGAAAAATAAATAAGGATCCAGAGTTTCCAACATAACAAATGATCCTTGATCTTACATTTATAGATGAATCCATGGAGGAAGAAGGGAAGAAGGAGGGAAAACCTGAATTTGAAACATAACCACCAATAAGAAGCATTGAAGATCTTTGAAATGTGCTTCCCTAAGATTTTTTGGCATGTTGAAGAATAAAGGAGGGTGAATCATATCAACTCGGGTGGTTGGAGCAATCAGATCTTCTCATTAATGCTCAGAAAGATGTTTTCTCATTTCTCACCTATGAGATCTACTAAAATTTGAAATTGAATTTTCGGCACTATAGCTGCTATCAGCAACTCTCTGACAAGTCCATGCACATGCCAATCTGAGCTCTATAGAAAAAGATATGATTGTATGAATATTTTATAGCTTTTAGCACATGTAAAACACGTGGCATGTGTGGGTTAGCTGAAATGACGGCGAACTGTGAAAATATTTTTCATTTCTGCCATGTGTCACTCATTGATTTATTTTAAGGATTTTGTGTCCTATTGGCACACTTTGACTTATTGCATGCGGAACACTCAAGTATGTGAGAAGAAGACCTGACACAGAAGAGTGCAAGGGAAAGGTGCATGGAAAAACTAGAGGAAAGTGGAGAGGGAGGCGAGTGTGATGCGTGTAGGGAAATGAGGATAACTGGTGAGTAGAGAATGTATGGTGAAGGTGCAACTATTAAAAAGTAATGGGTGTGGCACATGAGGGGGCAATGGAATTAGCTAATAGAATAAAATGTGTGGCTCATGGGAAGGGAAGAAGGTGAATGCGTAGAAAAGGAGACAAAGGAAAGGGGACCGTAGGGAAATTTTGACCAAGGAAATGTGCCAAGCGATCTTGAGCATGTGCAACATTGCAATGAATAACTTAGAGCTAGAATGTGTATGCAAGTTACCCAAATCACTAGGATATATATTTTGATAACAGGGACTTCATTCTATGATCTTCTTACTTATGAATTAGATCCTTTCTATATTCTGACATCATTTTATCTCATATATATGTTCTTATCTAGTCATATCAGTCATTTTTATCCAGTATCTTCTCTTCTTATGACCGTCTTCATGGCCATATGTGTGCTTCCCTTGGGAAAACTATGGATCTATCTAAATTCCACCCTTGTGGCCATATAATCTCATCCAAAACTCACTGTAGTAACTTTTACTCTATTTTTCCTCTAAAAATGTGTATTTACTCAAGCCTCATGATCCTCATCTAGCATTTTTCAACTTACATACGTTCAACCTTTCAATCTATCTTCTTATTCAAAATACTCTACCATGGGCAAGTGGTTCATTGCCCTTATTAATCCTTAATCTTCACAACAACATCATTCCATCATCACTACAACTAAATATTTCACTAAGTGGGTGGAAATAATTACCCTCACTTCAACAGAATCTAGTTCAATTATAAACTTTATTTACAAGCATATCATTTGCCACTTTTTTGTCCCTTACAAACATGTTAGGGACAATGGAAAGTCCTTTAAAAACAAATATATTAAGAAACTTTGCAACTCTTTTAACATCCAACTCAGTTTCTCTTCTCCATATTATCCTCAAGCTAATGTCTAAGATGAAGCCACTAACAAAACTCTTTGAAACATTCTCACAAAAACTATTGACCAATCAGGTCATGATAGTCATCTCCATCTCCCCTTTTCTATTTGGGTTTATTATACTAGCATCCGTACTTCCACATGGGATACCTCATTTTCACCTGTGTATGGTTCTAAATTCATTCTTCCTCAAGAAGTTCAAATTATGTCTTTGCGCATGTCCCTTCATGAGTTCATCTTTGATGAAGACTAATGCCAAGCACGTCTAGAAAAACTTGAGTTGTTAGATGAGTTCCTCCTTATTGTTCTTGAACATCATCATGTTTACCAAGAGTGCATCAGATGTGCTTACAAAAAGAACATCAAAGAACACAAATTTAATGTCGGTGACCTCATTCTTAAGGAAAATTAAAACATCACTACTATAGAAAGGATCCAACATAGAAAGTTTTCCCCTAACTGGATTGGACCATACATTATCATGCATAAGTATGGGTTGGGATCCTATTGATTAGCCTCCCTTAATAGTAAACTGGAGGTGGAACCTTTTAAGGTATTTCACTTGCGACCATTCTATTTTTAGTATTTCTTCTAGTGAGCTCTTAGTCATATTCTTATATCATCCCTCCATCATTAGCATCTTTCATCTTTCATTGTAGTGATTTGGAATTATGTAGTCATCTATCAATTTCCTAGATGTGGCCTTAAATATGAGCACCACATATCTTCTTGTAGCACATTCCTTATGGATAGGTTCTTCCTTTTGGTGAGAACTCTACGATCATTACATCCATCACCCTCTCATTTGCCTACTGGAACCATGCAAAGGGGTCAAGGGGTATCTCTTGTACATTCATTATCCCCTCCTAAGTGGTATACTTAGTTATTCCTATATATTCCTTATATGAAAATAAAAATCAAAGGATTCTCTAATCAAAATTCAAAATTTATCTAAGGTAGACAACTCCCTCCAAGGGAAAATTTTCATAAAAAAAGAGAGATAAAGAAAACAAGTCAAATAAAAATCAAAAGAAAGAAATAAATGGATCCCTCAAAGGATGGCTATCATATATGTTATATTTTTCCATATGTATTGCATATGTATAAAGTATACCATACCCTCGAAGGATGGCTACTCCTTTTATGATAGTATTGAAGGACTCCCGCATTGATCAAATTTCTTCTAGCTATTGTTCTTTACCCTTTCCTAGATCTAGGGCATAGATTTAGGGAACACCACTCATAGAAAACCCTATTCCCAAAGTACAAGTTGCATATCAAACCCCTTTTTTGTGACCTCATAAAGTATATGAGTTACATCCATGTTTTATCTCTTAATGATCTTTGATATGAATAAATATTGTTGGATACATTCTAACACATTTTTCATCGCATGTGCCTTGCATTATTTGGATTCACTCTTGTTTACCTCTAAAGCAATAGAGGCATATTTTATTCATTCATTCCTTGATATGACATAGTATCTTTTCTACCTATATATTGCCATCACTCGGTCACATTCAATCCTTAATCATTTTTCATCTATCTCTCATCCCTGTTTAAACACATATTTTGTTATCTTAATCACCTATCAATCTATCTATCTATCCTACATACATAAATATTTACATATATTAATCAATAATCACATCTACATTTGATCCAAAAATCCAAGTAAAAAAAAATGTAACATTTTTTTGTTTTAACAACCTTAGGACCCCTATAGGCTTATTAAAAATTACCATTGAAATTTACTCTATTTTAAGTAAAACAATCCAAAATAATGTAAGAATATAAATGACACTGCACATGGATTGATTACAGAGTTCAGAAATAGTCTACATCTCTGCTTTCTTATCAAACCATTCCACCAGTCAAAATTTGTAAGTACAATGCTATATCTTACATTAAAACCTAATGGAACTTTACTTGCTTATAAAGTGCTCCAGCCTTTCAAAGAACACTGATGATCAATCGGTCTATCCTCCACCTTCATGAAACTTGATCAACCTTCTAGACATTTACAAGATGCCCTATGGCTCTTTGGTAAACAATTACAGGCTTTGTAAATAAAAGTGTGGCGTTATGGGTAAATTGGTGAGTTTCCAATAACTCCCAATTTTTTACAATTTGCCTATTAAAATAATAGGACTTAGCTTCCCAATATTTTCCTACTAAATATTAAATAGGACTTACTTTACAAAAATATTAACTTTAAAAATTATAAGGCCTATTTAGATAACTTAAAATCTTAATGCCTTTGAATCCCTGAATGAAAGTGTATGAAGGGCCTTTTATAGCCTTTGAGAACCCACAATATAAGGACAAATCATTTATTTTTTTGTTTTATAATCTCATATAGGGATAAAAACAATTAGCCTTAATAAGGCTTTGAGTGATTTAATAGGGATTAATTCTATTTTTAAAGATTTTAATTAAGGTTAAGCCATATTTGAAAAAATCAACACATTATATGCAATTCTTTATGCGGGGAAAATCCCCCATTATATGCAAGTCTTTTTAATAGGCTTTATCTACAAAAATTTGTTTTCACATGGAATTTCTAATATATATATGATGTATATATTTTTATAAGATTCTAAAATATTTTTAAGTGGGTAAAAAATTAACCCAAATTTCATTCCATGTGCCCAATTCAAATCTACCAATTTTCTAGAAACAACAGATCCACGTGTCCATAAACAACAATGCCACATGTCAATTCACATTAATGCCACGTCATCTCTTTTGTTGGGTTTGACCAGAACTTTGACTAATCATATATTTCACATACAGACTTAGATTCAGTCTGTTTAAAACACATAGGAAAGGTCTTGGAAATATATACACAATGGCACTAACTTCAAATGATTTAAAAATCATTCATTTTTCTCTTGACTAGCTATTGACCAAACTTTGACCAGTCATATCTTTCGCATACGGACTCAGATCTGGTCTATTCAAAATGTGTTGGAAAGGTATTGGGGATCTTTACACAATGGTGCTAATGTCAGATGATTTAAAAATCATCCTTTTTACCATTGACCAATATTGACCAAATTTGACCTAGTCACCATTTATGTGTACAAACACTATTTTCGACATTCAAATAGTCGACAAAAATATCTCAGAGTCATCTTCCACACTATGTTGATCTTGGGAGATTTAGGGAGAATTATTTCTCCATACTGTAATCTGGATCAAACATCTCCAAATGGAAAGGCTATTTTTCTGAAATATCTTGTAAACTCTAAATCATATTGTTGAGAAGAGATCTACGTACTATTTTGCCAACTCCACAATAAAAAAATGATGGTTCATACTCTAGGATGTGTGGAACTTGGGCTCACTACCTCCTGTTATGCCGCTCTGATATCTGAAGAAGACCTCCACACCTCTTCTGTATGGTGCTAAGTTTCCCAATGAAACCTCAATTCTCCCATTGTGCAGTGCTAAGTTTTCAGATATCTGACAACAATGATCCTATTTTACTCTATAACACAACTCCTTGATCTGAGTTGATTCTAAAGAATCTGAAATGGTCTGAAGGAAATCAATGCTACATAGAGCTAAGAGTGATTTGATGTCGGTGATGGAAAATGACTTGTTAGGTACCATCCTACTATAGGGCCATAACAGACTCTTCACATAATGAAGATGTGACTTGATGTCACGTCCCTTTCCAGACCTCAAAACTCCCATTTCATGGTGCTAAGTCATATTTCAAGAACTCAATGCTTCCAATGTGTGGTAGTAAGTCCAGATGATCAACTACCATTATGTTGCATGGTCACAATGCCTCTACATAGAAAGACAATCAGATCTAATTTCTCATTAGCTCAAAAATGGTGACTCCAACCCCGTTGCATAGCTGCTACCTCTACACAGTACAAAGTCTCTTTTTGATGATGACTATCAAGTACCAATCTATTGCAAATTCATAATGCCTCTACATAAAATGAAGTTTCAACCTATTTTCAAATGTTGACGGTGTTCAGCTACCATTCTACTACACGGTCACAATGCCTCTACATATAATTAAGTTCCACAACCACACTAGTGAGCTCAACTGTCTGCACATGTGGCTAACAGATCTCTAAGCTTAATATGAGTTAAATCTTATATCCAAGCTATAACATGTACTCAAAATATGATAAGGAGATATGTTCGGAGTATTAATAAGATTTTCTAAGTAAGAAAATACATTGACTATGGTAAACCTTTCTCTCATATTTTCTTGCAAAATATAATCTCCAAAAAAATATTGCATACTATTAATCAATTTGAATTATGTAATATATAATTGAAAAATTGTTGACTTACCAATTTTAAAGGACTTTCATTTTCATGTATTACCTGGTCCTAGGTTGAATTTTTAACTCATGGTGCAGTAGGAACCTCTTCTTCCTTTGCAATAGGCATCCATTACATCCTTGGATTTCCATAACTCTGATGGCAAGATGGATGTAGTTTTAGGAAATTGTCCACTTGATGCCCATTCCTCTGGAAATGAGTAAAAAAAATTCTCTTAATATCCTTCTTTTGGGATGAGGACCTCTTACTACCATTTCTCAACTCTGCATGATGGGATTGGTCTTTCTAGTTTGTTGTGTTCTTGATGAATGACATCAACTTCTTCATCAGTGTCCTTATCTTCCATCATCTAGACGTAAAATGATTATGCAATCCATAAAAATTACATGGAAAGGAATTCCACATTTTCTAAAAAATCATAACCATACTTCTTAAATTGAAAAACTAGATCAAAAGTTTCACTGTGCTTATGATTATGGTAAGAAATTGGAGGTGGAATTTCATTACCTATTCACTGATTCTTCTTACCACATTCATCCAATGACGATGAAGCACATTTTTCCTTCTCAGGATCTTCTTGTAGGAATAGTGGGGTATTCACTTTACTCTTGGAAGCTTGTCTCTCATCAAAATTCTTGAAGAAATCTTGAATTTCCATTCCCACACTAGGATAACCCAAACTTGCAAAATGAGGACAATCCGCAACTTGTATTGGGTTAGATATGCCTTGGCAACTTTTACTAAGACCTCTTCCATCAAATCCCATTTTAACTAACAATTTGGATCCAACACCTCTAGTATGTTTTTGAAATGAACCAAAGACATCAATACCTAAATCCGAAACTAAATGGGAGGAAGAAGATTCACATGGTGAATAACTTAAAGTGAAATCATCTGCCATGGTCTCTACATCTAAAGTTTAAGGAATTTCCTTATTTTGATCATCACATTGCAGCCTTTCCAAGAGATCATCCTTTGTTTGTAGTTCCATTTTCAAGCTAGAATTATCCTCTTCCAAGGAGTAATACATTGAATGCATGAGAGAGTTCTCTTCCTGGATATGGTGATTATAAGCTTCAATTTCCATGTGCTTTGTGTGTTTGGACATCTTTCTCATGATGCATGTGTACCCTATTTACACAAATTGAACCAACTATACAAACTTGAAGCAATCAAACTATCAAATTAACTGATTTTGATAACAAATTTTCTTGAATATTAGCAAGTTTACAAGCACGATCACCTACTCTGATACCAACTTGATATGAAAATCCAAGTAAAAAAAATGTAACTTTTTTTAAATGACCTTTCGATCCCTATAGGCTTATTAAAAATTACCGTTAAAATTTACTCTGTTTTAAATAAAACAATCCAAAATAATTCAATAATATAACTCACATTACACATAGATTGATTATGGAGTTCAGCAATAGCCTACATCTCTGGGTTGTTATCGAACCATTCCACTAGTCAAAATTTGTAAGGACAATGTTATATCTTACAATGAAACCTAATGGAACTTCACTTTCCTATAAAGTTCTACAGCCTTTCGAAGAACACCGATGATCAATTGATCTGGCCTCCACCTTCCTAGTGCACAATCTCCTTTAGAACTCAATCGGCCTTCCAGACATTTGCAAGACACCCTATGGCTCTCCGTTCAATAGTTCCAGGATTCATAAATAAAAGTGTGACACTATGGGTCAATTGGTGAGTTTCTAATAACTCCAATTTTTTTATAATTTTCCTATTAAAATAATAGGACTTATCTTCCCAATATTTGTCTATTAAATATTAAATAGGACTTATTTTACAAAAATATTGCCTTTAAAAATTATAAGGCCTATTTAAATAACTTAGAAGCTTAATGCCTTAGAATTCCTGAATGAATATGTATAAGGGGAATTTTATAGCCTTTGAGCACCCAAAATATAAGGATAAATCATTTATCCATTTGTTTTATAATCTCGTATAGGGATAAAAAAAATTTAGCCTTAATAAGGCTTTGAGCTGGTTAATAGGGATTACTTCTCTTTTTTAAGCTTTTAAATAAGATTATGCCATATTTGAAAAAATCAACCACATGATAATATCCACTCTTTACATGTATGGATTAGATTTATGTGGGGTAAATCCCACATTATATGCAATTTTAATAGGCTTTATCCACCAAGATTTGTTTTCATGTGGACTTTCTAATATATATATATATATATATATATATATATATATATAAGATTCTAAAATAATTGTAAGTGGGTAAAACATTAACCCACTTTTCATTCCATGTGCCCAATTCAAATCTACCTAATGTCTAGAAAAAATAGATCCACATGTCCATAAACAACAGCGCCACATGCCACTTCACATTAATGTCATGTCATCTCTTTTGTTTGGTTTGACCAAAACTTTGACTCTCATATCTTTCGCATACAGATTCAGATTTTGTCCATTCAAAATGCGTCAGAAAGGTATTGGAAATATATACACAATGGTTATAACTTCATATTATTTCAAAATCATTCATGTTTCCATTGATCAATAATGACCAAACTTTGACCCAAACTTTGACCAGTCATTTCTTTCACATACGAACTCAGATTTGGTCCATTCAAAATGTGTTGGAAAGTCCTTGGTGAGCTCTACACAATGGTACTAATATTTTTTATGTCAAAATCATCCATTTTACTATTGACCAGTTTTTGACCAAATTTGACCTAGTCATTATTTGCACGTATGGACTCTGTTGTTGATGTTCAAATAGTCAACGTAAAGCTCTCAGAGTCATCTTCCACACTATGCCAATCTTGGAAGAGTTAGGGAATATTTTTCCTTCGTACTATCTTCTAGATCAACATTAATTTTCCATTCACATTATATCTATTCATCTCATTAGCATGATCAAATTCAATATTAACATATAATCCTTATCCTCGTTAACCAAATGAAAAATCCACATCATCAATCATCAATAAATATGAAAATCTAAAGTAGCTATACATAAAAATTTACATCATCATCATCTATCATATAAAAATACGCATATATAAAACCATGGAAAAATGATATAATATATATATATATATATATATATATATATATATATAAAAAATCAAGTGTATCAATACATCATCTTCCTCTAACATGGCTCTCTCAAAGCACAAATATAAGAAAATCAAGAAAAATGAATATGATAAATCCTGATATCCTCCCCTTGTACGGAAGGTCACCCCATATCTCTATCAGCCTCATCACCTCCTCCTTGGTCCTCTCCTCATTATGGATGAGCCACACTCATTGTGCTACTTGATGGCTCATCTCCGCCTGCTGCTCTTCTCTACAAATGCTCCTAGTATGTAAGTGTCCTTAGAAACTTGTTGATCATGATCCCCTCATAATACTTAGCCTATATTGATAAGGATCTGTATATATCAATTGAGATCATACCAGGGGGTTCTATCTCTCCTCCTCCTCCCTCCGGTGCTACTTGTCCTCCACCCATAACCTCAGTATCTAGTATAGTAGCAAGATATCGAAATATGACCCTATAAGCCCCCCTCTACTAGTAGTGTCGATCCATATCCTATATCGAATTGTTTCTCTCCACCCTCATCTAATCTAGCTCAGTGAGAATCCTTACTAACTATGTAGTCTCCCCATCCTTGCCTCCTCCATCTTTAGATCTTTGACATTCCTTTGTATCTCCCCCAATATCCATATCCTTTACCTCATCCTCCTCTTCTCATCCCTCCACATCCACCCTAGCTTCCCAACTAGAGGTCATCCAATCACAGAATCTCACTCTGACTCCTACATCTTCATTTTCATCCCATGAAGCATCCTCCCCCCTCAATGGATTTTTCATAACAAGGCTTGGCTACTCATTGTCAACCATCTCATGCCTATAAAAATAGGAGCCTATGGTATAGTCTTAATGACACCAAAATATTGTCACAAAGAATCAAACTAAAATTCCTTGATCATCTCTGACCATCTCCCCTAAACCCACCATGGTCACCTCATCCTGGACAACTATGCACCTACTCCTACCCATGCAAGGAAATCCCTATATGGAGAAAATATAATTTGATCAGTATCCAACTCTACAAATCAATCAACAGATAAATCCACTCCTCTATCCCTTATCCCTGAAGGATTGGTCATCCCTACATCTCAAAAATCCCACCTCTAACTGAATATGGTAACTAGTGACCCATGGAAGCCTTGGTGGCCAAATCATTGTTATGTTTTCATACACCCAATAGTGTACTAAGAAACCAACATCCAGTCTTGATCTTGACCCTACCCTATACATGGAAAGCTCACGGTAAACCTAAGCTAATAAGGAAGTCCGAAAAGAAAATACTTTCTAGTGATCCAAAATATCTTCCATTACACTAGGTATTTCCCATGGAAATCGAGCTCCACTAGAGTTTGACAATGCATAACAAGATACAATCATCATCACCATATAGATCAATCACATGTATTATACCCCATCCTTCTACCACAACTCATATTTTAAAACCCCTAAAGAAAACTTGATGTGGGGCACATCATCTCTAAATAGTTGTGTCAACACTACTAATCAGTCATCACTAGTAATGGGAACTATCTTCTCCCACTGTATAGGAAATCTCAGGATCCTATACACATCCTCCTAGGTGATGGCCATCTCCCCTATCCTAAATAAGAAGGTACCAGTCTATCAGTTCCATCTCTCTACTAAATTGATCATCATCCTCACATCTCGTAGAATCCTTTGATAAATTCTAAAGCCACCTAACCCCACTACAGCCAAGTGAACCCACTTAACATCTGTCACATCTCATATAATATGCTCATATAGTGCAGCCACAAAATCTCTTGAATATAGTGTCTCTCTAGCCTGTAATCACAAACAAAACATGTAAAATTCAAAAGCTCAATCCAAAATCCAATCCAAATCCATTAAATTTCATTAAAATTCAATTTAATCCTAAATCTAATATAAATCCATTAAATTTCATTAAAATCCAATTTGATCCTAAATCCAATCTAAATCCATTAATTTTTATTAAAATCCAATTTAAATCTAAGCCAATCCAATTTAAATCTAAACCAATCCAATCAAACCCTAATTTTCACCCACCCAAGTTTGTTTGACGTGTTTCAAGTTCAATCGTCGTGCCTTAGGGCCCAATCAACATTTACCCACGTGGGTCACGACCACCACTGTCATCATTCATTTTTTTTAAATGAAAAAAAATATATAAATACAAAATTAAACTAAAAATAAGCTCAAGTTTTGTTACTCACCATCCTCCACACCCTTTGATGTTTCCTTACAGGTCCTGTGGCCTCCATTTTTTAGTTTTCTCTTTAATCGATCTGATATCTCTCGTCAATTTTACATGTGAAAATGAGCACCATCAATTGACCTAGAGGATTATATAGCTACCGACACCAAGTCACCGTTGACCCCCTTGAGTCACCATCAAGTCGCCTTAGCCACTGTCGACTGGCCTTGGTATCCTTTGTTATGGCTTCCCTGATCTTTTTTTATGTCCTCTTCTTGGGCATTCTTCAAATTCAACCTTTTTGGTCATCCTTATTCTTCCCTTTAGGGAATTCTATTTCAATACTCTAATTATATTATTTTGTGATCCTAAAATCTAGTTTCATGGCCATACCTACTCCCTATTTGGGCATTTTATTTTTCGGTACTATTCAATTTGCACAAAAATTCCACCCTCGTGGCCATACTTATCTTCCCTTTCAAGAATATTATTTCACTACTCTCCTTTTTAATCTTCTCTCATGTCCTGCACTGGGGCACCATTATTTTCATCATCATCCTTTTCTGAATGCATAATTTTTCACTCGAGTCCTTGTGTATGAAATATTTCACTTAATTTTTACATTTAGTTGTGCATACTTTGATGTTTTTGTAAGACCCCATGATCATTCTGTCTTGCATCTATATGAGGGATTTCCCATTGGATTTTCTCCATTTTGTAGTTATTTTCACCCACTCACTCACCTATAGAGCATTTTCAACACTCTCTGATGAGACCGTAATTTTCCATCTACCGATGTGATATTAGATTCACCACCATGCTTTTGATTTTTATTATGATCCTTTTTTCTTGGGGCATTTTACCTTATGTTATCCTTTTAGCCTTCTTTCTTCACCCACCCTCCCTTCATCATCTACCTTTTTCAAATTTTTCATCGATTTCCCCTAACATCAGAAATACCCCATTTGAGGGGGAGCTCATCATCTATCTTCTGTCAATCCTCATCATACTATTTATCTGTCATTATTTTTTGTAACATGGCTTGCTAGCACAAATAACTCAACCAAAAGGGGAAAATGTAGACACCTAAAATTGGTATCCATACCCTTGTCTGCCCGTGTGCACATATTTTATTAGGATTCTATTTAAGTATCCTTTTAATTAAATAAATCCCCTTAATTTAATTAAAATGCCCATCCCATCACCTTTAATTAATTTAATTAATGAACTCCTATTAATTAATTAATTGGTATCCACATCATATCATTCCCTAACCCACTTTCTATGTAGGATTCTTTTATCCTAAATCCCTATCTTATGCTTTTTCCTATCTTTCTTCCTATCTATTTTTATGTTCTAGCTACCCATGATTTATCCCCAAGCAATATAATCCCTCATACATGCTTTAAAGCATTCTTCCAATCCTTAAGAAATCCAAAATTATGCTTAAAACACAAAATATAGCCCATTGGGGATACTTTACCTGCAGTTGGAAGTGAAACAGCCCAATCACTGCCGACCCTATAAAACTAAGTGAAATCCTTCCAAAAAAGTCATCAGAAATCAGATATATGCAATTTTTGGATATCTCTCATGACTTGTGAACTCACTCTCATTCCTGAGTACTCCTCAAACAGCCACAGACCTCCCATACCTGCTTGGAATGTTCTTGCATATCTCATGATCATACTTCATAATATTATCATCATATTTATGTTGATTTGCTTAATATTTATCGTATTATTATATATTTCTTATATCTAACATTTTGTAGGTTTATATAAGCTTCAACAATACTCAAGCTTCCTCAGTAGCCTTTTATTACAACTCCTTTTCTTGAAGGTTGCCTTTCCCATCCATTTATCCTCGGCGTTATCACAGTCTACTACAATCACTTTTGATCCCGCCTGATCACCATCAACTAGGGTCTTGTTCATCCAACAACATATCTAAATCATTTATTTATGTCCTTTCTCAGATATTATTATGTGGGTCAAAATCTAGCATCCATAGGCCTCTATCATCTACCAGCTTCCATTTAGACCTTGCAGATTTACATATTTCACTCACAGGTTTAGATCCACTCTCACTGGTTACTGTACATACCCAAAATTATAGGGTACTGCACTACCAGAACAACGTTACATGTGCCCCAATGATGATACAGGTCTCCTCGCAAGGTGTTCGGGATCCGAAAAAGCTCTCCAAGTATACGTTAACATACTGCATACCCCGCTTAGCCCCTGTGTGCCTTGATTTTTCCTTCCCCCTCCTTTTCTTTGCTTTTCGGTTTTCATTGACGAAACCACCGCCATGACTGGGGTGGCGGTCTCACGACCACCGCCCAGGCAGGGCGGCGGTCCTGTAATCACTTTCCTGCTCAGGGCGGTGGTCCTTTACGCATTTTCTAGAATGCTCTTTTAACGTGACTCGTGTAAATTTTCAACGGTTACCAACATTTTTTCACCGCCTTTGCTTGTATTTATTATTTTGATTCCATGGAATAGTGTTTTGGTATTGTTTATGGTTTAAGAGGTCAATTTGGTTTTCACCTTTGGGTAAATGGGATCCTATAAATAGTTGGCTTGTGCTCAAGCAAATGGCCCCTCAAATTTTCATCTAAATTTCTCATTTCAATAGCTTAGCCTTTCAATTTTGTTTAGGATTCATAGTTTCATTTGTTGTATGCATGAAAGTGTTGTTTAGCTATTAGAAAGCCACATATTCTCCTTGTGCAAGCGCTGTTATTATTTCATCCCATCAATTGGAGTAGGATAGTTTGATTTTCAGTAGGAATCCATTAAAGTTGTAGGTTCTACTCGTCGAATAGGATAGTTTCAGGTTCTGGACATTTTATGTTGCATGACTCACAATATATCCCACTAGGAATTGCATAAGCCAAGCTCTGTTATCTTGTGCTATCCCTCTCCTACTCACATTGTATTCAGTATGCATCCTAATATACCTTTTTTCTAGTATCTACTTCTGTTAATGCTAGCATTACACACTTTTCTAGATCCACGTGACCACAAAGAAATAAAGAGATCACACTGAGGGGACAAGGTCACACACCATCGGATTCTCCACTATTCTGCAAAATCTAGGTTCAAGCTTTCAAAATTTATAGTTAAAGCATATCAAATAGAGTATCCGATCATTTCATTTCAGTTAATTTTACTTTTGATATTACCAGGGAAGATGTGGGGATTGATAGTCTATGAGAAACTATGATTCACTCCTCACTCCTGAGGTAGGATCGAGAGTCTTTCAAATAGATTAGATTAGTTACCTGGTTGGTTAGAATAGATTCACAACTACAGAGACAAGTAGCTATACTCGGCTACTTTGTTTGTTTTAATTTTTTTATTAGTTTAGTTGTCAATTTCTAGATATATTAGATAGTTGCTCTTTTAATTTTTGTTTAGTAGCTTATCAAAGTGTCAAATTTAGAAACATATATAGATATGTCTTGCGTAGCCAATTTATTTTGTCATTAATTAGCTTTATATCATTTCCTTTTGCATGAAAATCGCGAGACCTAGGGAGCCCAAAGAATATGTATTCGAGTCTATCGTGCCTCAACCCAATATTATCACAGTAATAACTGATATAGACCAGAATCTCAAAATTCAAGTCTTCCATGAAACAACAGACTTACAACAGATCAACTCGTAGTTAAGAGGGTTAAACATAGAAGATGACCAAGCGCACATATTCTGGTCAAACCAGCCAAACTACAAGTTACCTTAGATAAACATCCACATGACTGTAGAAGGGCTTGAAAGAGAGCAAACATTCAGTTGTGACCCTTTGGTCCCATAGCTAGACGTAGGAGATATTCTCACTGATATAGACACTAACTTAAGAATTCAGGTTTCAAGAACCCCTGTAACATACTCTGAAAATATTGGACAACTATTAATTCCGAACATAGAAGCCGAAAAGGAATACGACTATTGGATACTAGGGATTAGGGACTGATTCCGCACATGACCTTAACAGGTCCACAACAACCATGAATCTATGGTTTTGATCCAAAAATCCCACAACCCAACGAGTCCACAAGACAATCCGACATTGATGCTGGCTTACGCACATTAGTATTTAGATCCACTCCACTTCTACCTATCGTAATCACACAGTTATCCTTGTTGGATATAGCAGCTAACGAAGCTAAGGATTTCTGGACTAGACCGAAGAATCACCTGTAGAGTCCACTATATCCATTATCCATCCTATGACCCTATCTAGAGATATACACAAAACAATCCTAGGCCATTTTCCTTGTATCCCACAACCTATAGATCGGATCACGCTAGAGCTCGATATTGATTGGAGCCTTCGAGCAGTCGACCTCACTGACTGATCTATCACACCAGTTCAGGTTAGGAGGGCCTTCTTTGCCTTAGATTCATAGATTCCATTAGTACGTGTCAAAGATATAATATTAACTAACTATTTTACCCATACCCCACGTATAATCCATCCACACCAGCTGTCTCGAAATGACCTTGGGAGGTCAGGTGCAAGGAAGAGTCACTTGTAGATTCCCATGCTCAATTGTCACTTTTCCATCATACAAAATTGGTGAACCTGACGTGAACTTCCTACTTTCTTGTTCAGAGTCATATTGCTACATGTTCTTCCCATTAGTATAAGTTTCATCTTTCCCGTGTCATTTACCTTCACATTAGCTTCACCAACAAAATTGGTGAACCCGATGTGAAGGACATAGTGCTTCCCCTTTTCTTTATTACCTATTTCTTCCACCTTCGCTCTTTCCCATTATTCTGCATGTATTCATATACCCCCCGAATAAGTTGGGATTTGATGCATATGGCAGACCTCTCCTAGGTGTTGAGGCATACTATGCTCAACTAAATAGACAGTCATCACCCTCGCTTTCAGTATGGGGTGACAACTATTCAAATAACCAATTATCGACACAAGCTCCACCTCCAAGGACTAGATATAGTTTGTCTTTCCAAATAGAGGAGTTGGATCAACTCGCGCAAACACAACAAACAGAGCCTTCACGCTTGAACAATATGACATTCATAGGAGAATCTGGTTCATCTCCTCAGGTGCTGCTTAGACCACAAATTAGCAGACAATCAGATCCATACCTGGTTTTAGATGATGAACATTCAATGCATTACACCAGGAATGAACAATGCTCTGGAAGTATGTACCCACCTATAGGAAGTTTACAAACATGACCCGGGGTCTCTTTTCAAGAAAACACCTCCATATCACTACCTATAGGAAATGCCCTCAGTGAAACTTGGTAGGGCAACGATCAATTCATAGCGGGGTATCACATGACTGTACAACCTCAGAATATACAACAAACACCGCCAAGAAAAAATACTGGGACTTCACCAAATGAAGTCATTTTGACTTTAGTAGAAAGAATTAGAGGGTTAGAACTTTCTCAAGAAAGTCAAACATCTCAATTCATGCAAGCAGGAAATTCCAATCCTCCACATCATCCTAGCCAAGTAGACCTTCTCACAGGAATAGGCATGTTGGGCATGCCTCCTCAATATTCACAACAAACAACCCATAGAAATGCCACCTCCAACACCATTCGGGTGGGGAATATGATACCCCCCGGTCTTGTACAACACAATCCACTCTTGGGGAATAATCCTTCATACTTAAGCATGTACTCCAAGTTTCCACAAGAAGATATGTTCTCCTCTCTTGGCATGCTTTCTCAACCACAAGGGCTTCCTTATGCCCCTGTAAACACATACGCTATGCCATATCAGCAACCCATTCCACATACCCCCCTCAATAGGCACCATTAATGGTCAAAACCTATGCGATAGGGACTTACTCAGAGTACTAGAAAGAGCCCTTAGACTTCACCAAACGAAGCGTCATGCTTCCAAGACCTCTTCCCAATTTTCCCAAATAAAAAGGGGAGGGAGACCTGAATACACACATTAAAGCCTATGTTACAACCATTCGAGAATTACTTCCTAGGGATGGGGTTATTGCCAAAATATTCCCCAAGACCTTGGAGGGCATCGCCCTTCATTGGTATTATAGAATACCTGAAGCTTCCATCCGTTCATTTAAACAACTAGTTTCAGAGTTCATAAGGCATTTTACGTGAACAAACTATTAAGAACAGGAATCAAGGAATTCTTGCACATTAAACAAGAACACAATGAATATGTCACTCATTTCATCCAGAGAGTCCTTTATTCTTCGGCTAGTGCCCCAAACATGGACCAAATGGATCTATGTGATTTATTCCTTCATTCTCTCAGCAGAGAGGTAAAGGAAGAAGTCCAGAAGTTCCCACTAAGGACTTACGATGAAGTACTTGAGAGTGCTCTCTGAATATATCAAGTGGCAATAGATAGCGGTCGTAAGACATATGGAGCAAACGAGAGGTTAATCACCCCCAACTAGAATACTACGACTTACCCTACTACCACAAACATCAATCAAGGACCTAAAATCCTTAACCAAAATCGTGGCATAACAACCGACGGGGTAACTGACCAAGCTAAAAAGTTCAATGTTCTAAATACTCCACTGCTGGTTAACAATCAACGAATCAACAACTTTACCCCAACAATCAATTCAGTGGATTTTAATCATCCACAACAACAACAACAACAACAACAACGGCGGATCTAGACACAGGGTCCAAGCCAAAACTCAACTGGATATCAAAATCAAAACCAAAACCAAAAACAACAAATACAAAACCTTAATCCTAATAGACAGCAGTTTCATCATAGAATTGGACCACAATATACGCTAAACCAGCAACCTAGAAATTACAATGCTAAATCGTATTGTAGTTTTCCAAAGATTCCAGGCCATGACACTAGAATGTGCTGTGACTACAATAAATTCATGCAACATTTGCTAGAGGAGCAGATACAACTTTTCATAGATATGTTCTTGGTGGATCTTGTGTCACTAGCACCAAATGCTTTTACAAGGGCAATTTCCCCTCAACATTCTCCCCTCAAGATCTTCAATGATCTGCTCCCAAGTCACAATAACAGTAAATTAAATCCAAATGGGATGAACAAAGGTGTATTGATAGGAAATAATTATTATGAAGCCTCAACTTCATTAAATCAACCTGTTGCACCACAATTAGGAAGTCAACCACAGCTTAAGATAGTTGGTTTAGTAGAATTAGATACCAAACTACCCATGGAAGCTGTAACAAGGACACGAGAGTATTCCTCTCAGCCAAATCCAAGTTTCCCACTAGAGACAGATAACATCCAACAAATATTAGTGAAACCTGTAGGTGTCTATGATCTGATTAATGACCTAACAAAAACCTTCTCTCACATCTCCTTTTTGGATTTGCTGAGGAACTCTCCTACCCAAAGGGCTACTCTTGTAGAGGCATTAGGGTTAGGTTATTTAATTAACATCACTCCACCTCCCAAAACATAAGTAAACCATATAGAATTTGATATCTACCCTCCGGGGCAGCAGGAGAGGGATGCCGAGTTTATATTCGAAATAAACAAAATGCCAAAATATACTGAGATTGCTCATAGAGGTGATCTGGCCTTACATTTGCAAGTATGGGTTTGTAACAATTATGTTAAACACACAATGGTTGATGATGGGGCAGCAGTTAACAGAGTCCCCTTCTCTTTCCTTCAAAAGCTAGGGTATGGAGAAATAAACTGTTCCATGACTCGCTAAGAGGCTATGATAGCCTTAAGGCCACTTCGATTGGAACTATAACACTACCAGTTACCTTAGGACCCAAAAAAATCATGATTGAGTTTTATATTATGGATCAGGAAACCAATTATAATAGATCGACCATGGATACACCATATAAATGCAATCCCTTCTATGTTATTTCAAGAAGTAAGGTTCTTGCACTTAGGAAAGGTAGTCGTAGCCAAAGGTGATCCAAAACCATTCGATATACACCTAGCTGACTTAAAGAAAAAATCAGGCATTCAATCTGAGTTTGAACTCCCAACAAACCAACTTAACAAACCAACCGAAGTGAAACTAGAAGAAAAGTTTGTACCTACAATAGATGTTGAGACTATGAGCCTAGTCAAAGTTATCCCAGCCCTTAAGGGTGAGACTAACATTGTAGAAGCAGTATCATTAGGAAATACTACGAAGATTTTTGACTTACTAGAGATGGATCTACCAATTTTCCTACCATTTGATTCTTTAGGTATGGGATATACCCTAGGTGTTGGTGCTCTTCCAGTAGAGGATCTTTGCATGGTACAAGTGATTGAAGCAGAAAAAATTGACGTAGTGAATGTCCCAATGTCCATCTTCGCAACTAAATATTTGACTCTCCATTTCGATGAAGCAAGATGTCGTTATGGGGTTGGGGCAGGTGTGATCTTTACTTCTCCCGAGGGAAAGATCCTACCATTCACCTTTAAACTAAATTTTGAATGTACAAAAAATGGTGCGGAGTATGAAGCCCTCCTCCTTGGCCTCATCATAGCTAAAAGGCTCGGTGTTAATGATATCAGTGTGTTAGGAGACTCTTAATTAGAAGCGAACCAAGTATTTGAGGTATATGAAACTAGAGCTAAACACTTACAGCTCTACAAAATAGCGGTATTAACTTTGAGCAAAGAATTTGACTTCATATCCATTGAAGCAATCCCGTGAGAATAAAATCTTCTTGCGGATTCTATAGCGACTTCGGGTGGTCACGCTTCAACTGAAACAGTGAGTTAGAAGATACCCATTTCGTGGCATCCCTTCATACTAAACCATTGATGAAAACAATGTCAAACCCTCTTTTTAAAAAATATAGCTGAGAACAACTCTATTATCCTAGACCACGTTGATAGTGATAGAGACACTCTAGATTACTTAAATGCCATAACATCTCACCCATCATGACATAAATTCATCCTTAATCCAACATTCATCTTCCTACTTCGGAAATCCCTTGATAGATCTTCGCCCACAAAAGGAACTCAACATGTACATAGTAGAGAATGGAGATGATCTAGGATTATCTCCAGCCCCACCTGAGTTTTAAGAAGGTAATGCTTCTTTAATAAAAGAAATAATTGATATTAACATTGGAATGGAGGAAGACCCAAGGAGCTAGAAACTAGGATCTTCATTAACTCTAGAAGAAATAGAAATACACACTCAAATCCTCAAAGAACATCAGAAGCCTTTTGTATTTAATTATAAAGAAATGACAGGGGTTGCACCACACATCGCGGTACATAATCTTGTCACCAAATCAGATGCAAAGCCAGTTAAACAAAAATCGAGACCAATGAAACCCAAGGTAGCTCTCATGGTAAAAGAAGAAGTAATGAAACTCCTCCAAGTAGGGTTCATCAAACCAGAGTCGATTATTCTCAATGGATATCTAATATCATTCCTGTTCTAAAAAAGAATGGGAAGATACACATTTGCATATATTTTCAAGACATTAACAAAGCGTGCCCCAAGGATGACTTCCCATTACCATCCATTAACGTAATCATTGATGCAACAGCTGGCTTTGAGCTTTTGTCTCTCATGGATGGATTCTCAGGGTACAATCAAATCAGAATATTAGAACAAGACCAAGTGAAAACCACATTTATAACTCCTTGGGGAACATATTTCTACGTTGTTATGCCATTCGGTCTCAAGAACACTAGCACCACATACTAGTGGGCAATGCCATACATATTTCATGATCTTATTCACAAGATCATGGAATCCTACATAGATGAATTGTTGGTCAAGGCAAGGAAGCGTTGTGATCACCCGAAAGTGCTCCATATCATTCTTTCATGTTTGATAGAATACGAAGTCACACTAAACCTAGAAAAATGCGTATTTGGTGTGACAGGAGGGAAGCTCCTAGGTTACATTATATCATCACAAGGGATCGACATAGACCCAGTTAAAATCCGCGTTGTTCTTAAAATGATCCCACCATCGGATGAATCTAGAATCAGGTCATTTCTTGGGAAAATTGGTGCTATCCGAAGATTCATCCCAACTTAAGCTTTTCCATTAATCCAATCAACAATCTACTCAAGAAAGAGTATAGAACCGATTGGACCGAAGACTGCAAGGAGGATTTTGAAGTAGTTAATCATTTCCTATTATCACCACCCATGCGAATGTTACCTAAACCAGATCGCCCTTTAATCTGATATTCATGAGCTACCAATGTCTTGCTAGCCTGCATGCTAGCTCAAGAAGACGATGACACGAGAGAACACGTGATTTATTTTATAAGACACACATTACTTGATTATGAAACATGCTATACACAAGCAGAACGATAATGCCTTGCCATTTTCTTCATAACCAAATGGTTTAAGACATTACATGCTAAATCAAGAAACGAGGGTCATTGTAAAAACAGACCATTTACGAACCTTTCTCATGTAAGGGTCCTTTTCTAAAAAGGCTGGATGCTTTATGACCTTAATGGGTGAGTTTGAATTAAATTTTTGTAAATAAAAATTCCGTTGAGGGAAAAATCATAACAGATTGGTTAGCTGACAACCCATTAGATGGAGGTGATCTAGTCGATTTGGAATTTCTCGATGAATGCATATATTATGTCGAAACTAGACCTCCCATCTCTGAATGTCCTTGGTATACTGATATTATTAATTATATCATGATCCATACCTATCGGGAAAGTGCTACGCCGTAACAGAAAAGACGGGTTATGCATTATCGTAGATAAATACATTATTATAGAACAAGTGCTTGATCGTAAGGCTTTCGATGGAATGCTTCTAAGGTGTGGTGATATAGAAGAATCCAAGAAGATTCTCCATGAATCTCATAGTGGAATATGTGGAGGCCACTTCAGTTGTCATGCCACCACCCACCAAAATACATCGGATGGGCTATTTCTTGCCCACTCTAGAACACGATGCAGTAGAGTTTGTACGTAGGTGTCATAAATGCCAAGAATTCTCCCATGAGATTCACATGTCGGCACAAGCTCTACAACTAATTGCTACTCCATGGCCCTTGTTTCTATGTGGGGGCTAGATTTGATAGGGAAATTCTCTCCCTCATCTACAGACGGCCATAACTTCATAATCACGGCCACCGAGTATTTTACCAAATGGGTAGAGGCTATGCCTCTCACCACTGTACCAAGTTCCATGATCACCAAGTTCATTTTGAACCAGATCATTTATAGGTACGGTGTCCCACAAACCATTATCACAGATAATGGGACTTCTTTTAAGAATGATGAGGTTTGTGAGCTATGCAATAAATTTCAAGGTAAACCATCATACAACCTCCCTGTATCACCCTCAAGCCAACGGACAGGCTGAAGCAACAAAAAAAACATTGAAAGCCATTCTCCTTAAAATAGTAAAAGAAAAAAAAAATATTGGAGTTTAAAGTTATACCTGGCCTTATGGGCCCACTGAACCTCAATAAGAACACCAATAGGAGAAACTCCTTTCTCACTGGTATTCGGAGCAGAAGCATTTATCCCACTTGAGGTTGAAATACCCAGTCTCCGCATCTCATTACAAGGGATTCTGGATGAAGAAGCTTATAGAGAAGCACATCTCTCTCAACTAGAAAGCCTAGATGAGGCCAGGCTAGACGCTAAACAATGACACAGAGTTTATGCCGACCGGATGTGCTGGCAGTACAACAAGAAGGTCTATGAATGAGACATATACAAAGGTGATCTAATTCTAAAACTAGACAGCTAGATCGATAAAATGACCGGCGAAGGGAGGAAATTCCGGCCCAAATTGTTGGGCCCATACCGTGTCATGAAGGACTATGGAAATGGTGCATATCTCTTATGCTCACTAGAGGGTGAGGAATTTGGTGAAACTATCAATTCCCTACACCTTAAATGATTCTATACATAAGTGACCAACACTATCTATATAATTATATCTATATTGCATCTTCATGTAGTTAGGTTCATTTCTTCCGCTTGTTTCGTACAAATCTTGTGATTAAGGAACTTATTCCCAAAGAAATTCATTACAAATTTTTGATGATATTGACATTAGTTTTCAAAACATACTTCATTTTCATAACATCGTCACTATTTTTGAATCATTTCATCCTTACAAAGCTAGATATGACAAAGTCTTAACGGTAACCATAACAAGGTCTGCATGTTAGTTCTCTCTTTTGGTTTCTCCCTAGGATAGGTGTCTTTCCTATGGTATGTTCTAGAAGCTTCATTGTGTCACATCTATCCCATATGCATATCTCTTTGGAAGTAAGAACACACTGACATTTTTCTCAAATAAACAAGTCAAATATAGATCAAACAGAAAATTTTATTTTTACACATTTCCTTGCCCTACCAACCTTCGGTGATGAGATTTCATCTCTTACTAGTGACGTAGGGTTGGGAAAGGATGGGAATGCCCTTACTAGCATGTACCTTGTCCATGGTGATAAGCTCACGCTTCTGACTAGTAGCATGGGGTAGGGCATGGGGGGTCCTCTTAACAATAAACATTGAAGGTAGTCAACAAACAACTCAAATAACATTTTGAAATGTTGAGTCAAAAACAAATGAATCAGATGTCCAAAATTCCAAGAGAGCTCAAAACCCTGAAAGCCATATTTTGTCTACCATGTGGCCATCTATGGATCTAAGTCTAGATAAACCACAAAGTAAGTAGAATTCTAAAGTATGGAGTCACTCGAGTAGAGTAGGTTTGTAGCATCCTAATTTGGTTCCACCAAAGCTTTTTCTATCTCTCATCACAACCATTCGACAAATTTCACAACTTGTACCCTTTTTAGCTCTCGGTGATGAGCCCTCACATCTTACTAGGTGCGTGGAGTTAGGAGTGGGGCAAGTTCATCTACTCATCATATCGGTTTATCATCTCATTTTTTCAAAACAAAAATGAAGTACAAAAAATTTCTTATGGAAACTAGAGTTCAAAATCACATTGTCTCTACATTATCATATATCAGCATCACGAAATACAAAAAAAAAATGAGCATTTGTATCATTTGTCCTCCATTACATACATTTTGAAAAGCATATAAAAACAACATTATAATTTACATACGAAATCAAATCACAGGAACATTGATACCAAGAGTCTAAACCAAGAAGAATATCTATATATATATATAATCAAAGTTTCTTGTACAATGCCATCATGCGCCAAGCATGGTCAAAATGCTCAAAGAGCCTAGGAAATACAAATACATTATACTAATGATCTACGAGAGTTAATGGCCTCTCAACACCTATGAGATCCCTTTGAAGGTGCACGCCCTCAACTAGGACTCCGGTTACGCCGGCACTCTGAGTGCATGGAGGGCTCACGATCCCGAGGAGCAGTTGTGGTCTCGCTATGAGAGTGACTCCTCATCAGGCACTCTGCTATCTTGTATCCTGCCAACTCAGTACAGAGGGTAAACACCATCCTAGCCACATGCCAGATAGGGGCAAAAATGTCGATATGTCTACCATCTACTGAGGGCTCCCCTGCATCCACAGATAGCTCCGCACGGGTCTTCTCCATAGGGATCATTAGGGTATCAGTGCATGCCTGGCGAATCAAGTCTCACCACTCATCAATAGTCTCTGCAAGCAAAGGAGAAAAATAATAATTAGAAATAATCAAGAGATAGAAGCAAATATAGACGAAAGGAGAAATAGAAACTAAGACAAATTCTAACTATAAACAAACATTAGAAGGAAGGATGATAACTCACTCGGATCTTCGGGCCTCCAAGATGGATCTCTAGGGTCGGCATCTGCCACAGATGCCGCTGTTGATTGGTGCACTCATCTTGTGGCTGGGGCCACATAACATCCTACTACGGACTCATCCTCTCTACCCAAGCCTTGAGAGAGTGGCTCCTCTAAAGCTAGGGTCACCCTCTCTGCACTCTGCTCCGCCCTCTCTTCCTGTAAAATGTCCTGAGTATCATGCCACTCAGGATCACTCTCCTCCTCTCCACCCAATTCAATAACCTCAACCTCGGTCTCCTCCTCCATCTCTCCCCCTATGAACTCCTCAGAATTAGAGTCTATGTCAATAGGTTCATCACTGTTGTGGGTGGGACTGACGGCAATATGAAGTAAGGGAGCCTGAGGAGTACCGGCTCTCCCTCAAGCTCGTACTACCCTCCTAGCTGCAATGGGGACACCAGGAGTAAGAAATGTCCAACCCCGGCCTCTAGGACCTCCCCTAGCCTCTCGGACTGATCTATATACCGGTACCACTGGGGGAAGCATACCCACATATGGAAGGCCAAACTACTAGGGCACTCAACCAAATGGATGTATCTCCACCCTCCGCATCATGTTAACAAGCTGCCCTATGGTGGAGTAAGAAATTAAAGTAAGAGCCTCCTCGCCCCATAAACCTGCCATGGCCTAATAAGGTGTTGCCTCCATGTCATCACTGGTTAGGGAGGCAACTGGCTAGTGAGGTGCTCTAAGCACCGACATGTCTATCCATCTGGCTGCCCTCACAGCTCCAAGATTTTCCACCTCTACACCTCTCCCATAAGGGATGAAACACTCATAGACCCAACTCATAACCAAGGTCAGATGGCTTAATGACTACCCCTGTAAACGGACCACCCGGTAAAAATCATGATAGGTGGTTGTACAATGGAAAAGTGACAAACGAGCATGGGAATCTACAAGTAACTCTTCCTCACACCTGACCTCAAAAGGTCATACCGAGACAGCCGGTGGGGATGGATTATTCATAGGGAATGGATAAACTAGTTAGGAAATCTTATATCTTCGACACACACTAATGGAATCTGTAAATCTAAGGTAAAGAAGGCCCTCCTAACCTGAACTAGCATGATAGATCAGTTGGCAAGGATGACTACTCAAAGGCTCCAATCAATATCAAGCTCTGGCGTGATCCGATCTATAGTTGTGGGATAGGTGGAAAATGACTTGGGATGGTTTCGTGTATATCTCCAGACAGGGTCATATGAGGGATGATGGATATATAGCAGATTCTATGGTCGATTCTCTAGTCTAGTCTAGAAATCTTTAGCTTCATTAGTTGCACATCTAACAAGGATAGTTGTGCGATGATGATAGGTGGAAGTGGAGTGGATCTAAATATTAATGTGCGTAAGCTAGCGTCAATGTTAGATTTACCTATAGGCTCATTGGGTTGTGGGATTTGTGGGTCACAACCCTAGATTCGTGGTTGTGAACATATTATGGTCATGTGTAGAATCATTCCCTAATCCCTAGTATCCAATAGTCATATGCCTTTTCAGCCTCTACGTTCAGAATTAACAGTTGTGAAATCTTTTTTGAGTATCTTATAGGCAATCTTGCAATCTGAATCCTTAAGCTAGTATCTATGTCTGTGAGAGTGTCTCCTGCATCTAGCTATGGGAGCAAAGGGTCACAACCAAACATTTTCTCTCTTTCAAGTCCTTCTACAGTCATGCAGATATTTATCTAGAGTAATCTGTAGTTTGGCTGATTTGACCAAAATGTGTGTGCTTGGTCGTCTTCTATATTTAACCCGCTTAACTGTGAGCCGATTTGTTGTAAGTCTTCTTTTATTCGAAAGACTTGGATTCTAAGGTTCTGATCTATATCAGTTATTGCCATAATAAGATTGGGTTGAGGCACGATTGGCTCGAATACGTATTCTCAAGGCTCTCTTGGTCCCATGATTGTCATACAAAAGGAAATGATACAAATCTAACTAATGATAGTTTAATTTAACCGCATAAGATATGTCTATGTATATTCCTAAATATGATAGTTATTGATAAGATACTAAACATAATTTAAAGAGAAATTATGTAATGTATCTAAAATTGATAACTAAACTAATAACGCAATTAAAACAAACAAAGAAACCAAGTATAACTACTTGTCTGTGTAGTTTTTAGATCTATTCTAAATAATTTGATAAATGATCTACTCTATTTGAAAGACTCTTGATACTACCTCAGAAGTGAGGAATGAATCATAGTTTCTCAGAAACTATCAATCCCCACAGCATCTCTAGCAATATCGAAAGTAAAATTTAACTTAAATGAAATGATTAGCTACTCTTTTTGATATGCTTTTAACTAGAACTTTGAAAGCTAGAACCTGGATTTTGTAGAACAGTAGCGAATCCGATGGTGTGTGACCTTTTCCCCTCAATGTGATCTCCTTGTTCTTTCATGCTCACGTAGATCCAAAAAAATCATGTAATGCTAGCATCAACAAGAGTAGATATTGGAACAAAGTCAGCTTAGGATGCAGACTGAATACAATGTGAGTAGGAGAGGGATAGCGCAAGAGTACAGAGCTTGGCTTATGTAATTCCTAGTGGGATTTATTACAACTCATGCAACATAAAACGTCTAGCACCTGAAACTATCCTGTTTGATGAAAAAACCCTACAACTTTAATGGCTTCCTATTGAGATGAAACTATCCTACTCTAATTGATTTGGATGAAATGACAACAACACTTTGCACAAGGAGAATATGTGGATTTCTGGCAGCTAAACAATGCTAACTATGCATCTAAGAAATCAAACTATGAATCCTAAACAAAACTGAAAGGCTAAGCTATTGAAATGAGAAATTCAGAGGCACATTTGAGGGGCCATTTGCTTTAGCACAAGCCAACTATTTTTAGCATTTCCAATTACCCAAAGGTAAAAACCAAATTGATCTCTTAAACCATAAACAATGCCAAAACACTATTCCAGGGAACCAGAATCATTAATGCAAGCCAAAGGCGGTGAAAAAAATCTGGTAAACATTGAAATTTACATGAGTCACGTTAAAAGAGAATTCTAGAAAATGCGTGAAGGACCGCCGTCCTGAGTAGGGTGGCGGTTATAGGACCGCCACCCAGGCAGGGCAGCGGTTTCGTAACTGAAGAATAAAACACAAAGAAAAGAGGGGAAAAGAGAACAACAAAGCACATAGGGGCTAAGTGGGGCATGTAGGATGTTAATGCATACTTGGGGAGATTTTTCAGATCCTGAACACTTTGTGAGGAGACCTATATCATCATTGGGGCATGTGTTATGTTATTCCGGTGGTGCAGTACCTTACAATTTTGGGTACATAGATATTGACCCCTCAGAGAAGCGTTTTAACCATGAAGAGGCGTAAAAAGGTGGGTCTAAGTATGGTGGTTCCGAAATGGGAAGTTAGAAGTTATACCTGATACGTCCATGTGTCAAAATGATGCCATCCAAAATTCCCACTACCTGCAAAATGAAAAGAGAACTCAAGTGCAGATAGACAAAAAAAATTGAAAAATAAATACTAAAATATCATGAAATGAGGATGTACCATTTTTGCGGGGATAAGAACTTACCTCCGTCGGTGCTCCAAACCCGCAGAAAGGGGCATTCAAAAAAAGTCAGGTTGTTATATATGTAAAAGTGGGCCCATTTTCCTATTCATTTACGCATGTTAATTTGGTTGATTTTTAGCTTTGGGACCCACAGTGATGGTTTCTTATGAGAGTAGAGTCAAAACATCTAAGATGAGATCATGATCATGCCTCCATGAGTAGAACACCGACCCACGAGATCACAGGTTAGTTTTTCTCAAATTTTCATTGTTATCCCCAAAGCATTAAAATGTTGAAAACTTTGTCATGGGGGGATAATTTTTAAAATGTTAGTTTTAATAGGTTCATCTAGGGGGGCGCCTACTGGGTAGGCTTTGTTTTGGTCAAAAATTGTTGTTTTTCATGTTTTTAGGCCTTTTTAGGGCACATGACCCGCGTGGGTTTTTAGGACACGACCGCCACCCTGAACAGGGTGGTAGTTACAAGACGTCTACCTTTAAGGCAGTGATTACGGAACTACCGCCCTGTTCAGGGCGGCAGTCCTTCAAAAAATGCACAAACAACACCTTTTTGAAGTTAATTTTGCATTTTTAGCATTCTTATGTGTTTTCATGATTTTTCTAATGTCATTTGGATAATAACTTGTTCTATTTTGTGTGTTTTTGGGTGTATGAAAGTGAGGGAGGAGTATATTCGATGGAGCCGAGAGAGAGAGAGTGTGATTTGCTCCCAGCAATATTAGATGCCCTTTCTTAGGATGAGCAGGACACTCTTCAGAGGGCTAGTATACTACGTATATCATGGGTTCCACATGTTGCACTATCCAGTCACATACTTTATGACTTACTTTCATATTGGGATTCTGATCGGAACACTTTCTAATTACCAGGGGTCCAAGGTGAGTGGACCATTACTTTGGAGGATGTTTATCGTATCTTGTGGGTCCCGATCATCTGGAGATGACTTACTCTTGAGACAACAGGTTCACGAGATCAGATAGCACAGTGGGCCTCATACATGGGAGATGCAGTTATCTCCACTAGTTCAAAGAAGGGGGTGAGGGTCCAATCTATTCCTAGCCTGCCTATCCCCTTGATTTGTCAGGCCATTATGTGGATCCTTGCCTCGAGATTGATCAGGGACAAGGGAGGTGACACTCTACTCTATTGCTTGTCCCCCATCATTACACAGATTAAGGGACACAGATGGATTTACACCTGTCCAGCTGACATACTTGGGACTACCTACCATGATCTGTATAGGGTGGTCCATTTACAAGGGTATTCATTGAGCCATCTGACCCTGGTTATGAGCTGGGTCTATAAGCGTTTCATCCCTTATGATAGAAGTGTAGAGGTGGCAGACCCCGGAGCTGTGAGGGAAGCCAGATGGACAGACATGTCAATGCTCAAAGCACCTCACTAGCCAGTTGCTTCCCTGACTACTGATGATATGGAGGCCACACCGTATCAGGCCATGGTAGGGTTATGGGGTGAGAAGGCTCTTACTTTGATTTCTTGCTCCACCATAGGGCAGCTTGTTGATAGGGTGGGGAGGGTAGAGATACATCCCTTCGGTCGAGTGCCTCAGCAGTTTGTCCTACCTTACATGGGTATGCTTCCCCTAGTGGTGCCAGTATATAGATCAGTTCAAGAGGCCAGGGTTGGACAGTTGTTACTCCTGGAGTCCCCATTGTAGTTAGGCAAGTAGTATGAGCTCGAGGGAGAGCCGGTGCTCATTAGGCACCCTTACTTCAGATTACTACCAGTCCCACTCATAGCAAAAACACCCCTATTGACATATACTCTGAGTCTGAGGAGTTCACAGTGGGAGAGACGGAGGAGGAGACCGAGGTTGAGGCTAGTGAGTCAGGTGGAGAGGAGGAAAGTGATCCTGAGTGGCATGACACTCAGGATATTTTACAGGTAGAGAGGGTAGGGTAGAGTTCAGAGAGGGTGACTCTGGTTTCATAGGAGCCACTCTCTTAGGGCTTTGGTGGGGAGGATGAGTCTGTAGTAGGACAATATGTTACCCCGGCCACAGGAGGAGTGCACCAATCAGTGACGGTATCTATGGTAGGTGCCGATCCTAGAGATTCATCTTGGGGGATCGATGATCCAAGTGAGTTATCATCCTTCCGTTTTAACATTTGTTTCTATTTAGGATTGCCTTAATTTCTCTCTCTCCATTTGTTTACATTTTTTTAATCTTTTGATCACTTCTAATTGGCTTTTTACCTTTGCTTGCAGAGACTGCTGATGAGTGGAGAGACCTGATTCATCAAGTATGCACTGATACCCTGATGATCCCTATGGAGATGACCCATGCAGAGCTATCCGTTGATGCAGGTGAGCCTTCAACAACTGGTAGGAACACTGACATCTTTTCCCCTATCTAGCATGTGGCCAAGATGGTGTCCACCCTCTGTACTAAACTGGCAGGGTACATGACAACAGAGCGCCTGATGAGGAGTCATTCTCATGGCGAGACTGCAGCTACTCCTCGGGATTGTGAGCCCTCTATGCATTCAGAGTGCCGGCATAGCAAGAGTCCTAGACATGGACGTGTACCCTCAGAGGGATCTCATAGGGGTTGAGAAGCCACTTAGCTCTCTTGAACTGTTTTCATGATGTATTTTGTATCTCCTAGGCTCTTTTGAGCATTTTGACCATGCTTAGCGCATGATGGCATTGTACAGGAAACTTGTTTGTTTATATATATATTCTTTTCTTAGATCAGACGCTTGGTATTAATGTTCTTATGATTCGATTACACATGTAAATTATAATGTTGTTTTTATATGTTTCTCAAAATGTATGTAATGGAGAACAAATGATACAAATGTTTACTTTCTTTTTGTATTTCGTGATGTTGATATATGATAATGTAGACACAATGTGACTTCAAACTCTAGCTTATTATAAGCAAATTTTTAGTACTTCATATTTGTTTTGACAAAATGTGATGATAAATCGGTATGATGAGCAGATAAACTTGCCCCACTCCTAACTCCACGCAACTAGTAAGATGCGAGGGCTCATCACCGAGAGCTACAAAGGGCACAAGTTATGAAATGTGTTGAAACGATAGTGATGAGAGATCGACAAAGATTTGGTGGAACCAAATTAGGATACTACAAGCCTACTATACTCGAGTGACTCCATAGTTTGGGATGCAACTTTCTTTGCATTTTATCTAGACTTAGATCCATAGATGGCCTCATGGTAGACAAAATTTGGGTTTCAGAGTTTTGAATTCTCTTGGAATTTTGGACATCTGATCCATTTGTTTTGACTCAAAATTTCAATGGTTTATTTAAATTTGATTGTTGACTGCCTTCAATGTTTATTTATCAAAAGGACTCCCTACACCTTGCCCCATGCTACTAGTAAGAAGCATGGGCTTATCACGATGGAAAAGGTATAGGCGAGTAAGGGCATTCCCATCCTTTCCCAACCCTACGTCACTAGTAAGAGATGCAAGCTCATCACCAAAGGTTGGTTGGGAAAGGAAATGTGTAAAATTAAATTTTTTTGTTTGATCTATATTTGACTTGTTTATTTGAGCAAAATGTCAGTGTATTCTTATTTCCAAAGAGATATACATAGGGGATAGATGTGACACAATGAAGCTTCTAGAAAAGACCATAGGCAAGACACCTATCCTAGGAAGAAACCAAATATGAGAACAAGCATGCAAATCTTGGTATGGTTACCGTTAACGCTTTGTCATATCTAAATTTATTCGATGAAATGATTCCGAAACATGTGATGACATTATAAAATGAAGAAGTATGATTAGAGTGTTTATGCCAATACCATCAGAAGTTTGTAATGAATTTCTTTGAGAATGAGTTTCTTGATCACAAAATTGTATGAAACAAGCAGAGAAAATGAACCTATCTATACGAAGATGAAATGTAGATATATTTATATAAATAGTGTTGGCCACTTATGCGTAGAATCGTTTAAGGTGTAGGGAATTGACTATTTTTCCGAATTCCTCACCCTCTAGTGTACATATTTTTTCATGAATTGGTATGGGCCCAACCATTTCGGCCGGAACTTCCTTTGCTGATATTTTTATCGATCTGGTTGTCTAGCCTTAGAACTAGATCACCTTCATATATGTCTCATTCATAGACCTTCTTGTTATACTGCTAGCACATTTGGTCAGTATAGACTCTATGCCGTTGTTTAGCATCTAACATGGTCTCATCTCGGATTTCTAGCTAGGAGATATGTGCTTCTCTGTAAGCATCTTCATCCAGAATCCCTTGTAATGAGATACGAAGACTGGGTATTTCAACCTCAAGCAGGAGAACTACTTTTTCCCCGAATACCAACAAAAAAGGAGTTACTCCTGTTGGTGTTGTTATTGAGGTTTGGTGGGCCCACAAGGTAGGATATAACTTCAAATGCCAATTTCATTTGTTTTCTTTCACAATTTTAAGAAGAATGGCTTTTAATGTTTTGTTTTTCACCTTAGCCTGTCCATTGGCTTGAGGGTAATACATGGAGGCTATATGATGGCTTATTTTAAATTTATTACACAATTTGTGAACTTTGTCATTCTTAAAAGAAGTCCCATTATCTGAGATAATGATTTGCGGGACACCATACCTGTAAATGATTTAGTTCAAAATGAACTTGGCGATTACAAAACCCGGTATAGTAGTAAGAGGCATAGCCTCTACCCATTTGGTAAAATACTTGGTGGCCATGATTATAAAGTTATGGTTGTCTGTAGATGAGGGAGAGAATTTCCCTATCAAAGCTAGGCCCCACGTAGAAAATGGCCATGGGGTAGTGATTGGTTGAAGAGCTTGTGCTGGCATGTGAATCTCATGGGAGAATCCTTGGCACTTACGACACCTTCGTACAAACTCTACTGCATCGTGTTCTAGAGTGAGCCAGAAATAGCCCATCTGGTGTATTTTGCGAGCAGTGGAATGATCACCGAAGTGGTCTCCACATATTCCACTATGAGATTCGTGGAGAATCTTCTTGGATTCTTCTGTGTCAACACATCTTAGAAGCATTCCATTGAATGTTTTACGATCGAGCACCTGCTCTATAATGACATATTTAGCTACGATAATGCGTAATCACCTTCTTCATTGTGGTGTAGCACCTTCTAGATATGTATGGTCCATGATATAATTAATAATATCAGTATACCAAGGACACTCAAAGATAAGAGGTCTCGTTTTGATCTAGTATATGCATTCATTGGGAAAGTCTAGATCTACTAGATCACGTCCATCTAGTGGGTTATCAGCTAGCCAATCTGCTATTATTTGTCCCTTAACATAATCTTTATTTATAAAAGTTGATTCAAACTCACCCATTAGGGTTATAAAGTGTCCAACCTTCTTAGACAAGGACCCTTGCATGAGGAACATTCGTAAATGGTATGTTTTTATAATGACCCTTATTTCTTGATTTAGCATATAATGTCTTAAGTGTTTGGTTGTGAAGACTATGGCAAGGAATTCTCATTCTACTTGCGTATAACGTGTTTCATAGTCGAGAAACGTTCGGCTGATAAAATATATCACACGTTCTTGTTTGTCATCATCTTCTTGGGCTAGCATGTAAGCTAGCGAGACATTTGTAGCTCGTGAGTATAAGATTAAAGGGAAGTCTGACTTAGGTGGCATTAGCGTGGGTGGTGACAACAGGAAATGCTTAACTGTGTCGAAAGCTTTGTTGCAGTCTTTGGTCCAATCAATACTATAATATTTTTGAGTAGATTGTTGATTGGATGAATGACAAAACTTAAGTCTGGGATGAATCTCCGGATTACACTGAGTTTTCCAAGAAATGACCTAATTCCAGATTCATCCGAAGGTGGGATCATTTCGAGAATAGGCCAAATTTTGGCTGGGTCTACATCGATCCCTCGTGAAGATATAATGTAACCTAGGAGCTTCCTCCTGTCACACCAAAGATGCATTCTTATGGATTTAGCGTGACTCCGTATTCTATTAGACATGAAAGAATGATGCGGAGTACTTCCAGGTGATCACAACATCTCCTGGCCTTGGCCAACAAGTCATCTACGTAGGTTTCTACAATTTTATGAATAATATCATGAAATATATACATCATAGCCCACTGATATATAGCACCAGCATTCTTGAGACCAAATGGCATAACAACATAGCAATAGGTTCCCTAAGGAGTTATAAGCATGGTTTTAGCTTGGTCTTGTTCGGATATTCTGATCTAATTGTATCCTGAGAATCCATCCATGATAGAAAAAAGCTCAAATCTAGCTATTACATCAAAATGACGTCTATGGATGGTAATGGGAATTCATCCTTAAGACACGCTTTGTTAATGTCTCAAAAGTCTATGTAGATGCGTATTTTACCATTCTTTTTTAGAACAGGAATGATATGAGATACCCATTGAGAGCAATCGACTGGTTTGATGAATCCTACTTGGAGGAATTTCATTACTTCTTCTTTCACCATGAGAGCTACCTTGGGTTTCATTAGTCTTGATTTTTGTTTAATCGGCTTTGCATATGATTTAGTGATGAGGTTATGTACCACAATGTGTGGTGTAACCCCTATCATTTCTTTATAATTAAATGAAAAAGCCTTCTGATGTTCCTTGAGGATTCGAGTGTGTATTTCTACTTCTGATGGAGTTAACGAGGATCCTAATTTCAATATCCTTGGTTCATCCTCCGCTTCGATGTTAATATCAATTGTTTCTTTGATTAAAGAAGAGTTACCTTCTTCAAACTCAGGTGGGGCTGGAGGTAATTCCAGATCGTCTCTGTTCTCTACCGTGTATATGTTGAGCTCCTTTTGTCAGGGAAGCTCTATCATGGGATTTCCAAAGTAAGAAGATGAATGTGGGATTAAGGAAAAATCTATCATGTGATGGGTGAGATGTAACGTTGTATAGGCATTTAAGTAATCCAGAGTGGCTCTATCACTATGAATGTGATCTAGGATAGTAGATTTGTTCTCATCTCTGTTTGTTAAAAGAGGGTTTGACATTTTTTCACCAATGGTTTAGTACGAAGGGATACCATGAAACGAGCATATTCCAACTCATTGTTTGGGGTGAAGCATGATGCCGAGGTTGCTAGAATCGGTGAGAAGATTTTTTTCTCGCAGGATTGCTTCAATTGATATGAAGTCAAACTCTTTGCTCAAATCCAATACAACTGTTTTGTAGAGCTGTAAGTGCTCAGCTTTGGTTTCATATACCTCAGAGACTTGGTTTGTTACCAATTGTGAGTCTCCTAATACTCTGATGTTATTAACACCAATCCTCTTGGCTAAGATGAGACCAAGGAGGAGGGATTTGTACTCAGCGCCATTGTTTGTAATTCGAAATTTAGTTTAAAGGTGAATGGTAGGATTTTTCCCTCGGGAGAAGTAAATATTACACCTGCCCCAGCTCCATAATGACATCTAGCTCCATTGAAATGGAGAGTCTAGTATTTAGCTGGGAATATAGATGTTGGGATATTTTTTGTGTTAACATCTTCTACTTCTACCATGCATAGATCCTCTATTGGAAGAGAACCAACACCTAGGGTATATCCCAAGCCTACAGAATCAAATGGTAGGAACATCGATAGATCTAGTTCTAATAATTTGACAATTTTTGCCGTAGTTCCTAATGATACTATTTCTACAATGTTAGCTTCATCTTTGAGGGCTGGGATAGTCTTGATTAGGCTCATAGTCTCAAGATCTGTTGTAGATACCAACTTCTCCTCTTGTTTTACGTCGGTGGGTTTATTAAGTTGGTTTGTTGGGAGTTCAAACTCTGAGTGAACGCATGGTATTTTCTTTAGGTCAACTAGGTGTATATCGAATGGCTTTGGATCCCCCTTGGCTATGAACACTATTCCTAAATGCAAGAATATTACTTCTTGGAATAATGTAGAGGGGATTGCCTTCATATGGTGTATCCATGGTCGGCCAAGGATCATATTATAGTTGTTTTCCCGATCTATAATATAAAACTCAGTCAGGATTGTTTTGGGTCCTAAGGTGACCGGTAGTAATATAGTTCCAATTGACGTGGCTTTAAGGCTATCATAGCCTCTTAATGTATTTTGAGTCGAGGAACAATTTGTTTCTCCATACCCTAGCTTTTGAAGGAAAGAGAAGGGGACTATGTTAACTGTTGCCCCATCATCAACCATTTTGTGTTTAATGTAATTGTTATAAACCCAGACATGCAAATATAAGGTTAGATCACCTCTGTGTGTAATCTTAGTGTCGGTTGGCATTTTTTTTATTTCGAATATAAACTCGATATCCCTATCCGACTATCCCAGAGGGTGAATATCAAAGTCTATATGGTTTACATGTGTTTTGGGAGGTGGAGTGATGTTAATTAAATGACCTAAACATAATGCCTCCAAAAGAGCAGCCCTATGGGAAGGAGAGTTCTTTAGTAAGTCCAAAAAAGAAATGTGCGAGAAGGTTTTCTTTAGATCATTAATTAAATCATAGGCACCTATGGGTTTTGCTAACACTTGTTTGATGTTATCTATCTCTGGTAGGTAACTTGGACTTAGCTGAGAGGAATACTCTTGTGTCCTTGTTACAGCTTCCACAGGTAGTTCAGCGTCTAATTCCACTAAACCAACTATCTTGGGTCGTGACTGACTTCCGAATTGTGGTGCAACTAATGGATTTAGTGAAGTCGAGGCTTCATGATCATTGTTTCCTATTATTATGCCCTTATTTGTCCCATTTGGATTTAGCCTGTTGTTATTGTGATTTGGGAGCGGATCATTAAAGATTTTGAGGGGTGCGTTTTGAGGGGAAACTACCCCCGTGAAAGTATTTGGTGTCGGTGATGCAGGATCAGCCAAGAACATATCTATGAAAAGTTGTCTTTATTCCTCTGGAAAATGTTGCATGAATTTATTATAGTCACAACACATTCTAGTGTTATGGCCTCAAATTTTGTGAAAACCACAATACGAGTTAGGATTATAATTCCTAGTTTGTTGGTTTGGTGCATATTGTGGCCCAAAACTCTGATCAAACCGTTGCCTATTAGGATTAAAGTTTTACATTTTTTGTTTTTGTTTTTGGTTTTGGTTTTGATATCCAGTTGAGTTTTGGCTGGGACCCTTTGTAAGGTTTTTCCGTTGTTGTTGTTGTTGTTGTGGATGATTAAAATACACTGCATTGATTGTTGGGGTAAAGTTGTTGTTTCGTTAATTGTTCATTAGTGGTGGAGTATTCACAACATTTACCCTTTTGGCCTGATCAGTTACTCCATCTGTTGTCACTCCACAATTTTTATTAAGGACTTTAGGTCCTTGATTGACATTTGTGGTAGTGGGGTAAGTCGTAAGATTCTGGTTGGAGGTGATTAACCTCCCATTTGTTCCATATGTCTTGCGACCGTGATCTATTGTAGCTTGATCTATTCAGAGAGCACTCTTAAGTACTTCATTGTAAGTCCTTAGTGGGAACTTTTGGACTTCTTCCTTCACCTCTCTACTGAGGGAATGAAGGAATAAATCACATAGTTCCATCTAATCCATATTTGGAGCACTTGCTGAAGAATAGAGGACTATATGCCAGCTTTAAATGAAATGAGCAACAGATTCATTGTGTTCTTGCTTAATGTGCGAGAATTCCCCGATTCCTGTTCTCAAATTTTTTTTCATATCAAATGCCTTTATGAACTCAAAAATGAGTTGTTTAAATGAATGGATGGAAGCCTCAGGTATTCTATAATACCAATCGATGGCGATGCCTTCCAAGGTTTTGGGGAATATTTTAGCAACAAACCCATCCCAAGGGAGCAGTTCTCAAATGGTTGTGGCATAAGCCTTGATATGTGCATTTGGATCTCCCTCACCTTTGTATTTGGGAAAATCAGGAAGAGGTATTAGAATCATAACGCTTTGTATGGTGAATTCTAAGAGTTCTTTCAAATATTCTGAATAAGTCCCTATCACGTAGGTTTCGACCATTGATGGTGCCTGCTGAGGGGGTGGCAGTGGAATGGGTTGTTGATATGGCATAGCATATGTACTGGTAGGGGCATAAGGAAACCCCTATGGTTGAGTAAACATGCTGGGAGAGGAGAACATATCCCCTTGTGGTGATTTGGAGTACATGTTTAAGTATGAAGGGGGATTGTCTAGGAATGGATTATTTTGTACTAGACCGGGAGGTATCGGAATGGTGTTAGAAATGGAGGTTCTAGTTGGCATTTATTGTGAATACTGAGGAGTCATGCCTAACGTGCCTATTCCTATGAGGATTTCTACTTGGCTAGGATGGTGTGGAGGATTAGAATTTCCTACCTGCATGAATTGAGAATGGTGATTTTCCTGAGTAATTTCTAACCCCCTAACTTTTTCTACTAAAGTTGAAATGACTTCATTTGGTAAAGTCACTATATTTTACCTTAGCAGCATTTTTTGTATGTCCTAGTGTTATATAGGCATGTGATACCCTGCTATGAACTGATCGTTGCCCTGCCAAGTTTCGCCGAGGGCATTTCCTATATGTAGTGGTATGGAGGTATTTTCTTGAAAAGAGACCTCGGGTTGTGCTTGTAAACTTCCTATGGGTCAGTACATACCCCGAGAGCGTTGTTCATTTCTAGAATAACGCACTAAATGTTCATCATCTAAAACTAGGTATGGATCTGATTGTCTACTAATTTGTGGTCTAAGTAGCACCTGAGGTGACAAACCAGATTCTCCTATGAACGTCATATTGTTTGAGCCTGAAGGCTCTGTGTGTTGCATTTGAGTGAGCTGATCCAACTCCTCTATTTGGAAAGATGAGCTATATCTAGTTTTTGGAGGTGGAGTTTGTGTTGACAACCGGTTGGTTGAATAATTATCACCCCATACTGAGAGCGAGGGTGATGACTGTCTATTCAGTTGAGCGTAGTATGCCTCAAGACCTAGGAGAGGTCTGCCATATGCATCGAATCCTGACATATTCGGGGGGTATATGAATACTCGTAGAATAATGGAAAGGAGGGAAGGTGGAAGATAGAGATAAGGAAGATGTTACAGTTGTTTGTTTCACGTTGGGTTCACAAATTTTATATGATGGAAAAGTGAAAAGTGAGCGTGGGAATAGACAAGTAACTCTTCCTTGCACCCGACCTCTCGAGGTCATGTCGAGATAGCCAGTGGGGATGGATTATGCATAGGGTATGGATAAACTAATTAGGAAATCTTATATCTTCGACACACACTAATGGAATCTATAAATCTAAGGCAACGAAGGCCCTCCTAACCTGAACTGGCGTGATAGATCGGTCGACAAGGATGACTACTCGAAGGATCCAATGAATATCGAGCTCTGGCGTGATCTGATCTATAGGTTATGGGATACATGGAAAATGACCTAGGATGGTTTTGTGTATGTCTCCAGACAGGGTCATATGAGGGATGATGGATATATAGTGGATTTTATGGTCGATTCTCTTGTCTAATCTAGAAATATTTAGGTTTTTTAGCTGCTACGTCTAACAAGGATAACTATGTGATGATGATAGGTGGAAGTGGAGTGGATCTAAATATTAATGTGTAAAAGTTAGCGTCAATGTTGGATTGACCTGTAGGCTCGTTGGGTTGTGGGATTTGTGGGTCACAACTGTAGATTCGTGGTAATTGTGGACCTGCTATGGTCATGTGCAGAATTAGTCCCTAATCCCTAGTATCCAATAGTCGTATGCCTTTTCAACCTATACGTTCAGAATTAATAGTTGTGCAATCTTTTCTGAGTATCTTGTAGGAAATCTTGCAATCTAAATCCTTAAGCTAGTATCTATGTTAGTGAGATTGTCTCCTGCATTTGTCTATGGGACCAAAGCATCAAAAATAAACATTTTCTCTCTTTCAAGTCCTTCTACAGTCATGCAGATATTTATCTAGAGTAATCTATAGTTTTTCTGATTTGACCAAAACGTGTGTGCTTTGTCATCTTCTATATTTACCCCACTTAACTGTGAGATGATCTATTGTAAGTCTATTGTTGTTTGGAAGACATGGATTCTAAGCTTTTGATCAATATAGGTTATTTCCATAATAAGATTGGGTTGAGGAATGATTGGCTTGAATACGTATTATCTGGGCTCTCTAGGTCCCGTGATTGTCATATAAAAGGAACTAATACAAATCTAACTAATGACAGAATAATTTAACTATGTAAGATATGTCTATGTATATTCCTAAATTTGATAGTTATTGATAAGCCACTGAACAGAATTTAAAGAGCAATTATCTAATGTATCTAAAATTGATAACTAAACTAATAACGCAATTAAAACAAATAAAGCAACCGAGTATAGCAATTTGTCTGTGTAGTTTTTAGATCTATTCTAAATAATTTGATAACTGATCTACTCTATTTGAAAGACTCTCAAACCTACCTCAGAAGTGAGGAATGAATCATAGTTTCTCATAAACTATAAATCCCCACAGCTTCCCTAGCAATATCGAAAGTAAAATTTAACTGAAATGAAATGATTAGCTACTCTATTTGATATGCTTTTAGCTAGAACTTTGAAAGCTAGAACCTGGATTCTGAAAAATAGTGGCGAATCTGATGGTGTGTGACCTTGTCCCCTTAGTGTGATCTCTTCATTCTTTCGTGCTCATGTGGATCCAGAAAAGTGTGTAATGCTAGCATCAATAAGATTAGATATTGGAACAAAGGCAGCTTAGGATACAGACTGAATACAATGTGAGTAGGAGAGCGATAGCGCAAGAGTACAAAGCTTGGCTTGTAATTCCTAGAGGGATTTATTGCGAGTCATGCAACATAAAACATCCAGCACCTGAAACTATCCTATTTGATGAAAAAAACTTGCAACTTTAATGGTTTCTTATTGAGACGAAACTATCATACTCCAATTGATTTGGATGAAACGACAACAACACTTTTCACAAGGAGAATATGTGGCTTTCTGATAGCTAAACAACTCTAACTATACATCTAAGAAATGAAACTATGAATCCTAAACAGCTAAAAGGCTAAGCTATTGAAATGAGAAATTTAGAGGCAAATTTGAGGGGCCATTTTCTTGAGCACAAGCCAACTATTTATAGCATTTCTAATTACCCAAAGGTAAAAACCAAATTGATCTCTTAAACCATAAACAATGTCAAAACACTATTCTAGGGAACCAGAATCATTAATGCAAGCCAAAGGTGGTGAAAAAAAGCTGGTAAACATTGAAATTTACGTGAGTCGCATTAAAAGAGAATTATGGAAAATGTGTGAAGGACCGCCACCTTGATCAGGGTGGTGTTTACAAGACTGCTACCATGACTGGGCGGAAGTCATGAGACTGCCACCCAAGCAAGGTGGTGGTTTCATAACTGAAGAATAAAACACAAAGAAAAGAGGGGAAAAGAGAACAAAAAAGCACACAGGGGCTAAGTGGGGCATGTGGGATGTTAACGCATACTTGGGGAGCTTTTCTGGATCCTGAAAACCTTACAAGGATACCTGTATCATCATTGGGGCACGTGTTATGTTATTCTGGTGGTGCAGTACCTTACAATTTTGGGTACGTATAGTGGTCCCAAGAATGTCATCACACCAAGCGTAAATCCAGCCATGTCCCTCAATCTGTGCAATTATGGGGGACCAACAATATAGTAAGGTTTCTCCTCCCTTATCCCTGATCAATCTCAAGGTAAGGATCCCCATAATGACCTGACAAATCAAGGGGATAGGCAGGCTAGGAATAGATCAGACCCTCACCCCCTTCTTTGAACCAATGTAGATAACTGCATCTCCCATATATGAGGCCCACTGTGTTGTCTAAGCCCATGACCCTGATGTCTCAAGAGTGAGCCATCTCCTGATAATTGGGACCCCTAGGATATGGTAAAAATCCTCCAAAGTAATGGTCCACTCACCCCAGACCCCTGGTAATCGGAAAGTGTTCCGATCTTGTTATCTCATTTTTGAGTTTACGCCAAAAATAAGATAACCCTAAGAAATTTTTGAGCTGGTTTTCCATGAATTCCCTTTCAGAGATATAATCAGGTTTTTGGGTTTCAATAGCAAGATAACATGTGTTTTGGATGCTTCATGTTGTGTGTTCCCTAAAACCTGAAACACGCATCGAGTAAGTCTTTCGGGTTTGCGGGTCTTCCAAGCATCGGAACATGCCTTCATCAAAACTTGCTTCATGTCACATGTCTTCCGATCCCTGAAGCCCGATTTACTCCTTTGTTTTGGGTTTGCGGGTCTTCCGAGCATCAAAACATGCCTTCGTCAAAACATGCTTCATGTCACATGTCTTCCGATCCCTGAAGCCTGATTTACTCCTTTGTATCGGGTTTACGAGACAATCAAGCATCATGCTTCATGTTGCTTGTTTCCCACAACCCAAAACCTGAAATAATATGAAATCCTTTGTGTTAGATTTCTGAATGTCCCAAGCATGCTGACATGGCATTAATGCTGAGTTGTAGGGTAGTTGACACATGTCAACTAAAGTATATTAAATGTGATTTTTTTTATAAATATTCAGATTTCCACATCATTTTTACCAGACGTACCTTTTACCTCATGGATTTTTGTGCATGCATCTTCGACCCAGAAACCTGACTCGCCTCTGTGCCTGATCGCATTGCTTTTTTTTTATCATTTTTCGTTATGATTAAAGGTATTTTCCTTTATTCTTTGTTTATGGAATAATTGTGTAAAGGTTTCTTCCAAGTTTCTATCTTTTTCTTGCTGGGGTTATTGGGGTTTTATCTTTTCTGTTTTAGGTTTGTTTCCTATTAGGTTTGTGTTTTAGGGTTCCCCCTTTGGAATTCTCACTTTGTTTTATTCCCTAGAATGTCATTGTAATTAAAAAAATATTTGGGATATCAACAGTGAAGAAGAACTTGCATGTTTCAACCTATCAATTACCCGATTCCCTCTTTTCAGGTTTCACAGGGTGCTTTCTAGTGTTCAAAACCCACAGTGTATCAGAAAGTTTAAGGTGTCAGACATTTTAATCATTCCAGCATCCTCCCAGTGTGTTAGACATTTTTATCATTCTGACATCCTCCCAGTGTGTCAGAAATTTCCATCATTCCGGCATCCTCCCAGTGTGTCGGGTTTTTCCATCTTTCCGACATCTCCAGTGTGTCGGGTTTTCCGAAGTGTACAACACCTTCTTATCTCTGACACTCTCCTCCTTTGAAATTCCTCATGTCAGACCTTGGTTCATCACAAGATAAGATTGAAAAATCAGGGAGGATGAAATACAAATTTAGGAAGGTGGAGTCTCCCTCCTGCATTGATTGTAATTATGACATCCGGGATATAGAGCTCAGAAACATAGATATGGAGGATTTTTGGAATAGGTTCAAGAGTTCTTCCCAGAATCCATGGATGAAATCAATAGTTGGTAGTGGTCTACCCCTTGCAGTAGGTTTCCCTATGTCCACTCAGTGCCTCGAATTTATCTTAGCCTGTGCTTCGAACTATGACTTTGCTTCTCATTCTGTGAAAAATAAGGTAGGAGAAGTTATAATCAAGTTGGACAGAGGTTACTTAAATGACCTTCTCAAACTACCTAATTTTGAGGAATATGGAGATGTGGATCTCAAGACAGCCCAAAAATCTTGAGACAATGATCAGGAGGATTGCATCAAGTACGTGAATAAGAAGTTCCTAATCAAATCCAAACCGGCCATTTCCAGGTTCCCAAGACTTGTTCCTAGAAGTGATTTCATTCAGGAAATAAATGATATCATTATTCTATTGAGTTGGGTTTTTAGTTTCCGTGAATCAAATGTTTTCCAAGGATGGATGTACCAGTTCATGATCATTATTAAGAAAAATCAACAGGGAATTGATTGGGGTACTCTTATTAGTAACGAGATAGATTCTCAAATGAAAACAGTCATGTCTACAGTGAAGTTTTATATGTCCTCGTATGTCACCTATGCAGTGGCTAACATGAGGAACTATCCTGGATTGGACACCAAGGGGAACAAGATAGTGGAGCATGCTTATCGGTATTTTCCTTAGCTAATAAGAAAAGGGTCTGAAGACCAATTCAGAAGAGTAAATGATGCCTTATTTTACAAGAACATCTGCAGGTTAAACCCCGACCTGAGGAAAACGGGAGTCTTGAAGAGGCATGGGTTGAAGTTTCAAAATGGGGTTGTGTCTTCTTGCAATTTAAGAAGTTCACATATCTTCAAGTAGTCATGTACCCAGGGGATCCTTTCCATTTTCCCAGATATCTAGGGGACAAACTAATCTTGATGGAGTTGGTCAGGCATTTGTTGGATTTTCACAAATTCAACCAGGGTAAACACAAGGCCGCTGTATCTTTCCCAATTTCTATTGGAAGGTATACTTGTTCAACAGTGGTGAAAGCCAAGATCATTGTTCATGAGCTTCAATATAAGTTTAAGAAGCACACAAAACCTTGAGACGGGTTTGATTTTTGAGGAGTCCTTAAGGCATATGGAACTCTTCACCCGCACGTGCCAAGCATAGAAGACATCTAGATTGATTTACGTGATGAGGTTGCTTTCTAAAGAAAAGATCATAGCAGGTTGACACTTGCTGAGATTTAGACACTTGAGCTCGATGACATACCAAAAGGTACTGGTGATAATGAAATTGTTCTGGATCCTTCCTATGACGGATTGAATGAAGATCAATATGTTTTCCCACCTATTGATTAATCTATCTGTGAAAAAGACTCCATTACAGATAGATCGGCCTTGATTCTTACACGCACCAAAGCATGGCTCACCTCTTGGGGAATGAGTTTCAAAGAAGATAATTTTTCAAAGTTGGTTGCTGCAGAGGTGGGGCCCTCTAAAAAGGAAAAGGAAAAAAAATCTTCTAAGGAACCTATAAAGGTCAAGTTTGTCAAGAAGAGAAGAGAACAAGAAACCTCTTCAATTGTTACTCCAGTTGAAACAGTGAATGTGCCAGAATCATCAACACCACCATAAATAGGAGAAATTTCTTTGGAAAGAGAAGTAAGCCAGCCCCTAGTTTCACCATTTGTTGACTGCCCAACTGAAGTGACCTTATCTCTTGCATCCCAGGATTTGGTGTCAGGATTTGCACTTCCTCCTTCACAACCACTTCTACCTCCTCTTTCCCAATCTACTTCATCATTCATGGCTAGAATTTTCTCTGGACTCTCACCCCTCTCTACTAGGACCAAAGTAACTACCAACATGCCTCCTCCTGTGCCTCTTTTCACTGAATCTACTACCACATTGGTAACTATCCGCACTCCACCAGTGGATCCCTCTCACCCTGAAAGTATGATACCAACTTCTACAGTAATGGAAACTCCCTTTGACACGCCTCAATGGTTACTTGAGTGAACTCTGAGGAAAAGGAAAGTGGTTGTACCCATACCAGCCTTTGATTTTAGTTCACTCAAGGCTTCTACTACTAAATTAGCCAAGAAACCCAAAATAGTTTCAAGGGATTTAGTGGACGCTTCAGGGCATAAGTTTGCAGATATTTCCATTCCCGTGACTGACAAAACCAAAGAGGACATAATGGCCTCTGACTATCAGATAACCAGGGTGGCTCTAGGAGAAGTGACAACAGAAGGAGTACAACATGATGCACGAGATGCTATGAACATGCTATGCAAGAAATTGAAGGAAATAAAGGACATCAGAGATGAGCTTAAAGGAAAGGTGGAGCAGTTAACTGAAGTATTGCTTAAGCTCTCAAAACCCCTTGAATCCATACCATCTTCCTCTGTCCCTATCGGATTTGATTTCTCATCAGTGCCTATAATTGAGAAGATTGATGAAAAAGGAAGGGTGTTCGATGAGTGGACCCAAAGGCTGCTCCAACAGGGGAAAGAAGTGATTCAAGACATCGTAAAATTTTACCAATCCTTGGGGAATATATAGAGTGATGGGGAAAAGATGGATGATGACTTCTCTCAAGAAATTAGACACCTTGATTTGACTTTCGAAGCTCTCTAGGTACTGAAGAAAATCCCATCGCGCATCTTGATAGAATAAGGCGTCATCCCGCATGCAGATAAACATTTTCAGTTGATCAAAGCCATCAGGTTCAGGGTAAAAATTCTCAACGAAGCTTGCGGTAAATTGAGAGAATCAAGAGATCAGTTGATTGATGGCAAGAGTGACCTAGAAGAAGAACTGCTGAAAATCTGTGTAAAAGTATCAAGTGGAAACTTGGGCATCCTAATAGCTGATGATATTTTCAAACAAATCCAAGAATCAATTCAGCATGAACCAGCTCACGGATTTGGCACTGAAATCATTGACATGTTTGTAAAGATTGAACATTCTTTGGAGGCCTTGAGAAAACTCAAAAAAATATTGAGAAAGCTTCCCGGTAATGCCAGTGACACTCATGAAACATGTGAAGTCTTGAGTGATCATTTTACTGTGCCTGATGAAAATGAGATGCAAGGTATAATCCAGAAATTCCAAGAGTTTTGGAACAAACATGCTTAGCTAGAAGAAGAGAAGATGAGGAAGAAAAAGATGACGATTCAGACTAAGTCTTGATGTGACATGTCATTCCAATTTTGAAATTGACATGTCTTTTTCATTTCTGTTTCATCACATAGGAAGTAAATTTTGACTTGGTCTCCTGTGTGAGAGTCAAAGCAAAATAGGATTCTTGCTAAAACACTGTTTTATAGGGTTTATCCTATTTTCTCTCAACTATTTTTATTATAAATAAGGGATGTACATACATTCCAAAGGGTTGAGATTTTTGGAAGATTGAGAACTATTGTGAAGAAGAAAAACTTTTTGTTTTCTTTTTATCATTTGAGGAATAGAAGCTGATGCTATTTTGCAAACTTTGTGTTGTGAGATGTACCATTCTTAAGATATTGTTCTTATGTTTGTAATCTTAAGTTATTCTTTTTTTAGCATCTTGATGTTTCTAATCATTTTGGACATTACATTTTTTATCTAAAGCTCATATGATTATTTTGTGCTCTGTGTTTACTCGAAAGAAAATATGTTCCTCTCATTTTCTTTCATTGTGTTTTTTCCATAATAATAATTTTCAACCCAGTCCATTTATAAAGACAACATCTTCATATAAGTGTGGATATGTATTTTGGGATTCTATCCCAACCCCAATGGTTAGATTAGTGTGAATATTGTATGCATTATTTCTATTGTGTTTTAGATTAGTAATAAACAGGTAGCCTCACCTGTCATTGAGGAGTGATTTAATCCCATGTACTATGGTTGAATCTCATATTTTGACTTGGCAAAATATCCAACCAACAGTTTTTGGTGACTCCACTGGGGAATACGGATTAATAGTATAAATCTTATCCTCTTAGTGTTTGGCAAGTCCATATTTGCCTTATTTTCAACTAGATCTCTTTCCCAGTTCAAGCTGGCTAGAAAGATCTTCACTCAGTCCCACCGAGCCCGGGGTGAAATTGATCCACTTTTTGAGTTACTACAACAACATAATTTCAGTCTTTCCCCCAATAGCGTTATTTCTAACCGAACCATAAGTTCTTCACCTGTTCAGAGAAACTGAATCCCCATAGAATGAGATGTGTCTACAACTTTTCATGCACTATTCTTGTCCGACACTTGGATCCCCATACGCAATCTTTTCAGAAGGATGACAACATAACATGTGTCCTGGGGCGCAGCTATTGGTCCTCTTTCTTTTACTCCACCATTGCACGAGTTACCACATGGATCACGTAAAAACATTCCCAAGTTCAATGGGGATGGGAAGCAGCTTCTTGATGAACACATTGCATATTTCTTTGTAGCATGCGGTGTCCTTGGAGTAGCTCACGAAGATGTCTCAGTTCGAATCTTCATCGAAATGTTGCATAGTGTAGCAGCTGAATGGTTTTATCACCTTCCAAATGCATGCATCACAAACTGGGCTACCATGAGGACCAGATTCGAAGCACACTTCAAACCAGACAAATATTCTCATGCTTTGTTAGCACAAATTACCCATATGAAGAAGGAATCTCATGAACACATGCGAGACTTCGTGGCAAAGTTTAACAAGATGATCTGAAAGATTCCAGAAATAGCTGTACCTACTCCAGAAAATAAAAAATGCTTCTTCATCAGCACGCAACATCCTAATGTGATATTTCTATTAAGAAGGTTGGTTATCCCAGATTTAGCTATTGCTTAGTCAACATATATTGAAATAGAGGATGATCTCATTTTGGCCAGAAGAATCAGGAAAGAGGTACCCAAACCTAAAAATCAAGGTTCTTCCCAAGGTAATACTAACCCTATGATTGAAAAGATGGCTAATGATTTGATTGCTTTAAAGAAGAAAATGTCCTAGCAGGTGATCAATGTTCTGGATCGAGATATCCCTAGATGGAATTTCAATAACACCAATGGTGCGCCTGCAAGAGATAGGCCATGGTTAACTCCTGCTCAACCAAGACTGGCGATCGAAGCTCCTCCCATTAATATAGTAGTAGAAATAGTTGAAGAAGAGGAAGAACCAAAAGAACAAGATTCCCCGAGGCTTTTGAAGCTTCAGGATACGCTGATGAGTCTTATGATGATTTAGCTGATGACTCCAGCATTGGGTATTTGGAATACGAAGAAGATGAATGTGCACTGGATGGCCAGTCATTTGCCATCTTCACTTGATCCCAATCTCAAAATCCAAGAAAACCTCTTGGAAACCCCAAGGAGAAGATCAAGGAACCTTCCATCGCCATAGTTAAGAGAGGTGTTCCTATTTCAGCGCAACCTGAAAGAGAAGTCACAAAAAAATTAACAAATTCTCCTCATTCTCTTTCTCCTAAGGTCAGTTCCCTAGTTCAATCTCACAAGATTAGAACCAAACTTACCATCACCCCCTCTTATACTACTTTTGACATTATTGATCATGCAAAAAGAACCAAGATCCAAATGTCAGAAGCAGAATATCTTCATTTAAATCCTGAACAGTTCGAAAAACTCACCAAATTCATTAGAAGTAAAGCCACCATTCCCCCACCTTCAAAAGGTCTTTTGCCAAATCCTACTCAACCCCCACCTTGGAACAATCTGACCTCTGCTTCTTCTTCAAGAAAGATTGAACCATTTTATTTGTCTTTGCTTATAAATGGGTTTAAACTCAACAATTACATCATCGACTCAGGGGCCTCTGAAAATGTTATGCCCGCAAAATTATCCCATGCCCTTAGGCTTACTTTGACTAAGTCATATGGATGGTGTTACTCCATAGAAACCAAACAAGTTCCTGCTGTTGCAAATCAATAACACCCCTGGATGCAAATCAGCTTTCTAAGTTGATTCTAGAGCATCCAGTGTGATTACACAACATGGAAACCTCTCTCTAAGTGTGGGACTTGTGAAAATGAGAGAGGAATCTCCAGATTAGAAGCTGGTTCCTCAAACTCCTCTGATTTATATCTATATTTTGCACAACTACAGAGGTTCTAATCCTAATTCTACCCTAGATTGCAAGGAGACAGGGATAAAAATGCAAAAATGAAACTAAACTAAACAAGGTGATGCACCAAAAGGAGTGGTGAAACATTTCTTGCCATATAAATAGACAAAAATTCATGAAATGCAACAAGGGAAAACATACACAAGCTGATAGATGTAATTATAGGTCTTGAAATGAAGTAAAACAATACAAACAGAGGACTGAAAGCATTCACAGAGTTTGCACTGTCAATTTCATGAAAAAATCTATTACATTCCACCATCAAAGAGGTATAAACTTGTTACAAACTGTGAAAAAGGTCTGATTCTTACAACTATGACTTGCTGGAGGTGAAATAAGAAGTTTTCAATGCCAAAAAGTGTTCAACCATGAAGAAATGAGCCAAATCTGGCTTTTACAGTACATGGGTCGAACCTAGGAGAGAGAAAATGTGAAAAACACGTGGGAGCCATCCCTCATTGAATGAAACTAAATTAAAACAGCATGGAGGTCCTTACAAACCCATGCTCTGACATTTTTGACCATACTGGAGAAGAATGCGACCCATTTTGTATTAAATTTGGTTGTTGAAATGTCATTTCTGGCCATGAACATGTACCAGAAATGTTTTTTAATTTTCTCTCTCCAAACTGAATCAAAATTCAAAATTTACCATGGAATCATGTAGATAATTTCATAAGCTTTCCTTTTATATAAAGAACGTGCAAATCTGAGCTCTGGATCAAAAGTTATGCTTGTTTGAAGATTTAGGGCAAAAACAGGCCAAAAACGGATTGGCGGGAAAAAATTTCGAATTTTACATTTTTTTTGTCTTTGGAAAAAATTTCAAAAAAATTCTACGCTCCGCTGGTTAGATGCCACTTGTCAGCTTCTAATTCGCCATTGGAATTCTCTCTCCTTCTTCCTCCGCGGGTTTTCCTTTGAAAATTTTACCTTTTTATACTTTGGGAAAATTTCCCGATTTTCCCCCGCGCCCCGCCACTTGTGGACACGTGGCATGATTTGGTTGGTCGATAGGGGTGCGGGCTCATCCTTTGCCTTTGAATTTTTCACCGAAACTTTTTTCAAATTTCCCTAAGTCCTCCCCGAGCTCTGAACTCCCCTTCCCCTTAGGACACGTGTCCTGTGTCTATTGGCTCGGGCCCTCTGTTCCATTTTCCCCTTTGAAACTTTTACTGACCACTTAGCAACTTTTCCTTTCTCCCCACCATGCCGCAAGCTCCCTGCCACTTGTGCCACCTATCATGCCCCTATGGCTATGGGGAAAATCCTTCCAAAATTTGCCTTTGAAAACTCAGTAAAACCCTTAGCATTTTTCATTTTCTCCTCCGCCGGTTCGGGCTCCATTGGACACGTGGCCCATTTTCATTGGGCGCGGGCTACACAGGACAAATGTTGCATTTGAAATTTTTACCAAAACTTAGCAAAAATTTCAATTTTAACCCCGACGCCCGTGACCCTCCTTGGCCACGTGGCGAGTTCCTATTGGCCGCGAGCCAAAATTCAAAAATTTTCCTGCTCAAACACTTAGCCAATTTTTTCACTATGCCTCCCCTTGTGACACGTGTCACACTGTGATTGGTCCGTGGGCCACGCGGGAAAAATTTTCCATTTGAACCTTCGACCCAAACTTGGAAAATTTTCCAAGTTCACCTCCAAACTCCCTTGCCACGTGGCAGCTTCCTATTGGCTGCGGGACTCCAATGGGAAAATTTCCCACAAAAACTTCGCCAAGCCATAACTTGAAAAATACGAGGAGTTAGGAGGTAAAATTTACCTTTCTGGAAAGCTGAGAGAGAGCTCTATCTGATGGTGCCATCTCTAGAAATATTTGAGTGCCTAAAAAATAAAAAATGAAGACTGAGGCACAAGAGAGGTAGGAACACAAGGAGTTAGCCACAACAATGAGCAGGGTCACATTTTGGATAACAATTTTGGCGACTCAGAGGGGTCATCTACCTACTAGATAAAAGTACCAGTTTCCTGAAGTAGTCCATTGGGCATGGAGTCATCAAATTTTTTGTTTGGAAGCCCAACCTGACTTAGAATGTTGCAAGGAGGAAGATGGAATATCACCTGATGGAAGCAAGGACTGCAAAACATCTCCATGGATAACAAGTTGTGCCAAAGCACTTAGGGGAAACAAAACTAACCTACAGCAAAACAATGTGCAAAGCACTTGGAGGAATGAAAATCTAATCTAATATTTGCAAGGTGGAGAATTTCCCTCTAGAAGCAATGCTTGAGATAGATTCCATTGACTGGAATCTGCAGTTCTTCACCATCCCAATGAGGCCAATTGGAAAGCATTGTTGTTCTTGCACTTCATGACCATGTATGGGCCACTCCAAATGGCATCAAATTTTGAATGCCTTCCTGGTTTTGCTCTATCCATATCCCATTTCAACACTAGATCTCCAACTTGAAAAGATTTATCCTTGGCCTTCCTATCAAAGGTCTTCTTGATCAAAGCTTGATTCTTTTGCATTGCTTTGGATGCCTCATTTCTAATCTCTTGTAGCTCCATCAACTCTGCATATCTCACTTCCATGGGCCCAAACTCTAGCAACTCTAACTACTTCATGAGTTCCAATGTTGGCAACTCAAGTGACATGGGCAAGATTGCCTCTCTTCCAAAAACAAGCTTGAATGGAGAGTTACCTATGGATCTCTTGGGAGTTATCCTATCAACCCATAAGGCTGATTTCAATTTGGTATGCCAAGACCTCTGATTCTCATCAAGAGTCCTCCTAATGATCCTTAACAAGTTCTTGTTTGTAGACTCGGCATGGCCATTACCTTGAGGGTAATAGTTTGATGAAGTGATTAGGTAGATCCCGTTCTTGACAGCCCACTCAGTCACCTTGGATCCAATGAATGCCAATGCATTATCTAAGATTATTGTAGCAGGTATACCAAATCTGGTTGTTATCCCCTCATAAAAGTCTAAGATGCTGGACTCATTTGCTTCTTTGAGTGCTACTGCTTCAGTCCACTTGGTGAAGTATTCTGTGGCTGTCAAAATCCATTTGTGCCCTTGACTTGAATTAGGATTAATGACTCCAATGAAGTCCAAACCCCATTGCATGAATGGTTGGTCAATTGAGATTGGATGCAATGGAAGGGCAGCAAGTCTCTCTTTTCCTGTGAAGAATGCACAATTCTTACACCTCTTGATCCATGCATAGCAATCACTGAAAATTTTAGGCCAATAATAACTAGCCTTAATGATTTTTAGAGCTATCACTCTTGGTGAAAAATGACCACCAGCTGATCCACCATGGAGCTCTTCCAACACCCCATGAATCTGATTTGTGCTAATGCATCTTAACAGCACTCCATTCATATCTTTCTTAAACAAAACTCCATCAACAATGGCATATGGGATAGCCTGCAATTTGAAGTGTCTTCTTTGGGTCTTGTTCATCTCCAGAGGGCATAGGCCTGTGCTTAGGAAGTGCATTATACCTTGGGTCCAGCAAGGAGTGGTGGCAGCATTGTTTTCTTCTTGAGTGCCACATGGCTCATGGCTGTCTTGAACTGTCAAAACAGGCTCTCCTTCATTACATGCTTCTTTTTGCTTCCCCAAAACCAGCTGCTCACATAATCCTTTTCATTTTACCAGCTTGGTGATTTTGATCTCAATGTCATACTCCATGACATGGGTGATCCAACCTGCCCTTTTCTCATTTAAATCTTTGTTGAGGAGGAAGTCCTTAATCCCAGCATGTGAGACCAGCAACTGGACCTTGTTGTTTGAGACTAAATGCTTGAATTTCTTCAAGCTTCTGATTACTACTAGCACATGATTCTCAATAAAAGAGTACTTCACCTCATAGTCATCTAGGCTCTGTCTGAAGAAGGTAATTGGCTACTCATCATTATCCTTGTTCTGCTGTACCAAAATGGTAGAAATAGTGTCATTACCTCCAAATGCATAGAGGATGAAATCCTTGGAGAAGTCCAGGTTGATGAGAGTTGGTGATTGAGAAATGGCTTCTTTGATTGCTTCAAAACTCTCCTTGCCTTCTGCTGTCCACTTGAAAGCCATGCTCTTCTTTAACATTTTGGTGATGGGCTTGACAAGGGCTGCAAAATCTGGGACAAACCTCTGAACAAAGTGTATCCTCCCCAAGAAACTCTGAAGGGCTTTCTTGTGGCTTGGCAATGGTAGTGCTCTTATGGCTTCAATTCTCTCTGGATCAATTGCTAATCCTTCTTTGGAGATAATATGGCCAAGGAGCTTTCCTTCATGTGTAAGAAAGATACACTTTCTAGGATTTAAAGACACTCCAAATCTCCTGCACCTCGTGAAAACTTGTCTCAAATGAGAGAGGTGGTCTGCTGCATTTTTGGAAAAAATAGTGATATCATCAAGGTAAATCAGCACCATGTTGTTAATCAAACCTTTGAACACCATGTCCATTTCCCTTTGGAAGGTAGCACCAGCGTTGGATAGCCCAAATGGCATTTTCCTAAATGCATAAGTTCCCCATTTGGTTGTGAAGGTTGTCTTGAACTGGTCTTCCTCCTTCACCATAATCTGATTGTAGCCTGAGTAGCCATCAAGTAGTGAAAACCTCTCAGAGCCAGCCACAACTTGCAAGATTTTCTCCATGGAAGGGAGTGGGTAATGGTCCTTGAGAGATGCTCTATTTAAGTCTCTGAAATCAACACATAATCTGATCTCTCCACTCTTCTTTCTGACTAGAACCAAGTTGGCAACCTAACTAGAATGCTTGATTGGGAATATGATTCTTAAATCAATCAGCTTGTCCAATTCTTTCCTCATGAGAGGCTCCATGTGTGGATTGACTGGTCTTTGTTTCTTCTTGACAAGCTTAGTATTTGGATCCAATTCAATGCGATGCTGAGCTAAGTTGGGATTGAAACCTTTGAAATCTTTATAGCTCCATGCAAACACATCAAGGAACTCTTGAAACAGCTATATGAACTCATACCTTTCTTAATCATTTGTCATCTTTCCAATTTGCAATGGTTTATTCTATTCTACCAAGATGGATACTGAATCCTCTCTCTTGACCTGAATGTTTTCTTTCTCCTTTCTAAATTGATCATTAGGATTAAAAATGAAATCCAAAGTGATAAGTCCCTTGGGTAGCTTGTTAGTTCTTAGCTGTACCACTTGGTCACCATACTGCTGTTCCAATTTTTCTTGATTCTTAGCTGAGAACTCGGATTCTTCTTGCAAGAAATGGATGATTTGCTGGTCATTCTCAAACACTTACCAACTAACATTGTTATCTGGCACTGAATGCCTCACAATCACGTGGATGTTTGGTTGTACCTTGTCTTGTTGAATGCTTTCCACAATGTCAAAGGCTGCCCCTACTACTGCAAGCCTGTCAGTAGCTTGGTTCTCTTTCCTAGGAATGGATTTGATGCCAAAACAATCAAAATCTTCAATGAGGTCCCACACCCTGTTCTTGTAGCACTTAAGTAGATCATTCTTGGTAGTATGCTATCCCTTGACCTGATTTACAATCAATTCACTGTCACCAAAGACTTGCAAGTTCTTTATTCCTCTCTTTATTGCCCAATGCATCCCTTGCACCAAGGCTTCATATTCAGCAGTGTTATTGGAGCATGCAAACTGAAATCTAAAAGTTGAATAGTACCTTACTCCTTGAGGTGAAACAAGCATGGCTCCACCTCCTGCACCTTGTCTACCTCTTGATCCATCAAAAAATAGTTGTCATACCTCATTGTTATCCTTGTGGTTTGGCTTGGTGATGTTAGGAATAGGCTGATTTTCTTCATGTATACAATAGACCCCTAGCTCAGATTATTCTACTTCTTGATAAGGATCAAAAGCATGTACCTTGTTTGCCCATTCATCAAGAGTTAGATCTGAGATTCTCCCAACATTGGTGTCAGCTTCATCAGTGCTTGGGTGATCTTCTTGATCAAATACTGAGCAATTGGCATTAATCTGACTTGGAGAGTAAGGCTCAATGTGGAAGTTTGCAATAGGTTCAAACCTGACTGTAGCTTTGGTTCCATACCTCGTTCTGAACAGCATGTGTGACCAATCAGCAGACAAATATCCTCCAATATTGGCTGTGAAGTCCCTTGACAAGCAAAGGGCAAAGAGTGGTGGAAGGTCTATGACTGATACATCTTGTAAAACAACAACATTTGGACATGCATACAAGGTAAGACTCAAGTTTCTAATCACCCCAATTATTGTTACTGATGTCCCATCTAGCTGCACTACCCCTTTGGATATGGTTTCATACTGGAGCCCTAGCTGATCAGCTATTTGTTTAGGCATCACTGAGCTACTTGCCCCGGAATCTATCATGCAATTGTGCACTAACTGATTTCCAATGATTAATGAAACATAGAAAGGAGGGGGCTTCAACATTTTACTTTGCTGTCCTCCATGATTTCCCTCAGGCTGGGCAACATTTTTGAGCACTTTCTCTTGCATATGAACTTTCTAATTTGAAGTTGGCCAGTCCTTCATGGCAGCTTGTAACAAGTATCTTTGGCCTAGGATAGATAGGGATTCCCACATTGATATATTAACATTTGTCTTCTTCATCTGATCAATAATATTGAATGGTGATGAAGGATCTCTTTGTTTTCCCTTTGCTTGTACATTCACTCCTTGCATGTGGGCAGCAATAACTAGTATTTTAGTTGGCCTAGGAGCTGTTCTTGGCTCTCCTTGTGCATTTACAACTGGATTTTGTTTTCCAACCATTTGTGGAGCCATAGAGGGTTGGAGATTAGTTGGAGCTAATGGCTGTTCTTCACCCAAATTCCTTCTTTTTGACCTTGTGTTGGCTGCCACACCTTGAGAGACCATTTGATTCATGCCACAAAAATCCTCTGCTTTCCAATTTACCAACGTGGTGTCATTTGGAGCTGATTACTGTTGGAATGTTTCTTGTTGTTGGTTGTTTCCTTAACTGCCCTCACCCTCCACACCAGGAGTTGTCACCATTAATGCTTGATTCAAAGCACCATTGAAGCACATGGATTGGTTATGAGGTTCATTACATGGAAAGCACCAATCATACTCTTGAGCAATGTTTTTTTGTGGTGGCACTAATGCTTTAGAGGTAGATATGGCATTTGGATTATAGGGCTGAAATGGTCTATTGGAAGGAGGCCTTGTTTGATTTATAGTTGCAGCTAGATTAGGAGGTCTTTGTGGTTGGTATGGCTACCTGTTGGGCTGAGCTTGGGGCTGGTAAGAAGGTCTAAAACCTTGGGCTTTCTGCCTCTTGAGAGTGACTAGCTCATTGCCTAGGTTTTGCAATTGCTTCATGACTTCTTGAAGCTCATTTGGGGCACTTGGAGATGAAGTAGAAGCTTCATTTGAACTCTTATTTCTAGGAGTGGGAGAAGGAGCCAAATTAGGTGCTTGATTGGTGTTTGGACTCTCTAAACTTAGAAACAATGGCATGGGAGGTCTAGGGGCTAGTTTGTTAGCTTGGATCAAACAATTTTCAGCCCTAATGGCAATGTTATAAGCCATAGGGATAGTTATGCCTCCCATGGACTGAATCAACATAGAAATATCAGAATTTAGAGCTTTGAGATAGTAGAGAAAAGCACCTTCTGTTGTTGGTCTGACTGCCACTGGAATTCTCTCCCAAGTCTTTTGAAATCTGAAGTTGAAATCAGTCAGCTACTCATTGGGAGCTCTCTTGATGGTTATCAGCTGCTCCAAAAGAGACAAGTTGTCTCCCTTCTCTCCAAATTGCTCATGAAGTGCTATACATAGCTGATTCCAATTTGTGATAGAACCAGCTCCAAGGCTTCTAAACCATTGCAATGCTTTCCCCTTGAATGAAGATGCCAGTAATTTGACAACCACTTGCATCTCATTGATTTCATGAATTGCACAAAGATTGGCAATGTCTTTAACATGATCATCTGGAGTAGTCTGATTTTCTCAAGTGAAGTAGGAAATGTTCTTCAAGGCTGCAATTGGAATTGGATGTTGTGCATTGAGGGAAAGTGGTTTGTTTCCTATGAAGTTGACATAGGGGTTGTTTTGTGCCATTCTAATTGGTCTTAAAACCCTTGTTGATTGAATGAAAGGCCTACCAGGTGGAGGAGTTGAGAGAGTTCTGTTTGGTGGAGATGGAGACCTTTGAATCCTTCTTCCTCTTTACCTTCTTCTTGGAGATAACTGCAGGTATTCAAACAACACTTCTTCTTCTCTAACTCTTGACCTTGTGGTGATTCTTCTCATGAGTTTTTAGGCCTGCACTGCTGAAACCAGTTGATTCATTCCCTTGGAGTCGCTAGATATGCAAATTATAGCTCTTTTCAAGAAAGAAAATTTCAGTAGATGCACATCAACTTTGCTACAATAAAAATGAGACCTCTAAGGTCCCACCGGGCATGCCAAAACTGTTGTTGCAAATCAGCAGCACCCCTGGATGCAAATAAGGTTTCTAAGTTGATTCTAGAGCATTCAGTGTGATTGCACAACATGGAAACCTCTCTCTAAGTGTGGGACTTGTGAAAATGAGAGAGGAATCTCCATATTAGAGGCTGGTTCCTCAAACTCCTCTGATTTATATCTATATTTTGCACAACTACAGAGGTTCTAATCCTAATTCTACCCTAGATTGCAAGGAGACAGGGATAAAAATGCAAAAATGAAACTAAACTAAAGATGGTGATGCACTAAACCGAGTGGTGAAACATTTCTTGCCATATAAATAGACACAAATTCATGAAATGCAACAAGGGAAAACATACACAAGCTGATAGATGTAATTATAGGTCTTGAAATGAAGTAAAACAATATAAACAAAGGACTGAAAGCATTCACAGAGTTTACACTGTCAATTTCATGAAAAAATCTCTTGCATTCCACCATCAAAGAGGTATAAACCTGTTACAAACTATGAAAATATCTGATTCTTACAACTATCACTTGCTTGAGGTGAAAGAAGAAGTTTTCAATGCCAAAAAGTGTTCAACCATGAAGAAATGAGCCAAATCTGGCTTTTACAGTACATGGGTCGAGCCCAGCAGAGAGAAAACGTGAAAAACATATGGGAGCCATCCCTAATTAAATGAAACTACATTAAAACAGCATGGAGGTCCTTACAAACCCATGCTCTAAAATTTTTGACCATACTAGAGAAGAATGCAACCCATTTTGTATTAAATTTGGTTGTTGAAATGTCATTTTTGGCCATGGACACGTACCAGAAGTGTTTTTGAATTTTCTCTCTCCAAATTGAACCAAAATTCAAAATGACCATGCAATCATGTAGATAATTTCATAAGCTTTCTGTTGATATAAAGAAAGTGCAAATCTGAGCTCTGGATCGAAAGTTATGCTCGTTTGAAGATTTAGGGCAAAAATGGATCGGCGGGAAAAAATTTCGAATTTTACCTTTTTTTTTGTCTTTGGAAAAAATTTCGAAAAAATCCCGCGCTCCGCTGGTTAGATGCCACATGTCAGCTTCTTATTCACCACATGAATTCTCTCTCCTTCTTCCTCTGTGGGTTTTCATTTGAAAATTTTACCATTTTATACTTTGGGAAAATTTCCTAATTTTCCCCCGCGCCCCGCCACTTGTGGACACGTGGCATGATTTGGTTGGTCGACAGGGGCGCGGGCTCATCCTTTGCCTTTGAATTTTTGATGAAAACTTTTGCCAAATTTCCCTATGTTCTCCCCGAGCTCCAAACTCCCCTTCCCCTTAGGACACGTATCCTGTGTCTATTGGCTCGGGCCCTCTGTTCCATTTTACCCTTTGAAACTTTTACCGACCACTTAGCAACTTTTTTCCTTTCTCCCCCCATGCCGTGAGCTCCCCGCTACTTGTGCCACCTATCATGCCCCTATTGGCTACAAGAAAATCCTTCCAAAATGTGCCTTTGAAAACTCAACAAAACCCTTAGCATTTTTCATTTTCTCCTCTGTCGGTTTGGGCTCCATTGGACACGTGGCCCATTTTCATTGGGCGCGGGCTACGCGGGACAAATGTTGCATTTGAAACTTTTACCAAAACTTAGCAAAAATTTCAATTTTAACCCTGATGCCCACGACCCTCCTTGGCCACGTGGTGAGTTCCTATTGGTCGCGGGCCAAAATTCAAAATTTTTCCTGCTCAAACACTTAGCCAATTTTTTCACTATGCCTCCCCTTGTGACACGTGTCACACTGTGATTGGTCCGTGGGCCACGCGGGAAAAATTTTCCATTTGAACCTTCAACCCAAACATGAAAAATTTTCCAAGTTCACCTCCGACCTCCGAACTCCCTTGCCACGTGGCAGCTTCCTATTGGCTGCGGGCCTCCAATGGGAAAATTTCCCACAAAAACTCTGCCGAGCCATAACTTGAAAAATACGAGGAGTCAGGAGGAAAAATTTACCTTTCTAGAAATCTGAGAGAGAGCTCTATCTGATGGTGCCATCTCCAGAAAGATTTGATTGCCTGAAAATCAAAAAATGAAGACTGAGGCACAAGAGAGGCAGGAACACAAGGAGTTAGCCACAAAAATGAGCAGGGGCACATTTTGGATAACAGTTCCCTTGATTGGTCAAATCAAAGATGCACAGTTTGCATTCATTGGCTTCCTAGAGAAGAGAGTGAAAATGACCATTCTAGTTACTGGCATTCCTGCAACTTACGGTATCCTCTTAGGTAGAGGTTTTTGTAAAGACGTAGAAGGAGAGATTAATATGGATTGGACCAAGGCCAGTATTCCAGTCAACGAGGTTTATCATGTTCTCCATCCTGAACCTCAGGAAAAGTATTTGGTAACTAAATTGGATGACCCTAAGGCTCAAATTCTTTTCGAAGATGCTAGCTTTGGAAATTATTTGATGAAATCAGAAATACCAGCTGTAGACGTCAAGAAAGAAGATCCTAATGCTATTTGGACCCTTAAATTTGATGATATCTATTCAATCATCGGATTAGGAACTGGTGTAGTTCTTATATCTCCTAATTTTGAGATATTCCCCTCTGCTTCCAAATTGCATTTTGATAATAATAATAACATGGGTGAATATGAAGCTCTGTTACTAGGATTAGAAATGGCCAGACAGAAGGGATTTCAAAATATTAAGGTTCAAGGGGATGCGGAGCTGATTTTCAACCAGGTCAAGGGAATATATCAAGTAAAAAATGATCACTTGAGACATTACAGGAATAAAATTTTTGATAGTATAGAATACTTTGATGCATTCTCCATTAAGGCAGTTTAGAGAGATTATAACAACAAGGCTGATTCTTTGGCCGTGTTTGCATCCCTCCTTCTCCCTCATCCCTAGTTCAAATAAGATACATACACCATTGAGATTGTGTACCACCCCAGTATCTCGAATAATGTGGCTCACTGACAAGTGTTCAACGATGATCAACAAGTGTTGAATTTTCTAGAAAAAACTGAAAATTTTAGTGAGCTGTACTTCGAAGGTTTGGAATCAGATTTCCATGAATCTATCTCAGATCCATATCAAGAGGTTGATGGCGAGTTTATTCATCTTAAAGGAAACAAGATACCTAACGGCTTGGTTTCACTGGAGGGTTTGTTTGACAAGCATGACCATTTTATTCAAAACAAGAGACAAGTGGAAGGAGCTTCTTCCTCGGAAGTAGATCAAGTCAATCTAGGTTTGTTTGATCAAATTTAGATGGTGAATATTGGGAAATGTTGTTCCCCTGAGGAGAAAGAAAAATTCACTTCACTCCTAAAGAGATACATGGATGTCTTAGCCTGGTCCTATGTAGATTTAAAATCCTTCAAGCCCAAAGACATACAGCATAGTATTCCTTTGAAGCCTGATGTAAAACCTTACAGGAAGAAGAAAAGATATTACAATCCCAAGATCTCAGGGACTATCCTTGTGGAAATTCAAAAAATGTTAGATGCCAGAATTATTTTTCTAATCCATCACTCCACCTGGATTGCTAACATCGTCCCTGTCAGGAAAAAGAATGGAAAAATCTGAATTTGTGTTGATTTCCGGAACCTAAATCAGTCTTCATTAAAAGACAACTATCCCTTGCCTATCATGGATCAGGTGTTACAGACCGTTACTGGATCAGAAATGCTATCCAAGCTCGATGGATTTTCATGATATAATTAATTTTAGGTAGCTACGGAGGATCAACACAAGATGACTGTCACAACCCCATGGGGGACCTTTACTTACAGGAGGATGCCTTTCGGCTTGATCAACACCGGAGCCACCTTTCAAAGAGCTATGTACTTGGCATTCAGAGACCTGATGGGTAAAGTCATAGTGGTATATTTGGATGACTTGACCATTTTCTCTAAAACACAGAGTGATCATTATGATCATTTAGAGGAAGTACTCTTGAGATGAAGGCATCATGGGATTTCATTAAATCCCAAGAATTCCATGTTCGGAGTGACCGAAGGAAAGTTTCTGGGTCATATCGTAACTAGAGAAGGAACCAAAATCAACCCAGAGAGGGTAAAATCCATTGAGAGCCTTACCCTACCCATAAGTAAAACTGGAGTTCATTCCTTCTTTGGAAAGGTCAATTTCCTAAGAAGGTTCGTACCTAATTTTGCTAATAAAACCAAGGATATCCTTGGGATGATGAAAGGAAAAATTCCATTTCGATGTAGTACTGAAGGGAAGCTTGCATTTTATGAAATCAAAAGGGTAGTTGCTTACGCTCCTATCCTAGTATGTCCAAATTTCAAAAAATATTTCATCATGTACAACTACGCCTCTGCTCACACAGTGTTAGCCATCCTGATGCAGGAGAACGGGGAGGGCATTGAAGCTCCCATCACTTTTATGAGCTGTCCATTAAAGGAACATGAGCTAAAAATGTCACAAATTGAAAAGCATGCTTATGCAGTGGTATGAGTGGTGAAACATTTTAGGTACTGTGTGCTGAATTCTCATACCCTCGTTCTCATTTCCGACACCGTCGTTAAATCAATTTTGACTCAACAAGAGCTGGGGAGTCAATGAGGTACCTGGATAGATAAAGTTCAGGAGTATGACTTGGACATTAGACCTACCAAGTTGGTACGAGGAAGGGGCCTGTGCCAATTGATCATGGAAAACCATGCTGAAGTAGAATGTGAAAAGACCGAAGATACCTCTTCCAAGTTTCCCATGGTGCTTTTTGTGAGTACAACTGATGAATGGTACACAAATATTGCTTTCTTTGTGACTTATGGTGAATGCCGCCCACATTTAAGCCTAAAGGAGAAGAGGACAATCAAGTTAAGATCTACAAGATACCTCCTATGGGATAACGATATATATAAGAAAGGTATTGATGGTGTATTCCTATGCTGTGTTGATGAATCACTACAATTAAAGTTGTTAGAATCCTTCCATAGTCTAGCATGTGGAGGAAATTTCTCATCCTCTGTAACATCTTATAAGATCCTATGGGCTAGGTACTATTGGCCTACTCTCTTTCAGGATTCAGCAGAATGGGTGTCCAAGTGTGAAGTTTTTCAACATTTTGTTGGTCGTCCTAAGCTAGCAGCTCTTCCCCTGAAGCCCGTAGTGATTGAAGAACCTTTCCGCCAGTGGGGAATTGACTTCATTGGAATTTTGAATCCTACCTCTAGTGCCGGAAAAAATTACGTGCTAAATTCTAAAGACTATTTTACCAAGTGGGTGGAAGCCGCGCCAATCAAGCAAGTAACCTCAGAAGCCTTGTGCAAGTTCCTTAAAGAAAATATAATTGTCAAATTCGGTGTGGCTCACAAGATTGTGGCTGACAATGCCTCCAATTTCTCATCGCATGAGTTGACAAAATTTTGCTAAGGATTCAACATCACCTTGGCTCACTCATCTGATTATTATCCCTAAGGAAATGGGCAAGCTGATTCCAGCAACAAGAACCTGGTTACCATAATTAGAAAGCTAGTAGATGAAAACCAGAAGACATGGCATAAAACATTGTATGATGCATTGTGGGATGATCATATTACCCCAAAGTGAGCTATAGGAATGTCTCCTTTTCAAGTACTGTATGGGATTGATGTTGAGATACCTATCTTAGTAGAGTTTCCAGCCTTACAGTTGGCCAAAGCAGTCGAAGATGTGACCTTTCAAAATTCTATTGAAAAAAGGGTTATGTACCTAGCAAGGCTAGAAGAGGAACGGAGCAAGGTGGTTGATCACATTGTAGATCATCAAAGAAAAGTAAAGAAATTTTTTGATAAGAAATCAAGGGAACATAATTTCCAAATTGGAGACCTGGTGTTGCTTGGGATAAGAGGAGGGAGTAGAAAGGAATGCACGAAAAGTTTGATTCTTTGTGGAAAGGACCTTTTAAGATCCATCAGTTGAGTGGTGAAAATAGTTTCCATATATCATATCTTGATGGAGAGTTACTCCCTTTTCCTTTCAGCGGCCAACATCTAAAGTTGTTCCATCATTAATGCAAGATGCTCTTTTGCATTGTACATACTTTACTTTCTGTCATGTGTTTTCTTTTAGTCTTCTTCCTTTCCTTTTTTTGTTTTTCGGTTTTCTTCTTTTCTGAATCCATAGCCCAATGGATAAAGCCAGAGATTCTAAGTTCTCTTCCTTTGATATCACAAAGAAAGTCTCCAACTAGAACCAGTTGTTATCTCATTTTTGATTTTACGCCAAAAATAAGATAACCCTAAGAAATTTTTGAGTTGGTTTTCCATGAATGCCCTTTTAGAGAGATAATTGGGTTTTCGGGTTTTAATAGCAAGACTACATGTGTTTTGGATGCTTCATGTTGTGTGTTCCCCGAAACTCGAAACCCACATCTAGTAAGTCTTTTAGGTTTACGGTTCTTCCGAGCATCGGAACATGCCTTTGTCAAAACATGCTTCATGTCACATGTCTTCTGATCCTCGAAGCCCGATTTACTCCTTTGTTTCAGGTTTGTGGGTCTTCCGAGAATTGGAACATGCCTTCGTCAAAACATGCTTCATGTCGCATGTCTTCCAATCCCCGAAGCCTGATTTACTCCTTTGTATCAGGTTTTCGGGACCATCAAGCATCATGCTTCATGTCGCTTGTTTCTCACAACCCGAAACCTAAATTAATACAAAATCCTTTGTGTCAGGTTTCCGGATGTCCCAAGCATGCTGACATGGCATTAATGCCGAGTTGTTGGGTAGTTAACACGTGTCAACTAAAGTGTATTAAATGTGAAATTTTATATAAATATTTGGATTTCCATGCCATTTTTTACCAGACGTACTTTTTACCTCGTGGATTTTCATGCATGCATCTTCGACCCAGAAACCCGAATTGTGTCTGTGCCTGATCGCATTGCTCATTTTTTATCATTTTTCATTTTTATTAAAGGTATTTTCCTTTATTCTTTGTTTGTGGAATAATTGTGTAAAGGTTTCTTCCAAGTTTCTATCTTTTTCTTACTGGGGTTATTTGGTTTTTATCTTTTCCATTTTAGGGTTGTTTCCTATCAGGTTTGTGTTTTAGGGTTCCCCCTTTGGAATGATCACTTTATTTTATTCCCTAAAATGTCATTCTAATTAAAAAAATATTTGGGATATCAATAGTGAAGAAGAACTTGCATGTTTCAACCTAACAATTACCCAATTCCTTCTTTTCAGGTTTCGCAAGATGCTTTGCAGTGTTCAAAACCCATAAAGTATCAGAAAGTTTAAGGTGTCAGACATTTCAATAATTCTGGCATCCTCCCAGTGTGTCAGAAATTTCCATCATTCCGGCATCCTCCGAGTGTGTCATACATTTCCATCATTCTGGCATCCTCCCAGTGTGTCATGTTTTTCCATCTTTCTGACATCTCTAGTGTGTCACATTTTCCGAAGTGTTCAACACCTTCTAATTTCTGCAACTCTCCTCCTTTGAAATTCCTCATGTCGGACCCTGGTTCATCACAAGATAAGACTGAAAAATTAGGGAGGATGAAGTACAAATTTAGGAAGGTGGAGTCTCCCTCCTACATTGATTATAATTATGACATCTAGGATACAGAGCTCAAAAACATAGATATGGAGGATTTTTGGAATAGGGTCAAGAGCTCTTCCCAGAATCCATGGATGAAATCAATAGTTGGCAGTGGTCTACTCCTTGTAGTAGGTTTCCATATGTCTGATTAGTGCCCTGATTTCATCTTATCCTGTGCTTAGAACTATGACTCTGCTTCTCATTCTATGAAAAATCAGGTGGGAGAAGTTGTAATCAAGTTGGACAGAGGTTACTTCGATGACCTTCTCAAGCTACCTAATTTTGAGGAATATGGAGATGTGGATCTCAAGACACCCAAAAATCTTGGCACAATGATCAGGAGGATTGCATCAAGCACATGAATAAGAAGTTCATAATCAAAGCCAAACCGGCTCTTTCCAGGTTCCCAAGACTTGTTCCTAAAAGTGATTTCATTCAGGAAATCAATGATATCATTATTCTGTTGAGTCGGGTTTTTGGTTTCCCTAAATCAAATGTTTTCCAAGGATGGATGTACCAGTTCATGATCATTATTAAGAAGAATCAACAGGGAATTGATTGGGGTACTCTTATCAGTAACGAGATAGATCATCAAATGAAAACAGTCCTATCTACAGGGAAGTTTTATATGTCCTCGTATGTCACCTATGTAGCGGCCGGCATGAGGAACTATCTTGGATTGGACACCAAGGGTAACAAGATAGTGGAGCATGTTTATCAATATTTTCCTCAGCTAATAAGAAAAGGGTCTGAAGACCAATTCAGAAGGGTAAACGATGCCTTCTTTTATGAGAACATTTGCAGGTTAAACCCCGAACTGAGGAAAATGAGAGCTCTGATGAGGCATTGGATAAAGTTTCAAAATGGGGTTGTGTCTTCTTGTAATTTAAGAAGTTCACATATCTTGGAGTAGTCATGTGCGCAAGGGATCCTTTCCATTTTCCCATATATCTAGGGGACAAACTAATCTTGATGGAGTTGGTCAGGAAATTGTTGTATTTTCACAAATTCCAACAGAGTAAACACAAGGCTGATATATCTTTCCCAATTTCTATTAGAAGGTATACTTGTTCAATGGTGGTGAAAGCTAAAACCGTTGTTCATGAGCTTCAAGATAATTTGAAGAAGCACATGAATCCCTGAGACGGGTTTGATTTTTGAGGAGTCCTTAAGGCATATGGAACTCTACACCTGCACGTGCCAAGCATAGAAGACATCTAGATTGATTTACGTGATGAGGTTGCTGTCTGAAGAAAAGATCATAGCAGGTTGACAATTACTGAGATTCAGAAAATTGAGCTCGCTGACATACCAGAAGCTACTGGTGATAATTAAAGTGTTCTGGATCCTTCCTATGATGGATTGAACGAAGATCAATATGTTTTCCCACCTATGGATTGGTTTATCGGTGAAAAATCCTCCATTACAGATAGATCAGCCTTGATTCTTGCACGCACCAAAGCAAGGCTCGCCTCTTGGGGAATGAGTTTCAAAGAAGATTATTTTTTAAAGTTGGTTGCTGCAGAGGCGGGGCACTCCAAAAAGGAAAACGACAAAAGCTCTTCTAAGGGACCTAGAAAGGTCAAGTTTGTCAAGAAGAGAAGAGAACAAGAAACCTCTTCAATTGTTACTCTAGTTGAAATGGTGAATGTGTAAGAATCACCAACACCACCAGAAATAGGAGAAATTTCTTTGGAAAGAGAAGTAAGCTATCCCCTAGTTTCACCATTTGTTGACTGCCCAACTGAAGTGACCTTATCTCTTGCATCTGAGGCTTTGGCGTCAAGATCTACGCTTCCTCCTTCACAAGCACTTCTACCTCCTCTTTCCCCATCTAGTTCATTGGTCATGGCCAGCATTTTCTCTGGAATCTCACCCCTCTCTATTGGGACCAAAGTAACTACCAAAATCCCCCTCCTGTGCCTCTTTTCACTGAATCTACTACCACATTGGTAACTATCCCCACTCCACCAGTGGATCCCTCTCACCCTGAAAGTATGATACCAACTTCTACAATAATGGAAACTCCCTCTGACACACCTCAATGGTTACTTGAGAAAACTCTGAGGAAAATGAAAGTGGTTATACCCATACCAGCCTTTGATTTTAGTTCACTCAAGGCTTCTACTACTAAATCAGCCAAGAAACCCAAAATAGTTTCAAGGGTTTTAGTGGACGCTTTGGGGCATAAGTTTGCAAAGATCGCCACTCCCGCAACTGAAAAAACCAAAGAGGACATAACAACCTCTGACTATCAGATAACCAGGGTGGCCCTAGGAGAAGTGACAACAGAAGGAGTACAACAGGATGCACGAGATGCTATGAACGTGTTATGCCAGAAATTAAAGGAAACAAAGGACAACAGAGATGAGCTTAAAAGAAAGGTGGAGCAGTTAACTAAAGTATTGCTTAAGATCTCAAAACCCCTTGAATCCATACCATCTTCCTCTCTCCCTATCGGATTTGATTTCTCATCTGTGCCTATAACTGAGAAGATTAATGAAAAAGGAAGGGTGGTCGATGAGTGGACCCAAAGGCTGCTCCAACAGGGGAAAGAAGTGATTCAAGACACCGTAGAAGTTTAGCAATCCTTGGGGAATATACAGAGTGATGGGGAAAATATGGATGATGAATTCTCTCAAGAAATTGGACACCTTGATTTGAATTTCGAAGCTCTCCAAGTACTAAAGCAAAGCCCATCACGCATCTTGATAGAAGAAGGTGTCATCCCTCATGCAGATAAACATTTTCAGCTGACCAAAGCCATCAGGTTTATGGTAAAAATTCTCAACGAAGCTTGTGGTAAATTGAGTGAATCAAGAGATCAGTTGATTGATGGAAAGAGAAACCTAGAAGAGGAACTACTGAAAATCTATGTAAATATCAAGTGGAAACTCGGGCATCCTACCAGCTGATGATATTTTCAAACAAATCCAAGAATTAATTTAGCATGAACCAGCTCACGGATTTGGCATTGAAATCATTGACAGGTTTGTAAAGATTGAACATTCTTTGGAGGCCTTGAGAAAACTCAACAAAAGATTGAGAAAGCTTCTCGGTAATGCCAGTGACACTCATGAAACATGTGACGTCTTGAGTGATCATTCTACTGCGCCTAATGAAAATGAGATGTAAGGTATAATCCAGAAATTCCAAGAGTTTCAGAAGAAACAGGCTCAGCTAGAAGAAGAGAAAGATGAGGAAGAAAAAGATGATGATTCAGACTAAGTCTTGATTCGACATGTCTTTCCAATTTTGAAATTGACATGTCTTTTTCATTTCTGTTTCATCACATAGGAAGTAAATTTTGACTTGGTCTCCTGTGTGAGAGTCAAAGAAAAATAGGATTCTTGCTAAAAAACTATTTTATAGGGTTTATCCTATTTTCTCTCAACTATTTTTATTATAAATAAGGGATGTACATACATTCCAAAGGGTTGAGATTTTTGGAAGATTGAGAACTATTGTGAAGAAGAAAAACTTTTTGTTTTCTTTTTATCATTTGAGGAATAGAAGTTGATGCTATTTTACAAACTTTTTGTTGTGAGATGTACCATTCTTAAGATATTGTTCTTACGTTTGTAATCTTAAGTTATTATTTTTTTAGCATCTTGATGTTTCTAATAATTTTAGACATTACATTTGTTATCTAAAGCTCATATGATTATTTCTTGCTCTGTGTTTACTCGAAAGAAAATACGTTCCTCTCATTTTCTTTCATTGTGTTTTTTCCATAATAATAATTTTCAACCCAGTCCATTTATAAAGACAGCATCTTCATATAAGTGTGGATATGGATTTCGGGATTCTATCCCAACCCCAATGGTTAGATTAGTGTGAATATTGTACGCATTATTTTTATTGTGTTTTAGATTAGTAATAAACAGGTAGCCTCACCTGTCATTGAGGAGGGATTGTTCTTAAGATATTGTTCTTATGTTCGTAATCTTAAGCTATTCTTTGTTTAGCATCTTGATTTTTCTAATCATTTCAGACATTACATTTGTTATCTAAAGCTCGTATGATTATTTTGTGCTCTGTGTTTACTCAAAAGAAAATACGTTCCTCTCATTTTCTTTCATTGTGTTTTTTCCATAATAATAATTTTTGACCCAGTCCATTTATAAAGACAACATCTTCATATAAGTGTGGATATGGATTTTGGGATTCTATCCCAACCCCAATGGTTAGATTAGTGTGAATATTGTACGCATTATTTCTATTGGGTTTTAGATTAGTAACAAACAGGTAGCCTCACCTGTCATTGAGGAGGGATTTAATCCCATGTATTGTGGTTGAATCTCATATTTTGACTTGACAAAATATCCAACCAACAGATCTACATCCCAATATGAAAATAAGTGACAAAGTATGTGACTAGATGGTGCAACATGTGGGACCCGTGAAACACGTAGTATATCGGCCCTCTGAAGAGTGTCCTGCTCATCCTGAGAAAGGGCATCAAGTACTACGAGAAGACAATCACACACACTCTCTCGGCTCCATCTAATATACTCCTCATTCACCTGCATACACCCAAAAACACACGAAACACAGTAAGTTAGTATCCAAATGACATTAGAAAAATTGTGAAAACACATAAGAATGCTAAAAATGCAAAAGCAAATTTAAATAAGTATTATTTATGCATTCTGAGTAGAACCACCGCCCTAAGTAGAGTGGCAGTTTTGTATTCACCCCCTTAAAGGTGCCGGTCTTATAACCACTGCCCTGATCAGGACGGCGGTCTTGTAACTACCACCCTGCTCAGGGCGGCGGTCGTGTCTCGAAAACCCACGTGAATTATGTGCCCTAAAAATGCCTAAAAAGAAAAATAAAGACTATTTTGATTAAAACAAAGCCTTCCCAGTATGCGCCCCCCCTAGACTAACATTTTCAAAAATAATCCCCCAATGACAAAGTTTTCATCATTTTAACATTTTGGGGATAAAAATGATAAATCAAGAAAAACTAACCTCTGATCTCGTAGGTCAGTGTTCTGCTTGTGGAGGCATGATCACGATCTCTTCACAAAAATTTTGACTATACTCACATGAGAAACCATCACCATGGGTCCCAGAGCTCAAAATCAACCAAATCAACACGTGAAAATGAATATGAAAATGGGCCCACTTTTACATATATAGCAACCTGACCTCTTTTGAATGCCCTTTTCGGAGGTTTGGAGCACCGAAGGAGGTAAGTTCTTATCCCCACACAAATGGTACATCCTCATTTCATATTATTTTAGTATTTATTCTTTGATCTATTTTGTCTATTTGCACTTGAGGCCTCTTTTCATTTTGCAGGTGGCAGAATTCTTGGATGGCATCATTCCGACACATGGACGTATCAGGTATAACTTCTAAGTTCCCATTTTCGGGACCGCCATACTCAGACTCACCGTTTTATGCCTCTTCATGGCTAATACGATTCTCTGAGGGGGCAATATGTACATACCAAAAATTGTAGGGTACTGCACTGCTAGAAAAACGTTACACGTGCCCCAATGATGATACAGGTCTCCTCACAAGGTGTTTGGGATCCAGAAAAGATCTCCAATTATATTTTAACATCCTGCATACCTCACTTAGCCCCTGCGTGCTTTGCTTTTTCCTTCCCCCTCCTTTTCTTTTCTTTTCGATATTTAGTGACAAAACCACCGCCCTACCTGGGCGGCGGTCTTGACACCACCACCCAAGTAGGGCGGTGGTCCTTCACGCATTTTCCATAATGCTCTTTTAACATGACTCATGTAAATGTTCAACGTTTATCATCTTTTTTTCACTACCTTTTCTTGTATTTATGATTTTTGTTCCCTGGAATAGTGTTTTAGCATTGTTTATGGTTTAAGAGATCAATTTGGTTTTCACCTTTGGGTAAATGGGATTCTATAAATAGCTAGCTTGTGCTTAAGCAAATGGACCCTCAAATTTGCCTTTGAATTTCTCATTTCAATAGCTTAGCCTTTCTATTTTGTTTAGGATTCATAGTTTCATTTGTTGTATGCATGGTAGTGTTGTTTAGCTGTTAGAAAGCCACATGTTCTCTTTGTGCAAGTGCTGTTATTATTTCATCCCATCAATTGGAGTAGGATAGTTTGATTTTTAGTAGGAAGCGATTAAATTTGTAGGTTCTTCTCGTCGAATAAGATAGTTTCAGGTTCTAGACGTTTTATGTTGCATGACTCGCAATAAATCCCGCTAGGAATTACATAAGCCAAGCTCTGTTCTCTTGTGCTATTCCTCTCCTACTCGCATTGTATTCAGTCTACATCCTAAGTTTCCTTTGTTCCAGTATCTACTTCTATTAATGCTAGTGTTACATGCTTTTCTGGATCCATGTGAGCAAAAAGGAACGAGGAGATCACACTGAGGGGACAAGGCCACACACCATCGGATTCACCACTATTCTATAAAATCTAGGTTTAAGATTTCAAAAATTCTAGTTAAAGCATATCAAATAGCCGATCATTTCATTTTAGTTAATTTTACTTTCGATATTGCCAGGAAAGTTGTGGGGATTGATAGTTTCTGAGAAACTATGATTCACTCCTCACTCCTGAGGTAGGATCGAGATTCTTTCAAATAGATTAGATCAGTTATTTGGTTACTTAGAATAGATTCACAACTACACATACAAGAAGCTATACTCAGCTGCTTTGTTTGTTTTAATATTGTTATTAGTTTAGTTGTCAATTTCTATATATATTAGATAATTGCTCTTTTAAAATTCTGTTTAGTAGCTTATCAAAATGTAATATTTAGAAACATACATAGATATATCTTGCGTAGTCGATTTATTCTGTCATTAATTAGCTTTATATCATTTCCTTTTGCATGACAATCACAGGACCTGAAGAGCCCAGAGAATACATATTCAAGTCTATCATGCCTCAACCCAATCTTGTCACAGTAATAACCGATATAGACCAGAATCTTAGAATCCAAGTCTTCCAAACAGAAACAAACTTACAACAGATTAGCTTGAAGTTAAGAGGGTTAAACATAGAAGACGACCAAGTGCACATATTCTGGTCAAACCAGCCAGACTACATGTTACCTTAGATAAACATCCACATGACTGTAGAAGGGCTTGAAAGAGAACAAACATTCGGTTGTGACCTTTTGGTCCCATAGCTAGATGCAAGAGATATTATCACTAATATAGACACTAAATTAAGAATTCAGGTTGCAAGAACACCTGCAATATACTCTGAAAAGATTACACAATTGTTAATTCTAAACATAGAAGCCAAAAAGGCATACGACTATTGGATACTAAGGATTAGGGACTGATTCCACACATGACCATAGTAGGTCCACAACAACCACGAATCTATGGTTGTGATCCACAAATCCCACAACCCAACGAGTCCACAAGTCAATCTGACGTTGACGCTAGCTTATGCACATTAGTATTTAGATCCACTCCACTTCCACCTATCATAATCACATATATATCCTTGTTGGATATAGCAGGTAACGAAGCTAAGGATTTCTGGACTAGACCAGAGAATCACCCGTAGAGTCCACTATATCCATCATCCCTCCTATGACCCTTTCTGGAGATATACATGAAATAATCCCAGGTCATTTTCCTCGTATCCCATAACCTATAGATCGGATCACACCAGAGCTCGATATTGATTGGACCCTTCGAGCAGTCATCCTCACTGATCGATCCATCATGCCAGTTTAGGTTAGGAGGGCCTTCTTTGCCTTAGATTCATATATTCCATTAGTGTGTGTCAAAGATATAAGATTTTCTAACTATTTTACCCATACCCCATGTATAATCCATCCCCATTGGCTGTCTCAGCATGACCTCGGGAGGTCAGGTGTGAGGAATATTCACTTGTAGATTCCCATGCTCATCTGTCACTTTTCCATCGTACAGTTACCGTCAACCTGCCTATGCACAATCTGGGTCACCGTCAACCCAGACCAAGTAACCTTTCATTTATAGTTCTTTCAATCAAATTAGATCTTAATTATTCTCAGACTTTGTAATACTTATATTTCTACAGGTTATCTACTATTTTATCCTTTACTTCAATCTCTCTTTAAAAAGTGGGTTGACATCCACCAAGGAAGTTAATGCTTCTTGGGTCCACATCATCAGGTAACCCCACATAAATCCATCTAATCAATCCCATTTCATTTTATTTAATTTATAGGTCATGAGCTATAACAAGGATCCATCACTACTTTGCACCCATTCATCCATCACATCATGGTAGAGGTACTACAAATGCTCCATGTTATTAGTTGATAGTTTCGTTCATTACTAGTTCATTCAATTGATTAGGAATGAAGAAACTTGTCAAACAATTGGATTTCTGGAGATTCAGGAGTCAACATCGGGATGGAGTTTGGGGTTTCACAGGTTCAAAATTCAGAAACACGTCAGGGTATTTAAGTACATTGAGCGGCTCGAGGTCTAAATTTTGAAGTTCTTAGTACGGGGTTTAGAGCTTTATCTCAGTAGGTATCAGAGGCCGCCATGAGGACTTGATGCAGGATGTCATTTGGAGTCTGAAGTCTGAAGTATGAGTTTGGTCGATAGGATTCAAAGTGCGCAGCTGAGTCATTCTAGAAATCTCCATTTTTAGACTTCGGGGAAAGGTGTATTGGGTCTCAAAGATGCGTTGGTTATGGACTCAATGGTATATCATGCATCAGAGGTCAAGTACATTTTGTGGGTACACATTGCAAGAAGCGGGGAACTCACTGAGGTATTGGGCGAGGTGTTTTCGGAGGTTCCAATGCATGCAATGGGGAACTTGGGGGAGCTAGCTTGCCGAGCTAGTAGCGAGATGGAGGGTGAGCTAGGAAACCACATCATCCAAAAAAAACCCCTTTTTGTGAATTTTTACCCCGTGGGTACCCCCAAAACATCAAATGTCTCCCCGGAAAATATTAAAACATGAATTTTAAAAAATGGAGAAAAATACATTAATGATGCATTAGGGGGCTTTCTTATTCAACAAGATATTTTACAATAGGAATGGTCATTTTTGTAGGGGTCCCATAATTTACTACATGCATGCCTAAAAATATGGATCTCACTTGTCCTCCCTCTCTCACTTAAAATTCTATTTATTGTAAAGGGGAATATCTTTATAGTTTTTGGACATTTCTCATCTGATTTCTCCCTTCTTCTCATATGGGTCATTTATAGAGATTGAAGCCTTCTCTTCTAAGCATTGTAATGGGATCCCATGCCTTTATCTTCTATAATGATTTATTGTGCAATATTTTAGAGCAATAAAACCGATGTTTTTGGTTATTTCTCTATCATTTCCTTATTTTTTGTTGTTTTCTCTTGTCTTTCATCATGCTTATAATTGTTTTGTGCATTCTCTTATTTCCATTACATGTTTAGATGATGTTGTGCTTATGGGAATGTTGTGTTAAATGTCATTGTGGTGTTTTATGCTTGTTTATCCTCTCTACACTCATTTTCCTTCATTTTCATGTATTGTAAACTATCCAACACCCTGTTTTCTTTGTGCTATAACCACCTTAGTGTAGTATTTCATTCTCCATAATCCATTGGAAATCATAAAGTAAGATTAGTTAGTTGTATTTCTTGCATTAGGATTTGTGTATTGTCTATAATAGGAAGAAGAACCAACTTTCTCTAAAGAGTTCTCTCAATTTAATGGTCCCACACATAGAGATAACTCCATGTTACCCAGTTACATCAATTTCCCAGACAATTCATTTTCAAGCAATTCATAGGGTGTTGTAATTCAGTGATAACATAAATTTCTATCTAGGAGGTTTCATGACACATTATTAAATTTTATAGACACCCGTTCGAGAATTCTATATGCCTATTAGATTTCACCTCCAAACTATAACCATAACACTCACTTCCTTTATAAACCTACACTCAAGATAAGCCTCAGGACTGTGTTTGGATGTCCCCTGTAAAATGTCAAGCGTAATCAAATTTTTGACCATTGATAACTCAATATTTCTTCACTAATGGTTATAGAACATGTTAAGAAGAGGTGTATTGGAGACAAAAATCTAGGGTTAAATGGCTTTAAAGATGGGTATTGGAATACTAAATTCTTCCACTTCTCTACCACTTCAAGAGCTAATATCCTAAATATTAATGAGATAAGAAGTGAGAATGGGGAGATCTACACGGATAGTAGGGATATCAATGCCTCTATAATATATTACTTCAAAGAGATTTTTAAATAGGTGAAAATTTCAAAGGAGTTGGTTTCAAAATAAAGTCCTAGATATTTTCTAGAATGTTATCACCCATCTTGAAAATAGAGATATCTTAAGGAGCTCCCTAGAGGAGGAAATCCATTTTGCAATATTTGATATGGAACCAGATAAATCTATAGGGATGGATGGCTTCCCTGTCTTTTTATTTAAAAAAAATTAGGAGGTGATAAAATATGAGGTCATTGAAATGGTCCAAGATTTTTTCAACAATGGTCATCTTTTGAGGCAAATGAATAACACTTTCCTTGTCCCTGTACCGAAATTTTTTGGAGCCAAGGAGGTTAAGGATTTTAAACCTATAAGCATGTGCAACACTGGCTATAAAATTTTGACTAAAATCATAGCTAGGAGGATTCATATGGTTATTCCTAACATTATCTCTAAGAAATAGGGGGATTTTGTTATGGGAAGGAAAATTATAGATAGCACTATTGTGATTCAAGAGTCCATCCATTCCATTGAAATCTCTGGAAGATCATAAATGTATCTCAAGTTGGATATGCATAAATACTTTGATAGGATAACATTGTATTTCCTCCAGGCCATCTTGTTAAAGGTGGGTTTTGATAACTTCCTGGTAAATATGATTATGACATGCATATCCATTGTTATTTTCTTGGTTTTGGTCAGTGGAAAACTAGAAGGTTTCTTCGAAGAAGGTAGAGGGCTGAGACAAGATGATCCTCTTTCAACTTTCCTTTATGTCATAATGGCTGAATCCTTGAGTAGAATATATCAACGAGCCATGGTTTCAAACAGTATCTAGGGTATTAAAATATCTAATGATCTTCCCTCTATCCACCTCAATTAGTTTTTGGATGATAAATTTATGATGGGTAAGGCCTCTATCCATGAGGCCTCCAATTTTAAGGTGGTTCTTAATGATTATGAACAGGTTTCAGGACATATGGTTAATTTCCATAAAAGTGTTGTTTTTTCATTAATGTGGAGAATTAGATTCAAGCTAGATTATCTCACATCCTAGGGTACAAGATTAAGCATTTACCAAATTATTATTTGGGTATGCCCCTGATCCATAAGAATCCTGAATTCATAGTTTGGAATGCTCTTCCTGAAATAGTTAATAGTAAACTCTCATCTTGGATGGGTCTCTTACTCTATCAGGCTGGTAAGATTAAAATTCTCCAAAGCTCCCTTTGTGGCATTCCCATTTATGTGATGTCTCTTTTCATGCTCCCTACAAAAATTAAGGAAGCCTTAGAGAAAATCTGGAAGATATTCCTTTGGATGGGAGCTGGAGAGAAGAAAAAATTACCTCTTGTGGCCTGGGAAAAATTCACAAAACCAAAGATTTATGGTGGATTGGGGTTAAAAAATATTTCTTTTATGAATGAGGCCTTAATTTACAAGGTGGGTTGGAGGATTTCTAGAGAGGAAGGTCTTTGGGTGTAAATTATAAAGATGAAATACTTGAGGAATATAGGAAGAATGGAATCATTTTTTAATGAAAATAATCTTCCTAGAGGGTCTCCTTTTTGGAATTATTTTGTGGCCTCCAAAGAAATCTTAACCAAAGGTATTATATAGGAGATAGGCAAGGGTTCTAGAATCAGTTCTTGGTATGAAAATTGGATTGAGGATTCCCCCTTAGATAACCGAGAAATCTTGAAAGGGGTTGCACAGTTCTACAAGGAAACAAGAAAATTTTAGATTTGAGAATTTTGGATCCAGGAAGATTTTTTCAGATGGAAAACCATTTAACCTCCTCCATATTTTGATTGTGACATCCAAACCTTTCAGGCTCTCAATAAGAAATTAGGGGTTTCCAAATCCCCATGTTCTAAACCAAGGAGGATTCCATCAAATGGAAAGAATAAAATTCTAGAGTTTTCTCTGTGAAATCCACCTACATGTTAAATTTCAAGACTGATTTACACAAGGACTATTGGGGTAACATCTGGGTGAAGGATATTACCCCTAAGGTTAATATCTTTCTCTGTCTGGCTTCCCAAAATAAAATATTGACTGTGGATAATCTCAGGAAAAGGGGAATGAAGCTTCCTAATAGATGTATTCTTTGTAGGAAGGAGGAGGAAAGTGTCAACCAAAACCACCTTCATTGTTCCTTCTCCCATGATGTCTTTTCTTCTATTATGGATCTGTTCAATATCTAATCGAATTTTCCATTGACGATTGAAGACTGTTGTTTTTAATGGGAGAGTCCCTTCTATTTTCCCATTTTGATCTGGGCCTGGAATATTACTCTCCCTCATTTTTGGGGGGTTTATGGAAGGCCAGGAATGATTGCATCTTCCAGGATTAGAAATCTCTTCTCTTGAAAGTTAGAAGAAAAATTTTGGCTTCCATTAAGGAAAACATTAAACTCTTTAAACTCAAATTCAAGAAACTTTACCCAAAAAGTGAGCAGAAAGTTCTTGACAAGTTTTCCCTTGGACCGGTGAAATTGCACAAACCAAAAAATAATTCCAGATGGATTAGGCTTGTGGAAAATGTTGTTAAGTTGAATTTCGATGGAGCTTCAAAAGGTAATTTGGGTCTTACTAGGGGAGGGGTAATTTTAAGAAATAGTGAATGATATTGGTTGTGTACTTACACGGCTCCATTAGGTCGGCAAAATAAAAACATGGCGGAAGCTAGAGCTCTTCTTTAGGGGGTTTTGTTGGATAAATAAAAAGGCTTCAAGGAAATACAGATTGAAGGTGATTCTCTCATCATAATTAATGCCCTTAATAATCAGGATTCCATTAATTATTCCATAAGAAATATCCTCAATGATGTTAAGGAAACTTCAAAAACAATTTTAAGGGTTTCTTATAATCATACTTTGCGTAAAGGGAACAAATATGCAGATAAGATGGGTAATTATAGAGCCATTAGAATTGATTACAAGATATTTTTGTAAAAATGATGAATTACCCATGAACATTAATGAAACCATTAGTAGAGATAGAGGGCACTAAGTTTTATGATGTTGGCATGAGTGAGCTCTGAGGCTATGAAAGCTTATTTAATATCTTTTTTTCCATGATTTCTCTTAGTGTGAAAGGGGTTATGATTTTGAGAAGTGGTAGAAAAAAAAGGAAGTTTAGACTTGTGGGGGTGATAGGATTATAGTTGAACCTACTAGCTAGAGCATTGAAGCTTTTAATTAGCATCTATGGAACAAGCTTAAGATTGGGGATTTTAGTTATTTAATAGCCAAATTACATGGTCACGACCCCTACCTGTCAAGGGATTTTGGAAAAGCTTAGAAAGAGGGTAAGTTTGAGGTCATAGGTATGGAAATAGAGGTTTTTGATTCCACCATTACCCTGGTGATGAACATGAAAATGGACGGGCTCAAAAAATTTAAGGACAAAACCTTCAAAGAACATGAAAATGAGTTGTTCTTCATGGGTAAGGAAAGGTGCTCTTTATTTACGGATGGTATCACCAGGTTGTGTATTCTAGGAATATGGAGAGATGTGTGCCTTCAAATCATGAAGTATATAACTATGGAAGGAAAATATCAAAAAATATATACCCACCATATGACCCTTCTGAATATGTTCCGCCACAAGGTCATGGTGAGAATCCCTTTCTTCCTGTTTATTTCTTTGACTAAATCTTTGATGGATTTCTAGCAGGAGAAAGATGAGATTCCTTTGCATGAAGGGCTCATCCTTTTGCTATTTGAAAATGGGAAACCTATTCTAAACTATTCTTTGAAAGATACGGTGGAAGAGTATGACCTCACTCGCATGTAATGCCTTACTAAGATGAAGGTTGGGAAATACAAAAATGTGGGGGAGGATTTAGGTAAAGAAATGGGTGAGGAAGGTTGTGGGGAAGAGAGAACCTAAATAAAAATGAATTGGGATGGTAATTTAAAGGGTTTCAAGGATTTAAGTAGAAAGGTTTTTAGTATATAGAGGGTTTGCTTCAGGTGATGGAGGAAACTAAGGTTGGTCAAAGGGAAACTATGTTGGATGTCATTAATGCTTCTAAGTAAATAGTCTCTTCTTAGGTGAAGTCCAAGAAAAATTTTCTAGAGCTGGAGTACCAGGTCAAAAAGATGAGTGACATGTTGGAAGGGATGGAGGAGGGCACTAAAAATGGAACATTAACTTGTGCATCAGTAGCTCTGAGGAAGATATAAATATCAATGGTGCTGAGGGTGTCGAGATCAAAGTCAATCATGATGGGAGCAGTGAAGGATCTCCTAAAAAATAGCTAGTGTTTACTAGACTGTTGGTAGAATTTTGGCGAACTTCTGTAGTTTTGATGTTTTGGAGACGGTTCTCTTTCTCTTTGTTTTTCTCTCTTTGGTTCAAAGTCATGATATTCAATGTAATAGTTAAGCATGTTTAACTCATTTCCTAGACTTTTCCATTTCCTTATTATTCGTGGGTTTTTGTTCCTCTTTTTGTAACGGCCCCTGGGAGCCAAACCCTATTTTTACCTTATATAATAAAAAAATTTACTTCCAGATTTTATGAAAAAATTCTTTGATTAGACCCCTCAAAAGTCATGCCCTAGAAAATCCCAATTGAGTAATAAATAGTAATCCGAGAAGGATTCTTTGGCTATAAAATCAATTACACTTCTATTTAAGGATCTAGTTTTGTCCTAAATTCCTATCTTGATCCCCTCTACAATATTATTATAGTAGTGTTGAGATTGACATAAGGTTTTTTAAGTTTCCACAAGCTTTTATGACAAGCATACATGCACAGGATAAATATGGAACCCTTAATGCTAATATAAGGAGGTAGGATTTGTTTCAATGTATAAGAACTTATCAAAGACTTGTGATTAACTCATCCACTCTTATTAACTATTTTATTTGTGCTCAATCTCATTACTCACAAAAATCTCATTTTTTTCACTTTCTAATGCACAGTCACATTCAAACATTGCTCATTCAACCAATTTCTATAAACCACCATAAGAAATATCACTCCTAGGGCATGAAAAATAGTATTCATTCATTTCTAATCATATGCTCAACATAAAAAGTAAAATCAAGAAAACACTTCAAAGGAAATTATCATCTTAGATCATTCGAGCACAATTTAACTACCATTCCACAATTTTCCATATCAAGCTTTGTATTTATAACACAAGGAAATTGGTTTTTTCCTCCAACATACTCCCTTCAATAACTATGATCAACCTTTGACATGTAATTAAAGACAAACACCTCAAGTTTTGAACTCAACCTATGAAAGATAATATATTCTAAAATTAAAACAGAGTATCCTTATTTTTTGATGATTTTTTTCTTACAAAAACTAGTTTGCTCCTTCCTTTTTCACATTCCTTAGTTTTCTAGCTTGAGGAACACCATCTCCTCTGTCTTCTCATTTTTACATATCTATTTTGTAACCCATATTTTATTATCAAAGACCATGTGAAAACTAGCAACATGTAATTTCATATATTCATCACCATATGTATATTTCTTACAAGCGTGTCATATTATCCTTCTCCTACTATGAGGAATGAATTCAAAATCAGATTCCTACTTCCTATACTTGAATTCCCTCTTCATGTAACTTATTTTTCTAGTCTAAACTAAACCCTTACACTCCATGATGACTCACCATTTTAGAATTTAATTGCCATATTTTTTTAAACATGGTTCCATACATCATTTTTCATCTCTTTGTAAATTAAGACTCCTTTTTAGCATGTCTACACCTCCTAGTAACTTATAATCACTCTTATAAGTTTGAAATTTTGATTGAAATGTTTTAGAGGGAAATACCAATGTGAGAAAAGTTTAATTTACATAGGCTTCACATGGGCTCTAATGATTCCTATGTCTTATTAATATCTCTTAGACACCTCAATAGCTCAAAAATCAATACTAGAAGAAGATTTTACTGCTATGATGCTCCATTTAATGATGCCCCTACATCAAGATGTTTGTCATGTGTTTATGGGTAGGCCATAGTAGTATTATAGGAAAGAAGTGCATGATGGGAAGAAAAATACCAACACTATTGTAGCACATGGAAAAAGACATACATATTTACTTATTAAAGGCGAACAAGAAAAACAAGCATGACTAGTGATGATGATGATGACTAAGAAACTTATACTAGAGACTAAAGAAGCATGTAGGAAGATACTATTCAAGGTTATCAAGCCTCATAAGAATTATTTAGGAATTTTTTTGGGGGTAAGTGCATGGAAATGGGGTACCAAAAAGTGGACACAAATATGTTTTTTAGTAATTTTTGCCATAATGCACTCGTGTTATGGATCGGTCGCATTATAAAGGGAAAGAGAAAATTTGGGAGTGTGTTATGGCTTGGTAAATATGAGCCATAAGGTGCTCACATTCCTATTTGCTATGTGCCATATGTGCTTATGGGAGACATATATTTACTAAAATAAATGGTTTAAGATATTATTTTATTAATCTTGTAAAGTATAAGTTGTTAAAGATTAATAAAATAGAAACTTATACTTTAAATTTATTTCTGTAAATATAAGAAGTTAGGGTCACTTTGCACCTTATGGAACTAGTCTCACAGCTCCATCTCTCACATTTTAGAATATAGTTTTTCATATTGTAATCTGGTGAGTACATGGGTATTTTTAAGGAGTTTAACATTCAGTCTTCAAGATTTTAGGGTATAAATTATACTATTGATATCTATTTTGTGAAAGAATATAGTATTGGTTTATGTTTTTGGGATTTTGGATTGGTTATAAATATGTTTGTAGGAGTGTTAAATGTGTCAAAATTAGAATTTACAAACCTCACAACTCCCAAATGTAGCAACAACTGGTCGAAGATATGGACTCATGCAATTCCTTATAAGACACAATAAAACAAAACACATTTGTAAGATTTTATCGATTCAAATAATCAAGGGAATGGTCATCATGAGGTTTGTGAAGGATCTGAAACATCATGAGGTGATGTAGATCTCTAACACATTTTCATGCATTCATCAACTCATAACAACCAATTTCAATCATTCTAATTGGTATCTTGTTTTTAGAAGTCTTTCCAATAAGCTCTATAGGCTCAAATAATCAAAAATGGCACAATCAACCTAAAACTTACCCTTCTAACTCACATATCCTTCTCTCACATTTTTTACACAAGCTCAATCAACTATTAAAATGACTCATTTTCTTGTAAATCCTCATTTCCTCATACTTCCTTTCTATTCTTCTCACTAGCTTTAAGTGTCCTAATTCTAAATCGAGCAAAAAATTTGGAATTTTTTTCTTACATTTTCTCCTTCCAACTATTTATATTGTTTCACCATGCTCATACTAACATTAAACCCCTCAACAAAAGTGATAATTTATCAAAGAAATCATTAATCCTCTCAAGTTTAATCAATCCTTCCCTGTTTCATTTCTCAAGAACCATTCCCATGCAATATCCATGATTATTCACATCTATTCATATCCAAAACTAAACCCTTTGGGATCAGTTTAATGCATGCAAATTTTGAAATTTCAACCCTTTAAAGTTATCTTGTTATCACCTTTTCTAATTTTTAGCCTATTAACTCTCTTCTAGCTTTTCTCTTGTGCATTTTCTAGTGTACCTATCAATCGAGGGGGTTTCAGAGCATACTAATGGGTTTTCTAGATACCCATTTATGACTTCTCCATCTATTCAAGATTTCAATATGTGCTTCATGAGAAGAATCTCATTCAGTCAAAAAATCTTCCATCTTGTTGGTCGTCAAATAGGACTTCACGGAGAGCAACAGTCAGGGGACAAGAAGTCCCTCCTCTTTAATGGGAGAGGTTCCCTTTTTCAAAAACGAACCTATTTACACATATACAAAATATGATTTTCTTGTGGAACTTGGATATTGTGAAAGTGTTTTCTATAAGGATCATCAATTACAAAAGGACTGAGGAATGAGAATATGAGAACAAGTAGAAAGGCACCATTCAAAATTATAGATGAGAGAGTAATTCCTTATGCATGTGAAGGTACAGTGAATTGAAACGAGATCATTGGTATCATATTAGTAAGATGAAATTTGAAAGACACAAAGTTCTATAAATAACATCTGCAAGAATACAAAGCTTCTTAACATAATACAGACAAATGATCTTAACAAGATTAAATGAAAAGCTTAGGGATAAAGGAAATCAGATAGAAGAAGAATGAAAAGCCCTTCTGTATTGATTTCTTTATGATTTATTTACACTTTCAGAAAATAAGCCAAGTTCTTCCTCCCCTTCAAAATGGTGAGGAAAGGCCATTATATAGCTTACAAATCAGTTACTCTCGGTAACTACTTCTTTTAACTAATGATTAGTTAAAGGGTTGCCAATCACAATACCCCAACTAATTATTACAATAAATTCGAGAGAAATAATGGGAAGAGAAGAGAAAAATTAGGCGAAGAAGAAAGGTGCTTATGACTGGGAGGGACCCACTGACTTTAAAATCTACTGTCTGAATCTCTTCAACGCCTCGGCTATGTCTCTGCCATGAGGGACTGACGTGTTGGCTGTAGACTGGGTCCAAAATCTGAGACATTTCTCCATTTCCTTATCAAACTCGACATGAGTATGATAATCCTTATTTGCTTCTTCAATGGCAGATTGAAGAGAGTAGATTTCCTTCATTTTTTCTTTGGAAATGGAGCTTTCCTTGAACAGGTTACCTTTGACAAAAGCTCTGAACTGAGATTTTATTTCTTGCAAGGAGAGAGGCACACTAGAAGTCTCATCCTAAAGATGACAATGTATATCTTTGAAAGCAGATACAACTAGTGTTTTGAAAGCCTCACCCTTCTGCCAGCTATTCTTCAATTCTCCCGAAGCCTCCTCTAGGACCTTGATCTTCCACTCCACACTATAAACCCAGGACTTTGACATATTATCCTTTGCATCATCAAAAACCTTACTCGCCAATAAAATATTTTCATCTGTTTGTCCCATGAGACGGAGGTCTACTATGCAACTGCTCCAAAGTTTAAGCTCTTTATCTATGATCCCAATAGTGGAGGAGAGCTTCTGTTGCAAGTTGTTCACCTTTCCGTGGAGTTTGAAAGCTTCATCGATGAAGTTCAATCCTACAACAAGCATATCTTCCACCATGTCCTCTAGAGCTCTGCCATAGATGGAATACTTGTGCATATCTTTAATACTTTGTACCTCATCTTGGCTCAAAATCACAGGTGGTGGAAGAGTAGTCAATGGGGTAGGGTCCAAAACTTTGTCCTTGGACAAAAGAGATTTGATGAAACCTGTAAGAATTTGGGCTTGTTCTTCCAACTGTTCTATGGTTTTCTGCCCTTTCTCTACCCTCCCAATGACTCTTGTGACTGTCTCCTAGAGATTGTGGATCTCACCTTCAGGGGTAGACTCTCCCATGGGAATTCTTGAGAGTTCCAGGTCAGATGCCTACAAATCCTACTCTGGTTTATCTACAGTAGGCTTAGCTATTTCTAGGAATTGCTGGCCCTGAGCATCAGACACTATCCTGGAGGTAATTTTGGCTTTTTTGGCACGAGAAGGAGGAGTAGTGCCTAACAAGGCTGCCACAGCATCAAAATTTGGTCCTGAGCTCCGAGAGGAAGACTTTCTCTTCCTACTGTCGACGAGAGGCTGCACCCATGCAAAAGAGGAGGAGGAAGAAGCAGGAGGGGCAAGAGGACCAAGAGATAGAGAACTCATGGCACCCAAGGTTTGCACTGCTGTTGTCTCGAGTTGAGACATGAGTGGGGCGCTTGAGACAACTGGTGCAGAGGAATCAATAGTACTTGGAAGCTCAGTGCTCTGTACCTCTTTGTCCTTATCCGTTGGAGCTTCAGGGGTGCTTGTAGGAGCTGGCACTTCACTTTCTTCACTTTCACTGAGAACAATGATGTTCTCTGGTCCCAAAGGCAATTCTGCATGCTTTCTCAGGGGATCTTCTTCCACAGGCTCCTTCTTAACTTCTTTGAATTTCTTCTGATATACCTGGGTGGATGAAGAAGGAGTAGAGGCTGCAGGTCCTTGAGCTGACGAGGTAGGAGGGGTTTGCACAGGTGTTTCTGATCTGGGGGTTGATGCTTCCCTCCTGGGTGTTGAAACATCCTTGGAGGAGGATTCCCCTGAGTGCCTCCTAAGCTCTCAGACTTTTCTATCAAACCAGATCTTAGTCCTGACTAAGACTGGAGCCAGGATCTCAGCCAAATCATCTTTCTCCTTTTTGAACCAATCCAAGTCCTCCAAGGGAGTGTGCTTGACCACATTGTCATACTCATATGAGTACAGATCTGAATTGTCATCCTTGAGTCCTTCAGGAACTTGGTACAAGCCGAGTTCTTGGATTAATTGTAGAGAAAACCTGTCGTAATGCCTCCTTCTGGCTTCAAAATCATCAGCACAGTCAGCCCAATAGTCTTCTATGTCTGCCCTATGATGATAGGTTATCTTGATATTCTACTCAATAAACTTTTTCAAGTCGAAGCAAGTTCTGGGCTTGAAGAAATGGACAGTAATGGGAGCCAGGGCTCTTTCTATATTCTGTGCGTCCAGGGCTGTTTTGCAGGTGTAGTTTCCCAAAGAGATGGGGAAGTGCAAACCAGTAATTTTCTTGTCTCTGCAGGTTCTATGCAATTTTTCCAATTTCCTGCATACTTCTATCAAGGCCATCTTGTCACTACAGAACATAGGAAGCCTAAGAGGAGTGCTCTCGTAGCCAACAAGCCTGATATAGGAAAATTTTCTGAATTGAATAAAATAAGCACCGTAGTGCGATATTAGACTCATGGCTTCGTCAGAAAATCTTCTAGCAGTGTCACCCTCAAGAAGTCTAACCATGTACATGGTGAAAGCATCATTCACCCTTCGAAAATTGCAATTGCTGGTCTCTAGGGTGAACTGTGGGTAGTAAGCATACATAGGATCATCCTTGTGGGCGTCAATGTAAGAAAATCCAAACCATTGCCTTGATGCCGCCAGAGTATACATCAGATACGAAGTCATATAGAATTTCTTCATTTGTTGTACATTGGACAGCTACTCCGCTAGGTTCATACTGATGATTTCTACCCAGTTGATATTTTGAGTTCCCTCGCACACCATATTGATGAGCGGGCACATCTAGAAATGGAACTCATTAGTAGAGGGTAAGCCCATAACCCGAGCCAGTAGGATTATGAAATCTGACAATTCTTCATTAAAGTCTGCATGGAAAAGAGTCTTGGATAGATGAGATGCCCCCTTCTTAGGGTTTTTAAGCCAGGACTTCGCCACCCGTGCCTTATAGTTATCACTGTCTTGATTGAAAAGGGCCTGTGCTTGATTCTGGGAGACAACTATGGCATTATCCATTTCTGGAATCCTCAGTGCAGTGCCAATGGTGGTAGCGTCAAGTTTGGTGATGAGCTCCCCGTGTATGTTTGTTAATTCACTCGAATCAGGGTTGAAATGAGCCCCGCATGCGAGCACTGTGTCTACACATTGCACCGAGATAGGGAAACTGCCAGCGAAAGCCAGACCGCTGTCATGAATCATCTGTGCCATTGGTGTAGGGTTCGCGTCTGTCAACCTCGACCAAAAATCACCAAAGTCAAGGTGGCAAACTTCACTGTCCCCGATATCGGGAACGGCGGACTCTAGTGGTGAGACTTGTTCCTGCCCCTGGAATTTGATCTTCATGTTGATAGTAATTCAGAGAGCAGAGCTGCAAGCTAGACTTGGGATGGAATTGCAGAGGGGATGGATATGCGCACAGGAATTTAGATCGCAAGGGTTCGAGCAATAGATAGCATGAAAGCAGTGTGCAAAATGCATAGGGGGGCTGCTCATTATATAGCCATTTAGGAGAGAGAAAGGCAATAAATGCACATTAAATACATACCTACCAATTTGAAAAGCAAGATATTCGGGTAGAGCGGGAAAAATTAGCACGAATGGCACTTGGTTCATTTGGGACACGAGGGACGCGAAAGCGTGAAGTACGTGGCTTGGCCGATTCGGACGATGCGGGGAAAAGATGCACAAATGCTTTTGGGACATGCAGGACATAAGTACGTGAAGTACGCAACTCGGCCAAATCGGCTGAAAAGGGAACAAAGGGTTCAGACTAACTTGGGACATTTGGGACAAAAAGTTTCGACGGGCCCGAAAAGGACTGACTTCAGGTAAATCGGCCGATCGGGGAACAGAGAGCCCGATTGAACTTGGGACACGTGGGACAAAAATGTCCGACAGGCCCGAAAAACACACAAAATGACCCAAAAACGTAGATTTTTTTCAATTTCTCGACTTTTCACATTACCAGGATAACAGAGAAGACACTTAACCTCAAAATTTTAAATTTTCAACTTCTTAAAAGTAGGGGAATTTTGAGTGGACAACAGCTGGCTCCTTCTGGGGATGACTTGGCATAAATTCAAAGAATGAGACAAGGCAAGAATTTAGAAAAACTCGGGGAAGTAGACCAGTACCTTATCCATTGGGCCACGGAGTCAAAAAGCAAACCAATACAGAGGACAACACACCAAAACAAAGGGAAAGAAAAACAAAACGCTGTACAGAATATACACAGGACTTCCTAATCACCTATGACTTGAACAATTTCAGGTACTACCCACTATAAGGAAGTGGGAGAGAAGAACCATCCATATAATCAAGGTAAAAAGAATTCTTACCAGCAAAGTGCCTGATCTTGAAAGGTCCGAGCCAAAGGGAATCAAACTTGCCATGGCTGCCACGAGGTTCATGCCTTTTATCCCATAGTAAAATGATCTATCCAACTTGGAAATCTCTAAACCTGGCTTTCTTATCAAACAGGACCTTTACCTTCTGCTGGTGAGCAGATATCCTATCAGCAACTTCCAATCTGTCCTCATTCAATTTGTGAAGGTACATAATTCTCTTATCCAAAGCATCATTGAAACTGGTATCTTCAATAGCCTTCATTAGATGCAAGGCTGGCAGCTCCACTGTTACTGGCAATTGAGCTTCTACTCCATATACCACCTGAAAAGGAGACATTCCAATGGCTCTCTTAGGTGTGATCCTGTCTGCCCAAAGGGCATCATAGAGTTTCTTGTGCCAGTTTCGTTGCGACTCATTGACTAATTTCCTTATTATGGTCACCAGATTTTTATTAGTAGATTCTGCTTGTCCATTTCCCTGAGGATAGTAATCTGAGGAGTGAGCCAAGGAGATGCCATATCCATAGCAAAAATCCATCATCTCGGTTGAAGAAAAATTGGAAGCATTGTCTGTCACAATCTTGTTTGGCACACCATACCTTACCAAGATGTTTTCTTTGATGAAACTGCATACCACTTCAGAAGTAGTACTCTTTACTGGAATGGCTTCTACCCATTTGGTGAAATAATCTGTGGCAGTTAATACATGAGTATGGCCAGCACTAGAAGAGGGATTAAGTGCTCCAATGAAATCCAAACCCCACTGTTGAAAAGGTTCTTCAATTACAACTGGTTTCAGGGGCAAAGAGGCCAACTTGGGTCTACCTACGAAAGTCTGACAAGCCTCACATTTATCAACCCACTTTGATGCATCTCTGAACAAGGTAGGCCAGTAATATCCTCCACGAAGAATCTTGTGAGTAGTAACAGTTGATGAGTAGTGCCCTCCACATGCCTGATCATGAAAAGCTGAGAGTAGCTTTTTCTTCTGTTCCTTGTCCACACATTTCAAAAACCTTCCATCCAATCCATGCTTAAACAAGGCATTCTCCCACAAAACATATTGCACTGACCTTAGTTTAACAGCTCTCTTTTCTTTGGCAGTCAAATGAGAGGGGCATTCCCCATAGGTGAGAAAATGAGTGATATCAGCATACCATTCGTCAACTGAGCTAAGAAACAGAATGGTAGGAAGACCAACTTTATCTTCCAGTAACTCATGTCTAGCTCCTTCAGCGATGAGTTCACACAGGCCTTTTCCATGGACGAGCTTGGTTGGTTTGATGTCAATATCATATTCTTGGACCTTGGCCACCCAGTTCCCTCTCTTGGATCCAAATTCCTGCTGTGTGAGAATTGACTTAACAGTTGTATCTGGTACCAACACCATGGAGTGAGAGTTAAGAATGTAAAAAGGAAACTGCTTGACAGCTTTAACCACTGCAAAAGCATGTTTTTCCATCATGGTGTATTTTAACTCATGATCTTTCAGAATATCTCATAAATGCAATTTGGAGTCTGTGCTCATTATAATCTTCCTGAGTCAAAACAGCAGCCAAGGTGTTATCTGTGGCGTAGCAATAGATAATGAAATCTTTGCTGAAATCTGGACATGCTAAAACAGGAGTTTTAGCAATGGCTCTTTTAATACCTTAAAAGGCTTCTTTCCCTTCAGGAGACCAACCAAATGTTCATTTTCCTTTCATCATTTGGGAGATATCCAGAGTTAGCTCTACAAAATCAGGGATGAACCTTCTCAGAAAGTTGATCTTACCAAAGAAAGAGTGCACGCCCTTTTTACTGGTTGGAAGAGGAATTTGCTGAATAGCTTGAACTCACTCAGGATCGATTTTAATACCATCTTTGGAGACAATGTGCCCTAATAATTTCCCCTCTGTGACACAAAAGACAGATTTCTTAGGATTCAAGGAGATCCCATGTTCTCTACATCTTAGCAGAACTGTCTCCAGGTGCTGAAAATGATCCGCCCTTGTTTTAGAATACACAGTCAAGTCATCAAGGTATACAACAATACACTTCCATTTTAAACTTCCAAAGGCCAAGTCCATAGCCCTCTGAAAATTAGCACCAGTGTTAATGAGCCCAAAAGGCATCCTTTTGTAAGCAAAGGTACCCCAAGGGGTAGTGAAAGCTGTTTTGTGTTGATCTGCAATATTAACTTCTACCTGGTTATATCCTGAAAATCCATCAAGCATAGACAACATTTCGGATCCCGTTACTACTTGCAAGACCTGATCCATCATAGGTAGAGGATAATTATCTTTCAAGGAAGCTTGGTTCAGATTCCTGAAGTCAACACAGATACGAATCTCACCATTTTTCTTTCTAACAGGTACAATATTGGCAATCCATGTTGAATGATGGATAGGAAAAATGATTTTGGCTTTCAGCAACTTCTGTATTTCTTGAAAAATGGTGTCAGCTATTTTAGGATTGTACTGCCTCTGCTTCTATTTAAAAGGCTTAATCCCAGGTTTGAGAGGAATAAAATGTTGCATCTCCTTAGGTTGGAAAGCTTTTAAATCTTCATAGGAGTAGGCAAGAACATCCTTATACCTCTTTAAAAGATCAATTACTTTCTTCTTCTCATCTGGTGTGCAACATTTTCCAATGTTCACGAGCTTAGGGTCAGTAGAACTCCCAATATTAATTTTTTCATATTCAGCTGATTGTTGAGGTCCAGTAGAAGCTCTAGACTTTACATACCTGTCGTGTTTATCAAACAGTTCCTCTAAACTCACCAATCCTTTAGGGATCTTGTTTCCCTTGAGTTTGATACATCCATCCTGATCTGTTTCTTCTTCTTGGGTGGATGCTTTGTCAAAGGGCACACTTTCACGGGGCAAGTTATCACTTCCTTCAAAGTATAGCTGTTCAAAATTATCCTTGAGTTCTAAGAAAGAAAGCAAGTGTTGATCATCATTGAAAACTTTCCAGTTACTTGTATTATCAGGTACACTAGGTCGATGGATCATCTCAATGGTGAACTTATCTTGAGAGAAGTCAGGATGAGGTATGAGTAGTGACCCAGAGACTGCTAATGAATCAGCCCTGGTATTTTCTTCCCTAGGTACTGCTTCGATGGAGAAAGCATCAAGAAATTCAATGGAATCCCAAACCTGATTCCTGTAATGTTTCAACCTTCCATTTTTCACCTGAAAGAGGTTTCTAACTTGCTTTACAATCAATTCCGCATCTCCATGAGCTATAAGATTCTTCACACCTTGTTCTTTTGCCACCTGGAGTCCAAGAATGAGAGCCTCATACTCTGTTGTATTATTGGTATTTTCAAATTGCAACTTGAATGAGAAAGGGTGAAGGCTTCCTTCAGGTGACACCAATATGACACCAGCTCCAGAACCAGCTGAGGAACAACTTCCATCAAACTCTAATATCCAAACACCATTAGGATCTTTAGGTGAGACTTTGGGAAGTTGGATTTCTTCAGGAGACATAATCATGTAGTTTCCATGCCCCATATCCTCATAGAGTATTTATGCTTTGGGATCATCGATTTTTTGTACAATATACTCAGACTGCTTCTCAGGAAACAACTTCTTGATTTGTCCATTAACAGGTATGAGGGCATGTGACCAATCCATTTGAATTTCTCCACCCACATCCTTACAGAATTTTCTTCTTAGCAACATCCCGTATGAAGGAGGAATATCTGTTACTAATATAGTAGCCAAAACTTTCTTCTCAGGCAAAGCAGCAAAAGCCACTTGTGCATCTTTAATTCTTCCGACCAAGGGCACTTCCTTACTCTCCATAGAATAACAAGATCCATAAGTGCATGTGAGGGTCAAGCCTAAGGCATGAGCTACTTTAGTAGGCATCACATTATCTGATGCTCCTGAGTCTATGACGCAATTACTGAGCCTATGGCCAGCTATAAGAAGTGTCACATAGAATGGTTTGATTTTTTCATTGGGTGAGGTGACAGCGGCTACCAGATTAGGCTGTGGTGCAGAAGAAGGAGTGGGTAAAAGGCCTTTAGAGGTAGTTTTAGAATGGGAATTGACAAAGTGAATCATTTTAGCAAAATCCTTGGGATGGGTTTGATAATATTCAGCCTCTGAGATTTGAACCTTAGTCTTTTTTAGGTGATCTATAATATCAAAAGACCCAGAAGTGGACGGGTTATCATCACTTGAAATCTTAGGTTTATCAATTTTAGGGGAAAAAGAAGTAACTTTAGTAGCAGAATTGGCAGGACTCACCTTTGATGTAGATGAAATGGGGATAGGAGATCCTCTTTTCGCAATTACGGGGATAGTTGTCGGCTGCTCTTTAGATTTCTTGGTGGGCTGCATCACTTTCTCCCTCTGATTTGTCTGCTCTCGAGTCATGACAGCGTATGACTCACTATTCATGTCCACTACTACTTCATTATAATCATCCCCATCATCAATGCCTTCAGTGGTGAAGAAATTAACTCGAGATCCCTCAAGTTCATCTGCTTCATCATCAACCTCTTCAACAAATTCCTCACAATCTTCATTAACCTCCTCATCCTCTGGTTCCTCAACTTCACAGGTTGCATTGACAGGAACTTTAATAGGAGGTCCTTCAAGTGCTAGCCTTGTTTGAGAATTAGGAAAATGATTTCTGGGCTGAAAATTCCTCCTTGGAACGTCTGCATAGGGAGCATGCTGAGCCAATTGTTTCTTAATGGCGATGAGATCATTTGCAAGTTTTTGAACCAATGGATCAGTATTAGGTCCAGAAGTGGAGGAGGAAGAAGAAGCAGACTTAGATTTAGAAGGGTCTCTTCTCAACTTCCCTGACATGATTAAATCATCTTCGACACTAACAGCAAGAGTTTGATCCTCAGCCAATGTTGCGAGATTAGCCCTTCTCAGTGCATAACTAACTTCAGGTGATTGGGCATTTAGGAAGAAACATTTTTGAATTTGATCTACAAGTCGAGTATTTGGCAGAATTTTGTTAATCAACCTATTGAATCGGGCCACAAATTCTCTCATAGGCTCTTGTGAATCCTTCTTTATTTGAGAAATTTGGGCTAGCAAGGCATGCACGTCTTCTGCTGGTTTGAAATGGTTTTCAAACCTAGTTCTCATTGTGTCCCAGCTAGTGATAGCACCGGCCGGAAGGTGATAGAACCAATCAGCAGCATTATCTTGTAAAGTCTCAACAAAAAGCCTTACGGAGACGTCTTCATGTTCAACTCCCAGAACCCCGCATGCAACTATGAAGGCTGCGATGTGTTCATCAGGATGCACTTTACCATCACCTTTGAATTTAGGGAAGTTCTTACGGTTACCTCTGGGTAACTCATGCAAAGGCTGAGGAAGAGCAAGGGGCCCGACACGATGACCCCAGGGCAATGGTACCACCATTCTTGGAAAAATGGCTTGAAGAGGAACTGCAACACCAGCAAGAATCAAAGCTTGAAGATTAGGACTGATTGGCTCTGAAGGAATAACACCCATAGGGATTCTATCTTGGACAGGTGGAGTGCTTGTTGAATGATTCTTTCTACTTCTTCTTGGTGAAGGGAAAGGAAAACCCTATTGTTCCAAAAGCTGAAACTAAGAATCTTCAATACCAAGGGCCCTTCTCCCTCTAGTAAAACACGGAGTCGGCAGATCAAAAGTTGATCAATAAATAAACTGGAATATGAATCCCCAACAGAGTCGCCAAAAACTTGTTGGTCGTCAAATAGGACTTCACGGAGAGCAACAGTTAGGGGACAAGAAGTCCCTCCTCTTTAATGGGAGAGGTTCCCTTATTCAGAAATGAACCTATTTACACATATACAAAACATGATTTTCTTGTGGAACTTGGATATTATGAAAGTGTTTTCTATAAGGATCATCAATTACAAAAGGACTGAGGAATGAGAATATGAGAACGAGCAGAAAGGCACCATTCAGAATTATAGATGACAGAGTAATTCCTTATGCATGTGAAGGTATAGTGAATTGAAACGAGATCATTGGTATCATATTAGTAAGATGAAATTTGAAAGACACAAAGTTCTATAAATAACATCTGCAAGAATACAAAGCTTCTTAACATAATACAGACAAATGATCTTAACAAGATTAAATGAAAAGCTTAGGGATAAAGGAAATCAGATAGACGAAGAATGAAAAGCCCTTCTGTATTGATTTCTTTATGATTTATTTACACTTTCAGAAAATAAGCCAAGTTCTTCCTCCCCTTCAAAATGGCGAGGAAAGGCCATTATATAGCTTACAAATCAGTTACTCTCGGTAACTACTTCTTTTAACTAATGATTAGTTAAAGGGTTGCCAATCGCAATACCCCAACTAATTATTACAATAAATTCGAGAGAAAGAATGGGAAGAGAAGAGAAGAATTAGGAGAAGAAGACAGGTGCTTATGACTGGGAGGGACCCACTGACTTTAAAATCTGCTGTCTGAATCTCTTCAACGCCTCGGCTATGTCTCTGCCACGAGGGACTGATGTGTTGGCTGTAGACTGGGTCCAAAATCTGAGACATTTCTCCATTTCCTTATCAAACTCGACATGAGTATGATAATCCTTATTTGCTTCTTCAATGGCAGATTGAAGAGAGCAGATTTCCTTCATTTTTTCTTTGGAAATGGAGCTTTCCTTGAACAGGTTACCTTTGACAAAAGCTCTGAACTGAGCTTTGATTTCTTGCAAGGAGAGAGGCACACCAGAAGTCTCATCCTGAAGATGACAATGTATATCTTTGAAAGCAGATACAACTAGTGTTTTGAAAGCCTCACCCTTCTGCCAGCTATTCTTCAATTCTCCTGAAGCCTCCTCCAGGACCTTGATCTTCCACTCCACGCTGTAAACCCAGGACTTTGACAGATTATCCTTTGCATCATCAAAAACCTTACTCGCCAATAAAATGTTTTCATCTGTTTGTCCCATGAGGCGGAGGTCTACTATGCAACTGCTCCAAAGTTTAAGCTCTTTATCTATGATCCCAATAGTGGAGGAGAGCTTCTGTTACAAGTTTTTCACCTTTCCATGGAGTTTGAAAGCTTCATCGATGAAGTTCAATCCTGCAACAAGCATATCTTCCACCATGGCCTCCATAGCTCTGCCATAGACGGAATACTTGTGCATATCTTTAATACTCTGTACCTCATCTTGGCTCAAAATCACAGGTGGTGGAAGAGTAGTCAATGGGGTAGGGTCCAAAACTTTGTCCTTGGACAAAAGAGATTTGATGAAACCTGTAAGAATTTGGGCTTGTTCTTCCAACTGTTCTATGGTTTGTTGCCCTTTCTCTACCCTCCCAATGACTCTTGTGACTGTCTCCTGGAGATTGTGGATCTCACCTTCAGGGGTAGACTCTCCCATGGGAATTCTTGAGAGTTCCAGGTCAGATGCCTGCAAATCCTGCTCTGGTTTATCTACAGTAGGCTTAGCTATTTCCAGGAATTGCTGGCCCTGAGCATCAGACACTATCCTGGAGGTAATTTTGGCTTTTTTGGCACGAGAAGGAGGAGTAGTGCCTAACAAGGCTGCCACAGCATCAAAATTTGGTCCTGAGCTCCGAGAGGAAGACTTTCTCTTCCTACTGTCGACGAGAGGCTGCACCCATGCAAAAGAGGAGGAGGAAGAAGCAGGAGGGGCAAGAGGACCAAGAGACAGAGAACTCATGGCGCCCAAGGTTTGCACTGTTGTTGTCTCGAGTTGAGACATGAGTGGGGCGCTTGAGACAACTGGTGCAGAGGAATCAATAGTACTTGGAAGCTCAGTGCTCTGTACCTCTTTGTCCTTATCCGTTGGAGCTTCAGGGGTGCTTGTAGGAGCTGGCACTTCACTTTCTTCACTTTCACTGAGAACAATGATGTTCTCTGGTCCCAAAGGCAATTCTGCATGCTTTCTCAGGGGATCTTCTTCCACAGGCTCCTTCTTAACTTCTTTGAATTTCTTCTGATATACCTGGGTGGATGAAGAAGGAGTAGAGGCTGTAGGTCCTTGAGCTGACGAGGTAGGAGGGGTTTGCACAGGTGTTTCTGATCTGGGGGTTGATGCTTCCCTCCTGGGTGTTGAAACATCCTTGGAGGAGGATTCCCTTGAGTGCCTCCTAAGCTCTCAGACTTTTCTATCAAACCAGATCTTAGTCCTGACTAAGACTGGAGCCAGGATCTCAGCCAAATCATCTTTCTCCTTTTTGAACCAATCCAAGTCCTCCAAGGGAGTGTGCTTGACCACATTGTCATACTCATATGAGTACAGATCTGAATTGTCATCCTTGAGTCCTTCAGGAACTTGGTACAAGCCGAGTTCTTGGATTAATTGCAGAGAAAACCTGTCGTAATGCCTCCTTCTGGCTTCAAAATCATCAGCACAGTCAGCCCAATAGTCTTTTGTGTCTGCCCTATGATGATAGGTTATCTTGATATTCTGCTCAATAAAATTTTTCAAGTCGAAGCAAGTTCTGGGCTTGAAGAAATGGACAGTAATGGGAGCCAGGGCTCTTTCTATATTTTGTGCATCCAGGGCTGTTTTGCAGGTGTAGTTTCCCAAAGAGATGGGGAAGTGCAAACCAGTAATTTTCTTGTCTCTGCAGGTTCTATGCAATTTTTCCAATTGCCTGCATACTTCTATCAAGGCCATCTTGTCACTGCAGAACATAGGAAGCCTAAGAGGAGTGCTCTCGTAGCCAGCAAGCCTGATATAGGAAAATTTTCTGAATTGAATAAAATAAGCACCGTAGTGTGATATTAGACTCATGGCTTCATCAGAAAATCTTCTAGCAGTGTCACCCTCAAGAAGTCTGACCATGTACATGGTGAAAGCATCATTCACCCTTCGGAAATTGTTATTGCTGGTCTCTAGGGTGAACTGTGGGCAGTAAGCATACACAGGATCATCCTTGTGGGTGTCAATGTAAGAAAAGCCAAACCATTGCCTTGATGCCGCCAGAGTATACATCAGATACGAAGTCATATAGAATTTCTTCGTTTGCTGTACATTGGACAGCTGCTCTGCTAGGTTCATACTGATGATTTCTGCCCAGTTGATATTTTGAGTTCCCTCGCACACCATATTGATGAGCGGGCACATCCAGAAATGGAACTCATTAGTAGAGGGTAAGCCCATAACCCGAGCTAGTAGGATTATGAAATCTGACAATTCTTCATTAAATTCTACATGGAAAAGAGTCTTGGATAGACGAGATGCCCCCTTCTTAGGGTTTTTAAGCCAGGACTTCGCCACCCGTGCCTTATAGTTATCACTGTCTTGATTGAAAAGGGCTTGTGCTTGATTCTGGGAGACAACTATGGCATTATCCATTTCTGGAATCCTCAGTGCAGTGCCAATGGCGGCAGCATCAAGTTTGGCGATGAGCTCCCCATGTATGTTTGTTAATTCACTCGAATCAGGGTTGAAATGAGCCCCGCATGCGAGCACTATGTCTGCACATTGCACCGAGATAGGGAAACCGCCAGCAAAAGCCAGACCTCTGTCATGAATCATCTTTGTCATTAGTGTAGGGTTTACGTCCGTCAACCTCGACCAAAAATTGCCAAAGTCAAGGTGGCGAACTTCACTGTCCCCGATATCGGGAACGACGGACTCTAGTGGTGAGAATTGTTCCTACCCCTGGAATTTGATCTTCATGTTGATAGTAATTCAGAGAGTAGAGCTGCAAGCTAGACTTGGGATGGAATTACAGAGGGGATGGATACGCGCACAGGAATTTAGATCGCAAGGGTTCGAGCAATAGATAGCATGAAAGTAGTGTGCAAAACACATAGGGGGGTTGCTCATTATATAGCCATTTAGGAGAGAGAAAGGCAATAAATGTGCATTAAATACATACCTACCAATTTGAAAAGCAAGATATTCGGGTAGAGCGGGAAAAATTAGCACGAATGGCACTTGGTTCATTTGGGACACGAGGGACGCGAAAGCGTGAAGTACGCGGCTCGGCCGATTCAGACGATGCGGGGAAAAGACGCACAAATGCTTTTGGGACATGCGGGACATAAGTACGCGGAGTACGCGACTCGGCCGAATCGGCCGAAAAGGGAACAAAGGGTCCGGACTAACTTGGGACATTTGGGACAAAAAGTTCTGATGGGCCCGAAAAGGACTGACTTCGGGTAAATCGGCCGATCGGGGAATAGAGAGCCCGATTGAACTTGGGACACGCAGGACAAAAATGTTTGACAGGCCCGAAAAACACACAAAATGACCCAAAAACGTAGATTTTTTTTCAATTTCTCGACTTTTCACATTACCAGGATAACAGAGAAGACACTTAACCTCAAAATTTTAAATTTTCAACTTCTTAAAAGTAGGGGAATTTTGAGTGGACAACACATCTACATGGTGAATACCTATTTCAGTAAGTGATATATAATCAAAAAATGGTTTGAGAATCATGGAGTTGATTTTTTATCACTAGGGTTAATTATGGAGGCCTTGAAAAATAACAGAGTGGTCCACTTTCTTTCCTTGTAATTAGAGGAGGGTATCCTATTCCCATCACAGTGTAGGTCTCATAATAGTGTCTTTAAACACTTAATTCATCACTTTAGGTTTTAGAAACATGTTTTCAACACATGGTAACTCATGTTTTACCAATTTTTCATCTTAGAAGTTTCCTCACTAAAAAACACAACTCTAAACCCTGAGCCCTACAGACTAAACCCTAAAACCTAAACCTTAAACCATAAACCATAAACCCTAAACCATAAGACCTAAACTATAAACCCTTTACCTTAAACCCTCAACCCTAAACCCCTAAACCCTAATCCCTAAGCCTTAAGCCCAAAGACCTGAAATCTCTTAATTTTCAAGGCCTTCATAATTAACCCTAGTGATAAAAATCAACTCCATGATGCTCAAACCATTTTTTGATTATCTATCACTTACTAAAATAGGTTTTCACCATGTAGATGAAAGGATTTATCATTGAATGAGATTATTTTCATGTGGCCGCCTGTTAGAATAAAATGAGGTTGTTGTAATCTCCTTCATCTTTTAAAGTGTGATAACACTACAAGGTTCAAATGAGTGTTTAAAAATAGTACCAAGTGAGTGACATCAAGTGAAACTCAGATGATTTCTCATTCTTACATACATGGTAATCTATATGAAGATCATCTTCTTACCCCTCCTGGCTCTAGAATTATCCTTGGATGGAATTGACTTAAGGGAAATGGATAAGAACACACATAGGTTATCAATTGCCTAATCAATATTTCTTATTTAGTTATGAATAAAATTCAATTGGCCTACGACTTAGTGACCTTATATTCATTGATATTTCCATCTATGATAAACCCATAGATGCTTTCAAAAGCACCTTCAAAAAGATAGGGGTAGTCATCAATCCTAGTGAAGGGTGTGATGTGATTTCCAAACAAATTGAAATGCATATAGATTTAGAGGGCATAACACAAATTTATAAATATATCTACCATTATAAATGGAAGACAAGTAACAATGTTTCCTTGTATCCAAGGATCGACGATTCTTAGGGTCTGTAGAAAGATTAGACATCCAGGAATCATTAAGTGTCTAAATTAGAATGTCATTTCATCTGGAGAAACATTTTTAAAAATTGGAGTAATCCATCTTGGAAAATAAAATTAAACCTCAAAAATCCTTTCAAATTTCCAGCTTACACAAGCAGAAGACATATCAAGCTCTGTTCTTTGAATGAAACCTTCATTCCTGATAGTTACAAAAGAAATAATTATTGAATAGAATGTAGCAAATGATATAATTTTCTTGGTATCTCAATCTGTAAGACTGATAAATACCACTGGACTTGTTATTTTCAATTTACAACAATCTTGGAGCTCTAAATATTTCACAAGCTATAGAAAAAGGAAATAGTTGTATTGGGTAACATTTATTTGTACCAAATTTTTTCTAGATATCTGACATTTCCCTCCTTCAAAATATCAACAAATGAAAGGCATCAAATTCTTATGGCTCTCTTTAAATTTTCTACCTATGAAGCAGATGAACCATTTTTAGCTGAATAATCTCTGTCAATAATAATGAAAATGGGTAAGACACAAAACATAACATTGAGTGAATGGGTAAGCCTAAACCTTGAGCCCTAAACCATGAGCCTTAAAACCTAATCCCTAAACCCTAACCCCCAAACCCTAAACCCTGATCCTTAAACCCTAAACCCTGAACCTTGACCCTTAAACCTTAAACCCTAATCCCTAAACCATAAACCATAAACCATAAAACCTAAACCCTAAACCCTGATCTCTAAACCCTAAACCCTAAACCCTAAGCCCCAAACCCTCAACTCTTAACCCTAAACTCTCAACCCTAAACCCAAAAACCTAAACCCTAAATCTGAAACACTTAACCTTGAGCCCTAAACTCTAAACCCTAAATCTTAAATCATAAATCATAAATCCTAAACCCTAAACCCTACTTTTACTAATTTTAACCATAAGCCATAAACCTTAAGCCCTAAAACCTACACCTTAAACTATTATCCATTACCTCTAAAGCCTAAACATGGAGCCCTAAACCCTAAGCCCTAAATCCTAAACCATAAATTTTAAAGCCTCAACCCTCAACCCAAAATTCAAAAACCTAAATGTTGATCCCTAAACCCTAAAACCTAAAAAATGTTCCCAAAACCCAAAACCCTAAGCCATAAGCCCTTAGCCCTAAGCCCTAATCCATAAACCCTAAACCTAAACCCTAAACCCTTATCCTTAAACCCAAAATCTTAATCCCTAAATCCTAAACCCTAGACCATCATTCCTAAACCCTAAACCCTAATTCTTGAGGCCTAAACCATAAACATTAAACCCTAAGCCCTAATCTCTAAGCTCTAAAACCTAAACCATGAACTCTCAACCCTAAACCCTAAACCCTAAACCTTAAACCCTTAGCCATAAACCCTTTACCCTCAACTCTCAACCCTAAACCATAAACCCTAAGCCCTATACCATAAACCATGATCCCTATGACCTAAACCCTAAGCCTTAAAACCTAAACCTTAAACCCTAAATCCTAATACATAAACCCTAAACCCTAAATCCTAATCCATAAACCCTAAACTATAAACTGTAAACCTAAAAAACTTAAACCCTAAGCCATCAAATCTAAACCCTAATCCCTAAACCCTGAGCCCTAAACCCTAACCCATTAACCATAAACCCTAAACCCAGAGCCTTAAACCCGTAAATATAAATCTTGTGCCCTAAACCCTAATCAATGACCCTTAAACCCTAATCCCTAATGTGACATCCACTTTTTATTACTTAGAAACAAGGATTTTTTTAATAATGTTCTCTATTCTAAATTCATACAATTTACAACACACATTCCATTTCTAGTCCATCTCATAATAGAAAACCATATGCAATTGTAACGACTTGATGAAATATTGATCTCTCATTTCATGACTTGGTATTAAACTGATCTCTCATGTTGAAATTTCTCAAGTCCATACTATGTATTTTCTGGTTCTTTTACCCATTAAGGGTCACTCAAGTGTTCTATCTAAGAATCATATATGAATATTTATTACTGATATTCATCTGAAATCCCATATTTTTAGAATAGGTGACATAAGATAACACAACCAAGAATTTTTGATAATTTGGCCAAATTTTAAAACATGTTTACCATGTTTACATTCCAAGATGGAATACTCATTGACAATAATATGTCTTTCAGCCCACTCGAACTATTATCTAGATTGGTCTTCCTCGAATTTCGTTAACCAAACCCAAGTTTAAGTTTCACACTAAATAGGGGAAAATCACATACACTAGGGTTGCAGTCTACTCGTGATGATTAAGGATAAGTAGACATACTCAATCAATTCTCATCAATTGGGTATGTTTAGTTACCCTGAGTTAACATGAGTTGACCACTACGCAATTCCATGTGTCTATCTTTTTTTAGAGTAGAACTATGAACCGCATTTACACTTATGTTAATTGAGTTAATTAAACTAAGTGGGGTGTTGAAGCATAGTTGGCTGCATCACAGTATCCTCGTAATGACTCCTTGTAATGACTCCCATTATTATGAGGGTACTCTGCTACAACCCCTATATTACAACAACCTGCTAAGTGCTTTTAACGAAAATAAAATTACTTAAGAAATATTGGATTATTAACTTTCAAATTATTATCTTGTTTAAATTAATCGTTAAAAAATGCACCTAAGGGTCTACTAAGTACGATTGGTCCAAATAAAGGATTAGAATTGTACTTTTACACCAATTGAAGGTATATAGATAAAATATGCATTCATTCTTATGAACATTTTAATCTTAATCCATTATTTCTATTTTATCAATAAATCTTATTTCAATATCAAGTAAGAAAGATCATTAAGTTTCTTTACTATTGTTTATCAATGTAAATAATATTGATTGAAATCTTGTTAATTAGACTTAGAGGTATCATAATATTTAAATCCATCTTACTAATTTTTTTAAATCTTTCCAATTTCCATTTATTATTTTCAAATAGAAGAGTATAAAATGAATCATCAATAATGGTTATACTTTATTATATTATAAGGACAACATATTTAGTTCTGATTTAATGATAAAAGTAAGTATCCTCTTTCTTTATAATTAAGGACTATTGTCCTATTCATTCAATTAGAAAACATAAGGAGTAGATTCATAATAAGAATACCACATTCAACTATATATAAACTATGCTTATTATGCTTTCCAAATAAGGGTCAATAAATCATAATCATCGTATTTATATCATTACCCCAAAATGAATTGAGTCACAAATATATATAGTTATTTATCCAAGCATTAATCTATACCTTAGAATCCATTAATCCATACATGTTAATATTTAAGAATATTAATCAAATCCAAGTCATATATGACCCTTGAATAAATAAGAAATCAAAAACCTTTACACAAAAATTAATTTATCAAAAAGAGAGTTCACTTCACTCCAAACTTAATAAGTATTCCAAAAGTTAAAAATAAAAATTCTTTCATCATTACAAAACTAATTTAGTACATCCTCATAGTTTCTCCAAAAAGTTCATTTCAAGAGAATTTCAATACATAAAGCATCTGAATGACTAAAATGACTTCGTTAATAAAACAAATGCAAATTTTTATAAGTTTTTCTCCTTTAACTTTTCACAAATTCAATCTTCAAAATTGTTATCATGAATCAGTTCACAAGAATTGAGCATAATAAGAATTAAAACGTTAAAACAATATGCTTTTATCTAATTGCTTTGTAAAATGCACCCTATTATTTATGAAAATGTTCCAAGTACTTAAAATAAGATCAATTGAATAAACCACCCAAAAATCCACAATGTCAGAAATAGAGATGTCACTAAATCTATTTAAGAATCAGTTTTCCATAAAAGAAGTTAAATAATCCCAAAAAAAATTAATTCCATCTATGTCTCAATAATGATAATCATTTCAAAATGATAACATTTCAAATTGTAACCAACTATAAGAAGATAATTAATTAAATTTCATGATATGTCCTCATTCTTTTGAATTTAATTCACCAAGCCAAAGTTCCACTAAATCACAACAAGTTTCCTATCAATCAATCTAAAATTTGTTTAGGAAAAATTACGAATTAAATGACATGAACAAGATGATACCACCATAGTTCATCTAACCAAATCCCTATTACCATCCATAAAATGATGCCAAAAAAATAAAATTAACTCAATAGGAACTAGGTGTACTCACTGTACATTCCTACAAGGTGTTACTCTAGCCAATGAAAAAACAAACTAGTTTCCAAAGCCGATTTTATCAAATCATGTCAACTAAACCAAGATGAGAAAATGAGAGTTGAAACATAAACATGTAATTCAAATGATCAAGATACAATTGAATGCACAAGCAACCCTTTTCTAAAACTTCAGGATAATGAAAACTGAACATTTCCAAGGAACAAAACAATAGTGTACGGTATTTACTTGAAAAGATAAACATTCAAGTTTAAAGAATAAAAATTTCCTTTACCAATGATCACAGTAACTCATAGGTTTCATTCAAACTCGAAACAAATTCTTAATAAGAGTAATAGTTACCACATAAACATTTCAAGCCAATGAAAGATACAAGCTAAGTCTCAATGAGATGTTCACAAGGATTAAACATTCAATTAAAACATACAACAATCACCATGTAAAACTTCCCTTATAAAAATTGATGACCGAAATCACAAGAATCTACAAGGTTAAACATGAGAAGATATAAACCCAAGTTATATCACTCACGACGCTTCTAAGAGTAATAATTCTCCTAGAGAATTTTTAACAAAAGAAAACCATTTATAAGTAATAATACGATGACCTGGAGTGACAAATACTATATGGAGTCAAAATATCAAGCTGGAAAAAAAGGGTAATCATGCAAAGTAAACACAACCAACGATATAGAGATATTTACCATTCCATATTTCCAAAACAAATCCACCCGTGAACGGTAATAAACAACAAAATGTAACTTAAAATGACATAGACAGAAAAATCCATCAGTCATGTTCATATTATGCACTTACAGTGCTCGAAATACCTCAATCGAGAGTACCCAGTATGGGTCGAGGCTTGACTTACATAAAAATAACAAAAAGATCAGTTACAAATATAAGCCAAAATGAGTGACCATCAAACCAATATAGAAATCCCATATAGGCTTTGTAAAAAGTCACCCCAAATAATGTTTTCCCACACCCATTTTAACGAAAACTTGGGTCATTACCACAATCCTAAATATACTTTCTTCAGAACCCTGAGAATTTATTTCACTCCAACAAATTACAAATAGAAGGAGATTTATCTATCAGAGATAATATAACATAGTCTTCTCCTATTAACCATTCGTAATTTAATATTTATTACAAACATAATTTTTTTCAAATAATAGACAAGCCCAAAATCATAAATAACAACTTCATACCATTGTATCACTTATATCCATAATAAACCATATCCATAAGAAACTTACGAAATCAAGAAGAAGTAAACAACACACAAGAAAATATTCTCAGAGACGTTTTCTTGAAGAGAAAATTTCTCTTTATGAAATTTTTTGAATAAAAGTAAGAGATATTAAAGAGATAGATCCTATCATGCTTGATAGTGCTCTTAACTTCTCTTATTTGCTTAAAACCTTCAAGAAAAGATTCTAATACAATATTTCCAATGAAAATGCCAAACAAATCTTTTGCAATTTCTCCCAATTTCTTCTTATAGTTTTCACAACCAATCTTTACCATTAGTTCCACCATGCAATGGATAATTACAACATGCAACAGAATCAAAATGAAAGTTTGAAAAATGGAAATAGAACATGCAGAGCCAAAGATCTCGAAAAATCTGAATGCACAATAAAACCAAACCATTCATTTTTACTCCAACCCATTCTATTATTCCCCAAGTGGTTTTCACTTAGGCCAAGGCTTATTAAAGTCAAGAGGACTACTAGTGTCCCCCCGAAACTCCTTCCAGTTCCAATTCACTATTAGTTAGAACTAACAATTAAAAAAATCATTTAAATGAAATTAACAGAGCTGAAAACTCAACACTTTCCACTACCTTGGCCAAAATTGGAAGCAACAGAATTAAATGCAACATTTAAACCTTAAAAATTCCTTGGAAATGGTGCCACCATCATCCAACAAATTTCCATCCAAGCTAACCTAATTTCCCCTTAGGTTAGTTCGATGCCCTTTGGTTAGGTTTCCATAGTATTAGTTTATAAACCAAAGCTTAGGACCTTAGGATTAATTCAATTTAGCTTAGGATTACTTAGTTTCAATGACTTAGGATTACCCCTTCTAAGAATTAATCATCACAATAAATGTAATCACCTTAACTTAGTTTTTGATAGGATAAAAATCAAAAGAACTTAGATTAAATAGACCCCAATAAATTAATCAAAGTACATTACCTTTTGCAATGTATCAAAATAATGTTATTAGATCACTTAGAAGGGTGCATGTAAAAGATTTTATAGAATTCCCCTGTGATCCCAAAGAAATCCTAAGTTCAAAAATCAAACATTCTGACCAGCTTGATCAAATGATCAAAACATTGTAAAATCAGAGAGATGCCTTAGATCACTATAATTGATACAAGGTATGGTTATTCCTACATTTTGCAATCAAATAGAATGAATCACAAGCTCAATATTGCAAAATAGGCAATGAACAAATTAGAATGAATTTACTTCCTTCATCCACATGTAAAATACATTAAAAATTTCAGCTTAAAGAGTACATGAAATACTTCATTATAAATTTAGAATTGTCATGGCATGATTGTATCCAATTTTAGAAGATAAACATATTATCTACAACAAACATGATTTATTAGTTCAAAAGAGTACACTATCTTTCAACAAGAATCACCTATCAAAATTTACAACTTTAGTTACAGAAGTGATCAAGGATAACAGCCATGGCAAAGGCATTACATATCTGCCCTCTAAAAATCATCATCATCTTGATTATTAACTTAATCCACATTTTTTAAACAAGAAAAATAATAATAATTATAGTTCTTCTATCCACAAAAGTTTTCAAACAAAAACCATATTTTCAAAATTCAATTTTTTCATAACTTATTACAAAATCAAATAATTGTCCCTTTACTAAAAAAATATAGTACTTGCCCAAAACTGACAGAAATTAAAGATGGATTTCAAACAAAGACTTTAATTATCTCAGAAACCTGAATTAATTCTGTTCAAATAGATGAGGAAAAGTAATTTTCATATCCTCAATATTTTCCCATGTTGCACTTTCATCATTAAATTGGTCGCACTAGACCTTGCATTGAATAATTTCATGATTTTGTAAGTGCAACTGGTGATTTTACAACACACTTATGGGTTCAACCAATAATTATTCCTAGGCCTTAGACCTGCAAGGAATCCCAATTTAATGCATGTGATAAATCTGAAATGTATTTCTTAAGCAAAGAAATATGGAAAACATCATGCATTTTTGGCAAGGTGGAAGTTAATGCTAAGCGATAAGCTACAAGGCTAATCACTTCAACAATCTCAAAAGGTCCCACAAAATGAGGTGATAATTTGGTTGCCATGCTAAAGGTAATAGAGATCCTTTTAGACTTAACATGTAAAAATACTTAGATCTGCATAAATTTTCTGCTAGTCAGCAGCTTATTTTAATTATTCACGAATTATTTTCACTTGATGTTCCATTTCAGTAAGCATTTCAAGTCCAATTACCTCTCTATCTTCAATGTTATCCCAAATAACTAGAGTTCTACATTTAATTCCATATAATGCTTCAAAATGTGTCATTTTTAAAGAGGAATGATAAGTATTATTGTAAGAAAATTCACCTAAAGGAAGGTATTCTTCCCATTTGTACTGCTGATCCATATAATACATTCGTAAAATATCCTCCAAAACCTAATTTACTCTAAATCAGCTTAGACCAGGGGTGCATGCAAATGGTATGGTAAAACCAAGATGCCCCCTGTGATCCTAAGGTTTTATCTAGTGATTTCAAGCAATGGGATGTCATTCTGATCGGTCTCTGATCAGATATGATCAATTCAGGTACATCATGTAAAATCAAAATTTCATTGCCATTTTTTTACTGCAATAGGATCGAAGGTCATGGTTAAGATTCCCATTTTACAATCAAATATACTAAAGCATGAGTTCAATATTGTAAAATAGGAAATGAAAGAATTAGACATAATGATTATTTTTAGACATAGGAAGCCCCTAAAGAAATCCATACTTATTAATTTCCACTTATATTGTGGCATGCTATGTGGATGCAATAAACTAGATGGGTGCATATGTTCAGCCTTAACTTAATGACATTCTAGGCAATGTGAAAAAATTCAATTATTTCTCTCTTCATCCCTTTTGAAAAATATTATTGTTTTACATCAAAAAGCATTTTTGTAACATCGCGATGTCCTAAGTAAGGTGAATTATGAAATTACATCATTAAATTTTTCCTTAAATTACTTTGAAAAGGTACATACACTCACTTCTCATATCCTAAAATTCCTTCATTAACAAAGTAAAAACCTTTGTATCTTACATCATTAAGATCTGCAACAAGTGTCAAAGTTTTTACGTAAATTGCTAAAAATATGAATCAGAATCCATGATACTCTTTGTGACTTCATCACTTAGAAGGGTGCTTAGTGGTCCAAGACTGTGAGAATAAAACAATCCTGATTTCAGCAATCAGGACATTCTAATTGGCTTCACAAATGATCAAAACATACCTTAAAATAGGTTAAGGACATAGCCTTAAATAATCACTGCAATTGATCCTAAATTATGGTCATACATAAATGCTAATCAAATAGTACTACCTAACAAGTTCAATGTATCCAAAATAGGTAAGTGCATGAACTATGGCAGCAAGCTCTAGGTCATGGCGAGCATAATTTAACTCATGTAACTTGAGTTTCCTTCTCTCATAAGATATAACATGATCATCTTGCAACAATATACCTCCTAGTACTTCTCTAGAAGCATATGTAAGTACCTTAAAGCTTTCATTTGGACCCGGTATAGTTAAAATAGGTGTAGAAGTTAGTTGTTCCTTTAGAGTTTTAAATGTTGATTCACATTTACCACTCTGCACAAAAATTTTATCCTTCTTTTGTAATAAAGTAATTGGGGTAAGGAATTTTTTCTATAATAACCAAGAAGCCCCAAGAAGCTTTTGACTTCATGTACATTTTTAGGTGTAGACCATTCAGTTATGGAAACAATATTTGATGAATCAACTGCTATTCCATCTTTTCTTATGACATGTCCTAAATAGTGCAATTTTGTTTCATAAAAAGAACATTTGGACAACTTACCATACATATTTCTCTTTATCAAAATTTTAATTACAATTTTCAAATGCTCTTGGTGCTCATCAATGCTCTTAGAATAGATAAGAATATCATCTAAGAATATAAGTACAAACTTGTCCAAGTATTAAAAAAACTTGAATCCACATTATTTAATCAAGATTTAAAATAATCATAATTAGGTAGCATTCTGTCTATACACAAAATTTTTCAAACCATGAATTATTAATGTCCATACCTTATTCTAAATTTTTTTTTATGAATATCTTCATCCTAAATTCTTAATTGATGATATCGAGAATAGATGATCCCTATATTTAAAAAAAATGATAGTACCATGCACCTGATCAAACTTATCATCAAATCTAGGAAGTGGATATCTATTTTTCATTATTGCATATTATTTAAAATTATCTCAATCAATTAGAAATCCTAAGTGTTTCATTCAAATAGATTCAGGAAACATTACCGGTGTTCCCCAAGGTGGGAAACATGGTCTTATCAAGCCTTCAGAATTTTTTTTTATAACTATGCCTTAAGTTATACCAGTTCAATTGTAGTCATCTGATAAGGTACCTTGGAAATAGGTTCACATCCAGATTTTATTTCTATTGAAAATTCAAACTCTTGTATGGGTGGAAGACCAGGTAGTTATTCCGAAAACAGGTCGCTGAAATCTCTATAAGGAATCCCAATACTTAATACCATGTGATAAATACTAAAATGTTATTTCTTAAGATATTTTTACTAGAAATAATGTGAAAACATCATGCATTCATGACAAGGTGGGAGGTAATGCTATAGATGATAAGCTACAAGGCTAATCACTTCAACATTTCTCAAAAGGTACCCACTTGAATGTTTGGTGATAATTTTACAGCTCACCTTGACATCTAAAGTGTTTTTCAATAGAATCAAATTTTTAGGTTTATGATCACGTAAAAAGACATTTTACACCAAGTTTATGATATCTTATTGACCCTTTTCAAAGGATCTGCATAAACTTTTCTGTCCTATGAAAAACTTGTTAACTCTAAAATTGATCCAAAAATACATTTACTAATAGTATGGACAACATTATTACCATAATGTACCATCAAATATTAGGTCCAATTGACTCTTGCTTATCTTTTTAATGTTATCCTAACTAGTTTACTAGGAGTTCTGCATTATGTAGCACCAGTATCCAAAATTATAGTAACATGGGTGTACCAAATAATTTACCTTAGCACATTTATGGGTGTAACTTGATTTTCATCTTACTTATCAGACTACTATGCAACATGTATCTTATGTAGCTCGTTGCTTTCATCTTTATTTAGAGGGAACGTTGGTTTGCAGTAGTGATCCTTACCAAAAATAAAAAAAGCCCCATACATGTCCTCTTTTTGGTTTAAACTTATTTCTAGTCTTAAAATTACTATTTTGACCTCCACAAGGTTTCTACCCATTATTATTATTCTTCACAAAATTGTTTCTAATGTTCACAGTAGGTTTATTTGTTGTTTTTTTCTTATTTTTATCATGTTACAACCTTTATTTTGAATCCAATATTTATCCATGCAAAATTCTTAGGTGCAAGTGACGAAGAAGATTTGGAAATTTTCTTCCGATTCTCCTCTTTGTGTGCAGAAATTACCTTCAATTTTTGTTCTTTCCTTATGGATTTTTCTACAACCCCTTCCATGGTGGTTAGGAATTGCGCACATCTACCTCTCCTCCTATGACATAGGATTCAATCCCATAATAAAATTGTCATAGCCTAAACTTTTCATCTAGTTTTATACTATGGAACAGTACTTAAGAATTTTTATAAACCTCTCCTAGTACTCAGTTATAGTTAACTTTTCTTGACTAAATTCTGAAATTTTGTCATTTTCTGATCATAATAGATTTGTGGCAAGTTGGTGTTTCCTAAAGTATCCCTTAAATTGATCCCATGTAATGTTTGTTTTATCAATATTCAGTTCATCCTTACGGATTGTCCCACCAGGAAGATGCCTCATGGGAAATATAGTAAGCTCCCCATATTACTTTTGTTTCTTCCAAAAAGTTCCTTATTATAAATTACTTCTCCATTTTGCTAAGCCAATTCTCAGCTCCATCCCCTAGTGTAATGTCATCAAACTTTTGTGGACTTATCCTTTTTATTTCATTAGTAATTTCAGCTACTAATCTTGCCTTTTTGTTTTCAGGTAGATTAAGTACATTTTCATTCACATTTACAATGTTATTATGGGTATTTGACAACATTGTTATTTGTTGCATTATTATTATCAACACCCTGATTTCTAGCATTGGCATTGTTTCCTGGAGGTGATTGATTATTATTATCAACACCATCTTCCTCCTCTTCATTACCCATTACTTTTTGTTTAAGTACATCAAGAAAATATCTTATGTGCAAGAGGGCAACAATAATCTCATCAATTTTTTGTGCGGTAGTTTCCTCTCCACCTAGAGGTGTATTATTTGCAACACCTCCCCTTGTTCTAACCATTTTTTGTTAACAAGAAATTAACTTTTTATCAGATATGGACTCAATAGGTCTAAGAGCTGCGACCTTTAGCTCTAATACAAAAATGGACCATCCACTTTTTATGACTAAGAAACAAGGGAATTTTAATTTATTTTTTACATAATGTTATCTGTTCTAATTTCATACAATTCAGAAAAGACATTCCATTACTAGTCTATCTCATAACAGGAAAACCATATACACCTATAATGACTTGGTAAAACATCGATCTCTCATTTCACGATTTGATATTAAACCGATCTCTCATGTTTAACTTGTTCAAGTGTATACTATCTATAATTTGGTTCTTTTACCTATTAAATATCATTCAAGTGTTCTATATAAGAAGAATATCTAAATATCCTTTATTGATATTCATTTGAAATCCCACATTCTTAGACTAGGTGACATAAGACAATGCAGCCAACAATTTTTGATACGTTGGCCAAAGTTTTAAACATGTTTACCATGTTTATATTCCAAGATGACATACTCGTCAAAAGGAATATCTATTTCACCTAACTCAAACTATTATTTAGATTGGTCTTCCTTGACTTATGTCAACCAAACCTGAGTCAAATTTTCACACTAAATAGGGGCAACTCACATACACTAGTGTTGCAGTCTATTCATGATGACTAAGGATAAGTAGACATACTCAATTGAATCTCATAGATTGGGTGTGTTTATTTACCCAAATTCAACATGAGTTGACCAGTACACTAGTCCATGTGTCTATCTCTATTTAGAGTATAACTATGAACCGAATTTTCACTTATGTCAATTGAGTTAATTGAACTAAGTGGGGTGTTGAAGCATAGCTAACTACAACATAGTATCCTCATAATGACTCTCATCATTATGAGGGTACTTTGCTACAACTCCTATATTACAACAACCTACTAATTTCTTTCAAAAAACTAACATAGTTAAGAAACATTATATTATTAATCTTCAAATTATTATCTTATTTAAATTAATTGTTAAACAACACACATAAGGGTCCACTAAGTACGATTGATCCAAAGAAAGCACTTGAATTGTAATTTTACACCAATTGAAGGTATGGAGATAAAATATCAATTTATGCATATGAACTTTTTAATCTTAATCCATTATTTCTATTTTATCAATAAATATTATTTCAATATCAAGTAAGAAAGATCATTACGTTTCTTTACTATTGTTTAACAATGTAAAAAATCTTGACTGAAATATTGTTAATTAGACTTAGTGATATCATAATATTTAAATCCATCTTACTAATTATTTTAATATTTCCAATTTCTATTTATTGTTTTCATAAAGTAGATCATACAGCCAATCATCAATGATGATTGTACTTTATCACATAATTATGGAAAACATACTTAGTTCTGATTTAATAATAAAAAGGAAGTATTATTTTCTTCCTAATTAATAACTATTGTCCTATTCATGAAATCTGAAAACATAAAGAGAAGATTCATAATAAGAATGACACATTCAACTATATATTAACTATCCTTATTCCCTTTTCTGAATAAGGATCTATAAATCATAATCATCATATTTATACCATTACCCCAAAATAAATGGTTTGGAAATATACATATGGTTCCTTATTCAAGAATCCTCCTATACTTTAGAATCCATAAAGCTATCCATGTTAATATTTAATGATATTAATCAAATCTAAGTCATATATGAGTCTAGAATAAATCAGAGATCAAAAATTTTCACACAACAATTCATTTGTCAAAAAGAGAGTTCACTTCACTCCAAACTTAATAAGTATTCCATAAGTTTATAAGAAAAATTCTTTCATCATTACAAAACTAATTTAATTCATCCTCATAGTTTCTCAAACAAGTTCATTTCAAGAGAATTTCAATACATAAAGCATCTAAATGAATAAAATGATGTTGTTAAGAAAACAAATACAAATATTTATATGTTTTTCTCCTTTCACTTTTCACGAAGTCCATCTGTAAAATTATTAACATGAGCCATTTCACAAGAATTGAGCATTATACATACTATAATGTTAAAATAATATGCTTTTATCTATTGTTTCATAAAAGGAACCCAATTTGTTATGAAAATTTTCCAAGTACTCAAAATAAGATCAAATAAATAAACCACCCAAAAATCCACAATGTCAAAAATAGAGAAGACGTCACTAAATCTATTTAAGAATAATTTTTACATAAATGAAGTTAAATAATCACAAAATTTAACTCCATCTATGTCATAGTAATGATAATCATTTCAAGATGATAACATTTCAAACTGTAACCAACTATAAGAATATAATTAATTAAATTTCATGATTTTTCCTCATTCTTTTCAATTTAATTCACCAAGCCAAAGTTCCACTAAATCACAACTAGTTCCTTATGAATCAATCTAAAAGGTTTTTAGGAACAACTAAGAATTAATTGATATGAAAAATATGATACCACCATATTACATCTAACAAAATCCCTATTACTGTCCATAAAATGATGCCAACAAAATAAAGATAACTCAACATGAACCGGGTGTACTCATTGTACATTCCTACAGGAGGTTACTCTAATGAATGGTACAATGAATCAACACAAGATAAGAATTCAGAAAGGTCTGACTTAAAAAAATGAAGTGTTTTTGAAAACCTATTTGATTGAATCATATCAATTGAACCAAGATGGGAAAAAGAGAGTCAAAACACAAACATGCAATTCAAATGATCAAGTTTTAGTTGAATACACAAACAACCCTTACCAAAATGTTTAGGACAATGAAACCAAATAGATCCAAGGAAAAAAATCACAATATATGGTCTTTACTTGAAAATATTTGTATTCAAATTTAAAGAATAAAAATTTCCTTTAATAATGATCACAGTAACTCACAAGTTCCATTCACACTCGAAACAAATTCTGAAAAAGAGCAATGGTTTCCACATAAACATTTAAAACCAGCCAATTATAAAAGATAAGTATCAATGAGACGTTCATAGGGATTAAACACTCAATTAAATGATATAACAGTCACCACGTAAAACATCCCTTGTAAACATTGATGACCCAAATCACAAGAATCTACAAGGTTGAACATAAGCATATTTAAACCCAAGATATCCCACTCACGATGCTTCAAAGAGTAAAAATTATTTGGGAGAATGTTTAAGAAAAGAAATGAAATAAAAACATTACGATGACCTAGAGTGACCAATACTCAATAGTTTCCAAATATCAAGCCAACCCAAAAATTTTAATCATGCAAAGTAAACACAACAAATGAGAGAGATATAGAGAGAGAGAGAGATAGATTTACCACTCCATATTTCCAAAGAAAATCCACCCATGAAGGGTAATAATCAACAAATCGTAACTTAAAATGATAGAGATAGAAAAATCCATCGGTCACCTTCATATTATGCACTTACAGTGCTTAAAATACCTCAATCGATAGTACCCATTATGGGTTAAGACTTGACTTACATAAAAATAAAAAAAACATCAGCATATCAGTTACAAATATAATCCAAAACGAGTGACCATCAAACCAATACAGAAATCCCATACAGGATTTATAAGAATTTGAACCAAATAATGTTTTTCCACACCCATTTTAATGACAACCTAGGTTGTTACCACAATCCTAAAAATAATTTCTCCATAACCTTGAGAATTTATTTCATGCAAAAAAATTACAAATATAAGGAGATTTATTTATCAGAGATAGTATAACATAGTCTTCCCCTATCAATCATTCGTATTTTAATATATATTACAAACACAACTATTTTTCCAACAATAGGAAAACCTAGAATCATGAATAACAAACTCATACCACTATATCACTTATATCCACAAGAAACCATATCCGTAAGAAACACATAGAAGAGAGAAGAAGTAAACACCACAATTGAAACTATTCTCAAAGACGTTTTCATGAAGATAAGATTTTTCTTTATGAAAACATTTAAATAAAATCAAGAGATATTAAAGAGATAGAGCCTATCATGCATGGTAGTGCTCTCGAATTCTCTTCTTTGCTTCAAATCTTCAAGCAAATCTTCTGTTGACAATTTTTACACCTGTGTAAAAATGGGAAAATTAAAACTTTGTTTTCAATGGAAGGAATTGATGAAATGGACCTAACTATGGGGAGTCATACAATTTTTTTGCTTTTTCAGTTACAACAATTGATTAACTACATGTAATCTAGATCTATGTTTTTTGTTGCAAAATGTAACACCTCACATAGACTTCCATTTCATGTTCTTCTTCAGAGAGGAAATAAAAAATAACCAAAGGACTAATGCATTGCCTTGATGAAGGTGAGAATCATAGTTTAGGTGAAATTTTATATTCAGGAGCAGCAAACAGAGTTGCAGTTTGCATGAAGAAGAGTTCATTATTAAGTTACAGGTACATCAAAATCTCATTATTTTTGCATTTAATTATGTGTTTGATTTGTTTATTTCATTATACAATAAATATTCGCCATAAAATTTGAATGCAAAAATAAGTATACAACTCAGTTATAGAAATTAATTTCATTTATTCATGAAGAAACTCAATGTTTCCCACACAAGCCGTGGGATGTAACTTATAACTACTGAAGAAGGAAGTACATGTGCTTAAAGATAAAATTAAAAGAGTATAGAAGAAACCCATCATTTGCTTGGGTTTTCTCCTAGTCTATTTTATTTCTAGTTCCATCTCCATATTTCATCTGTGTTATCCAACAGCTACAGTGTACCTGAAAAATGAAAGAAAAGGCATCAACCAATATCTCAGGGTTTAATTTATACTCATGTAATATCTAATTTAATGCAAATTTATTTACTAGTATCAAAGGCATAAAGTACATCATGTAACAGATGTAAAATTGAGAAAATAATATCTTACAGTAGCACATATGATTCCCATAATCATGAAAAATAACAAAAAGAAGACTATGTAACATAAGAGAGGACAAAAAGCCTAATTATTTTCTAAAAAATTTCTTAAGTGTGTAGGTATAGGTTACAACAGAAGAGATCAATACATGTTTTAAAATTTTGTGCTATCAAGTATAAATTACACTCAAGGATCAAGCATATTCAAGAACAATATAATAAGACTCACTCATGATTTTCAAATTTTGATATATCTAGATCAAGTATCAAAAGGAATCAAATAGATAATAGAGTACATATGAATCAACATTACATTGATTTCAGGATAATGAAATGGATATCTACTTATCAATTTCAGATTATGAGCCATCAATGAAGATCAAATGGAGCAGTTATGATCACAACAATAAAAAAAATTGCATTAAAAGAGTTCATTACAACATTAAATGAAGTAGATTTATAAGGTTTTCCATAAGATGAATCAAGAGTAGAAATAAAGAATCTTTAGGATAAGATATAAGTTCATCTTGTCAAGTACATATATGATAAAAGCAATAAATGATATATTTTTATCCATTCAAGATCTAGAAGAACAAGTTAAAAATAGATTACCAACAATGAATCATAACAAGCTAAAGAGTATCTTAACAACTAGAAAATCAAGTCCAAAGGTGTTACTTGCATCAAAAATTTGCTTCATTATCATCTTGAGTACCAAGTTTTAGATTACATCTTTAATGTATATTGAAGTACAATATATGAGTATAGTAATTTTTATCTACCCTTAATATAACTTTCTAACCCCAAGCACATTGACCTATCACCTAGTGGGACTAGATGCTCACCTGAGGCACGTGTGAGCACTGATCCCCTCCTTTATGTGAGCATTGTGAGAAGGTTTTTCCATTGATGGAGGATGATTTATAGAATGAAAAATAAATTCAATTTAGTTAATAAGGAGCACCTAGCAGATCACACATTAGTGCATTACAGAAACAAAGTAGTAAGCATGCTAGATCAGATCTAAATAATGATAGCCATTTAACACAAGGATTTATAACCTTAAACATGATATAAAGAATGAATCCTTATATATATTCATTGGTAGCCACATTACGTTCAAAATAGGTCATCGTAGACCATACATCTTAAATAACATAGAATTTCTCCCTACATATCTTCCTTGATGAGAGATCCTACTTATATCCTCCCATTTTAACCCTTGTTACAGACCCTAATGCCACAAAAATGCCTATTACATCCTTTATAACCCTTAGCACTAAGTGTTCTAAACCTTTGCATTACTACAGTATTTTACTCTCTATGCATTCTCTTCTCTACTTTTTGCATGTCTTCTTTGCTTCCGATCATCTCTTTTAATAGGATCAACACCCATCACCATGCCTTCTCCCCTGAACAGATCCCATGCCAAGTGTCAATGTGGTCCTCTAATGGTGAATGATATCCCCTTGCGAACCCTCCACATTATATAATGATGTATTCTAAGAATATTCCCTATGTGGAATATTCATTTCTTGACCTCCAAGGTTCCAGGCTAGCACCTTATCCACTTAGCACACCTAGTCAGGTACCACTTTTCCTGAAGTGCCTCCAAAATTCTGAATATGGCTAAGTCCTTTAAATCCAATACTCTAACTTTTGTACGCACCTTATTTTATCCTAAACCCTTCTTAAACCTCTTTTTATTATCTTTCTTTCATGACCGAGGTCATCTTTTAGTGTCACTAAGTGTTTAATTTCAAAACAAGAAAAGTCATATATATACATAGCTTACTAACTATTATTAGGGGCAAGACATTTTGCGCCATCACTTTCTATCTATCATCTTCAAGAGGAACACTCAAAGACTGTATTTTGGGCTACATCTGCTGGGGGTCACTACATATGAGGAAATTACTTCAGAATTCCATTTCACACATACCATATTATGGGAAAATTAGTTATACACCGTTAGCTTGGTATGACTGGCATAAGAGGTAAACCTAATTTTGCATAAGGGATCAACAATTCAAATTACACACACTCACATGAACTACATAGAGTTTGGACCCATGATAGAAACTTTTAGTGCTCGGTGATAATCACATTGGGGTGACCACCAAGGTCGGATTGACTTCAGTAGCATATGAGATTACTTATTTCATTTAATGTTATGTTTCAAAGCTTTGCAAAATGTCAGGTTAGATAGGGTTTGAAAATGCAGGTACGGGTGTCTACATTGAACCACTTTTATCCTTACGAAGTGGATGTGATAGAAAACCACTAATCAGTTGTTATTAGAAGCTAAGTTTAGACCTTGAAAAAGACTAGAAGTAGAGCTACATGCTAGCTGACACTAGTGTCCAAAAAAAATCAGAAAATCAGCAAGTATAAACTAGGGAGGTCATCGTAAATCTACTCTTAGGCGCTGAAGATCTGAAGATGTACGCTGGCAGGTGATCTCATTTACTTTCAGTACAAGAGCTCATGGGGACATTCTAGATCCAACTTATTCCAGTCATCTTCCATCCCAGAATGAGCCACTCTAGTATCTCTCTATCATGCATACTTGTACTTTGCACTAAGTTCATATGATTATTTTTTGATTAGCTATATTCATTTGATCTCATTCCTCTGATAAGAGTCGTATTTCAAAGATTTCTTTAACATCAAGTTCCAGTCCTAGATTTTGCATAAATTGGCACGGGGTTGTCCCTACTTAGTTTCAAGTTCCAGAGCTTTTCAAATTGCAGCAAATCTTCCTATAGCTCAATGGGGATCTTCCTATGGGTCACTCTACCTATGCCACATCTAGATTCAACTTTTTCCTACCCTTACGGACATCACTAATTTTATCTCTTTTTGTGTTTTGATAAAGTACTTATTGTTTATCAATCATTTCAAGTTTAAATGTATTATTCTATATTGTTGTATTAATTGATGTTATGAAGTTAATTAGATAAAAATAGTAAACCTCATTGTAGGACCCTGTATCAGTCCTTCTTCTTATCTGTGTATTTCCTATGCAAGGGCATATAATTTAGATTAGTGTGCTCCAACAATTACATCCATATAGCATCCATCACATACTTGGGGGAGACAGTATGTGCAGGCTACATTTGAAGACAGATACAAACTCTTTAGAAGTATGCATGTGAATGTAGGTGGGTGTCATAGATTGAACTTCACTTGAAGACTACTAAGCCGTTTTATAAGGCCATCTCTACCCATTGTTTAGGGTATGAAGAAATTTCACTGATCATACAGAAGGTTTTACACTTGCCACGATACCTAGGGCATTAAAAAATTGTAGAATTCTATAGTATCACCAAATGAATGCCTTGATTTACTAGATACAAAATTGTCTTAATGGTTCAATATAGCCCCAAATACTTTCATCCCTACTTATTTTTTCAAGCTCCCGACCATTTAGAGATAGAAGTACTTATAGATCATCTTCTAGCCTATAAAATCATATAGACGACAGTCAAATCAAACTTCTCGAGTCTATCAACTTATTCTCAAGTGTAACCTTTTACTTATGTTTTCGAGCCTTCCTAGAAGATTATTTCCAATGACTTTCTATCATTAAAGTAGCAATTGGCTTAAGACAAAATCTACTACTCCATTCTGGGATATTACACTTTGAGGATTTTGACTCCCAATAATGCCCCCTAAAGACCCGCATATTACTTTTTTAAACTTCTTTAATCATATAAGTAAATTAGAAGCTACATCTAATCAAAAGCTTTTATATGATATATATATATATATATAGGGTCCAAATAATACGAACCACACACTTTATCACATATGTGAAGATGATAACATTATACGTCGGTAAAACCAACTGGTGAATCTCCTATATGGGTAATATCTATAATCATGACATTATCAGGAATACTGATGAAGGCTAGAAAATACATAACAAGATTTCAAACAACTGTTTTTACAAGTATTTCAGATATACGGTATTCTATCACAGCTACCAAAAAGGCTAACACTATAGTCAACAAGTTAACTAGATGTAACATATGTCAACAATTCACATTTTGTGGAAACTCCTCCTCCAACGATCGCTAAAAGAGGTAATCCCCTTCCTACTCAACCTCCTGTTAAACCTTTTGTAAAGAAATATTTTTCCTCCCATTTATCCTCTAATTCATCCTTCCTCTAGTCCCATAAAGACCAGTAATCCTCCTCCACAAACATGAAATGAAGGACTCATTCCTTCATTAGCACAACCCTTGGTCACATTTGATATAATTGATCACACTAAAAAGACCAATATCCAGATGTCTGAAGTTGAGTACCTTCAATCTAACCCAGAGCAGCTTATAAGATTAACTAAGTATCTCTAAAGCTAGGATACCATCCCCCCTCCCATTTCCCTAAAATGAATTCTTCCCGCTCCTCCTACGTCTCACGTAAATATTTCCTTGAATTTTGCATCAGGGAAAATTTAACCTTTTTACCTATCTCTCCAGATCAATGGTCATAAACTAAGTAACTGTATAATTGATTATGGAGCTTCTGACAATGTTATGCCAGTAAAGGTGTCCCATGCTTTGGGCCTCACACTTACTAAACCTTTTGGTAGATGTTAATCCATGGAAACCAAACAAGTACCATTGATTGGTCAGATTAAGGATGCGCAGTTTGTATTCGTGACATTTCCTGAGAAAAGGGTAAAAATGACTATTCTCGTAGTTGATATTCCAGAAGCATATGGGATATTTGCTAGGGAGGAGATTTTGTAAATATTTTGGTGGAGAAATTCATATGGACTGGTCCAAAGCCAGGATTCCTGTCAAAGGGGTGATGCAGACGTTGGAACCAGAGTCACAAAAGAAATATCTAGTCACCAACTTTGATGACCCTAAGGCTCAAATTCTTTTCGAATCATCAAGGATGGGGAACTACTTCCTGTCCACCGACTCAAATAGAATGGACATTCTTGTCCAAAATGAGGATCTCAACAAAGTATGGACATTGCAGTTTGATGGTAGTTGCACGACAAGTGGATGCGGTGTTGGAGCTATTCTAATATCTCATGAAGAGGATATTTTCACTTTCTCTTTCAAGTTGTAGTTCTTCAATACGAATAATATTGCCGAGTATGAATCCTTGTTTCTTGGCATGCAAGCTGCAAAAGATAAAGGAATCAAAAACCTAAGAGTGCAAGGTGATGCTGAGCTAATTTTCAATAAGGTAAAAGGGATATACCAAGTAAAGAATGGCTAGCTCAGACACTACCACAATGTTGTATGGGATAGCATCAAAGAATTTGACACTTTCTAAATCAAAGAAGTTCAGTGAGCTTAAAATGACATGGCTGATTCATTGGCCGTCTCAGCCTCTCTCATCCTCCCTCACCTAGGGTTAAAAACATATACATATACCATTGAGGTGGTTTTTCACCCAAGTGTGCCAGATAATTCACAACACTGGAAAGTGTTCAACGATGATAACCAACTTATCACCTTTTTGGAGAAAGCTGAAAATTTCAAAGAACTTCATTTTGATGGATCAACTTCTGCGTGTCATGATTCTCTCATTGGTCAAGCACATGAATCTGAAAAAGAAATAGTGATACAGCTCAAAGGAAATAAGATTCTGAAAGGTTTGGTTTCCTTAGAATGATTATTTGATAATCATGACCATTTTGTTAAGAAAAAGTGACAGGATGATCCTTCCTCTTCTCTGGAAACTGAATCTGCCAATCTGGGTATTACGGAACATCCTCGTTCTGTGAATATCGGGAAGTGTTATAAGCTTGAGGAAAAACAAAAAATTCATTAAATTTCTGAAAAAGTACATGGATGTGTTGGCATGGTCTTATGCTGATCTGAAGTCTTTCAAGCCAAAGGAAATTTGGCACAACATACCACTCAAGGACGAAATCAAGCCTTTTCATCAAAACCAAAGGCATTAAAACCCCAAAATCTCAGGTACCATCCAGGATGAAATTCAAAAGATGATGGATGCAAGAATTATTTTTCCAATTCATCACAGTACCTAGGTTGCAAATATTGTGCCTGTGCGGAAGAAAAATGGTGAGATACGCATATGCATGGAATTTCACAACTTGAACTAGTCATCCTTAAAAGATAACTATCCACTCCCCATAATGGATCAAATGCTACAAGCAGTAACCAGTTCAAAAATTTTGTCTATGCTTGATGATTTTTCAGGTTACAGTCAAATTGAAGTCATGCCTAAAAATCAGTTCAAGACAACATTCACCACCCCTTGGGGTACCTTCACCTACAACAGAATGTCGTTCAATTTGATCAACACTAGTGCAACCTTCCAACAAGAAATGGACTTTGCATTCAAAGGTATGATGGGAAAATTCATCATAGTTTACCTAGATGACCTAACCATGTTAGCCAAGAGACGAAGTGATCACTATGATCACTTGGAATAAGTCTTGACCAGATGTCGAGATCACGGGATTTCCCTAAATCCCAAGAAGTCAATTTTTTGGGTCACCAAAGGAAATTTGCTAGGACATGTCATCAGTAGAGAAGGAACTAAGATAGATGTCAAAAGGGTCAAGGCTATTCAGATCCTTACTTTTCCTACAAGCAAGACTGGTGTTCACTCTTTCTTCAGAAAGGTAAATTTTCTTAAACTCTTTGTTCCTAATTTTTCTAAGAAGACTCGTCATATATATAATATGATGAAAGTGTCCCAAACATTCTAATGGAGTGAGGAAGGTAGGAGATCATTCAAAGACATAAAAAACCTCCGTCGCTCACACTCTTGTCCTGGTGTGTCTTGACTTCAGCAAAGACTTCATCATATATAGTTATGCATCTGCGCATACTGTATCAGCTATCTTGATGCAAAAGAACTCTGAGAATATTGAATCCCTGATTCCTTTCATGAGTTCTCCTCTTAAGCCTCATGAACTAAATATGTCACAATTGGAAAAGCATGCCTTTTTCATGGTAAAAGCAATCAAAAGTTTCCACTACTATATTCTGAATTCTCATACAGTTCCTGACATGGTTGTTAAGTCTATCCTAACTCAACAGGAGTTAGGGAGATTATGAGGAAATTTGATCGTAAAGGTCCAAGAGTATGACCTAGACATCAAACCAACTAATTTGATAAGAGGTAAGGTCCCGTGTCAGCTAATGGCTGAAAATAAATACTCAGAGGTACCTGAAGAGAAAGTTGATCACGTTAATGGAGAAAAAAATGAACTGGAGAAAGTGGATTATTTGCCCATGGTTCTATTTGTCACAACCAATGATGAATGGTATTCTGACATTGTGTTCTTTCTCACCTAACCAAAAAGGAAAAGTGAATAGTAAATCTTAGAGTTGTGAGATATGTCATATGGGATGATGGATTATACAAGCATGAAATTGACGGCGTTTTTCTACGATATGTTGACAAGCCGCAGTAGGTAAAATTATTGGAGATTTTTCACGAATCAGCTTGTAGTGGTCACTTCTCCTCATCCGTGACAACACATAAAGTCATTTGGGCCAGGTACTACTAGCCAACGCTATTTCAAGATGCAGCCACCTGGGTAGAAAAATGTGAACTTTACCAACAGTTCGTTGTCAAACCAAAGCTGGCTGCATTTCCCTTCAGGCCCATCATCATTGAGGAACCATTCAAACAATGGGGAATTGATTTCATTGGAGCACATAATCATCAATCGAGTGCTGGACATAGTTACATCCTAACATTAATGGATTACTTCATGAAATGGGTGGAGGACATACCTGTCAAGCATGCCACTTCTGAAGTTGTTTACAACTTCATCAAAGAGAATATTATTGTGAGATTTGGCATTCCACACAAAATCATTGCTAACAACGCTTCCAACTTCTCTTCATGGGAAGTTATTGGTTTTTGTTATGGATACGGAATAACTTTGGCTCATACTTCTAATTATTATTCTCAAGGAAATGGTTAGGCAGAATCCAACAATAAGAACCTGGTGACTATCATACGGAAGCTAGTTGATGAAAACCAACGGTCCTGGCACAAATCATTGTACGATGATTTGTGGGCAGATCATATCACTCCAAAGAGGTCTCTCAACATGTCACCTTTCTAGGTGTTATATGGGATCGATGCTGAAATCCCTATCTCTGCAAAACTTCCTTCCCTGAGCTTAGTTCGAGCAATTGAAGATGAAAATTTTTAGAATTCTCTCAAAAAGAGGATTATGTACTTGACAGAACTTGAAGAAAAGTGAGTGAAAGTGGTCAACAAGATCACTGAACATCAGAATCAAGTTAATAAGTTGTTCGACATGAAATCCAAGTAGAGATATTTCCAAGTGGGAGATCTTGTTCTCTTGTGGGACAAATGAAGAGAACCGAAAGGTATGCACGGGAAGTTTGACTCTCTTTAGAGAGGGCCATTCAAGATCAAGCGCTCAATAGAGAGAATAGTTTCTATGTCTCATATCTTGAAGGAACTAAGCTTCTTCTTCTCTATAGTGGGCAGCACCTAAAGATCTTTAGGAAGTAGAGCTTGTTCTCTTCTTTGTACAGTTTTCTTTTTACTTTCGTTGTGTGTTTGCTTTCTGTTTGTTGCGTGTTCCCTTTCATTCCCTTTTTGGTCACCCTTGTTTTTGACTCTTTGCACCCCAATGGATAGGCACATGAAAATTTGGGATTCTCTACCCTTAAGTTTCACTTAAAGATAGTCCCCAGAAAGAGCAAGTTGTTATCCTACGAAATTGGCAAGGGAAATTTACAGGTAACCATACCAAAAAAAAAAATTTGGCCCCTAGGAAAGTTTGATAACATTCAAAATGGCCCAAGAATTCCTTTCAAAATTAAAATTGTTTAAGAACTTAGCCATTTTCTTCTTATCCTTCAGCGTAGAAAGTTGCATGTCGACACTCTCAAAAATGCGCCTTTTTGAACAAGGTACCGTTTCACTCATGTCGACATCCTAAAAATTTCGCTCACCTTTAAAATCCTTAGGTGCATAAATTTTTATGTCAACATCGAAAAAATTGCACCCCTTTAAATACCCTAAGGCACTGGAAATGTTGTGTTGACATCTGGAAATGTGTGCTAAGGCATTGGAAATGTTATGTTGACATCAATAAATTTGTGATAAGGCGTACTTTTCTTTGTGTCGACACTCCTAAAAGCACGCCAAATTTGGTTGGTGAGATAATAAATGCCATCTTTTTTATAAATATGCACCCAACACCTATCATTTTCATGAATTGAAAATTGTGAAAAGTATTTCCTCTACACCTGTCAACCATCTTTATCACCCCCGCATGCAATTTTTCGAGCTTGTGGACCCCACGTCATTCTTCATCTTTTATAATTTTGGGTACGTGGCTCCTCTCCTGGTTGTTGTTTTTGTCTTGTTTGTCTTAGGTATTAGGGTTGATGTAAAAGATAAAATCTAGAGAAACACACCAAACAAAATTATCAAACTAGCTAAAGCCCTTTTTCCTCTCCTTCTAGATCTATAAATCTGGAAGACCCCTGCCTCTGAAGAAACCAAAAACCCATATTTCCCTACTTTTTTCTTGCCAAACAAACCCTATCTTTGCCATATGATCAATCCAAAAGAGAGAGGAAGAGAAATCAAGGATAAGTTGCCAAAATTATCCAACTGTTACCCATTGGCATGCTATTTTGTTCTGTAACACCTCCCAAAGTTGTGTTGATGTAACACAACCTTTTCATGTGCCCAGTTAAAATAACACTTAGTAGTTTTTGTGGGGTGTAGGCACCACTTGAAAAACATCAACATAAGATGTTGTGTGCCACTAATCCATGCCACATGCTTTTTCCTTTGGCACACTGATTTTTCTTGTAACATCTTCCGTAGTTGTGCTTTGGCACACCTTAAACACATGTAACACAAACTTTTTCTATGCCCAGCCAAAGAATATTTTTCCTAAGGCACAGGTGAAACATCATTAACATCAACATAACACATTGCATGCTGAAAATCCATGCCCCGTGCTTTATCCTTGGTGCTGAAACTTTTCATGTAACACCTCTCAAAATTGTGCCCTTTCTAAACTTGGCGCAACTTTTCTCATGTCAACATTGGGTGCAATTTTTTTCATGTTGACATCTTCCCAAGTGCACCTAACAATAAAAATCCTCTACAACCTACTTTGAACCTGTGCCTTGCACCCTAAGACTTATTATTTCTTGTTCTTCATCCTGCGAGCTTTTATTATGAATAACATGATAGTTGACATGGCTCTTCTGTGTTGGACCTCCTTGATTCTTCTTGCAGAACAACAACATCCATCCTTGGGCTCACATATGTCTTCATAAAGCAAAAAACTAGCTAAAGCTAAGAATTCAAAATAAGAGATGAAGTATAAGTATCAGAGAGTCAGAATGCCTGACTCATATGTAAAATGCAGCCTTGACATCAGAGACTCTGAGCTAGGACATATTGACATGGATGATTTCTGGGCAAGGACCAACCAAGAAAGCAATGGCCCGTGGATGAAAAAATTAGTGGGAAGTGGATTGCACTTTGCAGCTAGTCTTCTAGTAAGTTTCGTAAATAATGAGTTAATCATGTTGGTTTCCTGCTACTATAACAAGGACACTAGATGTGTCAAAGAAAAAGAACACAAAATGATCATTGACCTCACATCTCGTCACTTTGAACTAATCCTAGGCATTCATCATCACAGGAAATATGTAGAAATAAGTATCAAAGACTACAAGAAGACCTGGGATGATAACGAGGAAAAATGCATGCAAATGATGAGCGAGCTTTATCTAAAGAACAAGAAGTTGGTGAGCAATTGGCCACAAACCATCCACCATAGTGACTTCAATGAAGAGTTGAGTGATACAATCACCTTCTTAAATAGAGTATTTGGGCTCCCTAATGCCCATTACTTTCACAAGTGGATGCTGAGATACCTGGAGACCATGAGAAAGAATGCACCTGATAAACATTTTGACTGGGGTGAAATCATTAGTGACACCATCTACCAGTAGCTTCAACAAGTTCTAACAACTGGGAAGTTCTACATGAATTCCTATGTTGTATATGTTGCTGCATCAGAATGGGATTTCGTGGGGTTAGCTCGAAATGGGGTATGGCCCCAATTCAAGATATACGAGTTCTACCCAGAGCTAAAGCTTGAGGCCAGCATCTCCCAGTTCTCTAAAATTAATGATGTCTATGAGGTAATCCACTTGCTGAGGCCAAACATGATACATGGTCAAACCAGCCTAAGTGTGATTTCTGCTACAAAGAAATCGGGAGTGTTGTTCACAAAATTCCCCACATTCACATACCTCAGAGCTGTGAATTTCAAGGGAGAGCCAACAAAGCTACCAAGATTTGTAGGGCCGAAGCTGATCCTGCTAGAATTGTCAAGGTAGCTAATCACTTACCATGATAAGTGTATGAAAAGAAAGGAAGGAAGAAAGGAGGAACCCAATTCCCCATTACAATTGGTCGATACACCTGCCCCAAACTTACCAAAGCACGAGAGATGTATGTTAAGCTAGAGTTGCTGAATTTGAAACACAGCTTCCCAGTAAGGCATACCTTCGACTGCGAGAGTTACCTCCCAAAGGGAAAAATTTATCCCATCCATGTTCTCGACATTGAGGACATTTGGATCGACCTAAGACATGAGATAGACATCAGGAAAAGGGATCACTCTTGATTGGCTCTGGAGGAGATCATCCACTATGGCATTGTCATTGTCCCAAAGGAATTCCAAGAGACCGATTAAGAAATTGATCAGGTTTACCTTGACATAGATGGGGACGATTGGCCATTCATGGAGATCGACAGAGCCAAAGCACTGAAAACCATTTAGGAAAGGGTTAATCCCACATTGCAGCGCACCGAAAATTGGTGCAAACAGAATGGTCTGACCTACCTCGGAGTAGATTTGACTACTTCTCCTTTAGGTAGAGCACCTCCAAGACCGGCTCAAGTGCCAAAAGGAAAAGGAAAATACAAGGAGGGTGAATTAAGTAGAAAAGAAGAAACTCTCAAAGGCCTTCCTTCTACTTCTAAGAAGCAAGTCGTCAACCTGGTGTCTCCAAGTAAAGAAGAAACAACAAAGGTTTCAACAGATACATCCACCTAGGATGTTATCACAACTACAACTGCAGAGGTACCCAGCATTCCTTCTTCCATTTCTTCTCCTCCTCTTGTCATTAAAGCATCTATTCTTATGGATGTGTCTTTTCCTCTCCCTTCCTCCCTTTCATCTCCCACATCTTCCATCTTCTCCTCTCTTGCGGATCTGTCACCCAGTATTCCCTCCATCCAGTTTTAGATCCCTTCTGTTTCCATGTCCTTCGCTTCTCCTGTAGTGACTTTGGGCCTTGTAAGCAGCAATGCATTGGACTCCTTATAAATACCACCACCGAGTGTTTCGACACACTTTCGTGAGGCCTCTATAGTTTCTCCCCATCTCACTCCCATTTCTTCTTCTATTTCCTCTACTCCCACTCCCATTAGTCCTGGTTGGATTTCTGACCACCTAAGTCAGTATAAGAGGAAAGTTCCCATTGTGGCCATGGATTTCTCTGTCATTCCAAATAAGGGAACCAAGAAGTAGAAAGTGATAACTCACTTTTATAAAAGCACTTCCAAGGAGAGAGTCATGGGGATAGCTTACCCGGACCCCACTAAGAAAAAGGAGGATCCGTTTCCCACAGACATCACAGTGACTCAAGTCACAATGGGGACCTCATCTGAAATCCTATAAGGGGAAGCCTTGTCTGCTATGGATGCTCTCAGTAAGAATCTCTAAGAGGCAAAAGAGTAGAAAAGAATACTCAAAGAACAAAATAAGCATCTCCTACAAGCATTACAGAAAATTGGCAATGCTCTTCCTGTGACTACCGCCGAACCCATTCAAGTTCCCAGTCAAGAGAAAATAAATAAATATGTTAAGATTCATGAACAAGGCATAACAGTATCATACTAGATCAAACGGATCCTCAGAGATGGTGAAGAAATGATTAGGAAATTCACAGTTCTCTGTCATGATTTAACCCAAGAAAATAAGGATCTACAAGCAGTAGTAGGTTCCCTTTTTGAAGAGTTGGATAACGCCAAGTTACAGCATGAAACATTACAAACCATGGTTGATTGCTCAGCTGATGACCTATTGAAGGTCAACGTTATCGATCACCCACATGCACATAACAAAGCTCTCATCTCTTTAGATTACTGGGTTGATCAAATGGAATATATCTTGGAGAGAATAGATAAAATCAAAGATGAAGCCCTGGATGCACGATACAACATGGATTAGACAATTACAAAAATGTCTCTAGGGATGCTCAGTGAATCATATAACTTGAGAGAAGTAGAGGATACATTCCAGTTCTTCAAGGCTATCATCACTCAAGGTTTGGCACCAGAGGTCACTTTCAACCGAGAGTCAATTAATAACCTCTTGGCCTACTGCGACTTCATTGGATTTTTGATTGATGCATGCAAAAATTTCACCGAGTTACCTGACAAGCTCAAAAATGAGAAAGAAACTTACAAAGTCATTGACGACCATTTTAAAGGTCTAGATCATGATCAACTTCTAGTGATGATCAGAAATTTTATGGAATATCGAGCATAGTGTCACATTGACTCTCTTGATCAAAAGCAAGATACCAAGTTTGAACAAGGAGATGATGAGGAGTAGTTTCTCCTCTGGTGTATGTGTTGATCATTTTTGTAAAACATTTAAAAATTATTTTGGCATTTATGATGACATCATCCATGTTGCACCATGGGATGTTGCCATCCAAAAAACTTTCCCAAAGTCAACTTTTGACTTTTTTAGATATTTTGTAAATATCTTGTAAGATATTTTGTAAGTAGTGGTTGGTTTCTTTTGTCTTCTTTCCTCTTCTCCTTTTATAAATACTTGAATACTTGTATTCAAAGTGTGGATATTTTTTTATGAAAAGAGAAGTGAGGAGAGAAGGACTTTGTGTTTTCTTGCAACAGAAGAAATATTAATACACATATTCAAACTTTTTGCTTAATGTGTGTGTTATTTGCATCAGATCTTTCTTAAGTTAGATCTATGTTTTTATTCTATTAGATTCATTCCTTCTATTTTCATATGTTCATCAGTATTGATTTTTTTGTTTATGCAAGTAAGTTTGGCTCTATTTACTACCATCCCAAAGAATAAACCTTCTAACCTTTCTATCTTAGAATTTTTTTCTTTTCTTCCTTCAGATCTACCCTCCTCCATTCCTTCCCTCCTACCTTTCTATTGGTAGTTGGAACTACCTCTACTGGGATGAGATCCCAAACCCCCTAAAGTTAGAATAGTGTAGATTTTCACAGATTCCTGCTTAATAGATTAGCAATAAACTAGTTTCACTTTTCTGTCTCAAAGAGGGGCTACGCCTTGCACACTGTTGGCCTGTTTTCTCATGACCTACCTAACCGACAGATTTTTGGACCAACAAGAATGAAAGAATGGAAGAATGAAGAATCAAAGAATGGAAGAATGGAAGAATCAAAGAATCAAAGAACTTACTACTACTGCAAGAGGAGTGGGAACTCCTTCCTTAATTTTGCCTCAATCTTCTCCTAGGCATCCACTTAACCCTGTACCTACTAAAGTAGGTCATCCACTAGAGCACTCACCTCCTAAAATATCAATTCATCACCCTTAGCATTCAGCGTATCTAAAATTCCTTCCAACTGATTTCTAAGGTCATCCACCATGTCCATTCTATGGGTGATCTGGGGATACAACTCTTTAATTCAGTTCTTAACCGAACCCCAAAAGGATTAGATCACTTTCATCTTCTTCTTAACATCAGCTAGGATTTTATCCCACTCCATCATGTTTCCTTTATTCTTATCTTACAATTCCTTTAGATCCACCTCATGTGTAGCAACTAGTATGCTTTCTACCCTATCTATTTTAGTGCAGTATCATACACAGCCTCATCCATTTGTGTGGCAGTCTTCAAAACAGAAAGGAGCTCAGAATACTAAGTGAATGTTTCCCTGATATTTAGTTTCTCTTCCTCCTTTTGGTGTGCCAATGCCTCTTTTTCTTATTCCAATGTGAGCGGTCACCTTTCCATGGTGATGATGCGGGTTAAGTCTTCCGATCATTACAAAGTTGACTCAAAATTTTTCTCAGGAGAGCCACATATAGGTGCTTCAAGAATATAGAGTTCATAATCATCTCTATATTCTTTTATACCTCGCACACCTTCACCTTCTCCTCCCACAAATCACGCCTTAATTATGCATTATTCAACTCCTCCTACTTTAAATCCTTATTTTTCTCAATGATTTCTTCATTATTCTTCTCCATTTCTTCCTCCGTGACCCTTGCTCTATCATTCCTCCCAAAGAGTCTCGTCTCAACCTCCACTGATGCCTTGATGAGTGCGTTATAAACTTGCTCATCAGATAACTATTGATCATTCACAAGAGGTTTTAATCCCTTAGACTCTAGTATTTTCATCAGCACCTCTCGATTGACTTCAAATTCTAGCTCATCAACATGGGACTCAAAATCCCAAGATAGCATCTTTCTTGTATGAGGGTATACAACCTCTTTGAATAAATACCATGTAAGGATTTTGTTGGAAGGCACGGTAATTTGGAAGCACACATGCAGTACCTTATTTGTATCATTGATATAACCCATCCCTTGATCCTGTGCCGCTATCACACATTTTCCTCCTATGTGTCCTAGCTTAGGAAATCTTACTGCCAGGTTGGGATCTCTGCCCATGCTCCAATATTCCTTCTCTACACTCTCCTCTTCCATCTCATTGAGCACATCATCAGTGCTATGCTCCACCTCATGCTCCACCAAGACCTTTATGATACCCACTACCTCCCTTTCTGTGGCATCCTCTATCTACTCCTTGGTGAGGCTTGGGATATTTTGATCCTTAGTGTTCACCTCCTCACTTTCCCCTTTTCCCTGAGCAACTCCCTCATCTGCATCCTTCTCTTCATTTCCTTTCCCGGAGTTTTGTATATTGTACATGGGATGGTACTGAGCCTCTTCACATTCTTTTTCATCCTTTTCACCCTTGTAAGCCTCTAGGATCTTTGTTTCTTCTAAGTCTACCTTCTTTACTACCTTCTGCTTCTTCCTAATTGGTGATTCTAGTATAGGAGACTCTTCCTTCTCTTCTTCAATAGGTGACTCCTCCCTTACTGGAAACTCTTTTTTTTCAGGGGGATTTTCTTTCTCTAAAATTTCCTCCTCATGTGTCTTCTCTTTTTCTTCTGAAAGGGACTTCTTTCTCTTTGTGTAGGTGCTTGGCTTTGCACTCGACTCCTGTGTGCCTGCAAATTGTGTTGTCTTCATACTTGATTCCTTTTCTCTCAATATTATCTTCTCTCTTTCTCTTCCTTGGTACAAAATTATTTCTTATGGTATGGTTTTTTGGGATAGATACATCATTTTCCAGATAAGCACCTTTCTCATATTTCAAACTTATGCGTAGGTATACCCTTATTGCGGTTCTTCCAGCAATAGACAAGATTAGTGGCTTTATCATATGCATGTCATGGGAGACATACTTCTCCATGTAGGTGTGCTTATTTTGGTATATCAAAGTCTTGCGCATCTCATGGTAGTTTAGGTCAACCGCACTGAGATCTAACCTCATCCTTTTTTCCTCAATGAAGTGGTTGACCCTGGCTTGGAAGTATTGTGTAATGAAGGAGAAAGGAAATTTTCACCATGGGATCTTGGTGTTGTCTGCCAAAGTGAACCTGATAATACAGAAATATTGGTATAGTACAAATTCAGCTTCTCCTTGCACTAGATCTGTAAATTGCTTGGGTATCCTCCACTCGGCCCCAAATGCATCACGCATTCACTTATACCATTTCTCCAAGCGCGCCTTGTGGAAAACCATCATTTTTTCACAAGTATAATTCTCAAATCCTTTTATAGGGGAGGGGTTATCATGTGGATACTCCGATACAAATTTTTCTTGCCCATTGGGCACTCCAATTTCTGAAAACACGATAGTAAGGAATATGTTACTAAACATTATATTCTCCTTGTTTAATGTGGAACTAATGATCTCCTCTTCTATGAACGCTGAAATGTTGTAGATGGTCCCCTCTGAGATATTATGGGAAACATTTAACCATGCCTTGTAGATCTGGGTCCATCTTTCCTCTCCATTTATTTTTGTGACCAAGTGAGTGGCCATCCCCATTACAGGGTCTGAAATCACAAAGATGTCAAAGTATCGAAGCCCCTTCTTATAGTCATAGGCCTCCACAGTTTTTTGTATGGACTCCTTGTCATCCAAGTCATCATCAAATGAATCTCCCTCACATGTAAGAACAGTAAATTTTGAAAATAGTTGGGGATTTATCCTCATCCTTTTCCCTGTGAAGTAGAAATGGTCTTCATGTATGTGTGACATTAGCCATTGGTAGAACCACTCAGGTTTGCCAAAATAGGGAATCTCATAGAGTTGTAACAGCTTGACCTTCTCCATATTCACCTTTACTTTGTTTTTATAGATGGGAATTCCATTTGGTGTCCTCTTATCTTTAGGTATAACCATCTCCAATGCCATCTCTTTCTGTGTAGTTCTCTTTTGATTGTTATAGTCACTTACAACTATCTTTCTCACGTGAGACACCCATTCTTTTCCTAGTAATACATTATTTGGGTATTGCATTTCTACACACCATTCCTCATTGAAACTGGTGGAAATAGCTTATTTCCCTTTTCCATTGCTCTTATTTGGTGAAATGGTGGTTACCTTCCTTGGTGCAATTTTCTCTTGTTAGGTTATTTAAAAACTCTTTCTCCCCTCTAATATTGACTCTACTTAAATTTATGGCTCTATTATTATGCCAAAATCCCTTCAACCTTGTGCCCTAGATTTAGAACCCTAACCTAGCAAAACCCTTCCTTCCACAAGATGGTGCATTCACTTACGGATATCAAAAAATACAATCAACCCTTTCTCTCATGCATGTGTACTATTTTTCCACCCTAGTTTGTTAATAAAAATCTCTATGCACTTAGATATTCACAACCTTCTTTTATACAACTTTTCTCAAGGATTCCCTAGTTCGCAAGATCTTTATGATATCACAAATGAAAATTAACAATAATGTATCCCGACCCCTTACTTATAGTTTTTGCTTCTTTTCCTTAATAAATGCAATGCTTCCTACCATTGTACCTTCATATTAAAGGATACTTTTCCCCTTTAAGCCAACCTTCAGCACCTTTACCCATGTAGCCATTCCTGCATGAAAAACTTCTACAACCTTTGGGTGTATAAAATACTTACGGACTAAAGATCCTTACGTGCGTGCTCACAATGGCGAAGGAAATTATTATGTCCTTACCCTGAATTTTGACATCACCTACCTCATGTTGTTTATGCACTTCTCATCCTTGTACATGGTCCTTATAAAGCTCTCCTGACACCAAAATCCTTATGTCATAGCTTCCACTACCAGCTTCTATTATTTGTCACACTACTCTACTCCACTCTAAAATAGATGTGTGGTCCATTATGCATAGAAAATTTTTGAAACTAATAAGTGGCTACCAGCGTACAATGCACACACAACAAAAAAATAAAGGGAACAAGAAACAAGAAGGGGAAACACACAAAAAGTAAAATGCATTAAAGGAAACCCTAGGATAAATAGAAATATTGCCTTAGTTATGATTACAGAGAAGCCTTATTTACAGTAGGGCTTCAACCTACTCCCATTGACATGGCTTGGTAATCTCGTCCCATCTAGTTCTTGTAATTTACATGCATCTGAAACAAGGATGTAATAGATGATATATGGACATAACCAATGGACCTTCAATTTCCTAGGATGGTGCATGAATTTGGATCTATAAAGCAAGACCATCCGCCCAACCTCAATTTTTTTATTTTTAATATGGCAGTCATGCTATGATTTTTGTCATGCCTTTTCAACATTCTGACTCCACCTAGTAAGTGATCACCTTTTTTTCAACTGTATTAACTTCTCCATGTGCTCTTTTAGTGATTTTTCATCATCTAATCCTCTTGCGCACGCAATACAAAGGGATGTTAACATGAATTATATTGGTAACATCTTTTTTGTGCCAACCACCAATTGGAATGGTGTGTCCTTATTCAATTTCTTCTAGGTAGTCCTATATGCCCATAGTACAGTTGAAACTTTGTCATCCCAATCTTATCTTCCCAAATCACAAATTTTTGCCAGGGTGTGACTCAAAATTTTATCAAATGCCTCAGCAGTTCCATTAGTTTGTGGGTCATATGGGGTAGTCTTATGGTGGGATACCATCAATTACTCCAACAATATCTTAACTATATCATTCAAGAAATGAGTATCCCTATCACTTGTTAAGTTAACAAAAATCCATATCTGCTGATTATATTTTCCCACAAAAACCTAGCTATTATGGATATTGTGTAGTCCCTTGTAGGCACTTCCTCTACCCATATTGTTAAGTAGTCAGTGCAAGTGATGATATAGCATGAACCAGTCCTTCACGCGGTAGGTGAAATTGGTCCCACAAAATCAATGGCCCGCTTCTCAAATGGTTATGTGCTAGCTATCAGCCTCAAGGGCATCTAGTCCCTTCTTCTTGGTTTTCCAAGGCACTGACAATAGTCAAAAGCCTTGCAAAACTCAATGAATTTTTGGTATATACTTTCCCAAAAAATATTTCCCAGTAGGATTTTTCACGTGGTGGCATTCCCTATATAGTTTCCTCCTGCAATCCCACCATGTGCTTCCTCCATAACTACAATGCACTCATGATCCAACAATAACCGATGTAAAACCTCATCGTGACTTAGTTTGTATAAGTCTCCACTAATTATCATGTAGGGCATGATGCATATGGCTAACTATTTTATTTCTAGAGTCTTCATTCCTTCCGGTGCCACACCCAGTTTGAGAAACACAACAATAGCTTCCAAGTTAGTGAGTGCAAATTGTAACCTAAACAATTTCATGTCTAACATAACATCCTCGATGCTCTATGCATCCTCTCCTAAGTCAATCCTTAACAAATGGTCAATCCTTGTGTTACTCTTTCCTAGTTTCACAACAACTATAAACTCAAACTCTTGAAACAACAAGACCCACTGGCATATGTGCCCCTGTAAAACAGGCTTGTTCACAAAGTACTTAAAATCCATGTGGTATGTGTAGAATATGAATGGTGTTTCCAACTTATACTGCCCAAATTTTTGCATTACATAGATCATTGATAGTGCTTTGTGCTTGGTAGTAGTGTAGTTTTGTTCTACTGGTGTTAACTTCCTGCTAGCAAAACATAAGGGTTGGTCAACAATCCCTTCTCCAGGTTATGTTAAGAATGTCCCAATCACCATCCCTGAAGCATCAACTTGTACATGGAATGGCTTATCCTAAGAGGGAAAATGTAATATGGGCACAAATATAAGCCTATTCTTTAATGTATCAAACATTGTCTGTTGTGCCTCTCCCCGGTGAAATGCACTTTTTCATTTTAGTAACTTCTCTGATGGCATGAAAATATTGGCATACCCATTAATAAATTTTCAGTAGTACCCCATATGCCCAAGGAATCCATGCATTGTTCTCTAGCTAGTAGGCTCCCCCAATCCCATAATAATGAAAACTTTGGTGGGATCCACCGCCAAGTCTTCCTTACATATGATGTGCCCCAACAGGGTTCTAAATGGAGTAGCAAAGATAAACTTTTTGATGTTGAGGGATATGCATAACTACTGACATCTCTTGAACATCAACCAAAAATTGTCACAATGGTATTTCACTAGTTCATACACTGTCCAGTCATCAAGGTATACCTTAAGGAACTTATGGATAAAATCCTGAAATGTCTAGACCACTATGCGTGAAAACAAAACAGGGTCATTATTCAATCTAAAAGGCATGATCATGTAGGTCAAAATTCTCCATTCAGTGGTGAAATTTGTCTTTTCTTGGTCTTCTTTAACAATTCTAACTTGATGGTATCTTGAGAATCCATCTGTGAAGGAATAGATTTCACGCCCAACCACTTCTTATAGGATCTCCTCAGTAAAAGGGGTTGGAAAATGATCATTTACACATACCACATTTAATTCCCTGTATTCAACACATACCTTTCTCTTTCAATCCTTTTTAATGTTGATGACTATGGGGCATACCCATCCCGATTCCTCCACATATTCAATGATACCTGATGCAATCATTTTGTCTATATCCTCCTCGACCCGGATGCAAAAATTTGGATTCATTCAGTAATTTCTCTTCTGAATTGGGTGTGAACCATCCTTTAACTTGATTTTCATTTCCCCCAAGGAGTGGTGGACTCCTTTAATCTCATGGTATCAGCATGGATATAAGTCCTAAAACTCACGCAATAGATCAATGATCTTCAAAACCTCCTTTTGTGACCAATAGTCTCCAATAGTGGGCTCTTTAGGTTATGTTTTTGTACCAATGTTAACTGTATGATAGAAAAGTGACATGCAAGGATGATAATTGCCAAGTGACCTTCCCCGTACCCGACCTCCTAAGGTCATGCCAAGACATCCGGTGGTTTGAAATGTGGGTGACTTACATGAAGTCACAGCTATGATTATGGCTAGTTTTCACAATAGAAAAGCTACATGTGAGGATGAGAATCGGCAAGCAACTTTCCTAAGGCTAACTGTAGGAGGATCAATGACTAAGATCTGGTAGTTTGATCTCCTAGTAACTGAAATGAAAAAGGGTAGATTTAGAGGCTATGAGTGGATAACGTAAATTCCCTAGTGGTTTATCTTCCTAATTAGGATCTAAGTATTAATCTAAAATGAAGTCTCCAAATTAACTCAAACTGAAAATAACAATCTATACTACTGTTGAAAGGGAAACTAATCTAAACAACATACACGATTGAAACATTATAATTACAAACAATAATTAAAATACTCTTATACTAAAACTAAACAAGCAACATAACATGTTGTGGTTATTTACCTGTGAAAATATGTGAATCTAGATAAAAGATAGCTAATTAACTTAATTGAAAACCTTCAATATTACCTCAGAAGTGAGGAACAAATCATAGCTTCTCAGAAACTATTATTCCCCATAACTTCCTTGATAATATTGAAAGTGAGCTTAACTAAAATAAAATAATTTACTACTCTATTTGATGTACTTGTAGCTACAACTTTGATAGCTCAAACCTGGAGTTTACAGAATAGTGGTAAATCCAGTTATGTGTGACTTCATCTCCTCAGTTTGATCTCTTCATTCCTTCATGTTCTCGTGAATCCATAAAAGCGTGTATATGATAGCATTATCATAAGAAGATATTATAACAATGGCAGCTTTGGATATATTCCGAATACAATGCAAGTAAGAGAGGGATAGTGCAAGTGAACAGAGCTTGACTATGCAATTCCTAGAAGGAATTATTGTTGGAATACAACACAAATACGCCAAGAATTCTAGAAACTATCTTTTGTGACAAAACAAAACCTACAACTCTAAATGGATTCCAATTCTAAAATGAAAATAGCTTATTCTAAACTGATTGCATGGAAAAATAATGAAGTTAGATGAAACAAGAAGATCAAAATCTCTAAACAACAAAGGAAGGCTGTTAACTGACACAAAGCATGAAACTATTGGAACTCTAAGAAAGAACTTCAAACAAACTGAATATTTAAACAGAGAAGGAGAGGGGCCCTTTGCTTGAGAACAAGCTAGCTATTTATAGAAATTGCATTTACCATAGGGTAACTCCCAATTGATCTCTTTTACTATAAACAAAGGGAAAACACTATTTATAGGGTGGCCAAAACATAAATGTAAGCCAAAGTGGTTTAAGAATGCAGGTAGAAATTTTAATTTTACGTTTGATGAAATCATCGGAACATTATGGAAAATGTGCATAGGACAACCACCCTATGCAGGGAGGTGGTTACAGGACCGCTACCCTGTCCTGGGCGGTGGTCATGGGACCGCCACCTAGTCAGGGTAGCGGTCTTGTCACTTATGACCAAAATGAAAGGAAAAAGGGGGGAAGAGGGTAGAATAAAGCACACAGAGGCTGGATGAGGCACATGGGATGTAAACTTATACTTGGCAATCTTTTCTAGATTCCAAACACCTTACAAGGAGACATGTATCATCATTGGGTTTTCCGTAACCTCTTTCTGGTAGTACAGTACCTACATTTTTGGGTACGTACATATTGCCCTCTCAGAGAAATGTTTTAGCCATGGAGAGGCATAAAATGTTGGTTCTGAGTGTGGTGGTTTCAAAATGGGGAGTTAGAAGTTATACCTGACACGCCTGTGTGTCAAAAGGTTGCCATCCAAATTCCTGTTACTTGCAAAATGAAAAAGAGGACTCAAGTGCAGATAGATAGAATAAATTGAGAGACAAAACTAATTAATTTAATATGAAATGAGGACTTACCATTTTTGTGGGGATTTAGAACTTACCTTCGTCGGCACTCCATTTCTGTGAATAAAAACATTCAAAACCAAATTAGAATACTATATATATTTAAAACTAGCTCATTTTACTATTCATTTGCGCATGTCGATTTGGTGATTTTTGAGCTTTGGGACCCACGATGATCATTTTCATTGAGAGTATAGTAAAAATGTCCATTATGAGATCATGATGATGCCTCCGAGAGCAGGACATTGGCCCGTTTAAGTCTCAGGTTAGTTCTTCTCAATTTATCATTATTAAACCTAAAAGACAGAAATGTAGAAATATTTGTCTTGGGGGGGTTATTTTCGAAAACGCTAGTTTTAAATGAGTCTCTAGGGGGGGCACCCATAGGGTAGGTTTTTATTTCATCTAAAATGATGCATTTTTGCATTTTTTAAAGTGTTTTAGGGCTTTCAAGCCATTCGGTGATTCGAGACAAGAATGCCACCCTGCATAGGGCGGCGGTCATGGGACTGCCACCCCATGAGGGTGGCAGTTGCAAAACTACCCCCTATAAGGCAACGATTATAGGATTGCCACCACCTAAGGCAGAAATTGTGAAACCACCGCTCTACACAGGGTAGCGGTTTCGAATAGAATGCAAAAGGAGAGGTTTTACCTTGTTGTTTTTACATTTTTAGCATTTTTATATGTTCCTAATGATTTCCCCAGTTGTATTATGTTACTAACTTACTCTTTTTCCTATGTTTTAGGTGGATGTAGAAGAAGGAGGAGTACATTAGATGGAGCAGAGAGATGGAGTGTGATTGTCTCCCGGCAGTGTTGGATGCATTGTCTGAGGATGAGAGGGACACTTTGTAGAGGGCTGGGATCTTACGGATCTCTCAGGTTGCTCATGTTACTCCTTCCAGTCACATACTATGTGACTTATTTTCATATTGGTATGTAGATCAGAACACTTTCCAATTTCCAGGAGTTAGGGGTGAGTGGACCATCACCCTAGAGGACGTTTACTATATATTAGGGGTTTTGATCCTTGGGAGGTGGTTGTCTCTCAAGATAGCAGTATTGAGATCTCAGTTGTTTTAGTGGGCCACATATATGGGAGATGTCATTATTTCCATGAGGTTGAAAAGGGGGTGAAGGTCCATTCTATTTCTATCTCTCCTATCCTTGTGATCCGCAAGGTGATTATGGGTATCCTTGCCTCGTGGTTGATTAGGGACAAGGGAGGGGATACTCTTCTATACTGTTGGGCTCCCATCATTACACAGATTGAGGCCCATGGTCGTATTTATGCTTGGGGAGTAGACATCCTCGGAACCACCTATCACTATTTATACAGGGTGGTCAGACTACATGGACAGTCACTGAGCCACCCCACTCTAGTTATGAGTTGGGTGTATGAGCGCATCATTTCTTACGGAAGAGGTATACAGGTGGAGGATCCAGGGGCTGTCAGGGTAGCGAGGTGGACAGGGATGACCATACTTAGGGCACCACGCCAGCCAATGGCTTCCGTGACTATTGCAAACATGGATGCCACTCCTTATCAGGACATGGCAGGGCTATGGGGGGAGGAGACACTTACATTGATTGCTTACTCTTCCATGGGTCAGCTAGTAGACAAGATGGGGAAGCTAGAGACCCACCCCTTTGATAGAGTTCCATAGCAGTTTGGCCTCCCTTATATTGATATTTTTCTTCCCGTGAGGCCAATATATAGATCTATTCGTGAGGCCAGGGGAGGTCCTAAAGACTGAGGTTGGACCATGATCACTCATGGCATTCCCATTGTAGCTAGGAGGGTGGTTCGTGCCTGAGGGGTAGCTAGTGAGCCTCGAGCACCTTTACTTAAGATTGGTGCCGGTCCTACTCATAGTGGAGATGATCCCATTGACATAGACTCTGAGTCTAAGGAGTTCACTTGGGGGAGATAAAGGAGGAGACAAAGGAGGGTAAGACCAGAGCTGGTGGGACAAGTGAGGAGGATGACATCGACATTGAGTGACATGACACTCAGGATATCTTACGGGCTAAGAGGGTAGAGGAGAGTGCAAAGAAGGTGACCCTGATTTCAGAGGATTTTCCTTCTTAGTATTTAGGGGGAGATGACGAGTCCATGGCAGACCGTCACTTTGTTCCAGATGTGAGAGAGGCATGACAGTCGGTGGCAGCGTCAGTAGTAAGCGTAGATCCTAGAGATCCTACCTAGATGTCTGGAGATCCAAGTGAGTTACTACTCTTTTCTCGACTTTCGTTTTAGTTAGGAATTCTTAGTTGATATTTCCATTTCGTTGTTTCATTTGTCTTTGATCTTATTTTGGACAACTTTCTAACTTGTTCATTTCTCCTCTTTTACTTGCAGCGACTGCTAAGGGATGGCAAGAAATGATTCACCAGGTGTGCATGGACACTCTACTACTCCCTTCAGAGGGTACTCAGGATGAGTTGACTAAGGATGTTGGAGAGCCCTCAACAGCTAGCCAACATATTGATGTCTTTGCCCCTGTCTGGGAGGTGGAAAATATCATTACCTCCCTTTGCACCAAGCAGGTTGGATATAGGACTATTGAGCGCTTGACAAAGAGGAGTCGATCTCATAGTGAGACCATAGCTGTTGGCCATGATTGTGAGCCCTCAATTCATTCAGAGCATCATCGCAGTAGGAGTCCTAGATGAGGTCGTGCACCTTCTGAGGGATCTCACAGGGATTGAGAGATCATGGTGCCTTTTTGTAGTGATTTTTTTTCTGGATACTTATATGAATTATTTTTGTATTTTCTAGGCTCATTGTGCATTTTGACCATGCCCTAGTGCGTGATGGCATTGTATATAAAACATCATATATATATATATATATATATATATCATTTTGGATCTAGATCTTATTGTGTTTAGAATTTTGTGATTCACTTCTCATGTGTATGCTAGATGTTTTTAGAGTATTCTACTTATATGATTTTCAGAATGTATGCAATAGATGACAAATGATAAACAGATACTGAACAGATTTTTTTTACTTTTCTTTTCTTTTGTAACACTGATATGTGATGATGTAGAAAATTTTGTAGTACTGAACTTTTGGCCTCTTTGGGCAATGTATGTTTTTTCTTCTTATGTTAGCAAAATGTGATGATGTATAGAGATAAAGAGATGAACATGCCCCATTCCCAAACTCCACGTAACTAGTAATATGTGAAGGCTCAAACACCAAGAGTTGGGAAGAGCAAAAATTGTATGAATTTGACTGAATGGAACAATGAGAGATAGAAAAACCAGTGACAAAAACCAAAATTAGACCTACACACTTACTCTACTGCATAACTACCACCAAGCTCAGAAGGTAACTTACTTTTTATTTTATCTAGACTTAGATCTATAAATTGCAACCTGGTTGACAAAATCTGGTTTTGAGGATTTGATCTCTTTACAATTTGGACACGTATTTTCACTTAATAAAATTGTGATTTGTATTTTTAAAATACCAAGATTTGTTAATTTTTATGAATGGACCCCCCCACACCCTGCCCCATGCCACTAGCAAAAAGCATGGGTTTACCACCAAAGGCAAGATATAGGTGAGTAAGGGCACTTCTTTCCTTTCCCAACCTTGCACCACCAGTAAGAGATGCGGGCTTACCACCATGAAGGTTGGTGGGGAAAAGAAGTGTGTAAAATAAAAATATTCTATTTGCTTGGTATTTTTGATTCGATTTTATTTTGACACTTATGAACTGTGATTTTGGAATATCCTTGTTTCAAAGAGACATAAGAGGGATAGATGTGACACCAAGAAACTTTTAGAATAGACTGTAGGTAAGAAAAACTTCACCTATTAGAAAGAATGAGTAAAACCAAGTATGCAGGCCTTGGTATGGTTTTTATCAACATTTGTCTATCAAACTTGATGAAAATATTTTGAAACTACTTGATGATGTATGAAGTCAGATGTGATTTGAATGATTTTTCCAATATTTTCATAAATTTATAATAGATTGCTTAAGAGTAAGTTCCTTGACTACAATTTTACGAAACGAGTGGAAAAAATGAAACAATTAAGTGACTAATGCAATGTAGGTAGATATAATATACCAAATGATAACACCGACGTCTCATGCGTAAAACCATTTGAAGACGGAAGGAATTGACTGTTTCATTGAACTCCTCACCTTCTAATGTACACAAGAGATACACATCGTTTCCGTAGTCTTTTATGACTTGGTATGGGCCCAACCACTTGGGCCGAAATTTCCTTCCTTCATTGGTTTTCTTATCAATCCAGACTATCTAGTCTTAAAACTAGATCTCCCTCATATATTTCTCACTCATAGACATTTTTTGTTATATTTCCGACACATCCGGTCAACATAGGCTCTGTACCATTGCTCGATGTTTATCCTGGCCTCATCAAGTATTTCTAGTTTGAGAGAGGCATGCCTCTCTATAGGCGTCTTCTCCAAGAATCCCCTTGTAATGAGATGCGGAGGATAGGTATTTCAACCTCAAGTGGGAGAACCTGCTTCTTCCCTAAATACTAATGAGACGGAGGTTTACTCCTATTGGTGTTCTTATTGAGGTTAGGTGTGCCCACAAGGCCAAATATAATTTTAAATGCCAATCTTCATTGTTCTCCTTAACTGTTTTGAGGAGAATAACTTTTAATGTTTTGTTCATTGCTTCGGCTTGTCCATTGGCTTGAGGATAGTAAAGAGAGGCCGTATGATTGTTTATTTTGAATTTTCTACATATCTCATAGACCTCATCATTCTTAAAGGATGTACCATTATCTGAGATAATGACTTGTGGGACACCATACCTGTAAATGATTTGGTTCAGAATGAACTTGGTGATTACCGAACCTAGTACGGTGGTGAGAGGCATGGTCTCTACCCATTTTGTAAAATATTTTGTGGTCGTAATGATAAAGTTATGGCCATCTGTAGATGAGGGAGAGAATTTTCCTATCAAATCTAGACCCCATGTGGAGAAGGGCCATGGGGTTGCTATTGGTTACAGAGATTGTGCTGGCATGTGAATCTCGTGGGATAATTCTTGGCATTTGTGGCACTTACGTACAAATTCTACTGGATCATGTTCAAGATTTGGCCAATAATATCCCATCTGATGTATTTTACGAGTAGTGGTGTGACCACTGAAGTGACCTCCACATATCCCACTATGGGATTCATAAAGAATCTTCTTAGATTCTTCTGTGTCGACACATCTTAGAAGTATGCCATTAAAGGCTTTATGATAGATTACTTGTTCTAAAATAACATATTTAGCAGTGATAATGCATAACTACCTTATTTTTTGTGATGTGGCACCTTCTGGGTGTGTATGGTCCATGATAAAACTGATGATGTCAATGTACCAAGGACATGTAGAGATGGGGGGCCTAGTTTCGATAAAGTATATACACTCATAGGGAAAGTCCATATTTACCTGATCGCCTCCATCAAATGGATTGTCAGCTGACTAGTCCACAATGATTGTTCCTTTAACATATTTCTGGTTTAAAAATTTTAATTCAAATTCACCCGTTAAGGTTATGAAATTTCTAACCTTTTTAGATAAGGACCCTTGCATGAGGAATGTTCGTAAATGATCTGTCTTTACAATGACCCTTGTTTCTTGATTTAACATGTAATGTCTCAAATGTTTTGTTGCAAAGACTATGACAAGATATTCTCTCTCTTCCTATGTATAACATGTTTCATAATCAAACAATGTTTAGCTAATGAAATAGAATGCATGTTCTTGTTTATCATTATATTCTTGAGCTAGCATGCAGGCTAGTAAGACATCAGTAGCTCATGAGTACATAATCAAAGGATGATCTGGTCTAGGAGGCATTAGTGTGGGGGGGACAAGAAGAATTTTTTAACCACTTTGAAGGCCTCGTTGCACTCTTTTGTCTAATCAATGCTATAATATTTCTTTAATAGATCCTTGCTTGGATGAATAGAAAAACTTAAATCTGGAATGAACCTTCGAATTGCATAAAGTTTCCCAAGAAATGATATGGTACTGGACTCATCTGATGGTAGAATCATTTCAAGAACAGCCCAGATTTTGGTTGGATAAACATCAATCCCTCATGAGGATATAATGTAACCCATCAGCTTGCCTCTTGTCACACCAAATACACATTTCTCTGGGTTCAATGCGACGCCATATTCAATCAATCGTGAGAGGATGATACAGAGTACTTCTGGGTGATCACAGTGCTTCTTTTCCTTGTCCAACAAGTCATCCACATAGGATTCCACAAATTTATGGATAAGATCGTGGAATATTTATGCCATTGCCCGCTGGTATGTAGCATTGGTGTTCTTAAGACCGAACGGCATGACAACATAGCAAAAATTTCCCTAGGGAGTTATAAACGTCATTTTGGATTGATCCTGTTCAGATATTTTAATCTGCTTATACCCTAAGAACCCATCCATGAGGGAAAATAGTTCAAATCTAGCTTTTGCATCAAAAATGATGTCGATGGATGGTAACCAGAAGTGATCCTTGGGACAAGCTTTGTTAATATCCTGAAATTCTATGCAAATGCGTATCTTCCCTTTCTTTTTTAGAACAAGGATGATATTAGATACCCATTGTGAATAGTCAACAGGTTTGATGAATCCCACTTTGAGAAGTTTCATTACTTCTTCTTTTACCATGAGAGCTAATTTTGGCTTCATTGGTCTTGACTTTTGTTTAATTGGTTTTACATTTAGTTTAGTGATAAGATTATGTACCGTGATATGTGGTACAATTCCTGTCATTTCTTTATAGTTAAACGTGAAATCCTTTTAATGCTCTTTGAGGATTTGGGTGTTTATTTCTATCTCCTATGGAGTTAACGAGGATCGTAACTTCAAAAAATTTTGTTCTTCCTCCATTCCGATGTTTATGTCAATGGTTTCTTCGATTAAAGAAGCATTGCCTTCTTTAAATTCAGGCGGGGCTGGAGACAGTTCCAAAATTTCTCCATTCTCTACCTCATAGATATCAACATCCTTTTGTAGGGGAGACTCTACCATGGGATTTCCAAAAGAGGAAGAGGAATGTGGTATTAGGTTAAGATCTACTATGTGGTGAGTGAGATGTAACTCTGCATAGGCATTTAGATATTCGAGGATGACTCTATCACTGTCAAATTGATCGAGGATAGAAAAATCATTCTCAGCTTCTCTATGAGTTAGGAGTGGGTTTGTTGGTATTTTACGCACTAATGGTTCAGTACGAAGTGATACTATGAAACTTGTATCTTCCAACTCATTTTTTGGAGTGAAATGGGAAGCTGAGGTTGCTATTGAATCTGTAAGAAGGTTCTACTCTCGTGGGAATGCTTCAATTCATATGAAGTTGAATCTTTTGCTTAGATCTAATACCGCTATTTTGTAGAGTTGTAAATGTTCATCTCTAGTCTTATATACCTTAGAGACTTGGTTTGCAACTAGTTGCGAGTCTCCTAGTACTCTAATGTTATTGACACCCATTCTTTTGGCTAGGATGAGGCCAAGGAGGAGGGCTTCATATTCTGCCCCATTGTTTGTACACTCAAAGTTTAATTTAAAGGAAAAAGGTAGGATCTTTCCCTCAGGAGAAGTAAATATCACTCCTGCCCCAGCTCCAAAGTGACATCTAGCTCCATTGAAGTGGAGAGTCCAATATTTTCTTGGGAAAATGGATGTTGGGATATTCGTCGTATTTATTTCTTTTACCTTGGTTACTTTTACCATATAAACTTTGTCTGATGGAAGAGAACCAATTCCTAGTGTGTATCCCATATCCATAGAATGAAATGGTAGGAGAATGGGTAGATCTTTCTCTAGCAACTCAACAATCTTTGTGGTAGTCCCTAATGACATTGTTTCTTATGACGTTAGCCTCATTTTTTAGAGCTGGAATGCCCTTGACTAGATTTATAATTTCCAATTCTGTGGTAGGTATCAACTTCTCTTCTGGTTTTGAATTAATTGGTTTGCTAAGTTGATTCAATGGTATTTCAAACTCGGATTGAATGCCTGGTATTTTCTTCAAGTCATCTAAGTGTATATTGAAGGGTTTTGGTTCACCTTGTGCTACAAATATTTTCCCTAATTTTAAAAATCTTATTTCTTGGAATAACATGGAAGGGATTGCCTTCATGCGTTGTATCCATGGTTGACCAAGGATCATATTATAGTTGGTTTCACGATCTATAATATAAAATTTAGTGAGGACCGTCTTGGGTCCTAAGGTGACTGGTAAAACTATGGTTCCAATTGAAGTGGCTTTGAGGCTATAATAACCTCTTAGCATATTTCGTGTTGTGGAACAATTTGTTTCTCCATATCCTAGATTTTGAAGGAAATCGAAGGGGGCTATGTTAACTTATGCCCCATCGTCAATCATTGCATGTTTAACATAACTATTGTAGACCCATACTTGTAAGTGTAAATTTAGGTTGCCTCTACGTGTAATTTCAGCGTCCTTTGGCATTTTTCTTATATCAAATATAAAATTAGTATCCCTATTTGGCTTCCCTGGAGGGTATAAATCAAAGTCTACATGGTTTACTTGCTTTTCTAGAGGAGTAATATTAATTAAATGACCAAGGCCTAATGCTTCTAAGAGAGCAGCCCTATGGGTGGGAGAGTTTTTTAGCATATCCAAAAATGAGATGTGAGAGAAGGTCTTTGTTAGGTCATTAATTTAATCATAAGCGCCTATGGGTTTTACCAACATTTGTTGAATGTTGTCTAGTTATAATGGATAACTTGGAACTAGTTGAGAATAATAATCCCATGTTCTTTTTATGGTTTCTATGGGTATCTCGGTGTCTAACTCTACCAGAACAACTATCTTGGTTTATGGTAGAGTTCCTAATTAGGGTGTGACCAATGGATTTAATGAAGTTGAAGCTTCATGATCATTATTTCCTATCATAACACCCTTGTTCATTCCACTTGGATCTAACATATTATTGTTAGTATGATTTGGTAGTGGATCGTTAAAGATCTTGAGGGGTGAATTTTGAGGGGAAACTACCCCTCTGTAAGTGTTTGGCATGGGTACTATAGAATTTTATAAGAACATATCTATAAAGAGTTGTCTTTAGTCTTCTGGAAAATGTTGCATGAATTTATTGTAGTCATGACAAGTCCTAGTATCATGGCCCTCAATCTTGTGGAAACCACAATATAAATTAGGATTATAATTTCAAGGTTGTTGATTTGAAACCTATTGTGGCCCAAAATTATGATAAGGATGTTGGTTGTTAGAGTTAAAACTTTGAGGCTGATGCCTTTGGTTTTGACTCTGATATCAAGTTAGGTTTTGATTTTGACCTTGTTTTTGGATTTTTTGTTGTTGTTTTTGTTGTTTTTGTTGCTTTTGTAGTCGTAGTGGTCATGGTGGATGATTAAAATCCATTGCATTGATTGTTGGATTAAAATTTTTATTTCACTAATTGTTAATAGGTGGCGAAATGTTTACAAAATTTTCTATTTTAACTTGGTCTGTTACTCCATATGTTGTAACCCCGTGGTTTTTGTTAAGGATTTTGGGTCCTTGATTGGTATTCCCAGTGTTAGGATAGGTTGTAGTGTTTTGACTGGGAGAGATTAATTTCCTTTTTCTTCCATATGTCTTACAACCACTATTTATGGCTGCTTGGTCGATTCAGAGAGCACTCTTGAGTACTTCATCATAAGTTATTAGTGGGAACTTCTGGACTTCTTCCTTTATCTCTTTATTGAGGGAATGAAGGAATAAATCACATAGTTCCATCTAATCCATGTTTGGAGCACTTGCTGATGAGTAGAGGACCGTACGCCATCTTTGAATAAAATGAGTAGTGGATTCATTATGTTCTTGTTTAATATGCAAGAATTCCCTGATTCATGTTCTTAACAATTTGTTCATGTCAAAAGCTTTGATGAAATATGACACGAGTTGTTTAAATGAGTGTATCGAGGCTTCAGGTATTCTATAGTACCAATCAAGGGCAATACCCTCTAAGGTTCTAGGGAATATCTTGGCAACAACCCCATCCCAAGGGAGTAATTCCCGTATGGTGGTGGCATAGGCCTTGATGTGTGCATTTAGATCTCCCTCCCCTTTATATTTGGGTAAATCGGGAAGAGGTCTTGGAAGCATAACACTTCGTATGGTGAAGTCTAGGGGCTATTTTAAATATTCTGAATAAGTCCCTACCACATAGGATTCGACCATCGATGGTGCTTGCTAAGGGGGTGGGGGTGGCATGGTTCGTTGATATGGCATAGCATATGTATTTGCAGGAACATAAGGGAATCCATGTGGTTGAGAGAATATTCCATGAGAGGAGAACATGTCTCCCTGTGGTGATTTTGAATAAATGTTTAAGTAGGGAGGAGCATTACTCTAGTATGGGTTGTTTGGTGTTAAGCTGGGAGGTATCATATTTTCAACTAGTGCAGCATTTGAAAATGTGGTTCTAGTTGGTGTTTGATGTGGATAGTTATACGAATGTTGAGGAGGAATGCCTAATGTGCTTGTTCCTGTAAGGAAGTCAACTTGGTTGGGATGATGCAGAGGGTTGGGGATTCCTACTTTCTCGGAATATAAATTTTGATTTGTTTGAGCAAGTTCCAATCCTCTAAATTTCTCAACAAAGGCTAAAATGACCTCGATTGGTGAAAACATGGTGTTTTTCTTTAATTTCATTTGTTGTACACCTTGAGGTTATAAATGGGTATGATACCCTGCTATGAATTGATCATTACCCTGCCAAGTTTCACTGAGAGTATTTCCCATAGGTGGAGGAATGGGGGTGTTTTCTTGAAGTAGGGTATCGGGTTGTGTTTGCAAACTCCCTATAGGTGGGTACATGTTTTGGAAGCGTTGTTCACTTCTAGCATAGCATGCTAAATACTCCTCATCTAAAAATGGGAGTGGATTTGACTGTCAACTGATTTGTGTTCTGCAAAAAACTTGAGGAGATGAAATGGATTCACCAGTAAACATCATATTGTTAGAGCAAAGGCTCTGGTTGTGTTTTTGCAAGCTAATCTAACTCCTCAATTCGGAATGAAGAACTAGAGCTAGTTCTTTGAGGGGGAGTTTGAGATGACAAGTAATTACTTGAATAGTTGTCAGCCCATGTAGAAAGTGAGGGTGATGGTTGTCTATTTGTTTGACCATAATTTTATTCAAGACCTGAGAGAGGTCTACCATATGCGTTGTATCCTGACATATTCGGGGGGTATATGAATACCTGTAGAATAATGGGAAAGAGTGAAGGTGGATGAAAGAAATTAAAATAAAAGGGGGAAAAAATGTTTGTTTCACGTCAGGTTCACCAATTTTGTATGTGAAGCTAATGTAAAGGCTAAAAGTGAATCAATTGGAAGAATGAGTAGGAATTTGACTTAGGATCAGAAGGTTGTGTGTTCGTTTCATGTCAATTTCACCAATTTTGTACGATAGAAAAGTGACATGCGAGGATGATAATCAGCAAGTGACCTTCCCTATACCTGACCTCCCGAGGTCATACTAAGACAGCCAATGGTTTGAAATTTGGGTGACTTAAATGAAGTTGCAGCTATGATTATGGCCAGTTTTAATGATAGAAAAGATATACGTGAGGATGAGAATTGGCAAGCAACTTTCCTATGGCTAAGTATAGGAGGATCAGTGACTAAGATCTGGTAGTGTGATCTCCTATAACTGAAATGAAAAAGGGGAGATTTAGAGGCTATGAGTAGATAACATAAACTCCCTAGTGAATTATCTTCCTAATTAGGATCTAAGTATTAATCTAAAATGAAGTCTCCGAATTAACTTAAACTGAAAATAACAATTTATACTACTGCTGAAAGGGAAACTAATCTAAACAACATACACAATTGAAACATTATAATTACAAACAATAATTAAAATACTCTTATACTAAAACTAAACAAGTGAGGTAACCCGTTATGGTTATTTACCTGTGAAAATATGTGAATCTAGATAAAAGACAGCTAATTAACTTAAGTGAGGAACAAATCATAGCTTCTCAGAAACTATCATTCCCCACAACTTCCCTAGCAATATTGAAAGAGATCTTAACTGAAATAAAATAATTTACTACTCTATTTGATGTACTTGTAACTAGAACTTTGATAGCTAAAACCTAGAGTTTACAGAATAGTGGTACATCCAGTTTTGTGTGACTTCATCCCCTTAGTTTGATCTCTTCGTTCCTTCATGTTCTCATGAATCCAGAAAAGCATGTATATGATAGCGTCAACAGAAGAAGATATTCGAACAATGGCATCTTTGGATATAGACCAAATACAATGCAAGTAAGAGAGGGATAGTGCAAGTGAACAAAGCTTGACTATGCAATTCCTAGCAAGATTTATTGTGGGAATACAACACAAATACACCGAGAATTCTAGAAACTATCTTTTGTGACAAAACAAAACCTGTAACTCTAAATGGATTGCAATTCTAAAATGAAACTAGCTTATTCTAAACCGATTGCATGGAAAAATAATGAAGTAAGATGAAACAAGAAGATGAAAATATCTAAAGAACAAAGGAAGGCTGATAACTGACGCAAATCATGAAACTATTGGAACTCTAAGCAAGAACTTCAGACAAACTGAATATTTAAACAGAGAAGGAGAGGGGTCCTTTGCTTAAGAACAAGATAGCTATTTATAGCAATTCCATTTACCAGAGGGTAACTCCCAATTTATCTCTTTTACTATAAACAAAGGGAAAACACTATTTACATGGTGGCCAAAACATAAATGCAAGCCAAAGTGGTTGAAGAATGCGGGTAGAAATTTGAATTTGAATTTTAATGAAATCATCAAAACATTCTGGAAAATGTGCACAGGATCGCCACCCTGTGCAGGGCGGTGGTTACAGGATCGCTGCCCTGTCCTGGGCGGCGGTCATAGGACCGCCGCCTAGGTAGGGTAGGGGTATCGTTACTTAAGACCAAAATGCAAGGAAAATTGGGGGTAGAGGGAAAAAAAAAGCACGTGGATACCGGATGAGGCACATGGGATGCAAACATCTAGGTGGTGAGATTTTCTAGGTTCTGAACACCTTGCGAGGAGACCTATAACATCATTGGGTTTTTTGTAACCTCTTTTTGGTAGTACAGTACCTACATTTTTGGGTACGTACATTAACCTTATTTTCTTTGAGGGGCTCATGGTAGGCGCACACTTGATCATTAGCACTATTAATAACTTTACGCATACCTTCAGTATGGTTAACATCCAAACTCTCCATATCTTGACCATATATCACATAGACCATCTTTACCTTCTCTTTCTCCATGCATGCACACTCAAGCTACACCTCTTCTGACTCTTCCAAATCAAAGCGCACTTCCAAAAAAGGTTCACCTAATAAATCTAGTATTATATCTTCTGCCATGACACTATCTCCCATCATTAGGTGCTTAACAACCTACAGTGCCTTATCAACTGATGACTAGGTGCTCTGATATTTAAAATCTTGAAGGATGTCAGCCATCAACTCCTATCAATTTCCTTTCTAACGGCACATCTATGAGTGAATTTACCATGTGTGTGCATATCCTTGTAAAATGGAGTATAAATTATGCATCCATAGAGAAGGAGGCAATGCTTTCATGCCTCCCATCCAAGCCTTATCACATGCTTGGATGTTGAATGAGATGAGCTCCTTCCCATGATAGTCTTGTATGATAGTGGATGTATTTCCTTGGGAAAACCTAATAGAGAATGTGAGTCTCACTTCACACCACTCTAGGATGCTATTGCAATGGGTCTCCCACCAACATACAATGGTCCCGAGAAAGTTATAGTTGAGCTTCCTTCTTATTTTGATAACACTTTTCCAATGGGTCTCCATCTCTTGTAACAAAACATTAAGGTTAGCCCCTCCAGAGTAACTTGGAAAATTCTTTCCTCCCCGACACTTGACTAAACACATCTTTTTTACTCTTATAACGGATCCTCCTAATTTCCACCCAATTAACTCATAAGTCACCTACTCCTAATTGTTACATGTCACACTAGTTGTATCACTCATAGATTTAGCATCTTCAAACTGAATAAATCCTTCCATAGGCTTAACCACCTCAGGGTACCTGATAGAACGTATATAGATCCTATCAAGAAATTCTTCACCTGAGGGCTCAATATGGGGTGGTGACTTTTCATTGTTTAAGGGGATGATTACCTATTCTTCTATGTTCTCAAAACTTATGTATCCTTTATTGAACCGTAGCTCAACATTGTTCTTGTAACACCAGGGGCGCCCAAGTAATGCTACAAAGTTGTTCACTTCTACTAGCTTTAAGACTTCGAAATCCCAAGTGAACTTCACCCCTTAGACAGTGATAACATTTTCCTTGAAGACACCAATGGGAATTTCCTTTATCTTGTTAGCCATATATAACAAATTTGAGGATGGATGTAATGGGGGAATTCCCATTTGATTTCAGGCATCTAAGGTAATAACATTGACTTCCGTACCCATGTCAATTAGAATATTTCTTAGGAGCCATCCATCCACAACCACATTCAAGGTAATTTCCTTATCATAGTCGAGGCTATGGGGATGAAGGTTAGCTTGTGGAACCTTCCTCTTACGCTCTTCTTTAGCGTGTGGTACTCTCTCTCGTAGCCATTTCCCTAGCAAACAAATGATATTTTGTTGCCTTAACATCTTGCATACTTCCCTGACCTCATCCACATCCTTCTGCAGAGCCCCAATTCTCTTTCTTTTCTTTAATTACCTTGAATTTTCTTTTAGTAACTGGATCTCTCTTTGTAGGCTTCGAATTACATCCATGATCTCTTGATACACCTATTTCTAATGAGTAGGGTCTGAATACTTCATGTGCATCACCACTTCTCTTGTAACTAGTGGCTTCTACCTTGATGTTTCCCTTACACGTGCAGCTTCAGCTTTCATCATCACCAATACATAATCTAGTTCTGACTTGTACGCCACCCTTAGCATCCATTGTGATTCAGCCTTCTTTATTCTTACCATTCCAGTGCCTTTATCCTTCCATTGTTGCTAGATCATATGTTCAAATAGCTCTAGGCACTCCTCATACTTTTGATTCTTTCCACACCAAGAGCATTGCAACAGATCAAGACATTCATGCTTATTGTTCTCTGTAGATTAACAATTGTAACAAGTTCCTTGTGGGAACTCACTTCTTTCTCCTACACAATTTCCACAACTATAAAATCCTCCTCTTAAACCTCTTATACATGGCCCTCCATGTGGGTACCCTTTATAGTGACGAGCATCATCCTTGGAATTTATTGTGAGGTTGGTTTGGCACACACCAATATCAATGGCATCATGTATTTGGTCAATCAATGTACAATCCTTGGTGTCATGAGTATTAGAGGTGAAAATATTGTAATAGCAGGACACATTCTTCTAGATTGCACACTGTAGTAATGGGCATCTACTTGCATCATGATATCCATGACAGATCTCACAATCCACTGTCATGGTGCTTACCAATCTCTGGGGAAAATTTTCCTTTGTATGCCCCTCTATCTCACTCTTTTTGCACCATAGGCCACTGTGAGCCTCATGCAATGAGTTCACAAATAGCTTCTCCAGCTACTTTTCCATTGTAGAAATCTGAGATTCAAGAAAGGGGCTAACACCAGTATCCACACTTTTGACAGCCTCAGTGCATAGGGCAGCCTCCAAAGCCTCATGTGGGTCTGTGAAAGTCTTGTGAAAAAGTTATCTCCTAAAAGGTGTTATCAACCCTCTAATAAACCATTGAGCATGTTTGGAACAGTGAATATCATAAGATAAATTTAATAAGAGATTCCTAAAATGTGTGTCATATTCCTACACACTCTCTTCCATACCTTGTTGAATCTCCTTCAGTGTGATAATGTTTTTTTGTTCAAACTTAGGGATATGAAATTCGGCTAAGAAGGCATTCCGTAGCATGGTGTAATCTACCACTATCTAATGCGGGTCATACTTCTGGTACCAACTATGTACGCATCCTTGAAAATTCATTATAAAATAACTTTCCTTCCATTATGGGGCAGTGATCCCCTTAACGCACCATAGCAGATCACACTTGTGTACATGCTCTGCAACATCCTCAACATATTTATATCCTGGTAGATAAAAAGTCATTTCTAAGAATACTTGCTGAGGTGGTTGAGGCCCTTGTACACGTAATCCAGAGCCTTGATTTCCTCTGGTGTTTCCTCACAACTAGATCCACTAGATCCAATGGTGCCTATTCCTCTTGATCTGTCAGATCCTCTAGGTCTACTAGATCCTATTCAACCAGATCCACCTCCCATAGCTAGTAAAGGCCTTGAAGTGGTTGTGCCTAGTGTTCTCATTGTCGCGCTGAACTGTGTGCCAACAATTTGTGATATTGCATTGGTACCACATGTGTGTCCTGTGAAACTTCTAGAAATGATACCCAAGCTTTGCATACCCATACTTTTCCCAAAACGTCGTTCCAAAAAATATACCTCCAAAAATAGGAAATGACTGTGCAACCATGGATGTGCCAAATGAAAATTTATACCTCCTTTGTGTTGATCGATCACTTCCACCAATACCAACTAGGTTAACAATAATTATCTCTCGATTTTGAAAACTAAGTGCCAGGGGTTGGTCACCAGTTGGATTCAGATTCATGTTGATGGCTCTCCTTTATCCAAGTGACAAAATCTCATCATAAGATGAAGGAGTCTCTCTCCTGCACTTTCCAAAATGGGGTAGCAAAGACTGCTCAGGCTCTATGTCCTATGTATGAACCTCAATTCCTTCCCACAACATCTTCCTCCATAGATCCATCAGTCTTGTAACCTCACATTGTCTAGCCAACTCCCTTTCTCATGCTTCACTATACTTGAGTCACCTTTCTTCCCTCTCCTTTTCAGCTGCAAGGTCTGCCATCTTCCTCCACCCTAGCTTCCTTTCCCAAATTTTAGAAGTAGCTTATCCGACCATAGGAAATGCTTCCAAACTTAGTGTAATGATCAAGATATTTATAGCTAAGGGAATAACATGTAAAAATGATCCTCTACGCTCCTTTTGGAACTCAAATGCAACAACTTCTAGACATGAATACATATAAATAGTGTATTCCAGGGTGTAACTAGTTAACACTCTTCTCCACTAATGATCAACAACACATGTCAAAGTTAGATCATCATATTGTAGCCTCTGATATTCATCTTAGGTCCACAAGTGAGATCTATAGTACCAACTTGATCTAGATGCATACACCGAAACCCATTCATATAACTCCATTGGAAAGCCAAAAAATAAGGTCTCATACAACTCATTATACAGGAGCTCTTCTACCCATTTACATGCATCAAACTCTAGTCCAGTACTAAATATTTGAGAAAAATCATCCTCTGTGCTCTTAAACCAATCCTCGTTACTATCCAGCATTAAGCATTTTGTCATCATGCATCATTCTCACAACAACTTCAAAATGAGGTCCCGCAATGGAAACAAGATGCAATCATTTTTATCTACCCTTAATATAACTTTCTAACCCCAAGCTCTCCAGCCTATCAACCAGTGGGCATTGGGTGCTCACCCGAGGTACACATGAGAGTTAAGCCCATCCTTTATGTGACCATTTTGAGAAGGTTTTTCCATTGATGGAGGATGATTTCTAGAATGATAAATAAATTCACTTTAGTTAATAAGGAGCATCTAATAGATCACAAATTAATGCATTATAGAAACAAAGTAGTAAGCATGTTAGATCAGATATGAACCATGATAACCATTTAACATGAGGGTTTATACCCTTAAACATGATATACAAAATAAATCCTTATATATATTCATGGTGGCCACATTACATTCAAAAGAGGTCATCACAGACCATACATCTTAAATAACAGAGACTTACTCCCTAAAGATCTTCCCTGATGAGAGATCCTAGTTATATCCTCCCATTTCAACCCTTATTATGTACCCTAATGCCATACAAAGGCCTAATACATCCTTTAGAACCCTCAACACTATGTTCTCTAAACCCTTGCATTACTGCAACATTTTACTTTTTATGCATTTTCTTCTCTGCTTTCTGTGTGTCTTCTTTGCATCCGAGCATCTCTTTTTATAGGATCAACACCCACCACCATGCCTTCTCTCTTGAACAAACTACATGTCAAGTGTCAATGTGGTCCTCCAATGGTGAATGTTATCCCCTTACAAACCCTCCACTTTATATAATGATGTCATTTAGGAATATTCCTTGCATGAAATATTCTTTTTTTGACCTCCAAGGTTCTAGGATGGCACCTAATCCACTCAGCACACCTAGTCAAGTCACATTTTTCCTCAAGTTCTTCCAGAATGCCAAATATGACTAACTCCTTTTAATCCAATGCTATTCCTTCCATGTGCACCCTGGTTTATCCTAAACCCTTCTTAAAACTCTTTGTCTTGTGCACTTATTCCTATGCACCCTTCCTCTCATTGGTCCAGTGTGCGCGTGCCCTTTGTTCCTTAGCCAATATTCTAAGGCCCAACAATGAGACAAATAAGATGATGTTATACAAAGGTACAAATTTCTAAAGAATTGGCGTCTATATGCCACATCACACAAGGTAGAATCATACATGATATAAACAAACTAGAACTCAAGCTGGAAGCATACAACTATCAGAAGGAACAATTTTTTTCAAAGGTAATCAAATGATCAAGGGAATTTCACAAACAACTCTATCAGAAACAAAAAATGCAGGTTTTGAAATTATATTAAGAATGGAGTAAAAGGAAAATACAGATGTTCAAAACTCATCAATTTCACACATGCATGTTTGTTCTAGTTTTTCATCATAGAGTATATTGTTTCATAATTTCTAAGTGCCAGAAACAAGTTTCCAAATATCTCATTCAGAGCATTTTCTCAAGAGAAATGAATTGCTTGAAATGTATGTATCAAAGCGAAGCATCATGGATCTCTAAATGATGTCAAAGTTTACAAAATGAATCACATATTTATGCAAGAAGATGGAACATTAACTCATGATTAAAATAGGATATGAAATAGAGGACATCATTATTACATTATGCACATTACATTTCTACCAGTATACAAATTGAATATTTTTCATACATACCCTCCCATTTGGGTAAAGAGTTTTATACAAAGTTGGAATGTGAAACTTTTATAATGTAAATTCAATTAATTATACAATCTTTTTCTGAAATCCAGCTTAATCTTTTTAGGAGCTCCTCAAAATCAAACAATCTAAATTTATGCCACATAAGGAGAATTTTTTTTTTTTGAAAGGAAGAAACTTAGATACCAACCAAAAAGATAGGTGAAAGTCTGGAATATTTGTTAAGATTCTTTAAATAAATTTGCAACGGTTTTAAAGATCATCTCTAATTGTAGAGGGAAAAGAGAGTAGACATAATTTTTCAGAAACATCTGAATGAGGAAGAGAGGATGTATTATAAAAATCAAAGAAGAGAAAGGTACAAGAGTACAAAGATTCATTCAAAGCTTATAGTTTATTATAGATTATCAAAAGCATAAGGAAGTACAAAAAAAACTACATTGATTAAAAAGTGGAACAGTGGATCAGTTGAGAATTGAACCATTACATAAAATATGGAAGGTAATTTTCTCTTTTCAATAGACAAAGAAAAATACAAAAAATTCCTATGTAACTGAATACAAGTCTCTTACATGAGAGATTACAATTTTTGAAGAAGTAGAATTGAGGTGAAAACTCCACTATGAATTACAAACCCTGCAAGGAAAAAGATACAAAGCCCAAGTCAGAAATAAATAGCTATAGGGTAGAAGAAATTACTACAGGAGCACAACGAAGGGAAACATGACCCTTGTCAAAGACTAGTCATGAAAAAAATGAAAATGTAGTTTAAAGCCCCAAATTTTAAATATAGAGAAAAACAACAAATACCCACTGCAAATTTAAATAGTTTTCAAAATACCCACATCATGGGAAAAGAAAATACACAAAATGTCGAATTCTGAGCTAAGAGTGAGTATCTACAACCATTTCAAATCTCATAATAGTTTAAAAGACACAAACACTAGGGTCAGATAGAGCCAGAAGATATGATACAGTAGCAAATGCAAAATTACAGTGTAACAATTAAAACAAATAATGAAATTATGACCTCCACTATATTATAAGTTTTAGAGATTCATTTGGTAATGTAAAACTCAACCAATAGATACCAAGTTCAACTCATGAACTCGATATTTTCAGAAAATGTGAGAAAGCACAATAGAAAGCTTCATTTTGTTTACAACCATTAATGATTCAGTATATTATTTTGAAAGACCTTGAAGAATGGAACACAAAAATCACCATTTGGGTTGATCTTGTAAAACCCATAAGATATATTGAATACATAGAAAAATACCAATGACCCAGGATGAGTTTCGAACTCAAGAACAATGTCATGCTAAAAAAATAGGGAAATGCAAAAGAAACAATGTATTAACATTGATAAAACTTCAATGGCAGAAGTGAAGTAATTACAAGACTTGAAATGATCAAAGTAGGTCATTGAAATCACTCACAGAGTTTGATTCTGTAAGAAATAAAGCTTTAGATCATCTTTAATGGTGGTCACTCTCTTACAACACTCGAAATAGAGTAGAACTTATAATAAGAATAGAGTATTCATGAATAAAGTGAACCTGCATGATCCAAGAGTAATAGAATCGTTGCCAAATATAGATAACAGTGAAAGCATAAATTTCAAGCTCAAAATAACACAATATTGATGGACATGAAAAAAAATCTTCCAGATATCTCATAAAACTGAAAAATGTAAAGAAAACAAGATTTAGATCATCGTTAATGGTGGTGACTGAAAACTTTGGTAGGGATTCACCCAACAGACAAAAAATGTGAATGAGATAAATAATTAGCGATGATTTTTTTTAACTCACCAACTAAACTTGCAGGAAACCTAGCTCATCCCAAGAGTTAAGGATCCAACGATCAAGAGATGTAAGTACTATAATATACGGTATAGATCAAATCCAAAGTCAAACTCAAACGAACTACCACAATCAGGATCTAATGGTTGAAAGATGAAAGTGAACAATCAAACAATGGAAAAAAAAGCCACAGTCCAACTACCTGGAAAGAGAAATAAAAATAATCAATGACCATTGTCTAGAATGTACCTTGATCGATAGTGGGAGAAAACCAAAACCACCAAGCAATGATCAACGTTGGAGGCAAGCTTAAAAATTACCAGATCAACGGTAAATATCATATCGATAATCAATGAAAACTCACGTTGATTTCAACCATGGTTCACAAAAAAACATACATGTCAATGCCACAACAAAACCCTAACCACCATGGTTAGTTGCATCCACCAAATTTTTTTCCAAGGGTTGAACATTGTGGGGAGGGGGCCAGCCCCAATAATTCAAATCATCATTTGCATTGACCTTCGATTAAGTTTTAAAAACTATATCACATGATAGGTCAACATTATAATTAGAGATGCTGAGTCGATCTGAATCGTCATAGCCTGGTAATCAATTAGGAACATGCCATGTGAATAGGGCCAAGTCAATAGAGGAGGTGGTGACTAGTCAAAGGGTAGACCACATTACAATAATTTCAATGATTAGTTAAATCAAAAGTATATGCTGACCAAAATGATATTTTGTAATGATTAAACTAAGAAAATCCAACCAATGTTTAAGGTCTTGTGACCTTATAACATACAAAGTGGGTCAAACCAATATGCACTATGTAATTTCAAGGTGGCCAAGTAATATATGGTCAAATAACTACAAATTCCGAAGTTGGAAGTATATACATTAAAATTTCCAAAGTTTACCTTAAACTGTGCTAAGGTAACCCAGTAAAAAGGGATAAGATTTAATTACTGCATGTACACAAATGTCTCCAAAAAAATAAAAAAGACAAAATTTGAGCATATACCCATGTACAAGTTGTCCCCATATTCAGGGAAAATTATTTTGCTAAGTATTGGAATAAAAATATTATTTTTTTTGCAGAGGAGTATTTTGCATATGTTCACAAGAAGATAGAACAAACAAAAAGACCAAATTTTAGCATATGAACAGGCGTCAACATTAGTAGAGAATGATTATTTTAATTATGCAGGAAAGGATAAAGATGGCAAGTGGCATAAAAGATTAAGTTGCATGCACATTGGAGATGAGTTGAACAACAAACAAGTTGTTAATTTAGGAAAAATATTCACCCAAGTTTTATTAAAAATAGATCAATCAAACTGCACTTTGACTTGAATTTATTTTTTGTAACTATGGCTATTGATGCTTCATTGTAATCATCATGTTTATTTTTATTCCATTATTTATTCATGATAAAGCCGTAAAATTAGCATGCATGGGTGACTATAGACTTTAGTATATTTTTAGGATGGTTTGGGTAAATATTTTGCTATATATTGTGTGCACTAGCAAGACACATAGGAGGAATTTTTGGACATAGAAGTGTTGAAGAAATTTTCCACCATTTTTTCCTTGAATGAGAACTATTTTTTGCCTTTCCAATTATTTTTTTTTGGTGTGTATATTTCCATTACTTCTTGTGAATGTTAATTCCCTAATTAATCATCTTACCTTGCTGTAAATCTAGTTTTTTTTGCATAGTCTAAGTGTGCAATTTTATCTTGTTGTGTTATTTTGATTTATTCCTCAACAGATAAGTGTTTGGATTGATATTATAATAAAATAAAATAGTTCGTGCAAGTAAAATTCATTCTCAATTTTATCATGCATATACTCAGTCAAAGTCCTCAATAAGTCTAGTGTATCACCCATTTCAATTTCAGTTACAGTAATCTTTTTACCCTCAAAACCCAACAAAAATAGTTTAGGATACATCAATAAGGAACCGGCCTTATTACCAGATACTCACGTTAACAATAGGTATAACCACATACATGAGGTGTTTCCATTGTATCTATGAAAGTGAGAGATCAAAGAAAACTTGGAACCCCTGCTTTCATCTCTCAAGTAGGGTGAAATTTTGAGAAATAACAACTTCCACTGCAATATTTTCAATGAAAAAAAAAGATTCTGTAACCTCTCCCAATTTATTATTATAGTTTCCACAACCAATATTTATCATCATTTCCACCATGTAATGGTGAATTTTAACATGCAACAGAATCAAACTGAAAGTTTGAAAACTATAAATACAATATACAGAGCCAAAGAGCTTGAAAAATTTGAATGCACAATAAAACCAGACCATTCCTCTTTCCTCCAACCCATTCTACTATTCCCCAGGAAGTTTTCTCTCAATTCGAGGCTCATTAATGCAAACAAGACTATTAGTGTCACCCCTTGAAACTTCCGCAAGTACCAACTCATTGTTAGTTAGAACTAATAATTAAAAACTTCATTTAAAAAAAACTAGCAGAGTTGACAACTCAACACTTTCCACTACCTTCATGCCTTGGGAAAAATTGGAGGTAAAAAAATATTAAATGCAACATTTAAACCTTCAAAACTCCTTGGAAATAGTACCACCTCCATTCAACAACTTTCCATCAAAGCCAATCTAATTTCCCCTTAGGTTAGTTTGATGCCCTTAGGTAAGGTTTCCATAGTACATTAGTTTATAAACCAAATATTAGGACCTTAGGAGTAATTCAACTTAGCTTAGGATTAATTAGTGTCAATGAATTAGGATTACCCCTTCTAAGAATTAATCATCACAATAAATATAATCACCTTAACTTAGGTTTAGGATAGGATAAAAATTTAAAAAAACTTAGATTAATTAGGCCCCAATAAATTAATCAAAGTACATTACCTTTTTCGATGTATCAAAAGGACATTATTATATTACTTAGAAGGGTGCGTGTAAAATATGCAATAGGATGCCCCTGTGATCCCAAAGTAATCCAAAGTTCAGCAATTAGACATTCTGATCAACTTGATCAAATGATCAAAACATCATAAAATCAAAGACATGCTTTGGATCACTGCAATTGATCCAAGATATGGTTATTCCTGCATTTTTAAATAAAATAGACTGAATCAAAAGTTCAATATTGGAAAATAGGCAATGAACAAATTAGAATGAATTTATTTCCTTCATCCACATGCAAAATACATTAAAAATTTCAGCATAAATAGTATATGAAATACTTCATTATAAATTCAGAATTGTCATGGCATGATTGTATCTAATTTTAGAAGATAAACATATCATCTACAAAAAAACATGATTATTTATTTCAAAAGAGTACACCATTATTGAAAAATAATCACCTATCAATGTTTGTAACTTTAATTATTGAAGTGATCAAGGATAACAACCATGGCAGAGGAATTACACCTAAAACCTAAATCCTAAACCATAAACCATAAACCATAAACCCTAAAACCTAAACCCTAAACCCTAAACCATATTTTTACCACCCTAAATGCTAAACCCTAAACCCTAAAAATTGAGCCCTAATCCTAGAGCCCTAAACCCTAAACCACAAGCCCTTAACCCTTAACCATTAACCCTAAACTCTAAACCATGAGCCATAAACCCTAAACCATAAACCCTAAGCCCTAATCAATATTCCAAAATATTCCAAAATTACCTCCAACACTTCCAAAATTCTCTAACACCACCTCCAGATACTTAATATATTTCTTGAACTCTCTAAGAGGGTTTTTGATTAGCTAAGAATGGATTTTTTAGGCCTCCGAAGGAATTTATCTTCCATAAAGTCACACTGAACTCATCAATCATTGTATCCAATCATCCTTGCATATTGAAAAAATATAAACAAAACTTTTTAATAATTTCTTTTGATCCAGGTTGAGAGTAATACTAAGGCAGGTTTGCTAGAGGAAGGACACACCATTGACCAAAAAGTGAAATATGCATTCCCTAAACTTGTAAAGTAGGTACTCATCCATAATATGATTTTACCATATTCTAAGAAAAAGTTAGGGATTCAACTCCATGCTTATGGAAAAATTTGTGAGTCCATATATTTGATCCGTTGTCGCTACCTTTGGGAGTTGTGAGGTTTGTAAACTCTAATTTTGACCCATTTAACACTCCTACAAATGTAAATAACCAATCTAAAATGCCACAAAACATAAACAATAACTATATTATTTCCCAAAATATACATCAATTGTATAATTTAAACCATAAAAGTTTTAGGCTGAATGCCCAAATCCTGAAAAATAAATATGTACTGACCAGGTTAGAATATTAATTTTTTAAACCATGACATATGGATCTATGAGATTAGTTCCATAAGGTGCAGAGTGACCTTAACTTCTTATATTTACTAAAATAAATTTAAAGTATGAGAAATAATAAAAAATAAATATTAATAAAAGAAAAATTAATACTTATAGTAAATATATCCCCCATAAGCACATATACCACATAATAAAAAAGAACGTGAGTATGTTATAACATGCTCATGGTTCATCTTCTATGGGTTTTGGAATCCCAATCATTAGGCTTTGAAATTCCTTGGATATCCCACCCTAAGGCTTAGACTATGTGATCCATGAACAAATCTGTGTTTAACAAATAACATCAAACTCTCACATGTACACCCTAATATCTTATGTGTTATAACACAATATTCCAAATAACATTATACTACGACATAAATCTTGGTTTTACCTTGGTGACAATAGGCTTCTTTCTAAAATCTGATTAGTTTAAGGATTTCATCCTTAATTTCTTTTACTAGTGCCCTATTTTCTTGTCAAAACATATGCATATGTTTTTTACATAATTTATGATTTTTTCATCTGAATTTCAAAAGAAAAAAATCCTCTTCTAAAATCCATTCTACACACACTCCAAAAAAATACTATTTTTCTCAAAGTTACGGGGTGTACACACAAATATTTCATTTTTCAGGATGTGTGCACTTTGAAAATTAATTAAAAATTATATATTCATCCAAAAATTATGAAAAATTAGTGGGACCTCGTACATGGAATTACCTAACTTTCTATTGAAGGGATTTGAAAAATAATTTATAAAAATAAAAAATGGGGGTTGCACATGCAATAGGTTCTTATCTTTTTGACAAAAAAATAGACATACTTTGTGTCTGCACTACATTTGACCCTCTTAATATCCACCTTTTTGAAAAAATTAATAGTTTAGAAACTAGATTCTGAGCTCTACAGTACTTATTCTTATCACTTTGTCAAATTTTGAGTATATGCATGCCAAATTATTAGATGAAATTTAGGGTTCACTAATTTCAGGAAAAACATGTCCCCTTTTGACCCCCTTTTGGGCCCCCATTTCCATGTACTTACCCTTTGATAGTGATGGATATCAGTTATGTGTGGAGATTGAGATAGTCTTTAGACAAGAGGAAGATAAGAAGGATGAAAATAGTGAAGTGAAACACGAAAGTGGTTGTGGAGAGATTAGAGAAGCACATCCAAGAGTGCTTGATGACCAATAATAATGTCTAGATGATAGATAATCAGTTGAAAAAATTGATAGCGGTCGAAAGGAAAGAGATATAAATGAAGATAGAGTGAAAAGTTTGTGTGAAGAAATAAAGAGAGAAGGAGCAAAATCAGGTCTTATAGAAGAAAGATGAGGAATGTAAGCCTATTATTTTAAAACTAATATTGATTTGAGCATTTTTTTATAGGTACATGTGAAATTGATGAATATGAGTATCATACGATGAGAATCATGAGAAAGTTAGAGTGAAAAGATAAAACTAAATACAAATTACAAGAATAAATGAGCAAGAAAGATGAAAAGAAAGAGGACTATGCAGATATCATTGGAGATGAAGATCAAGAAGAGCTTACGGGATCACATGAGATGAATAAACAAATAAAAAATTTCAGAATGTGACAAAGGAATGTAATATTCAATAATTGAGAATAATGGAATCAACAATGAAAGGTACTCTAAAATGGTCTTAGAGGACAATTATATGCAAATTCTTGTAGAAACCCTAGAAAAATCAATTGAGAGAGACAAAAAAGGCATGAAAAGGATGTATAAGTAAAGTGGTGAAGATCAATTTGTTCAATATAATTATTTTTGGGGTGCTGTATATACAAGTGTAACAACTAAGAAGAAGGAAGAAAAACCATATGAAGTTGATTCTTTTCAAAAAAAAATCTTATTTAATGACCTTGAAAATAAGATTATTCAAAAAGGAAAACAGGAAGATAAAAAGTCTATTTTATCAGCCATGAAGGGTGAAAAGACATTATGTATAGCCACAAATCAAGAAAACATGCTCAAGTATTAGATGAAAAATTAAGTGCACAGTCCTAGAAGCATCATTTTTATCAAGCGTGAGATAATTTCAAAGAAGAACCACTCTATGGAAGATAAAGCACAATTGATAGAGGTAAAGTAGGGGTGGTATTCATTCAAGGGACATTTTTAAAGGATCATCTTCAACTGAAACAAAGAAAGAATTAAGAAGAAGAAAGGATAGAACAAAGTAGGGGGAAATTTTTCTTTTTTCTTGGTAATATTATGTAAGAGAATCACTCCTATTTTTTATATAGGGTTGATCACATAAAAAATTTTCTTTCCTAGTGTATTGATAGGTTTTAGGGGTCATTAGGAGTCATCTACTGTGTTAGGTTTGCTTAGAACATTCACAAATTTGAATGCAACATTTTACCTCCAAAATGTAAATTTAAACAGTGAAGCCATTTTTGGATTATTTTAGGTGTTTAGGTATCATCTTGGAGAATTCAAAGGATATTTAATCTTGTAGCATGTTCTATTAAGGTATAAGAGTCTCATTAAGGTCATAGTTGTGACCTAGTACCTAGATCTTAAGTTTCTAGTCTAAAATTAGGCCATTTAATGATTAGAATAAATGAAAATAATGTACTTTAAGAGGTTTCATGAGCCAAGAATCAGTTAAGAAGTCTTGAGAAGGCATATTTAAGCCTCAATTTAATTTTTTACATCCATGATTTGAATGGTCAAGTGAAGAAAATGAATTGAAGCTCCAAAAATATTGATGGAAATACTTATCATTAAATGTTTTGATAGTTTAGATATTGTGATATGCATCAGACCTGTGCATGAACAATGATATTCATTCAATTCTTATATAGAAAATTGAGAAAGGAAGTTATTTTATCTTGTAATAATTCTTATTCATTATTTATTGGCTTAGTAGAGTTATCTCAGTTCATTATTTGAGGTGAGTGTTTGATAGTGAGGAGTTTGAAACAAGATTGTGTCACATTATAGTGCATGTAATATTCACACCATATAACAATGATATTAACTCAAAAATAATAAGTAAAGTTCCAAGAAAGTGTGTTGAGAATACAAGAACCTCACAACACCCTGAAAATGGAAGAATGAAATTTTATTTCGTTGAAAACCCAGAGTGTTGAGCATACTTTTTTCCTAGAGACATAGTAAGAAAGTTTTGAAGAGTCTACATAGAAAAAGGAGATTTGAGATCTCATTGTTAGTTCCTAACTCTTGGGAGTACTGATATAGACCTCAGAGAAATTGTATAGGTCGTGGAATTGGTTTTAATGGTGTTTTATTGGTTTTTTCATCATAACTCTGTTCTCGGGATATTTGGTTGAAACCATCTTAGGGTTTAAGGTTAGAAAAGGAGATTTAAAGTTTAATAACTATATCAAGAAACAAAGTGTTGAGGAAATAATATTAGAAATATATTTTTTGGTTCATGAAGGATTTCAAGATTTATCATCTCACCTTAAGCTACAAAAACATGACTATCATAAGTGAAACCTGTATATGATAATTTCATAGCTAAGAAAGAGATAGTTAAGAGAAAAGGAATACTATGAAGTTGTAAATATAGGTTGAATTTCATTAGGTTTGACCAAGCTTATCAAACAAACGTTATTTTAAGGAATTACTAGATAATTAATGTTAGTTGCTGGATTTATTTCCAATAGTTAGAAACCAAGAGTAATGTACTATACAAAGTTGGATAAGAAAGGACAATACACCAAAAATATGAGTGTAATAGTTGACCTAAGGAGTGGAAATTTGCAATTATGATATTGGAAGACCCCTCTCAAATATTTTGAAGGATTTAAGATCTAAACCATCACATTATTCCAATATTTCTTAATAGCGGGGATCACAAACAATAAAAACATCTACCAGGGGTAAACAAGACTGAGATAAGGAGATTTGAACACACTTTTGTAAAGGAATTATTGGCCATTGTGTGTTAGTTTTGTCATTACTGTTACTTATATTGATGTAAAATGGTGAAATGTGGTCATGAGATTCTCTATGATGTTCTATTCAGGTGCTAAGCATGAATATTGAGCGGGTTGGTGAGTTTTATGTAGTCTTAGTGTATGGTCTAGGGTACCGAGTCATGGTTTAAGTCCTACCGAGTGATTTGGAGTTGGTCACGATGTCATACATGGTCTATGATGTGTGTTATAGGTTTCCTTGAGTCTACATGAAGTCATTATAGTCATTTCATGGGTTTTTTACATTGAGTTAGGGAATTCTAGGCTTGTTTCTAGCCCTAGAGCAAGAATAATGAGGTAGAGATATGAGATTTGGACTACATAAGTTATGGTGAAGCATATTAGAATCTTGTTGACAGTTTCCTTGAGGTGTATACTTAGTTTTAGGTTAGTATTCAGTGGTTTGATGCATTTATGATGTTCTTGGGAAGTAAATAGGTGAGAATAGGCTAGAAATCATGGGAAAATGAGATTAGATTAACAATTTAAAAGCTATCTAGGATATTAAGTGAGTATGAATAGTTAGATAAAGTTTTAATTATTATTCATGCCAAATTTCATGTCATTTTGAATAATTTTTCTCAAGTTATGCATGTTTTGGTGAAACAGGGTAAGTAAAAGTGTGTGTTTTAAAGAAAATATGGACCTTCTAGGGATCGTTGTGAAATTTTAAGGGGGACCTGAGCTATTTGGAATATATTTTTAGGTTAATTATGAAGGTTTAAGAACAATAACAAGTTTGTTTGATCATCACATTTTTATGAACGATGGTTAATAAGGTAAAGTGGTTTGAAAAACAACTTGGAGAAAAGTGAGTATACAAAGCATGTATTGATTTATTTTACCAAATTGATGATCATATGATGTATAGGACTACTCCATCTTTCCAAAAAGGTAAATTATTACATGTGGTGATATGTGGGCACCACATGAATTCTATTATTTCGTAAGAGTTGTAGTTTAAGGAAAAGTTCCCGAAATGAGGTAAAGAATAAATTTTCATTTATGATTTCCTTGGAGTTATTCTTTATTTCCATGAAGGTTTCAAGTCATGGTTACAATGAAAAAGTGAAAAGTTTTCCCTATTTATGTAGATTTTTTTTGGATCAGTTTGGAGCAGCTTGTGGTAAAATTTAGATTACATGAGCTATAGAAGGAGTTAGGACTCCATTCAAGTTGTGTTGTGAATATGGTTCAGAGATATTTATAATTTCATATAAAACTTGAGGTTTGGACATGGTATGAAAAAGGTATGACCTGATATTTTAGTATCAAGTTTGAAGGATGCCTTATTTAGCGGGGTGTAAAGTAGATTGCTGAGGTAGGGTAATGATTTTAAGTTGTTCATGATTTTTGAAGGTTTATGAGTTCTTAGGAATAATTTATAAGTTTTTATAAGTTTTTTATATTGTTTTTTTGAGCTTGGAAGATATTTTTTAGGTAATGGAGCATGTTGGGCTAATGGTTAGTTCTTGAGTGCTAAAAGGCATAAAAAGTAGTTTGCAAAGATTGGCTTAGTTGAAGGCATTCCAATTTGATTTAGATGGAGTTACAATAGGTTATAGAAATAATATTCATATATATTTCAATTATTTTATGGCTTGTATCATGGTTATTTTATTTAATGGTTCTTTCATGTCAATTTGTGAGAAAGAAGGTATGTTAGTTTTCAGGACAAGTTTGTTCAGGCTACAAAATTGAGTTGGTTAAGGCATGAAATGGTTGGTTTGATGATTTATATAAACTGGAGGGTGATTAGGGGTTCATTTTTCATTTATAGGCCTTGAAAGTATCATAAAGGGTGTAAACTAGTTGAGTTTGCAAAACTGGTGTTTTGACAACTTAATTTGGTGAAAAAAAGTAGTTGTGGTTTGAATATATGATTGTTTCATTGTATATAACTTTATTAGATGTGTTATACAGGTTTTGGGATTTCTATTGAGTGGTCATAGTCCATAGTCGAGTTCATATTGAGGATTCTTGAGGCCAAATGGTAAAATCAGGTTAGAAACAATTGTTTTAGAAGGAAATGAGCCAGTGGGCCCATTTAATGAAATAATTTGATTGGATAAAGTAAAAGTGTGACCATGGATGAATTTTAAATGTCATATTACACATGTGTGATGAATTTTAGATCTTTACTGAAAATAGTTTTTATGTTACTGGATTTTTCTCATCCTAATGATGGAGTTTTGGAGCACATTGATGCATAATGGGAGGTTTTTGGCATGGACGACCTATATGGTTCATATATGAGAATTGTGATGAATTTACTGGGATATTATTATGATTAATTTGTCAAAATAAATGTGTATGACCTACCTCCTTCATTTTTGTGTGTTGGAATGTATATAAAAGCATGGTTTTGTGTCAAATTTGAACTAGTTTTCTTGGAGGAAAAATTGTGACCTAGAGGAGAGTATTTTACACATATGAGTGCATGATTTGAAGGATGAAGAAGAGCATGAAAGGTTGAGGAATTATTGATATCATGTGTGCAATATTTTATAGCCAAATAATGATCAAGAAGAAGAAGATAATGCAAGATAAAGGACTAAGGGTTCGATTAAGGGTTTGTGAGTTGAATTAAAGATGTCCATCAGTTGTGGCAGAAAAAAATCAAATATAAAACATATTGACATGTTTGACTTGGTACTTGGTCATCCTATGTGGTTTTATTCTCCTTATGTAGTGGGTCACTTAATTAAATAGGGGGTTGGTGCTCTTTATAGGGTTGGTGTTCTTCTAGAGTAGGGGTTGATGCTCCTTATGAAGTTGATGCTTCACTAAATTTATTTTTTGTGTGTAATATCAGAAAATATTTAGTTGGATTTATTCCCCTTGAGTTCTTCCCACTTACATATGTTTTTCTTGTGCTATGTACCTTGTTTCATGCCCTTGTGATTGATGTTGCATATCTTAATAAGCACACGTGGTTATGAATGATGTATGGAAAATATAATTGATGAATGCATGGTTTGGTTAATGAAGTAAAAATAATTGTAGGACTGATTCACCCCCCCTCTCATTCTATTGTGCTTTCAATATTTGGTATCAGAGCAGGTCCTTACGAAGCAAAATTAGAAACTAGAAGGAGATCATTTGAAGCACAAACAATGGGTAAGTAAACTAATCTTTGGAGGAAACAATATGACATTACTCAGTCTTTGGTATTTTGATTACAAGATAAAATGATTGATAAGGGGAAAAATTATGATCAATCTATAAAGGGTTTGAAATCTCAAGTGGATAATATGTCTAAATATCTAAAGGAGAAAGATGAAGTTTGTTCTAGGTATGAAGCTAAATTGAAATCCCTAGAATCAAATTTTGAGATTGCATCTAGTAGGTTAAGGATGTATGAGAGGCTTGAGAAGAGATTTTAAGCTCTTGATGGGGTCTTAAAAGATCAAAAATCCACATATGACAAAACATGCCTAGGGTTTGGAGGAAAGTAAAAGTAGAATGATGATGAAACTAGTTGAAGTTTAAAATCAGATGATAAGGTGTCTAAGAGGACTAATTTGAGAAGTTATAACTTAGTAAGAAAACTTAATGCAATAAGGTATGGTACTTCCTTTAAAGGACATTTTTTTGTCATGATTTGGGTCATAAAGCTAGAGATTGCAAGAGAAGGTCTTTTGAGAATGGTGTTGGGTTATTCAATGGTGAATGTCATTCATGTTGTTAATATGATCATAGAGCCAAGGATTTTGGATGGAACTTAAGTGTGTTTGAACCAAGAAGGAATAAGAATGGTTTTGTATGTCATAAGTGTCATAAACAAGGACATATTTCTAGATCTTGTCTACAAGGTATATCTCCAAGATTTGTTAGAAGGTATCAAACATCAAATTAAAGATTTTTCAAGAGTATAATCAACCCTATGAATGTTTCCAAGACTAAAATGTCAGATCCAATGGGAAAGAAGGAGGTTTCTCAAGTCATATAGGTCAAGAGAACTTACTCTCTTCTCACCATACAGTGTATGAAGTCTGTCAAGGAAGATTCCAATGTTATCAAGGGTAAAAACAAGGTCATCATGCCTAAACTAGGTCAAGGGAATATGTTTTCATTGTTTGAATAAGAACATATGTGATTATCAGTATTCCAAACCTCTATGCATGACAAGATGAAGAAGTTAGGTATTTTGGATACCTCAAAAGTTATAAGTTATGTGAAGTAATATCTCCATGATTGTTTGAGTTTTTGTTCTAATAGGTTTCTATGTTTAGGAGTAGGTTATTGGTATGTTTATTAGGTGATGGGTCTTTAGAAGTATCTTGACATGTATTTTTCTTCATTAGTCAAAAGGTAAGTCTTATCTTTGTTATGGAATATATTTGAATGTAAAATGTTACAAAAGGCATGTGTGTCCCAAAAGAAAGGTTTGTGGTCTGTATCTTGAGGTTAAAAGTCATAAATCTGTCCTTAAGATTTCTATTTGTCTTACAAGAGCCATTTGTGTCAATGTCATAAGTATGAAAGTGTGTGAGTAGATGTGTTCTTAAGTTTATATGAGTCCAAAATGTTTATGTAATGTCAAAAATATGATTAGAATGACTGATTCTTATTGTGATGATCTGAGTCTAAATATGATGTGTTGATTGTACTAGTCTTATTTCCATGTTTGGTTTTTGTTGAAGCTTGTAACAGTGTTCTTGTGTAGCACAATAATGAATCTAATGTATTTGGATTGATTTCAAGTCATGTTAGTTTCATATGTCTAAGATTGAGGTTATAAAGTATGATCCTAACCTCATTAGTTTTGTTCAAGGTTACCAAAGCGTAAAATATAGTCTGAAAAGGAGAAAGCTTGTCTCTTAAAGTTTCAAGAGAAATGTGAAGTTAGTGAGTGTGTAACAAAGATGTATCAGTAAAAAAGTGGATTTATGCATTAAAGAAATGCCATGATGGTCTGATTCAATTCTATAAAAGGGTATATGTAGTATGTTAAATTGATAAATTGTCTCAAAAAGTATAAGAGAATGTCATCTCTATTAAGAGATAAATGTTCTGTGTTAAGTTCTAAGTATGGATATCATGTATCTTAGAAAGTATAGACTTCAAGTGATTAACAAGGAAGGATCACTTGCCACAAATTTCTAAGAAGGTTTGATTTAAGCTTATGGTCTTATGAATTGAATTTGTGCATAGTCCTAATTCTAAGTATGAGTGAAATTCTATAATGAAAAGTCATAAGTTATGTCAAGAAGTTTGTATTAAGGTCAACATGAGTATCTATGTTAAATGTCTTGGTCAAGGAATAAAAGTTGGTCAAAGTAAGAACTAGTATTAGTTTAAAGGATCGCTATATGAATAAGTTTCCAAAGATATGAGTGAAGTGTTGAAGAGTGATCATGTCAAGTACGAGATTGTGAAAGTATGGATTGTATGTCTCTTTAAAGAAATGTAGCATGTGGTGAGACCTGAAATGAGGAAAAATCATCAAGTGGATACATGAAAAGTGTTGAATACATAACTATATCACTTCTCACGAATTCAAGGGCTTATCAAATTTTAATCTTTAGAACATTACACTGATATGAAGAGAGTGTAGTTCTAATTGGTTTACATGCTCAAATGAGGTGAAGGTCACGACGTTTTTCATAGAGTGTAAGAATTATTGCATCAAAATGAGTATAAGGAGTTGATTTATAGGTGATTGTGTTTGACATGAAGGTTTAAGGCATGGAATCTCCTACAGGAGGTGATTTTCCAGCAAGAAAGAGACTATAGAGGCTACCAAGCTCATCTAAGCTTCAATAAAGGTATTTCTAACTGAAATACTTGTTGAAGTAACCAATTCATGTCAAAATAAAGTATGAGATAAGAATAGAGAGGTACATATTGTTCTAGCTGTGCATTGTGAATTTAAAGTGAGTATGTGGTCTGTACAATGAATATACAAAAATGAGAGCTACAGGTCATAAGGAGTTGATAAGGTAAATTTTCAGGTTATATTGAATCCATATATACAATCATGAAACCTATTGAATATGATCTAATCATCTAAGAGATCTTGATTTTTTTTTAAAAACTATGATCTTCAGCTAAGAGAAGTGTTACGAGATAGAAATAAAGGCATTTTAGTGTGATGTCTAGCTTGAGTAATCATTATCATGATCAGCGAACCATGAATGCATACCCACATGTTATTTAATAATTTTTAGGAAGGTACAAAGTGTTTTCATGTGCAAAATAATGATCTATAGTGTAGTGTTTACTATGAGGACTGTGATCTTCAAGGACATGGAATGTTTGGTTTACAAAGCTCCACAAGACCAAGTTTGTTATAGAATGCATATGATTTTCATCAATGTCATTCATGAAGACATGTGGTAAGAAGTGCAATTGTGTCATATATCATAAGTAAATAGAGAGACCTCAAAACTAGTTATAGAGCCTTTTCTATGATATTTTCATCAAGAAGGAAGTCCTACAAAGGTTTGACAAAGAACTCATTGCAGGTGAAATCATTAGGTCAAGAAAATTTGCATCTCCTAGATTATGAGCTTAGGGGAGGAAGCCTGTAACAGATATATAAGACTAAATACACCATTCAGAATATTAAAATCCAATATATCATACTACAGGAGTGATAATGAATGAAGAAGGTTAAAATATGATTCTAAGTAGAGTTCGAGTGCTTATATATATCTTGGGTGTTGTGAGAAAGTTTGTTCTCACCTTGTGGGGAAATCCCCATATTTGAGAAGAGCCAAAGGATCAGTTAATCAATCAATTTAACATAATTCCATAATACAAGTATTACACATTTATAGGGAAGGATCTCCTAAATATAAGGAATCTTATAACAACTCATATAACCTCTCCACTAAATGAGAATTTTAATATATTATGTGAGAACAACCCATTCTAGTAATATTACAAATATAACTAACTCTATGTTATTGTTACATACGTAACAATAACTTAAATTTAACTTTGTGTAATATTATCACAAAAAACCCACATTTTAGGACTATTCCTAACATTCGCCCCCTTAGTTCTAACATGGGGAGAAAACACTCTTGGAGCTACGATGTTGGTTGGCCTTGTTTCTTGGATTGTTGCTGACATTTAAGAGGTTCACCTAGTTTGAAGTTACCCCCCCCCCCCCTAATAAAAAAATATTTGGATGTCGATTTCCATTGATAATGCTTCAAAGTATAATAATAAGGAAAACGTTTCGAAAATATTTACTGTTTATTCCCCCCTTTCGAAAAATTTACTTCAGGTTTCAAATATATACCCTTATACCCCCTTGGTACAATTATTATGTCCAAAAAATGACCATGGCTTTTGTAATCAAAACTCACCGTTGAAATTATCATGCTAAGCCATCAAATGACATAATAGGTTTTGGAGACTATCAATAAAAATTATTTTTAGCCAACTTAGTATACAACTTATCCACTTGTTATTGCACCGATGATTGTGCCTATGGTGATAGGATAAATAGAAACTGCGAGTTTATAGTGTGAAATGATGGGAAATCCAAATTAGTTGCAAAACTTACACAAGTCAACGAAGGAAATACTGCGCCATGCCAATCCCGTGAGTTTGGCTCTTCCTTATCTCAATTTCCTCTGACTTTTTCACAGATTCTGTGGCAGATTTAACGTTCTTGTGATTCATGCCAAAAAGGTGAACAAAAACACCTCAAAAAGTCCCCGACCTGAATTGTTCCCATCTCCATGGATTTTCCCATTTCTTCTGATCTCATCTACCTCCCATTCACATATATTTTTCCTGGTCGAAGTTGATTTGCTGGGAATTCCTTCTGAGCTTTCATAATTTTCTTAATCTCTAAGCGACTTACGAAGATGACACAACATCCGTGAGAATTTGCCTAGTGCTGATCATATCAACTCATCAATTGGCTGACCAATGCAAGTCACACATTTACGCCCCTCAGGAATCGATCCCATTTCTGAGAGCACACAATTGATAAAGTATTTAGCATTGCATATAGGAGACAAATCCTTATCCTTTAACAGATTACTTTTCATGCATATACCTTTTCCCCACTGCTTTTTCAATCCCCCATAATAACCGTCTTTTGTATTACAATTGGAAGTCACTCAAGGAGATCAGAAAAGGGTAAACCACAGAACTCGCTAGAGTACAACAAGGGAAGCGCATTGGATTAATATGAATTTGTGAGCTCATGTACGTGCAATTTTTTCACCAAAGGAGAGACCGAGGAGATTGATTCTATATGTGTAGAGATCAAACCCTATTCAAAACTGCCAACACAACCATTCAGAAATGACTAAATCCAATATTTAATTGGATTTAAAAAACATAAATTTTCTCTCTTATTATTTTGCAACTCCCTTTATTTCATGTAGAGTTAAAGCACACATACCAACCAAATACAAAACACCCGAACACACTAGAAAAACTAAACAATGTCTATTTTTTTTTATTTTTTGATTTTTTTTGGAATGCAAACGATGAACAAAATGGAGTGAAAGATTTCCTTTAAAGTCAAAAGAATGGAAGGAGAAAGGATATCCAAATGGATGGTGAATGCCAATAGGGTCACACATGGTCCACACTGTTCAACCATTGGCAACGTGCAAGAAAGGTGACGAAAAAAGCAATGACACTCGCAAGTGGTCTACACTTCTCGATCATTGAGTCGTGTTGAACAAAACAATGGGTGAATGAAAAACCATGCTTAGAGAGGCCTAAATAACCTGCTCTGATACCAAATGTGGGGAAACCCCCATATTTGAGAAGAGATGAAGGATCAATTAATCAATAAATTCAACATAATTCCATAATACAAGTATTGCACATTTATAGGGAAGGATCCCCTAAATATAAGGAATCCTATAACCACTCCTATAACCTCTCCAATAAATGGGAATTATAATAAATTACGTTAGAACAACCCATTATCCTAATTATGCAAGTTGTTTAAAAAACTTACATAATATTACAAATATAACTAACCTGATGTTATTGTTATATATGTAGCAATAACTTACATTTAACCCTATGTTTACATTTAACTCTATGTAATATTATCACACAAAACACACATGTTAGGACTATTCCTAACACACCTTAATTGGGATTGAAACAAAGAATAAGGTGTGGCATTATTGTCATTCTAACTGTTTGTGAAAGAGCAATATTTAAAAGCCAAATAGTACATTGAGATAAATCAAGAGTTGTGCATTATTGTGAAAGAGGTAAGAATGATAAATTCTAGGTTTTATGAAGATTTCCATGGAAGGGGAACTAGTTTTATGTCTCCTCAAGATCAAAATGGTACAAGAATAATAAAATGGAAACATTTCAAGGTTGTATGGTTGTTAGTATCAAGGTTTTGGTGAAGGATGTGCATTATAGGTGCTCTATAGGATTGAGGAAGTTTTAAGGAAAAGGGGTGTCCATTTCTGTCATCTTCGTGAGGGTACAAGGTTTTCTAGATCCTAAATTTGGTGTAGTTGGATGTGCAAGAATAATAAGTTCAAGTGTGAGTGTGTAAGTTCTCAAAAAATTGTGGAATAACATGGATAAAAGTAGAAAACACTGAAAATGTAGCTCAGGGACTGTGGTAAGAAGCTTAGTCATTTTCAAGGCAATTTGACAAGGTATGTTATCAATTTTTTGTGTTATCTACTGTAATAGGGTGCTATAAGCACATGGGAGGTACAAATATTCATGACATGTTGTGGTTAAACTTTTATAGCATGTAGAAGTTATCCTCTTTTACACTGACGATGAGGTTTAGGTTCAAGGGTCGTAAAGGTGGATATGATAGGGTTAAAGGTAGTTTTGTGCTCTTAAGCATGATTTAGACCTAGATAATGATGAATTTTTTTATTAAAAGACAAAACAGATAGTACTTGTTCAGGGGGAATTTTTTTAGGCTCATTATCAGGTTCATGGATCTTTATATGTTGTTGTTAGAGTTAAAAAGGAGAAATTTCAGTCCCAGGGTGAGATTTTGGTCAAGTAAGTCATGTTTTTGCATTATTTCCATCGTGTTTTGTATTTTTACATTAATTTAAGTCATTTTATTCTTCTTCATAGATGGAAAATGGGGGAGATAAGCATCACAAACATGGAAAAGAGGTTATGTAGGTTTTGGTCATGTCAGTTACGATCAATGTTTCTGAAGGTGGTTGCCATTAATTAAAAAGGGGGAGATTTTTGGCCATTGTGTGTTATATTTTTCATTAATTTCAACTCCATTGATGGAAAAGGGTGACATGTGGTCATGAGAGTCTCCTTGATGTGTTATTTAGGTTCCAAGTATGAATATTGAGTGGTTTGGTGAGTTCTATGTAGTCCTACTGCATGGTCTAGGGTGTTGAGTCATGGTTTGTGTTATTCCAAGTGAGTTGGAGTGGGTCATGATGTAATACATGGTATATGAGGTGTGTTACAAGTGTCCTTGAGTCTGCATGAATTCAACATGGTCAGTTTATGGGTTGTCACCATTGAGTCAGGTCATTCCAAGCTTGTTTCTAGCCCTCGAGAAAGAATAATGAGGTAGAGATGTAAGATTTGGAACAAATCAGTCATGGTGAAGTATGGTAGTAGTATGGTGATAGTTTACCTATGGTTTATGGTGAGGTTTAGGTCAGTATTCAATGCTTTTATGCATTTATTAGGTCCTTAGGAAGGAAACATGAGAGAAAAAGCTATAAAGCATGGGAATATGAGATTGTCTGTAGAGTTTCAGATCTATCTAGGAAATGAGGTGAGTATGGACAAGTAGACTAGGTTTTCATGATGCTTCATGCCAAATTTCAGGTCATTCTGAATAATATTTTGCAAGGTATGCAAGTTTTGGTGAAACCAGATAAGTAACAATGTGTTTTGAAAGAAAATATGGACCTTCTTATGCTCGTTGTGAGCTATATTATTTGCATGGAGACTTGATCTATTTGGAATAAATTTTTAGGTAAATTATGAAGGTTTCAAAAAAAATAAGGAGGTTTGTTGATTGTCATGTTTTTATGAATGGTGGTTAATAATGTAAAGTGGTTTCAAACCCTAGCTAAACCCTAGCTAGAAACAACTTGGAGAAAAGTAAGTTTAAAGAGCATGTCTTGATTCATTTTTCCAAATTGATTATTGTATGATGTATAGGACTACTCCATATTTCCAAAAAGGTATGTTAGTGCAAGTGGTGATATGTGGGCCCCACCTAAATTTTCTTGTTTCTTAATAGTTGCAGTTTAAGGAAAAGTTCCCCAAATTAGATAAAGACTAAATTTTAATTTATGATATCCCGAGAGTTGTTCTTGAGTTACACGAATGTTTCAGTTCATGGTTACAGTTAAAAAGTTAAAAGTGTGCTCTATTTATGAATACTATTTTTTGGGGCATTTTGGAACAGGTTGTGGTAAAATTGAGATTACAGGAGCTACAAGAGGAGTTAGGAATCCATTCAATATTTTTTGTGAATATGGTTTAGTGATGTTTCAAATGGTGTATTAAGATTTATATTTAGATATGTTATTCAAAATTTATGACCTGATATTTGAGGATTATGTTTGAAGATTGCTAGATCTAGGAGGGTGCCAAGTAGCTTGATGAGATAAGGTGATGATGCTGAGTTGTTCATTATTTTTGAAGGTTTATGAGTGCTTATGAATGATTTGTAAGTGTGTTCCATGATTTTTTTATCGTGGAAGTTATATTTGAGGTAATGGATCATGTTGGGATAATGGTTAGTTCTTTAGTCCTCGAAGGCATAAAAAGTAGTTTGTATAGATTGGATTGGTTGAAGGCATTAAAATTGGAGTTGAATTGAGTTCCAATAGGTTATGGAAATATGAGTCATAGGTATTTATAGTGGTTTATTTCTTGTATCATATTTAATTTTTTTGATATCTTTTTCAGGTCAATTTGTGAGAAATAAGGTATGTTAGATTTATGAAAAGGTTTTCTCACGATGCAAAATTGAGCTGGTTAAGGCATGAAATAGTTACGTTGATTCTTCATAGAAATTGGAGTTTTAATATGGGTGAATGTTTCATCTAATTAAGGAATTTATAGGAATTTAAAGTATTAAAAAGGGTGCAAACTATTTGAGTTTGCAAAACTAGTTTTTGGGCATCTTGATTTGTTGAAGACAAGTAGTTATGGTTTGAATATATGATTGTTTCATGGTGTCTAACTTACTTATATGTGTTATAAAGGTTATATGATTTCCATTTAGTGGTCAAATTCCATATTTGAGTTCATAGTTAGGGGTATTGTGGCTAAATGGTAAAATTAGGTTGTTGGAAATAACTATTTGAGAAGGAAATGAGACAGTGGGCCCGTTTAATGAAAAAAATTATTGGTTAAAGTAAAAGTGAGACCATGGATGATATTTAAATGTCATATTAAACATTTTTGATGAATTTTAGAGATATAATAATATTTTTTTTGTTTTAGTGTATTTTTATCATCCTATTGATTGAGTTTTAAGGCACATTGGTGAATGATGAGAGGTTTTTGGCATGACTGGCCTATATGGGTTATACGTGAACATTTTATTGAATTTATTTGGATATTATTATTCTTAATTGGCCAAAATAAAGGTGTAGGAACTAAATATTCATGTTTGTGAGTTGGGATGTGTATAAAAGTAAGGTTTTTGGTCAAATTTGAACTAGAGCTCTTAGAAGAAAAAGTGTGACCAAGAAGAGAGTGTTGTGTAGGTATGAGTGCAGTATTTTAATGATGTTGGAGATAATGAAATTTTGAAGAATAATTTAGATCATGTGTTCATGATTTTAGATCTAAATTAAGATCAAGAAGAAGAAGATATAGTAAGATAGAGGAATGAGGGATTGAGCAAGGTTTTGTGAGTTGAATTAGAGATCTGCATCAGTTGTTGCAGTAAAAACATTAAGGATAAAACATATTAAGGTGATTGAGTTTGTGCTTTGTAATCCCAGGGGGTTGTAGCCTTCTTATTGAGTGGATGCTTGAATAAATTAGGGGTTGGTGCTCCTTGTAGGGTCGATGCTCTACTAAACTAAGGGTTGGTTATCCTTATGAAGTTGGTGCTTCACTAAATTTCTTTATTGTGTGTAATATCAAAAAAATTTCGGTGGGTTTTCTTCCTCATGAGGGTTTCCCACTTACAAATTTTGTTCTTATATTGTGTACTTTGTTTCATGCTCTTGTGATTGATGTTACATATCTTAATAAACACACATGGTTATCAATTTGTATGGACAATCTAAATGATGAATGTGTGGTTTGGTTAATGAAGTAAAAATCTTTGTAGGACTTATTCACCCCCCTCTCAGTACATTTTGATTCCAACATGAACATAACTTTAATTTTTTAAAATAGTCAAAAGGGCTAAATGGGTGTCAAGAACAATCCTTACTTTTTGAATTGAACCTTTGGTGCAAAAGCTAGGTCATGAAAACCTTGAAAGGAGGGCTATAAAACCTAAGATTGAAGGAGGTGATAAAATTTGGTTTTAGGTTGAGAATGAGAATAATAAATTTGGACCACACATCCTAAGGCTAAAAGGGTGTTGAGAAAGGTGTTTATTTTGTTTTGGGCACATACATATCTCTCCAACCATAAATATAGCGAGTTCCTAATTTACTTAGGAAGACTAAAAAGGTAGTTTTAATGATAGGTAAGAATTGTTTTATCCTTTGAATGATTTGACTCAATGTAAAGGTTGGAATAACATTTAATGACATGTATAAATAAGATATAAGCATTGGTTAGGTGTAATAAGACTAGAAATCAATAATTTACATGTTTAAGGGTGCATGTGAACTTGAGAACGAAACTAGTTTTAAATGCCTAAAGGGAAATTTTGAGTTATTGTGTGAATTCTAACATTGTGATTTTTTTCACAAGTACCAGGCTCTGCATCATTTATTTGATTACAAATTAGATATTTTTGGTTTTATATATCATATTTTTTAGAATTCAATTTTAGGGTTTATAGTTTTTATATTGAATAAAAATAATAAATACTACTCGTTAGACTAGATTATTTATTTACAGATTGTCATACATATATGATATTTTTATGCATAATTTTTTTTATATTATTAAAGAAAAAATATAGGTTACATTATTACTTTTCATATATTATTTAGATTCTAGTCACATTCCAAATATTCTTAAAATGGGAAGATTCACATTAAAGTACAAACAATATGCTTAAAATGGACATATGCTCATACTCTTATTACAAAATGTACAATATTTACAATTACCTATTCAACATGTTTGGAGCTAATAGAAGTTAATTGTCTGACGTTTGAAGTAGGAATGGTTTAGATATGGATGTATGGATGGTTCAGAGCTAGAAGTATGGATGGTCTGAAGTTGGAAGTATGAATGGTCTAGAGCTAGAAGTATGGATGGACCGGAGCTATAAGTATGAATAGTAAGTAGTTGGAATTATGAATAACCTATAGCTGAAAGAATGAATATACACAGGGAAGAGATCATTCAATCTCAATCAAGCTCAGCAATTGTTTTTTGTATGTTTCCAAAGAATGACACATATTTTGGTGTGGCACCACATGATGTAACCATGTGCCTAAGTGTGTAAATAGTTTTATACTAGAATGCATTGTACCTTCAAATGTCCAAGTGACAGGAAATCCAAAGAAAAGGGATTATTTTCTGTCATGAATAAAGCATAATTTTCACCTATGAACAATATGTTATCTAATCCATACATTTGAATGTACTGTCTAGAACTTTTTGTAAGTTTTTAATGTAAACAGACACAATGTTCCTCTTATTTGATCCTAAAAAAATATTGTTGATTTCACATTGCATTGTTCTCCAATAAAAAATGAATTCTATATTTTTTCACTTGTCAAAGTTATAAATGAAGACATACTTTTATCTTGAGTGTAGGTATGTAAACCATAATCCAATATCAAAATGTTGTCTTACTATCCTCAACAATGGAAGGATAAATTTTATATAGAAGTATCAGTCGTATGAATATGTAAAATCTAGTTGGATGTTCAAAAATATAAATTCAATAATCCCTAAAACTCCAAATAGTATTCCTTCTACCCCCGAAACCAATAACTTCCTTCTATGTGAAACGAAATCTGAAAAATCAACAAATACACAACAATTATTTCTCCAAATAATATAATAGTTTATATTTTACATTTATTTGATTATTTGAATGGAAGAGATGATGGGTGGGATGGATGCCTTGATTCAAAATTCAAACCCTATGCTTAAGCAGGAAGAAGTAGATATGCACACGGGCTTGGAAAAATCTCTACATCTGGGCCAAAGCACCAATGAAATCACGTGGGCAGAGGTACTCAAAAGAAACTGTCTATGTTTGGGAGGGGCCACACTGGTTAGATCCCCTAAATATGACATTCCTCTACAGATGGATGAAAATGGAGAGCTTCAATTTACAATCCCTAAGGGAATATTTAATCTAGCAGTCGAAAAGCATCCTCATGCTCTTATTGGTAAATTTTTTGTCTCTAGGCCTAACATTCACACCATTAGGCATTGTTTTATTATAAAAATGGTCCCTAAAAGGACATACAGATTTTTATGTGATGTCAAAAGGATTTTTTTGTTATATTTTCTTTACAGGAAGATTATACAAAGGCCTTGTTTGGGGGCCCATGGTTCCTTAGGAACATGGGTATCTATTTAAAAATATGGGAACCCACCTTCAACCCAGATAAGGAAATCATGAAAGATATTACAATAGGGTGAAAATACTAGCACTCCCACTATAAATTTGGGTGAAAATACTTTCTACTTCTCGATTCTATATCAGTTTTAAAGAGGACCAAAAGCTTCTTGATAGTACTATCCTTCACTCACCTCTTGGCACATGGAGACAAGCTATGGACTATGAATATTTCATAATGAGATGTAAAAAATGCTCCAAGCTAGGAAAAAAAAATTCTCAGTTGGAATGAATAAAGTAAAGAAGTTTAGTACAATCAAACCTAGCAATCTAACCTTCTACATAGAGAATGTGAATCTGGAAGAAAGGAAAATTTGGATTTGGTAACCTTAAACTCCTACTAAATAAGGTAATGAGACTTTGAGCTCATCCAAGTTAGATGTATTTCCGTTGCTTCATATCCTTACATATAGTCTATTATTACAAAGGAAAAAATTGAATTAAAGATAGGAAGATCGATGGAGTATCTAAATAAATAACATCATGAGATTGAGAAATTTATCCTCCTAAGTTATAAGAAAAAAATGATAATAAATATCATCATGAGCTCAATACTGCTAAGGATCATTCAAAATAAAGTGAAAACCCACTAGAAGAACCCATTAAAGTGTAGTGCCCACATTTTTAGAGCTCAGTTACTTGTTGCTCATTTCTCATAGACATGTTTTAGTAGAGATTTGTTATATTTTGGAAATTACATTAGGATATTTGATCTGATTAGGCATGTATGGACATTTAGGTGTATAGTGCTGATTTATCTTGATTACTATGTTGTTTACATTATCTTATGATGTTGTTTTGGGACGTAGTTATATTGATCGATACTCAGTTTGTTGCATGTTGGATTCTATGGATACATGTCATTTTATCATTGTGACTAACTTATGGTCAATTATGTATAGTTGTGCACGTTGTCACACTTTCGATTCTAGAAAGATGAAATGTTAGTCTAGAATTCATTGATATCTTATTTAGTAGTTGATTTATATTTTATTGGACAGGTGCATTTAATGTGTGCAATGAGTGTGCAAGTGACAGGTCAGAGGAGAACGTGGGACTCAGGATAGCTACGCAACTTTGTACAAGTATCCCATGGGCTAAGCCCTAGCCATGTTTATTTCTTGAGGCCTTAGCGTTAGAATTATTTTGTTGGGCACCATGGGTGACCCTCATTTGTAATGTAATATGTATTGTAATTATTAATTTTTCTTAGGGTGTTTAGTTTGTGTTGTAAACTTGTTTTGGGGAATTAATGACCCCACTTGCATTAAGTTTTGAATTAGATTAATGATGTACTTAATCTAGAGGGTTAGGGTCACATGTGAACCTTTGGGTGGTACCCACACCCTCTAACCTTGTGCCAAATTTTCCAAACCAGAAATTGGGTTATTTTCAAAATTTTTAGGGACCCCTTTTTAGTTTGGGAGTTCCCTTAACATAAAAATGAGCCCTTGGACCCTACCTAATAGGTAGGGGGTTTATTTCCAAGGCTAGAGGGAGTTTTCCCTTCATTTTTGCATATTTTTTGGTCACATCCATGTAAGGGGTATGGTTTAGTGTGCTTGTTAAAAGTTACACAAGATTTGTTTTGTTATCAATTTAGGTAATTTGGGAGAAGAGGGTTAAAAGGTATTTTACCCTTTCTCTCTTTTGTTTTGGCATATTTGACCTTGAAGGAAGAGATGGGTGACACATGTCACCCCCTCATTTGTGATGGTTTTTTCTTGCTCCTCTTCAAATTCCCCTCATGGGAAAAGAAGAGAATTTTTTTTGGAGATTTTACTTGGATGCTTGTGGATTGGGACTTAGAGTTTTCTTGAGAGGTGGAAAAGATTGAAGTTGGGAAGCTTTTTGGAGAGCTTTCTTTGAGATAGGTCTCTTAAGCCTTATTGTATGCATTGTATTCATGCTATTTGTTAGATTTGTTTAACTGGAAATGTGGTTATTGCATGTGGAATTTTATATTATTGTTACTTGTTTTTGCTCCATCCATCATATGCCATGATGGAGTTTTGTAGTTATGGGGGAAGAGAGAGGGATTTTTCCCTCTCAATCCTCATAGGCTTGATGGGCAAGCCTTGTAGGATTTTAATGAATCCCCTCAAATGGTATGAGGTGGGGTAGTTGGTTCATTTGGCTTGAACCTCCTTCCCCATTATTGGTAAGGAAATCCCTTTGGGGTTTGAAAATCCTTCCAAGAAGGATTTGGTGAAAGGGAGGAGGAATAAGGAGGGCTTGAATGAATTAGGACAAATAATGAGGGCATGGACATCTTGTTTTAATGCAATTATTGTTGGTTACAATTTTGGAGAACTTCTCTCTTCTCTTCCCCATTTGTTTTAGAGGTAGAACTTGGGTTCTCCTCTTTTTCATCTTGTAAAATTTGGAGTCTTGTTTATACTTGTCTTGTGCTTCATGTGGATGTATCATTGTTTGTTCACCCTCACTCTTGTGCAAGTTTTCATTAGTTGTCCTCTTTCCCATGGGCTTGGGGGAGGATAGCATGCATCCCAACCTTGGGAAAGACATGTAATGATGCCTATGGTTGGGTGGAAAAAAAATATTCTTCTCCTTGTTTGGATTCCTTGAAGGCATGTGCATTTGGATCTAAAAGTTGGATGGTTATTGGAGCTCTTGGTAATCTTCATTTTATTTGTGGATATTACCTCATTGTAACCCTTTTGGGAAATGAATTGTGGAGACTTTCTCTTTATTGTAATTCCTCTTCCCTTTGGTATTTGATAACCACTTGTAAGATTTGTATTTCTTTTTATTTGAAAACTTTCTTTCAAGCTTAGAAAGGAGTTGTTGGTTGGTTTTTATGTATGTTATCATGTTTGGAAAATATGAGATATTGAGGAATTTATTTGCAAAAAAAAAAAGTCTTGTAAAATATCTATACTTCTTAACATGCTTAGTTTTTTTTTGAATTTTATATTGACAAAAAAGATTACTTATTGAAAAGGAAATCTAGTTGTTATAGGAAGTTTTTTTTTTAATGTTGGAAGAATTATCATCATTTTGAAATGTGCATCCCTTTGTAAATACCTTCCTAGATTTAGATCCTAAGTGAAACTAGTTTTAAAAATATTTCTACCACTATATGGTTTGTAGAAATCCATTTTTTTATGTCAAAGGAAATTTTGATTTATTGGGAATATGGTTAATGTGATATTGTCAAAAGAATAAGGAAATAAACTAAACTTGTAATAATTATATTTTTCTTGGTTACTTATCGAAAATAAGTATTACAAATTTTATAATTAAAAGTGTATTATTTTTAGTGTATTATCCTTAGATGTTTTATACTTTTAGCCTATTACACACACACACACACACACACACATTTTGTATATGTATATATATATATATATATATATATATATATAATGTCAATGTTATTAATTTAATCTTTTTTTTATTCAAAAATAAATATGTGTATATATATATATACAAACATATGTAAACATTCTGTTAATAAAAATAAATATAAACTAGCAAAAAGAAAAAAAATGGATTAAAGTTTTTATTTAAAAATTAAAATAAACAATTTTTTTTAAAGTAATTTTAGGGGTGGGCCGAACCCCTCCCCCAACCCGCATGTGCCCCTCCCCTACAAACTATCCCTTGGCCGCACCTTCTCCAACCTGCCCCCACCTGATTGTTGTCCCCGACTGTGCGTGGCCCACCCTGTCCCCACCACACCCTGCTCCCTTCCCAGACCTCCCTCCATACCATCTATCCCCCCTGTCCGGAACCTGCGCCTCCCTCCACCCACCCATGACCTGCCACTCCACACACCACTACCTATTCCATGCTAATCCTCCCAGCCAGGCGTAACCCTAATCTGCCCCCACACAAACAAAGAAAAAAACTAAAAGATAATATATATATATATATATATATATATATATATATATATATATATATATATATATATTCGAAACAAAACAAAAGCCTTGGGAGGTATGGCTGCCCTTAAAGGGAATAGAAAGGAATTAACAAGCCTCCAAAACTCCTCAACCTGCAACAAGAAAACAAGAATGAAAAGAAACAAACTGAAAAAGAAGGGAAAGAAAAAAGAGATAAAGTTATGCTAGGGTAAGTTTAGGGTAAAGTGAGATCTAGGGCTGAGATTGATTTAATCCTAGGGCCCAAAAGTTACCCTACACACTTTCTAGTCATGAGCATTTCATGGGAGAAGAAAACAAATTAAAAAGGGTGTGTGGGCAAATAATTTAAAAAAGGGAAAAACTAATAAATTCGAAAGATGTGTGTATTTTTTGGTAATCTTAATTAGTCTAATTAAAATAGGTAATTAAATTATTTCGGGATAATAATACATTTGATTTTTGAACATGATTAAATTAATATAATTAAATAACGTGGGGGAGACAGTGTATCAAATACAATTGTAGCATTTTTAGTTTTCCTTTAAAAAAAATTACCTGAAATTTTAGTTGTACATGGGCATGATATTTCTATGTCCCAAGGTGGGGCACTACATTTGGTATCAGAGCGGAGGTTCGCACATGTGGAGACTCTGGGTAATAAATCAACCGGTTAACAACATTGGTAATAACATTAAAATTAAATAAATAAATAAAATAATTAAACACTTTCCACAACCATTTAATAACTTCTTCGTTCACCTCGTGCACAGGATAACACCCAAGAGGGGATGATTAGCTAGAGGCTTGGGTCATAGTACACCTATGCGGGAGCCGCAGACACCTGAATTTGGGCCTCAGATATTAGAGGTCCTGCATTAGTTGATTGGTATTTTGCAGCAACGTCTTCCACCATTGAAGGAGGTGAGACAGGAGATTCCATTGGGAGACGAGGATCCGATAGGCGGGGATGCACATTCAGAGCTGCCAGAGCACGATACATCGAGGTGGGAGAGGTCATGTAGCCCTTCCATTCCTCATGAGAGGGTAGCCTCGTACCATCATAGCCGCTCACATAGTCTTGAGGGACCATTTGGGGATAGGAAACCCCTTTCACCTGTTGGAATACATCACCAGGATTGAGATATAGGTAGTGTTATTAGATATCTCCTTCCCTTGCAGCCACCCACTTACACCGGCTCTACAGATGGCTTTGGGGATGAGTCATGGCTCCTTAGCTTGGATAGTTACTTTGGCTTGCACTCTTACGAGAGCAATGTCAAGGAAAGGGTCACCATACACCTCCTCTGAGACGCAATAGGAGTTTGGTGGAGGAATGAGGAGTGGAAGCTCCATCTAACTCGAGAGGTAGTGACCTGGGAGATGTTTGAGGAGCACTTCATGGCTCATTACATGTCAGATCATTTCGTACAGAAGAGGATCGATGAGTTTCACAACTTACGACAGGGATTTGGCACAGTAGTGTAGTATGAGAGCAGGTTCCTGGATCTCCTGCAATATGTGGATTACTTGTAAGATGAGAAATTACAGGTTAATAGGTTTATTTGAGGCCTTAATGTAGATATAACAGGAGCAGTTAGGATGTTATCTCCTCCCACACTTGAGAAGGACATTGAGAAGGCCTACTTAGCTGAGGAGAATAGGACAAAGGAACAGGAGCACTGAGATAGAAACAAGAGCAAGTTTCAGGAGAGGATACATGCCTTTCAGAGTCATAGGTCATGGGGTATAGCAGCACCCCCTAGAGGAGGATTCTGGCCCCCACTAGTAGCCACAAGGGCTCCACCACACCTGCAGTGACAGACATAGTAGCAGGGGGCTAGAAAGACATAGGGTTTTCAGAGAGATAGTTCTAGAGGTAGTTTTGGTGGAGCCAGGGATAGGAGGCAAGGTACTTAGCAAGTACATCTAGCTCGCACGTAGCAGTCTGCTAGGGTTGGACCGGTAGGATCAATAAACTAGAGTATAGGAGGGACCCCATCTCAGAGGGGTACAAGAGGATGTTTTATTTGTGGGTCTCCTGATCACTATGTGTGCATGTGCTCACACAAACCCAATACCATAGATGCACAGAGAGCCACTAGATCCAAGCAGATGGTGGGTGACGTGGGACGCGCCCATCATGTATATGTAACGGTTGACAACCACCAGGCTGAGCATCAGGCCACACTCATTGAGATGACAGGTACCATCAGGGGTATTTCTGTCTCAGTACTTTTTGATTCAGGTGCTTCAGATTCTTTTATGTCACCTTCTACAGTGAACCAGTGTGGGCTAGTGGTGGCTAGGAAACCAAATAGCTAGTAGGTTGTGTTGGCCTCTGGGGCCAAACTCATCATGGACTCGTATGTGGAGAGTTGTGTACTTGATTTAGGAGCCTTCTCCACTACACTTGTCTCCAAGTTATCCGTCTAGGATCATATCAGGTAGTATTGGGTATGGATTGGCTCAAGGCCCATCGAGCTAAGGTGGATTGCAGAAATAAGGTCATTAAGTGTCAGGATGATCTTGGTAGTTTAGTTGTGATTTCAGGGATGTAGAGGCCTATCTCCTTGTGCATGATCTCAACTAAGCAACTCAAGCAAAGCATACATAAGGGATGTCAGTTGTTTACTATCACCATCAGTGACCAATCAAAGAGCACTCCAGAGTACTCACCCTTATATGATCATGTAGTTTTAAGGGAGTATGCAGATGTGTTTCTAGGTGAGCTTCCATGGTTACCACCCAACAGAGAGGTGGATTTCACCATTGATCTAGTACCTAGATCTACACCAGTTTCTAGGGAACCCTATCGGATGATGACTCCATAGCTTCATGAGCTCAAGATTCAGTTAGAGGAGTTGTTAGATAAGGGTCTCATTCACCCTAGTGTATCTCCTTGGGGAGTGCCAGTCATATTTGTGAAGAAGAAGGATGGTTCTCTCAGGCTTTGTGTTGACTTTAGGTAGCTCAACAAGGTCATAATAAAGAATCATTATCTACTCCCTAGGATTGATGACTTGTTTGATCAGATGTGGGGAGTGAGAGTATTCTCCAAAATTGATCTCAAGTTAGGGTACCACCAGTTAGGTATATCAGATGCAAACATTCACAAAACAACGTTTCACACACGTTATGGGCATTATGAGTTCACATTTGTTCCATTTGGATTGACCAATGCCCCAGCTGTCTTCATGAGCCTCATGAATGGAGTATTCAGGACATTTCTGGATCACTTTGTCTTAGTGTTCCTTGATGACATATTGATTTATTCTCATTCTAAGGAGGAACACGAGGAGCATTTGAGATAGGTACTTCAGGTTTTGAGAGAGCAGAAGTTGTATGGGAACTTGGAAAAATGCAGCTTCTTTCAGACATAGATTCAGTACTTGGGTCATATCATATCAGGCAAGGGTATCTCAGTAGATCCCTCTAAGATACAGGCTATCATGGACTGGCTAGCACCCACATCAGTTACTGAGGTAAGGAGTTTCATGGGTTTAGCAGGGTATTACCGCAGGTTCATACAAGACTTTTCTAGGATTTCTCACCCTATCACTTCCCTTTAGAGAAAAGGGAAGAAGTTTGATTGGTTAGAAAAGTGTGAGTGAGGCCTTTCAGTTGCTTAAGGAAAAGGTTAACCATGGTGCCCATCTTAGCAGTTCCGGACCCTACAGAGAGGATTTTGTTGTTTGTACTGATGCATCACTAGAGGGTTTGGGAGTAGTTCTTATGCAGGAGCGTCGGGTTATTGCCTTTGAGTCTCGTAAGCTCAAGGACTACGAGCTTAATTACCCTACTCATGACTTGGAGCTTGCAACATTTGTTCATGCACTTGTGCGTTGGTGACATTTCCTTTTGGGTAGACCTTTCATTTTGAGGACAGATCATCGTAGCTTACAGCACATCTTCTCACAGTCGAACCTCAATGCTCGTCAATAACGTTGGATGGAGTTCCTATGTGAGTATGACATGGAGGTGCAGTATATCAAAGGAAAGGAAAATGTTATTGCAGATGCACTTAGTAGACGACGACATGTGCTTGCTTCTTTGACACTTCAGTCAGATTTGAGAGGCAGGATTCTTGAGCACCTTCCAGAGGATAGGTTTTATGAGGGAGCTAGACAGATGTTGGAGTCATAGGGTTCATTAGAGGGCAGGTATTCTGGGTGTGTTTTAGATACAAATGGTTTAATTCAGTTCCATAGGCGCATCTACGTGCCTAAGGATAGTGATATATGTAGCTTCATCCTCACAGAGGCTCATCGAGCCCCATATGTAGCACACCCAGGCATGAAGAAAATGCAAACTGATCTAAGGAGGTTATATTATTGGCCAGGTCTTCGACAGGACATAGCAGATTTTGTTGCACGTTGCCTTGAGTGTCAGAGGGTCAAGGAAGAGCATTCTCATCCTGCAGGACTCTTACATCCTCATGATATTCCTGAGTGGAAATGGGATGTGATATCCATGGATTTCATAGTCAGACTTTCTATGTCTTCTTATCGTCATGATGCCATTATGGTCACCATGGATAAGTTGACCAAGGTTGTGCACACTTTTTGCCAACCAAGGTCACCTATAATGCACAGGCCATTGCCAAAGTATTTATGGAGGACATTGTTAGGTTGCCTAGGATTCCGAAGACCACCATCAATGACAGGGATACCATCTACACTTCAGTTTTCTGGACTTCCTTTCAGACAGCTCTGGGTACTCAGATTAATTTCAGTTCAGCTTATCATCTAGAGACAGATGGACAGACAGAGAGAGTTAATCAAGTACTGGAGGACATGTTGAGGATGTATGTGATGGACCAATAGAAGAAGTGGGAAGATTATTTTCATTTAGTTGAGTTTGCTTACAACAATAGTTATCATAGTTCCATTGGTATGACTCCTTACCAGGCGTTATATGGACGACCTTGTTGGACACCTTTGAGTTGGGATAGACTAGATGAAAGGATTATTCTGGGACCAACTTATCTATAAGATTTAAAGTAGTAGGTTGTTCTGATTAGACATCATCTTGAGCAGGCTAGAGCATGCTAGAAGGTGTATGCAGACACCAAGAGGATTGATCGTCACTTCTCAGTGGGTGACAAGGTCTTCTTGAGAGTTCACCCGCATAAGAGCCCAATCCACTATGGAAAGGGTTCTAAGCTTTCGCCTCATTTTGTGGGTCCTTTTGATATTTTAGAGGTCATCGGTCCAGTTTCCTACCACCTAGCTTTACCACCACGCCTTATATGGGCCCAAGATGTATTTCATGTTTCTATTCTACGTAGATATGTACCAGATGATTCTCATGTTTTGGATTCATCGGCATTATAGGTAGAGGGTAGAGGATAGTGGAGACTGGATCCCATACACATACTAGAGCACAACAAGTTGGCCCTTCGGGGTCAAGACTTGGACAAGGTTAGAGTGCAGTGGGACTGATACATTAAGACAGAAGCTACCTGGGAGGATGTGACACCTTTGAGTGCTAGATATCCCTATCTCTTTCAATGACTTCCAGGAGGAAGTCTAATTTTAGTAGAGGGGGATGTAGTGCCCACATTTTTATAGCTCAGTTACTTGTTGCTCATTTACTCATAGACATGTTTTAACAGAGATTTGTTATATTTTGGACATTACAATGGGATATTTGATCTGATTATGCATGTATGGACATTTAGGCGTATAGCACCGATTTAGCTTGATTACAATGTTGTTTGCATTATATTATGATGTCATGGATACTAATTGATATGATGTTGTTTTGGGACATATTTATATTGATGGATACTCATTTTGTTGCATGTTGGATTCTATGTCATTTTATCATTTTGACTAACTTATGGTGAATTATGTATAGTTGTGCACATTGTCGTACTTTCGATTCCAAAAAGATGAAATGTTAGTCTAGAATTCATTGATATCTTATTTAGTAGTTGATTTATATTTTATCAGATAGGTGCATTTAATGTGTGCAATGAGTGTGCGAGTGACAGGTCACAGGAGAACATGGGACTCAGGCCAGCTATGCAACTTTGTACAAGTAGCCCATGGGCTAAGCCCTAGCCATGTTTATTACTTGAGGCCTTAGCGTTAGAATTATTGTTTTGGGCACCATGGGTGACCCTCATTTGTAATGTAATATGTCTTGTAATTATTAATTTTTCTTAGGGTGTTTAGTTTGTGTTGTAAACTTGTTTTGGGGAATTAATGACCCCACTTGTATTAATTTTTGAATTAGATTAATGATGTACTTAATCTAGAGGGTTAGGGTCACATGTGAACCCTTGGGTGGTCCCCACACCCTCTAACCTTGTGCCAAATTTTCCAAACCCGAAATTGGGTTATTTTGGGCATTTTTAGGGACCCCTTTTTAGTTTGGGAGTTCCCTTAACATAAAAATGAGCCCTTGGATCCTACCTAATAGGTAGGGGTGCTTATTTCTAAGGCTAGAGGGAGTTTTCCCTCCCCTTTTTCCTCTTGTTTGGTCACATCCATGTAAGGGATATGGTTTAGTGTTCTTGTTAAAAGTTGCACAAGATTTGTTTTGTTATCAATTTAGGTAATTTGGGAGAATAGGGCTAAAAGGCATTTTACCCTTTCTCTCTTTTGTTTTGGCATCTTTTACCTTGAAGGAAGAGAGGGGTGACACATGTCACCCCCTCATTTGTGAGGATTTTTTCTTGCTCCTCTTCAAATTCCCCCTTATGGGAAAAGAAGAGAATTTTTTTTGGAGCTTTTGCTTAGATGCTTGTGGATTGGGAGCTAGAGTTTGTTTGAGTCAAGAAGTGGAAAATATTGAAGTTGGGAAGCTTTTTGGAGAGCTTTATTTGAGGTAGGTCTCTTAAGCCTTACTGTATGTGTTTTATTCATGCTAGTTGTTAGATTTGTTTACTTGGAAATGTGGTTGTTGCATGTGGACTTTTTATATTATTGTTACTTGTTTTTTCTCCCTCCATCATATGGCATGATGGAGTTTTTGAGTTGTGGGGGAAGAGAGAGGGATTTTTCCCTCTCAATCCTCATAGGCTTGATGGGAAAGCCTTGTAGGATTTTAGTGACTCCCCTCAAATGGTATGAGGTGGGGAAGTTGGTTCATTTGACTTGAACCTCCTTCCCCATTCTTGGTAAGGAAACCCCTTTGGGGTTTGAAAATCCTTCCAAGAAGGATTTGGTGAAAGGGAGGAGAAATAAGGAGGGCTTGAATGAATTAGGAGAAATAAGGAGGGCATGGAGATCTTGTTTTAATGCAACTATTGTTGGTTACAATTTTGGATAACTTCTCTCCTCTCTTCCCCATTTGTTTTAGAGGTAGAACTTGGGTTCTCCTCTTTTTCATCTTGTAAAATTTGGAGTCTTGTTTATACTTGTCTTGTGCTTCATGTGGATGTATCATTGTTTTTTCACCCTCACTCTTGTGCAAGTTGTGGTTAGTTGTCCTCTTTCCCATGGGCTTGGGGGAGGCTAGCATGCATCCCAACCTTGGGAAAGGCATGTAATGATGCCTATGGTTGGGTGGAAAAAAAATCTTCTTCTCCTTGTTTGGATGCCTTGAAGGCATGTGCATTTGGATCTAAAAGTTGGATGGTGGTTGGAGCTCTTGGTCATCTTCATTTTATTTGTGGATATTACCTCATTGTAACCCTTTTGGGAAATGACTTGTGGAGACTTTCTCTTTATTGTAATTCCTCTTCCCTTTGGTATTTGATAACCACTTGTAAGCTTTGTATTTGTTTGTATTTAAAAACTTTATTTCATGCTTAGAAAGGAGTTTTTGGTTGTTTCTTATGTATGTTAGCATGTTTGGAAAATATGAGATATTGAGGAATTTATTTGCAAAAAAAAAAGGTCTTGTAAAATATCTATACTTCTTAACATGCTCAATTTTTTTAAATATTATATTGACAAAAAGATTACTTATTGAAAAGGAAATATAGTTGTTATAAGAAGTTTTTTATTTACTTTTGGAATAATTATCATCATTTGGAAATGTGCATCCCTTTGTAAAAACCTTCCGAGATTTAGATCCTAAGTGAAACTAGTTTTAAAAATATTTCTACCACTATATGGTTTGTAGAAATCTGTTTTTGTATGTCAAAGGAAAATTTGATTTATTTGGAATATGGTTAATGTGATATTGTCTAAAGAATAAGGAAAAAAATTAAACTTGTAATAATTATATTTTTCTTGGTTACTTATCAAAAATAAGTATTGCAGATTTTATAATTAAAACTGTATTTTTTTAGTGTATTATCCTTAGATGTTTTCTAATTTTAGCCTATTACACACACACACACACACACACACACACACACACACACACACACACACACATATACACATATATACACACACACACACACACACACACACACACACACACACACACACACACACACACACACACACACATATATATATAATGTCAATGTTATTAATTTAATGTTTTTTTTAATTCAGAAATGTGTGTGTGTGTGTGTGTGTGTGTGTGTGTGTGTGTGTGTGTAAATATATATAAACATTTTGTTAATAAAAATAAATATAAACCACCAAAAAGAAAAAAAATGGATTAAAGTTTTTATTTAAAAATAAAAATAATTTTTTTTTAAAGTAATGTTGGGGGAGGGCCAAACCCCTTCCCCCACCCGCATGTACCCCTCCCATATGGACTTTCCCTCAGCCACGCCTGCTCCTACCTACCCCCACCTGATCGCTTTCCCTGGCCGTGCGTGGCCCGCCCTGTCCCCACCGCACCCTGCTCCCTTCCCCGACCTCCCTCCACGCCACCTATCCCCCCCTTTCTCGCACCTGGGCCTCCCTCCACCTGCCCACAACCTGCCACTCCACACGCTGCCACCTGTTCCACGCCAATCCTCCCAGCCATGCACAACCCTAATCCACCCCCACATAAACAAAGAAAAAAACTAAAAGATAATATATGTGTGTGTGTGTGTGTGTGTGTGTGTGTGTGTGTGTGTGTGTGTGTGTGTGTGTGTGTGTATGTGTGTGTGTGTGTGTGTGTGTCCAAAAAAAAACAAAAGCCTTGGGAGGTATGGCTGCCCTCAAATGGAATACAAAGGAATTAACAAGCCTCTAAAACTCCTCAACTTGCAACAAAAAAATAAGAATGAAAAGAAGAGAAAGAAAAAAGAGATAAAGATATGCTAGGGTAAAGTGAGATCTAGGGCTGAGATTGATTTAATCCTAGGGCCAAAAAGTTACCCTACACACTTTCTAGTCATGAGCATTTCATGGGAGTAGAAAACAAATTAAAAAGGGTGTGTGGGCAAATAATTTTAAAAAGGAAAAAACTAATAAATTTAAAAGATGTGTGTATTTTTTGGTAACCTTAATTAGTCTAATTAAAATAGGTAATTAAATTATTTTGGGATAATAATACATTTTATTTTTGAACATGATTAAATTAATATAATTAAATAATGTGGGGGAGATGGTTAAACAAATATAATTGTAGCATTTTTAGTTATCCTTTAAAAAAAAAAAAATTACCTGAAATTTTAGTTGCACATGGGCGTGATATTTCCATGTCCTGAGGCGGGGCACTACATAAAGAAGGTAAAAAAGAAATGAACTTTGAAGTTTTATCCATATATGGGAAGATGGAAAACAATTTTGAAGTTTTGAGGGTCAATCCTTTGGAATAAGGAGAGCTCAAGGAGACACTAGATAGGCCATATTTGATCAAAAATTTTAAACAAGAAATTTAGTTTCATGTTCCTTTAGAAGATGAAGAGAATACAACCTATCTCATCCAAAAAAATAAAGGAAAATGAAAAATTGGTGTTGATCCTGGGGCTATAAGATCTATACCCCTACTAGATCTACAAGGATTGAAAATTTGTGGGGTAAATAAAAGATTGGTAAACAAACAATGGGTGATCAGAGGAGAAAAAACACCAAAAAGTAAATTTCTAATGACACCCTGCTAACATTAGATTCAAAGGGCTCCAAAAATCCATTTTTCAAATCTTACAAATGAAGGTCATTTCTTGGAATATAAGAGACATGAATAGTATAAATAAGAAAAGAATTTTAAAGGATCTTAGAACCTACTACATGCCTCAAATATTGGTGATCTAAGAGACTAAGATGTAAGGAATTGCTATTAGTAAAATTAACAACTACTTATGGAAAAATGCATAGGGTAGTTGCATTGATTCTAATGGAGCATCAAGTGGTATTGCTACTTTTTCGAAAATAGTTGGGTGAGAGGTTAGGTGATTATCAATACTACTAAACATTTATCCATTCTCTTCACCTTTGTTAAAGATAGTAATGATTATTGGATTCTTTCTAGTATTTATGCCCCTAACAACATTTTGGGTAGTAAAAGGATTTGGGCAGATCTTACTAATTTTAGATAACATTGTAAGGGTTATAAATGGTTAATAATGGGAAATTTCAATACTCCCTTGAATCCTCATGAATAAAAGGGGAAAATAGGAATTTACTTGAAGTATGGAGAACCTTGCTGATATGATTGGGGATACTAATCTCATGGACATAGAGCTTGGAGTTCACAAATAAACTAAGAGCAAAAAAATAATGGGTGATGATTTAATTCAAGTGTGTTTTGATAGGGCTATTATCTCGGCTGATTGGACTCTCTTGCAGGATTTCAAGATTTCTTCTCTTCCCAGAGTTGGCTCAGACCATAATCCAATTGTGCTCAACTTGCTGGAAAAAGAGGTAAAAACCATACCGCTTGTAAACTTTTAAAAAATTGGATGGCATATCCTAATTTATATGAGACAATAAAATAATGGTGGAGTATAATCATAAGAATATATAATATGTTTATTGGTTTTCAAAATCTGAAAAACGTTAAAATAAATGTCAAGAAATGGAATAAGGAGGTATTTGGGAACATATTTGAGAATAAATTAAGATAAAAGATGAACTAGATGCTCTTTAGAAAATATTTGTGGATAAAAACATGGATGTGGAAGACTACTATCTCGAAAAATATCTTCTAGTAGAGTACAGATGACAAATGCTAGGGAGGAATCTTATTGGAGGAAAAAATATTGTGTTATTTGGCTAAAATAAGGTGATAAAACAACATTTTTTTCACATGAAAAACCTTCACCATATAAGAAACAATAGAATTTCAGAAATCACTATGAAGGATGAAAAAGAAAGCAAAGACATAAATGTAATAAAAAATGAATCTATAAATTTATATAAGGATCTGCTGAATGGCGATTCAACTCAAGATAGGGAAATCATTGACATATTATGTTTCACATTCCCTCTAATTTTTTCCATGAGAAAATTTTTAAGAAGCATATCCACTATGGAATAATTCCAAAGAACACTCTTCTCAATGGAAGGAGAAAAATCTCTAGGCCCATATGGATTCCTTCCTAGGTGTTTCAGAGTCTTTGGGAAATATGCAAGAATGATCTATTTTGTGCTATCAATGAATTATTACAAACAAGTAATATTCTTAAAGAGATAAAAAAATAATTTTATAGTGTTAATTCCTAAAAATAAATGGGACAAGCACTTCAAGGATTTCAGACTAATAAGTCTCTCTAATTTTCTTTACAAAATCTTCACTAAAACCAGTGCCTCTAGAATTCAGCCTCTCCTTCCCCAACTCATCTCTTACAAGATGGGGGGATTTATAAAAGGTATATTTATTCAGGATGGAACTATTTTGGTGCACGAATAAATTCACTCTATGGATAAAAGTAAGAAGAAGGGCATGATTGTTAAACTAGACATGAACAAAGCCTTCGAGTGGGTCTCATAGGGATTCTTAGACAAAGTTTTTTCAAAATTTTGATTCGATGATCACTTCAGAAAAATCCTATGATTTGAAGGACCTGTATATTTAACCTTATGTTTTCCATTATTATCAAAGGGAATCCTATGGGTTTTTTTAGTAGAAGCATAGGTATTCGGCAGAGAGACCCCCTTTCCCCTCTCTTGTTTATCTTCATGGATGAAAGTATTAATAGAAAGACTACTAAATCTATCTAATCAGACTACCTTAAAGGTTTCAATCCATCCTTTAATTATATTAAAGTCTATAATCAACACTAAAATGACAACACGATTTTCATAATTATGGCTTCAGCAATGGAATCAAGGAGACTTAAATCTCTTCTTAATGATTATGAATATGTTTCTAACTGGCTTATTAATTTCTATAAAATCTCAGTCATTTTCCTTAACACTCCTGAAAATAGACAAATCAAGATTTCTAAAGTTCTTGGTTCCAATACCAAGAAGCTACCCTCTTCCTATATTGGTATACCTCTCTTCACTGGAAATGTTCATGTGGAGGTTTGGAACTCTCTTATCTAACGTTTTTATAGGAAGCTAGTTGGTTTGAAAGGTGTTTTCCTTTCTCAAGTGGGTAAATGTTTGCTAATCAAGATTACTCTTCAGAACCTCCCCATTTATTTAATGTCTCTTTTGAAAATATTTAGTGTGATTATTGAAAATATAAAAAGGATTCAAAAGATATATCTATGGTCTGGAGTAGAGGAAAATAAAAGAATAGGAAAAGGTTTGTCTCCCTAATGATTGTGGAGGACTTGCTATCAAAAACATCAGATGGATGAATAAGGCCATGATAAAAAAATAGGATGGATATTGTTAAAAGAATACCTCTCATAGACCTCTATTATAATAAATAAATATCTTGGTAGGAATAAGGATCTAGAATGGCTCTATAAGGATGTCATTCCCTTGGGCTCTGCTTTTTGGAATGCTATATTAAACTGTAGAAATCCTCTTCTCAAAGGAATCCGGTGGAAGCTTGGTAATGGGAAAGAAATTTAGTTATGGAATGATAAACAGATAACTAACCTCCCTCTTTGTGAAATTGATGTCGTATATCATATTTTTGAGCACTTTAAAGCTCAGGTTGGTGAAAAAGTAACCGGTTATATAAAAAATAATACCTAGGTTTAGTTTCAAAATTTTTGTACCCTTCACTTAACTCTCATCATATAAGGGAGATCCAGAACATGCTCAAAAATCATTGCAATTCCCAACTGGTGAATCGTGATGAACTTATTTGGGAAAGCACCTTTGATGGATCCTATTTGATAAGATCCAGGTACTTAATTCTTACTAAATCTTAACCTCCACAATTCAAATGGAATAAAATTTGGATAAATGAGCTTATCCACAAGATAAATTTATTCTTCTACATTGTGATGCATAATAGATATCTAACTATTGAAAATTGGAAAAAGAGAGGCCACCATTTTCCCAATAGAATTATACTTTACAAAAAGGCTAAGGAAACTGATAATCATCTCATTTTACATTGTCCTTTTTCCATTTCAATCTGAAATTTGTTTTTTATATTCATGAGTATTAAGTGGATCCTCCTAGATTCCATAGTGCATACTTAGGATTAATGGCACTATCCTACTAAAAATTTAGTGGTTAAGAATTTACGGATCATTTCTTTCCCTCACATTAGTTGGAACATCTAAAAATCCCAAAATGGAGATATTTTTAAAGACAATAAGACTTTAATTATGATAATTAATAATGGACTTGTTGATGATGTACAATAGAATGTTTCTTGTTTTAGACCTCCCAAAAAGGCTAAGAAGTGCAATACTGATAGCTAAATTCTATAGAAATGGAAGCTTACTATGTTATTTATCAATTTTCTTCAAAAACATGTAGTTAGAATGGAGCATATTAAATGACACCCTCCTCCCTTAGGTTGGGTAAAACTCAACTACAATGGAGGCTTTAAGAGTAACCCTAGCAAGTTTGGTGGTGGAGGATGAATTATAAATGAAAAAGGGAAAGTTATTAAAATGTATGCAAGACCCATGGAAATAAACTTGAATCACTATGATGAAGCTCTTGTCACTCTGTGGGATCTTAGAATTGCTATCAAACTCAATTTTAGCAATATAATTGTTGAGGGGGACTCATCAAATATTTCTAATTGTCTAAAATGTATCAACCATATCAGTTGGCCCATTAAAAATAATTTGGATGAAGTAACCCATATCCTTAGTTTATTCCATAATCATGTGGTTCAACACACCTATCCGGAGGGGAATAAACTCACTAACATCATGGTGAATATTTGGGTAAATATCAATATATTTCAAGTGTGGGAAGAAAATGAGTCTCCTCCATTAATATCTATTACTTTATAAACAATGAAAAGAAAAATTAATGCATGTGTTTCTTCGATTTGGATCTACGACAGATCGAATTCTCATCTTTAAAAAAAATCATCCTTGATGTCGCATTCTACAATAAAAATTCTAGCTACTTTGGGTTTCCTTTATCCAAAATGGGAGGGAAATGTTGTAGGGATGAGCCTATGGAATTTGATGAATGGAGGAATGATTCCATCCTCTCACTTATTCTAAGTAAGAGTGGTCTCAAAACTTTCAAGGAAAGAGTAAGGGGATATAATCTCCATTTTTCCTAGGAGTTCGTCAAAAATTGGAAGGATAGAAAAATCTCATACAAAGGAAATGAATTTGATAGTAACGAAGATGTCATAGCTTGGGTTACAGGGATTCACATAAAATGTTTAAAGTTCATCAAAAACAACATTGATTATGGGGCAGAAGAACATGAATTATTGGATAGTGGTGAGTATATTATGCACAAACTAGGGGGTTTCACCTGGGATTTTCTACCTCCTTCCTATAACAACGTAAGTTTTGTGGTGATGAAATTCATTACATTGGAGGGACACTTCTAAGTGATTCCCAACTACCACAAGATTTTTCTCAACCGTATGAAGTGCTATGTGATTTTCCCATTTTTCATACTACATTCTCTTTGAATTTTATGTGATTCTTGTTAAATGGGGTAAACATGTCTTCTCCTTACATCATGCAGTTATTCTCATGTTATATAAGTTTTTTGATTATTCTATCCTCCATCCCCAACCTTCCTCCTTTTTCCCCTGTCAATCCCAATGCTCCCCCTTGCTCTTCCAACTCCTCCCCCTCTGAATTTACCTCCCATCGTCTCCGTTTCTCTTCCCATATCCCTGACCCCTCACATCCCACTCTTGTTCTTCCACCCACCTCTGCTCCTCCCTCGTGTCCTACTGATTTTGAACCATATTCTAGAAAAATATATAGAGATATTTTAACTAGAATATCCCTTAGGAGGAAACATCCTATATCCTCTCATAATTCTGAGGCATATCCTCATCAAATAGGAGGCAAAGGTAAGGCCATTCTTTGGCTCCTCTCGATTGGAAAGGATGGCCCTAAATATTCCAATGTTGCTACCCAAAAGACTACTATGGAACCAGATATCCAGTTCAAAAAATCAAAATTACCAAGGGTATAATTAAAGCATGCATACTTGAAAGTGTTGATGGAATGATCGATAAGAAGATTGTGATGGATCTCAATGATTGTGTCAAAAAAATCAATAAAGAATTGGAAAAATTTAAATGCCAAACAATGTGATATCATTAGCATGCATAATAATAATTTGGATTTCCTTTCCCTCTTCATTTCTCAGTTTCATGTTAAAAAAGGAAAGGATAAAAAAAAGAAAGATACCAGATTCAATGACATAAAAAATGGATTTGATAATATAATAAAAGATTTCAAAAGATCATGAAATAATCTCGTGCCCCTACCTTATTCTTGGATTTTGTGTCTTTTTTTTGTATCTCTGTTGCGAAGTTGTTGACATTGTGTCAATCTTATGTTGACTTCCTATTGTTATTTGGATGTTTGTTGAATAGTTTTCTTACTAGTCTTGTTTTTATTCTATGTATTTTATTACATATCCGGGAATTGGAATTTTTTATAACTGGGTAGGGTCCCATCCAAATAACCTTTATCCTTAATAAAAAAGTGTATATGTAGATGCATTTGACACAGTGATATTTTTTTCTATACTCTAACAGTAAAGTATAAATTCAATTTCATATGTAATTTCCTCGTGTAACACTTTTACATTTTTAGGGCATGAATGTCAAAATTGTATGTATTTAAATACAAATTTTAATCCAATATAAATGATGATATATAGATTTCAATAACATTGTAAGAATTAGACAATAATCAAATCATATAAAAAATGGTAAACAAATGTTGTAATTATTAAAAACATAATTTTATATATTGATATGTTCAACTATTGTTTGAGATAAAATACATTTATTTAAGGCTTCTCTTACATCACATGTCTCACCTATTAAGGCTATTTATGTAAATAAAATTTCCATAAGATATTTACCACTTTTAAATTCTCTATTTGAATTCACCTTTGGAGAAACCACAAAAGTATCCTCAGGATTTCCTTTGTTTCTTTAATTGACTACGACCTTTGTTTCAAAATTGTAATGAATATTTGGATCTCTCCAAATTGTATCCAAACTTTTAATAAATATTTCTTTTTTTTTCATAGTGCTCCAAACCCAAAGAATACAATGGATTAGCCTCCACTTTACATGTATGTAGTAGTTTCGTTGTAATTTTTTATACATTGATATATGTATCATGTCTAACTCAAAATGATATTAAAACTATGTAAATACAACTAAAACAAATTGACCAACATAACCTATTATTTGAATGTGTCCATTGTTCAATTGGAAAGTATTTTTCTTGTTCAATATTTTTTGAACTAATAATCCATATAATTCAAGAACAATTAAATGTTTCTTTTGAGGCTTTATAAAAAATAATATTGAGATAGAGTATTACATTGTATTTATTTAGAATAAAATAATTTCAGTATGTCACTAAGAATATATTTTACTTATATCCTTACATATTTCCCTTATTTGAATATTATTTTCTCGAGTTGTTGATTTTATACAATGTAATAATTTTAATAGATAAAAGTTTCAAAAAATGATTCCATCCATTGTTGAAAAGTATTGAATTTTATGAAAGGTTTGATACCTATTTACGAATCAGTTGTCATAATCAAATATTTAGGGTTTTACGTATCTTGCATATTCACCACCATTAGTTACATCTATTGTTGGAGAATTTCTTGTTGATTGGAATCATGAATGTCACCCTCAGGAATACCATTTTCCTCATACAATTTTACTTCATTGTTTACACTTGTTTCATAACCACTCACATATGTTTTTAGTGGTTCAATATTCTCTGACATGAAACATATAATTCCATATTGAAAAAAAAGAATTGCTAGTAATAAACATGTGTCCATTCTCACATATATATTGGAGGAATCTTTAATTATTATTTTTTTAATAGGTATCTCACCTTTTAGGTAAATTTTGGAATAAACATGATTTGAATTTTTTATGAAAAATAAAAATGTAAACTCTATTCTTCCTCCATATTTTCTATATGAGAACAAATATGTGCCCATTCTAACCATTCCCATTACAAAAATATAGAGAACATATAGATGTTACAGATTTACATTACATAGAATGGGAATCTACCCATTTAAATATTCTCAATTAGTGACAAAATTCCCTTTCCTCTATCTTTACCTTTATGATTTTAATGGTTAAATTAAAAAAAATGATTCTAATATGAAAATTAGAATAAAAATGATTAATAAAGGCGAATCACCTAGAGGCATAGTTAGAAATTTAAAATATTATTTTAGCATGAGATCCTGCTTTGGATTTCCACTATAGATATAAGGTAATTCATTTGAACATTTTTTCGTTGCCTTTATTTAATTTGTATGACCATAAAATATTAAAATGGGGGCTAAATAAATGTAGAAAATATTAATCATGTTCTCCCAAAAACACACAAATATCTTGTTAGGAATAATTTAGTTATTGTGAACATTAGATAAATCTATGTGTGTGCAATAATGAGTTGTCATATACAAATCATAAATAAGGTTGAGAGATACTAGAATTTTTTAGAGAGATTTGTGTGCAATAGAGAGACTCTAAGATATCATGATTGACTCCTCCTTTGTAAGAGACTATCAATCTATATATTGTAATCTTCTATATTGAAATAATATCCCAGATGAATAAAATTTGAGTGCTATATAATTTTCGGTGTTATTTGATTAGATTTTTGTGCATGCAAACTGAACCAAATTAATATTTGGTATCAGAGTGGTTTCATTTTCAGCTTAGCCAGCATAGTGTGTATTATTGCATGGTTGGAGGTAGATTTATCATAATTTTTTTGGCTCTCATACTCTAAGGACGTTGATTCAAGCATTACCGGTCTGCACTTTATACTATGTTATATTGTGTTATAGACTCAAGATCTTAGTGTATGTAAGATTTAAATGCTGATCTAAATGCCTATACAATGGACTGTTAACCTCTACAAACGTATTTGTGCATTGATACTTCTGGCATACAATATCTGAGCATGATTTGAGCACTCTGTATACTTCATTTCCAACGTCAGAGAAAAATCAATGAGATTCATGCGTATATTTTGATAGCAATAGATCTACGGTGTTGTTCCTTGCTCTTGTTATTCTTGTCATTCATACATGTGTGTTGGAGTAGTTCAAGAGCAGAAATTTGAGGTATAAATCTGTGTAATTAACATTCAGGCTTGATTTCAATAACCAAACAAGGATATCATATACACATTTGATCCAGTTCTATCAATACATTTTTTTGTGTCAATGTTTATTGATCTGCACCACCCATCTGCATAATAGTGGAGCACCTGTAGAAGATATCTCATCAGCTATGGGCTTCTAAGATTACTTCATATTTCACTCTAATTTCTGTAGATCAGTATGCATAAGAATTCATGTGGCAATAACACATTTACACATGTGGATTTAATAGATATTTACACCTATTTTTTCTTCAACGTCCCCTCTAAGCTCACAGTCAAATAGAGGTCTACGTTTTAATTTATTGTCAATGCACATTAGTTTAATTGTTTGTTCTTTAATCTGGAGTCATGTTCTAGTTGTGTTGGTAAACCTAAAATATTTGTAATTTGTTAGTCTTATATTTATTAAAAGTATAAATTAAAAATTTTGGCGTTTCAAATATTGGATATATGTTAGTTTTTGAGATTCGTGTTATTTCTTAAAAGTTATTTGTTCATGGTCTTCAAGGGAGAATCCATGTCAATAAATTAAGTCGAATTGTTACTAAGAAAAAAGGAAAAATGAGTGCATTTTTGGTGTAATCCAACACTCAATTTTTAAGGGAAAATGTAACTGAAAACCATTCCTAGATTTGGGGGCTCCACCCCTCGACCCCTCCCTGTATCATGATAGGGAACGCATATCATCATCGAATATACTTTCTGCTGAGTTAGAAGGGACATTGATGGAGGTTGGAGGCAACGGAGGTAGGAGGAAGATCAAAAAAATTTCATCAGGAACCATCGACAAGGCCGCGAAACTGAAATGGTGGACAAGTTTTTAAGTTGTGTGTTTTCTTTCAACATACATTTATGAGAATAAGAACAAATGATTGTTCAAAAGTAATGTATAAACATTCCTAAATGTAACTCCTGATGTAATGAAATAGGTGAGCAAAAGCACCAGTGTAAGATAGTTCATGGATCTTGAAAAGGTTTGTGGAAGATCTAGAAAACCATACAAGGTGGATAGGCGATGGATCTATTACACTTCAAGGTTTTTGGTAAACATATAAAACCATAGAAGGTTGAACATTGCTCCCTTTATTAGTATCAAGTTCATGATTCGTAGAGTTTGACATGCTCTATAGAGGAGATCATACTGCAGATAAGAGTGTGTATGTTTTTCCCATGTTCACACTAAGGGGGTGAATGTTAGGAATAGTTTAGTTATTGTGAACATTAGATAAATCTATGTGTGTGTAATAATGATTTGTCACATACAACTCATAGATAAGGTTGAGAGATACTAGGAATTGTTAGAGAGATTTGTGTGAGATAGAGAGACTCTAGGAGATCATGATTGACTCCTCCTTTGTAGGAGACTATCAATCTATATATTGTAATCTTCTATATTGAAATAATATCTCAAAAAATAAAATTTGAGTGCTGTATAATTTCTAGTGCTATTTGATTAGATTTGTGTGCATGCAAACTGAACCAAATTAATATCTCTCATGTTTGAACGGATGTTCTATCACAACATCCCCAATATCATTGGGTCTGAAAATATCCAAGAGCTCATCATGCGATCAGTCAAGTTCTATTTCCATATCTTCATCAATATTTTCATTTGAATTATGTACACCATATACATTTAAAAATATTGATAACCCTCTTATCCCAATATATTCATTCAAAACCCTATAGCACCCTTTTGAAATGGTTGCATTTTTTTAGTTTTTTTCATGCAGATGCCTACAGAATTCTGAAACAAATATGTTTGTACTGTAGATTTAGACAAAAATTATTTTACTTGAACTGATGCATGTGAGAAGTTCTAAATTTATATCCTTTAGTGAGATATTACTCACAAGGTTACAAAAAACAGAAATAATTACTTCTACATTGAGTGGGGAAAAATAGTTTTCTAAACCTTCCAATGTCTTGCTTGATTAAAAAAGGATAAGAAAATTGACAAGTAAACTCATATGTATCTAGTTCTCTTTGTTGTGAATTTATATTAACATAAGATACATATAATTCAAGGATATCAATAGCATTATTTGAATAATTTTTCACATCTCCTTGACTCCCTTCCCCTGATTGAGTAGCTTTCCTTTTCTTTTTTTATTTTTAACTCAAAAATATTGATAGAGTTGAGAAAAATGAGTATCACGTGTTTAAAATGTTTCAATCATATTTTTTGCACTACATCCCATGATAGTAATTTTTTCTTGAACTCTGGTTTTCATACATGATATAACCTTTATTCTTTTGGATCTATTATCCTTTACAATTTTATAATATTCCTCCAAACCTGTTACATTCACACCAAGTTCTGTTTTAAACAAAAATTCACTTCTAATACATTTATCTATAAGTAGATCTAATTCTTAATTTATCATACCTTTTTTTTCCCTTAAAAATGCTTGATATAAGTTGGTCTAATGAATTTACCTCAAAGTTAGGGTTAATATCATTTTTTGGAAAACAGAAAAATCCACCATTAACATATAAATCAAAAACTAATACCCATATGTCCAAAATTTCATTTGAAATAATAAGGAATGAAATATTATTACTCAAACTTTCTACCTTTTTCATCTCAAAAATGAATAGACACTTCCTCTCAAATGACAACATGTGAACAAATAAAATATTTTTATTATTCACATGTTATATTACAAGAAAATATAAATTATATTTAATTCATTTCTATGTGCAATAAAATAGAGTATATAATATAAGTAACTTCCAGTTTTTATAATTTTCATAACTAGAACTAGAATATTGTGGTCTCTTTTCTAGGATCTAACTTGATCTATCTTTGTAAAAACTGTTAATAAATATTTTGCATACCTATGTTATATTTTCCATTTTGTGATGTTTTCAAATGCTGATTATTTTCTTTGTTGTTTCTTTTGAAGATAGAATGCAAGCTGGCATTTTCTTTATTTTAACATGCACATATTAAAAATTAGGATTTCCCTAGATAATCTTCTTGGTTGCAATGTGTGTTACCCATCAATAATGTAGAATTGAATTTCATTATCTTGTATTTTATGTTCAAAATCAATATCAATAATATCTCTAGTTGGTTTTTTGAAGTGAAGCAATATCACATTCCGTTGAAGAGGCACATGGTTACATAACATGGAGTTTACAAGCTGACTAACACTTTTATTATTAACGATATTTTCTTTTACTAGGATCCTACCCAGGTACAAAAAGGCCATATCAAAAATATAATAAGAAATCACAAAACAACAAAGAAACTATATCAAAAAAGGATCACAGTGAAGGAACACCAAAAAAACATCTCAACCACAACAAAACCCTAGCTAAACTACACAAGAAAACCCAAAAATATACCAGCGACACCATCATGAAGAAGAAACCCGATGTGAACTTACTTCATGACCTTAAATAAGGTCTTCTTGAGGTTATCCAATGTGATTTTAATGTCCTTTATGATATTATCCTTCTTGGATTTTTCTTTTCCCTTCACCTCCTCCAATTGATACAAGTTGACTAACACTTGTTGATTTAAGTGTCTGGTATTGATATAGTGGAGGAGCTTAATGGAATTTCCCAACATAAATCTTGAATGATTTCTTATTAAATAAAAAAAGTTGAATCTACTGAGATGATGTAGATTCACTATTTAAAATGAGTTTATGATAGTTTTAAAAATGATTTCTCCTTTGTAGGTCCCTTAAGCTCATGAAACTGTGATACTGAAGTATGTTTTTCCAACTTAGATATTTTTTGTCTTCTAAGCATTGTAAAATTATTACAATGTAAGTTTTTTTACCCAATTATTTTTCCATATTCAAGTGATGGAAAACAAATGAAGTAAATTCACACTAATAAAGTTTTTTAAATACAATCACAATTCTAGCACAAATATTCTAACTATCATGTACACCAGTTATGTCCCCCTCAATATGTGTCTCTATTTTCCAACCCCAACTATAGTAATAATATTTGAGATGTTTTCCAGATCGTTCCATGCCACTTTTTCATATAAATGAACTTGTAAATCCATTTTTAGTATTGAGAATTTTCTTGCATTGTTTTTTATATTTTAACTTGAATACATACAGTAATAAATGATATATACTTAATGCTCCAAAAATTTCCCTTCTATTGTGGTAATGTTTTGGACTATGAAGTTCAATAAACCATTCATTGTCCCTCCTTTTTAGATCATTGGATCCATCTATAAATGCAATTTATTTGTATGGGGTAGCAGTAACAGGATCCATTTTTCCTGTTAATACAAAAAAATTTAGTAAAATTTCATATTTAAAAATACAAATTATAACCATTCTTCTAAAAGAAAATGTATAGAAAAAATAAATATTTTCATTATTATATTTTAGGTTGGTACTGATTGGGAAAATGTAAAATCTAATACGTGCAATGAGCATTGACATATTCTCATTCTGAACATAATTTCTTGTAAATACAACATATATTAGATGAATTTTTGGAATTTAAATATGCCCATTCTAATAATCTCCTATTTAACATGATAATGGGAAGATGCCCATTCTTTTCATTCTCATATAAAAATATTTCTCATTCCTTCTATATTTCTTGAATGTTCAAAATGGACATATGCCCATTCCTATCATTGCATATAATATGAGAATGAAAATATTCATAGTATATTCATTGTCGTACAATTTGGTTCAGTATATTTTTGACAAAAAATGTTAACACTTAAAGTTATATTTTTCGTAATAAAGTATATATTAAGAAACAATAGAAATCCTTATCTAGCTTGCAGGTATCAACACCTTTGAGCCCTCAAATAGATGTTATACTTTGAGATGGAGTTTAATAAAATATAGCAAGTTTATTAACCAAATTTTCCTCAGGATTTTTCTCATTCCATTGATATTTCTTGTAAGTTGAGCATGGATAACTTCCCATTCTATCCACTCTCATACAATAACATTTATCATTCATATTATATTTAACCTAAATGAGAATGGGAAGCTACCCATTATTTTCATTCTCCTGAAACCATCTTTCTCATTCCTTCTGTATTGTGTGTATATTTAGAAAAGACATATTACCATTCGAAAAAGGTTGAACTAAATTTCTTAATTGTAATCAGGTGTATGTCCATTGTGAACAATCATGGAATATGGAAGGTATAATAATTTAAATATGGAAATATAAAATATGGATTGTACAATAATGAATAGAATTAAAAATGACCATTCTCATTTTGGTAAATTATGTAGAATGATTCATCCATTCTCATACAATCATCTTTCTCATTCATTATTTATTAAAGCTAAAAGTGAATGGACAACTACACAATCTATTCTTTCTTATATAATCATGTTTTGCATTCCTTCAAGTTGAATGAGAATGGGAAGCTAACCATTTTATTCACTCTCATACAATCATCTTTCTCATTTATTCTATATTTAACCTGAATGAGAATGGGAATCAATCCATTATTTTAATTCTCATCTAACCATCTTTCTCATTCCTTTTATATTTCTTAAATGTTAAGAATGGACATATGCCCATTCTATTCATTCATATAATATATTATAAATAATGAGAAAAATGGTTGTATCAGAAATGGCACGTCACTAGAAGAATGGATGATCCGAAGATAGAAGTATGAACGGTTTGGATCTGAAAATATGATTAGTATGGAGATGGAAGTATGAATTGTTCATAACAAGAATTATGAATGGTGAGGGACAAGATGTATGAATGTTCTAGAGATAAAAGTATAAATAATCTAAATCCAGAAGAATAAATGGTCCCAAGATGGAATCTTATATATATTAAATTAGAAAGAGAATGAGAATGGGAATCTTCCCATTATAAACAATTTCATACAAGTATGTTCATCATTCTAATTTTATATCATATAGTTACTTTTATGAGAATATTCTACACTATTTCTATATTGTCTGTATGCAAATGGGTATATTATGCGCATTCTATATATTCCCATTAATTAAAATATTTTGACATTATTTCAATATTGATAACTTATGAGAATGGAAAAGGAAAATCCATTCATAAACATAGAGAAAATGAATATAATATATCCCAAGAAATTGAATAACATATAACCTAAGCTACTAAATATTGGTTACAATAAATAGAGTAGTGTGATGGTTGTATTATTTCTTTTACTTTTGATAAAATGGTACATCTTGGGGAAGTGTAGATTCCCATGCTTGTTTTATGAAGTATGAGTACTAGAAAGAATACAATATTTTAAAACTATAAATTCAAAGCCCTGTGATACTCACAAGCCTATGGGAGAACATAAATATTTATGGGGAATGAGGAAAGGGACTAGTATATTGTAGTTGATGAAATTTATAGTCCTAGGACCAAGTAATTTGGTCAACTTGTTTCAATTAGAAATATTATTACCAAAATTTTATTAGGATGAAGGTAATCCAGGTATAGGTGTAGGTACAGTTACTAGGGAATCCCTGGATGATGTTATCAATGTCATTGTTGAGTTTGAGGAGAAATAAGAGGATGATGAAAATGATTTATATCTAGTGCATGAATATAGTGATTCCAACAATTATGATAGGTAGGAGGCCAACAAGTCAAAATCTATGCAAATGGGTGGTATTGATGACAATGACATGGAAAAAGTAGACGAGGGATTGAATGTTGATGACATAGATGCTTTATTTATAACTGGAAATTGAAGATAGTATTAAGCATCTATGTCTTGGTTATTAAGTCTCTCACCTGCTTATTATATATCATATTCATTGACACCAACCATTTACCTAGCTTCTGACTTATTGTCATCCTACCCATCATCAACATCATCCTTGGTATCACTATCTTCATGCACTTGATATAAATAACTATCATCATCCTCTTCCTACTCCTCAAACTCAACAACAACATAATTATCATCATCAAGGGCTTCCCCATTAGCCGCTCCTACAATTTTACCTAGATTTCCTGCATCCTAATAAAATTTTGTTAACAAAATTTCTATTCAAAATAAGCTAACCAAACTCCTTGGTCCTAGGCCTATAAATTTCATAAACTTCAATAGACTAGTAACTTTCCTCTTGCCCCATAAAGATTCAACTTCTCCCATAGGATTTTTAGTATCACGAGGATTCAAATATGTATGTATAATAAAAATGTATTTTTTATAGTACCCATGCTTCATGAAACAAGCATGGGAATTCCCATCCCCCATCTTACATACATTTTATCATAATTTAAAGAATAATAATAATTCATTTCCCTCCATATCATTCAAAATATTTAGTAGCTTATGTTGTATGCTATTAAATTGCTTGGGATATATGATATTAATATTCTATGAGTTTATGAATGGATTTTCCTTTTCCATTCTCATACTATAAATATTGAAAGAATGTGGAATATATCAAAAATAATGATAATTTATAGAATGTGCATAATATGTCTGAATTATCATACAAGAAATATAGAAAGAGTGTAGAATATTATCATAAAAGAAAAATGATATCGAATTAGAATGATAAACATATTTGTATGAGAATGCTTATAATGTGCATATGCCCATTCTAATTCTCTTTCTGATTTAAGATATAGAATATGTCATCTTAGGACCATTTACACTCCTAGCTTTGGATTATTTATACTTCTAGATCCATACCATTCATTCATCTGAATCCTCAACATGCGTAATTCATATTCTAAACCTTTTATACTTCTAGCTCCATACCAATCATATTTCAATATAAAGACTAGTAATACTTCTATCTTGGAATCATCCATTCTTCTGGAAACAATCCATTTCTCATAAATTCATGCTTCTCATTCCTTCTATAATGCCTAAATGAATAGAATAAACATATGTTGATTCTAATAATTTCCTATAATATGAGAATGGAAAATTACACATTTTATTCATTCTCATACACTCATATTTTTCATTCATTATATATTTAAACTAAATGTGAATGGAAAAATTCCCATTTTATTCACTCTCATACAATCATAGTTATCATTGAGTGTATACTTAACCTGAATGAGGATGAAAAATTGGCCATTAATTTCATTCCTTCTATATTTATTGAATGTTAAGAATGAACATATGCCCATTCCAATCATTTCCTATAATATAAGAATTAACACATACACATTTTATTCATCCTCATACAACCACGTTTATCATTCATTCTATTTTGAATTTTTTTTATAAACCCTTAAATTTAGAGTATTAGCACCTTTGAGCCTTCAAATCGTTGTTGCGATTTAAGATGGAGTTAAAGAAAATATAACAAGTTAGCTAACTACATTGGAATTTATAATTTTCTCATTCCTTCTATATTTTCTGCAAGTTTATATTTGATAACTTCCCATTATATTAACTCTCATAAAATAATATTTCTCATTCATTCTATATTTAAATTGAATGAGAATGTGTAGCTTCCCATTATTTTAATTCTCATACAACCATATTTATCATTCCTTCTATATTTCCTAAATCTTCATAAGAGACATATTCACATTCCAATCATTTCCTATAATATGAGAATTGACATCTCCACATTCTTTTTATTCTCATATATTCATATTTCTCATTCATTCCATATTCAATGTAAATGTGAATAGATGGTTTCTCATTCTATTCTTTATCATACAACCATCTTTCTCATTCCTTCAAGATGAATGAGAATGGGTATTTTCCCATTCAATTCACTCTCATACAACCATCTTTCTCATTCATTCTATATTTAACATTAATGAGAATGGATAACTACCCATTCTTTTCATTTTCATACAATCATCATTCTCATTCCTTTTATATTTCCTGAATGGTTAGAGAGGACATATTCTTATTCCAATAATTTCCTATAATATGAGAGTGGATTTCTGCACATTATTTTTGTTCTCATACAATCATATTTCTCATCCATCTTATATTTAACACGAATGTGAATGGACAACTTTCCATTCTATTCTTTCTAATATAACCATTTTTCTATTTCCTTTAAGTTGAAAGAGAATAGGCCTTCCCATTATATTGACTCTCATGCAACTAATTTTCTCATTCATTTTATATTTAACTAGAATGAGAATGGGAATCTACCCATTTTATTCACTATCATATAATCATCTTTCTCATTCATTCTACATTCAACCCGGAGGAAAATACATACTTTCAACTTTGGACTATCAATATTTCAGCTACAAACCATATTATAAATAAATTCATTATATATTTAACCTTAATATGAACGGAAAACTTCCCATTCTATAATTTCTATACAACCATCTTTATCATTCCTTCTATATTACTTGAATGTTCATAATTAACATATGTTTATTCCAATCATATCCTATAATATGAAAATGGACATCTACCCATTTTATTCATTATCATACAATCATATTTCTCATTTATTCTATATTTAATCTCAGAATATGAATCAACAACTTCCCAATTTTTTTCTCATTCAAGTATCTTTCTCACTCCTATTAATTACATAAATGTTTACAATGTACATATGCCCATTGTAATCATTGTCAATAATATGAGAATGGAAATAATATCATTATATTCATTCTCATTCAATCACACTTCTCATTCATTCTATATTTAACCTAAATGTGAATAGATAGCTACCCATTATATTCTATCTCATATAACCATCTTTCTCATCCCTTCGGGTTGAATGAGAATGATAAGCTACCCATTCTATTCACTCTAATACAATCATATTTCTTATTCATTCTATATTTAATCGAAATAAGAATGGGAATCTTCCCATTATATTCACTATCATGCAATCATCTTTCTTATTTAATATATATTTAACCTAAAGGACAATACATACTTTCATATCTACACCATCCTATCATTATATATTTAACTTGAATATGAATGGAAACCTTCCCATTCTATTATTTCTCTTTAAACCATATTTCTCATTCCTTTTATATTAATTAATTTTCACAATGGACATATGCCCATTCTAATCATATCTTGTAATATGAAAATGAACATCTTCTCATTCTATTAATTTTCATACAACTATCTTTCTCATTCATTCGATATTTACCTTCAAAATGTGAATGGATTACTTCCCATTCTATTATTTCTCATAAAACCATATTTATCATTCCTTTTATTAATTACCTGAATGTTTAGAATTTACATATTCCCGTTCTAATCATTACATAGAATATGAGAATGTACATCTTCTCATTATATTCATTTGCATATAATAATCTTTCTCATTCATTCTATGTTTATCTTGAATGTGAATGGAGAAATAATCATTCTATTCTTTCGCATATAACCATATTTCTCATTCCTCTAGGCTAAATGAGAATGGGAAACTTCCCATTCTATTCACTCTCATTCAACCATCTTTCTCATTATTTCTATATTTAATTGGAATGAAAATGTAAAGCTACCAATTCTATTCACTATCATACAATCATATTTCTCATTCATTCTATATTTAACCTAAAGGAAAATACATACTTTCAACCCTAGACTATCAATACATTCAACTCCAGACCACCCTATCAATACATTCATTAGATTTAACATAAATATGAATGGACATCCTCCCATTATATTCTTTCTCATAAAACCATATTTCTCATTCCTTCTATATTACTTGAATGTTCACAATGAATATATGATCACTCTAATCATATCATGTAATATGAAAATGGAAAATTTCCTATTCTATCCATTCTCATATAATCATATTTCTCATTCATTATGTATTAAACCTCATAATGTGAATGGACAACTTCCCATTCTATTATTTATCATACAACCATATTTCTCATTAAATCTATTAATAACATTAATGTTTAGAATATACATATGCCTATTATAATCATTTCCTGTAATATGAGAATGAACATATTATCATTCTATTCATTCTCATAAAATCATCCTTTTTATTCATTCTATATTTAAATTGAATTTCAATGGATAGCTACCCATTCGATTCATTCTCATATAACCATATTTCTCATCCCTTATATATTTCCTGAATGCTAAGAAGGGTCATATTCCCATTCTAATCATTTTCTATAGTATGTGAATGGACATCTTCCCATTCTATTTGTTCTCTTGCAATAATATTTTATTAAGAATGGATAACTGCGCATTCTGTTCATTCTCACATAACGTTGGCATTCCATCTATATTACCTGAATGAATAGAATGGACATATGATCATTCTAATAATTTCATATTAAATATAAGAATTAAAATTTTCCTATTCTATTCAAATTTAACTGATATTTAATGAATGAATAGAATGGAAATATACCCATCCTAATCATTTATTATAATATGAGAATGGACATCTGCCCATCCTATCCATTCTCATATTACAATCATGGTTCTCATTCATTATATATTTAACTTGAATGAGAATAGATATTTACAAACTATAATTCTAGCTTTAGACCTTCCATACTTCAAGCTCCAGATCATTCATGGTTGAGAGATAGAAGTATGGATGGTATGGAGCTAGAAGTATAGTTTACATCATATATTTTTTTTTCTTAAAATAAAATAAGGTTTAAGTATATATCATAATTGCAATCAGACTATATCATTAAAAACATTTGTCACAAAGTCATTTAGTAATTTACATTTATCTATACTACAAATATAAATTTCTTGCAAATTTAAATATAAATCCAATACACTACAAAATTAAATATAGTATTGCCAAAGTAAAATATAATATCATTTAATTTTTTTGAAAATAATACTAACTTACAGTTAAATATACTACAAATTTAATAATTTTATGAAATTAGTAATCAATATATTTGTAATATTATTAAGTATTATTAATAATATATAGTACTAGTAAACTTATTATTAATAAGTATTTCATAAAGTTGTCAATTTTATAGTATAATCATAAATTAGTAATGTTTTGTGGAAATTTAAATGGTATTATAATTTACTTTACATATTCATTAATTACATGTATAGATTTACATTCCTATTTATTAGGTAATCAACACACTATTTATTTTTTGGTTTCATTTATTAATGGAAGTCAAATAGTTCAAATCACATGATAGTTCATTTTTGGCAGCAGTTATTATCAGGTATTTCAAAATTTTGAAGTTAATTCATTTCTGGTAGTTGAGCAACATTTATTATGGGTCAATTTTCAAATTTTTAATATTGACATTTTCATTTTGGATAACATTTGTTAATCTATGAGTACATTATATAATTTATTATTTTGAATGATTTCAGTCTCGTTTATTTTATTTTTTTATGGCCAGTTTCTAACGGGAAGTGTTCAGATGAGGTTATAGTTACACACGAGGTTATAGGTGTAGAGGAGGATATAGTTTCATGTGATGATATTACACAAATAAATCAGACATTTTTTACGTAAATTACATTATATGTTTTTTCAAAACATCTAAAATTTTGCATTATCTACATTTCTAATGAAAATATAACCCTTGAACTACATTTTTTTTTCAAATGAAATTACTGATATGAACATTGTTATTATCTTTACATGATTCAACCTGCTAAGTGTAAACAAATAAAAATAATTCTATATTTTTTAGTTTTAACGAGATTACAAAATTTTGATAAGTACTTGTATATGTGTTCAATAAATATAATGATTTTTTTATTTGTAACTTTTGTGTCTACGTTTATTTCTCTTCAACTGTTGTGTTTTTATCTCCTTATATGCAACTCTCAAATTCACATCTCTTTCACTTATTGACTTCTTAATCACTATGATGCAGAGATCCAAAAAAAATTCATCTAATCATCATGTTAATAACATTGAAAAGCATTTATACAATCTCATTCACTATTTTGGATGACTTTCTTTTAGGTTAAGAATAGATAAAATTGCAAATTTTATCTCCCCAGTAATATATTAACCTACCAACACCATAACCTACTCCTTCACCTTCAATATAACCCAATACAACTGATAATAAAATAAAGTTATTTGTAATACTACCTTTGTTATGCCTTACCTATATATACACCTTCACTAACTCCTTTGTCTTAGCTCCCATTTGGTCAACCTTGTCCTTTTTCCTTTAAGAAAAATTCACTTCTTAGTACCCTACATCACATGCTCATTTTCACATAATGTCATCCATCAATTAGATTATGATCCATAAAATCCATCATTGTTCTTTGACTTATCCCAAGACTTCCTTAAGGAGTTCTCAAATCCCATATGGTTGTAAATTTCATAGTTTGAATGGATTAGAAACACCTAGATAAATTTTAAAATATGCATAATTACCCTTTAGGGTCATCTTAATGTGGGTAAGAATTTATAGATCAAATCCTTAATCTTCCCCATAAAACCCCACTTTTACCCTCCTAGAAGGATCTGCTACTAGCCTGGTCTAGGGATTTTACATGCACAATTTTGGATGAAGTGACTCAACCATCAAGATTCTTGAATTTTATGCTACCCATTTACCCTTTATTTCACGGTCTAACCTTATAAGGTTTGTCTTAAAAAAAAACCCTAGTTTCTTAGTATTTGGGCCTTCCACTATTAGGCCTTCTCTATAATCCTCACTGTGACAACACATTATCAAATGTAATTAAAAATTTCACCAATAGAATACAAAAATTCCTAATAAATATCTCAACAGAAATCCTAAGCATCAATTTAGCAAGTCACAAGTATTAATTTCTTTGATTGAGCCTGCAAAATGCAAACCCTATCTCTGACACAATGTTAGCCCGAGAGACAATTTTTTTATTAGATATTTCTCTAACCTTACATTCAAGGCCCTAAATATTTGTTGTAGGATTATTTTTCCCTCATATATGTTTCTAGTTTAATAGTGAAGCAAATTTATTCATCAACTTTTACTTTCCTTCGAATTTTTTATTAATTCTGCCCTAGGTCACACAGTCAAAGTTCAAGCTAACAGTCTTCCTCTACTTTTACTATCTAATAAAATATTTAATATTCATGAAAATTTTATTCCTACACCTTTTATCAAGTATAATGATTCCCATACACTTGGAAAAAACACTATAAGTTCTGGTCCAAGTTAATGGTTTTGTGTTTTTGGCCAAAGTCTTATAGAAACTTATGTATGCAATGTAGAAGCTATGACAAGAATCTCATTTTCAAACCTTTGAACATCACCATGGGTAAAAATGATAAAATGATGGGGATTCAACTAAAAAACTTATAAAGGAACAAACTAAGATATCTCAATGAAACATTGTTATACAATCATGCACAGATTCCTATCCCAATTGTATGCTAGAATAGATATACAATCAAGGCAATATTATTTCACTATAGAATAGCTTAGGAAACATGCATATAAGGAATCTAATGAATATACATCAACTAATCAATGATCACATAAAGGAAAGTGTCAATTAATTATAATAGTGATATATACATATACGTTTTTCATATGATATGTCCCTTCTTGCAAAATGGAGTGTCTCTCCTTTCTTCTTCTCCCCTATCCTCGAGGAGTCCCATTTACTCACTCTCCTTCCCTAGAATGAATGTTATTACAACTGATCCTTTCCCCTATTTATCTCATTCCTACCAACATTTCATCTTTCCTAACTACCCCCTATGACTCACTATGACCTGACTTCATAACTCTCAAGACTCATCATGACTCAAACATTACAAAAACTAGCTTGATTATATCACTCTATGGACTCTCTATGTTTTATGACTAAACACCTACCTCATCAAATCATCTCCTTCACCAATTATACCATAAAATTTCACTTTTACATCTTAATGAAGTTTGAATTTACAATTTGGAGGGAATTTCAAGATTTCAAATTTGTGACCTCTTGGTCACCTAATACCTTCTCTCAGGTTCCAAACACATGAATAAAGAGGAATGCCACTTTTTATGTTCACCTGATGAAGCCCCTGCATCTCTCTATCCTCTTATTTCTTTTCCTACGACATGTAAAATAATCAATAAGATCAATTCATTAGAACTGGAAAGTTTCTCCTTGTCACCATTCCTAATTAATTATTAGATATATAAGAATCCAGTTGATTAATAGAAAAATGAAAGAACCAAGATGATTAATAGATAAATGAAAGAAAATATATATTATGTTGGACATGAAACACATGTTTGTAAGAAAAATAATAAATGAAACTCAAATCGTTCAAAAAACAAATTATATATTGTACGTGTATTGCCCCGCCTCAGGACAAGGGAAAAATCATACAAATGTGCAGCTAGAATTTTAGGTGAAATTGTTTTTTAAAGTGAGAACCAATGTTTTTCCTAACTGAACTCATTAATTAAATTCATAACAATCTAATTTTAACCAAATTACTAAAACATTTATTTCTAAATAATTTTATTCATTTAGCTCCTATTAAATTACACACATTAAAAATATATATATATATATACATATTTCCTTTAAATAATTTTCACCCACGTCGAATAAAATAATTATTCATTTTAAAAAAAAATCCATCCCCCATTACAAAAATTTACCCACAATCCCTTTTTTAATTAAAAAAAAACATTCCCACTTAAAACCCATGACTTAAAGTGCAAGGTTCTATTTGAGCCCTAGGATTAAATCAATCTCAGCCTTTGATCTCCTTTTTTCCCTAAAGATGACCTAACTTTCCTTATCTCCCCCCCCCCCTTTTTCTTTCTTTCATTTGAATTCCATTCTTGTTTTCTTTTCCTTTTTTTTTTCTTTTTCTCATTTGCAGGTTACTAGGAGGAGTTATGGAGTTAGTTTTCTTATTTTGTTTTTAACCCTTATTCAAGTTCCTTTGATGTAAATTATATATATATATATATATATAAATAATTTTTCTTTTATTTAAATGTGGGGTGGATTTGCAGGATACTATGTGAGGAGGCAGCATGGAGGTGTGGTTTGTGTTGGCACGGATTGGGGGGGGGGGTTGAGAGAGAGCCAGGGAAGGAGAAATAGAAGAGATAGTTTATCTCATATTATTCTATCTAACACAAAGCAAACGTACAGAATTTATAGGACAAAAATTTGTACTGGACTTCCTAAATGGATGGAGAAGATCCTCAACAGAAGCAGAGAATGATGGAATAACAGAAGAAGAAGATAAAGTGATAAGATTGACACCTAAGACAAATCTATTAACTAATGTATGCTAACATTCCCCCCCTTATTACATTATTCTTGCAAATGTGACCTCTGAAAGATTCAAATTTCACTTTTCCAAGGGATTTAGTGAGAATGTCAGCAACTTGTGCTTCAGTAGGATAGAACTGGAGCTGAATTTGATGGTTCAAGACATGCTCTCGAATGAAATGGCAGTCAATTTCAATATGCTTTGTTCGTTCATGAAAGACTGGATTCTGCACGAGCTTCAACACACTCTGATTGTCGCAATAGAGAATAGGTGACTGTTTTTCAGGAATTCCCAGGTCATCCATAATGTGACGTATCCATATCACTTCAGACATAGCTCCTCGTACGGCGTGATATTCTACCTCTGTGGATGAGATAGAAACAACATTCTACTTCTTGCTTATCCACGAGATAGGTCCAAATCTGAGATGAAATATGTATCCTGTAGTTGACTTCCTATCATCAACAGATCTAGCGTGGTCCGAGTCGACATATCCCTATAGGAAGAATTGATCATTCTTTTTATATTCTAGAACATAATTAGTTGTTCCTCAGACATATCTCAAAACATGCTTTACTACATTCCAGTGACATTTATTTGGCTCTTGCATGAACCTGGAAAGATAGCTGACAGCATAGGAGAGATCTAGTCTGGTGTATGTCAAATAGATGAGCCCTCCAAAAAATTGCCTGTAGAGAGTAGCATCTACTTGAGGTGAGTCCTGGAATCTTGAAAGTTGCAAGCCTTTTTCCATGGGAGTGGATATAGGTTTACAGTCAGACATTCTATACTTTTCCAGGAGTGTCTTGGCGTACTTTGTCTGGGAGACAAAGATGTGATGCTCCTTTTTCCATATTTCCAAGCCAAGACAGTAATGTAGTAGCCCCAAATCTATCATGTCGAAGGTTCTTTTGAGATCATTCTTTACAATATCAACCTGATCTTCTGAACTACCAGTGATCATAAGATCATCTACATAAACAACCAGAATGACAATTTCTTTGCCTACCTTCTTTATATAAAAATTTGAATCTGAGGGGCTACGAGTGAACCCATGCTGCAAAAGGTGATCATTGATCTTGATATACCATGCCCTGGGAGCTTGTTTCAGTCTGTAAAGAGATTTGATGAGACGACATACCTTTTTAGTATGATTTTCATCAACAAATCCTTTAGGTTGGGTCATGTATACTTCTTCTTTCAGATCACCATTTAGGAAAGAACTCTTGATGTCCATCTACTGAAGTCTCCATCCTTTCTATGCTGCAAGTGCACAAACTACTCTGATGGTCTTCATATTTGCAGTGGGTGCAAAGGTTTCTTCATAGTCTATGCCTTCTTTCTGAGCTTATCCTTTAGCTACAAGTCATGCTTTATGTTTGTTGATGGATCCATTTGCCTTATATTTTGTCTTGAAGACCCATTTATAGCCTATGGGTTTCTTTCCTGTAGGTAGATTGACAAGTTCCCATGTCTGATTTTTCATGAGCGAGTCATATTCTGTTTCCATAGCTTCCTTCCACTGAGTTTGACTGAGTGCTTCATGAACATTATCTGGCTCGGAGCTATTCATCAGTGAACTCATGAGTGCAAAGTTTACCTCATTTCTTGTTTGACTCCTTGTTTTGATTCCAGATGATGTATCTGGGAGTTGTTGCAAATTTGAGTCCTTGATAGTGCTTTGTACCCACTTCGGACGAGAACTTGATTGCTTTTGAGAAGAACTGTCTCATTGCCGTGAGGATTGATGTGGAGTCACATTCTGCAGTTCTCCAAGGTTAACAAATAGTTCTCCTGGTAGCATTTATTTTCTCTGAGTAGTCTCCTCTAGCTCATCATCTGATTCAGAGACTAATCGGTGAGATGTGTTTGGAAGTGGATCTTATGTTGATACTATTGAGTCAAAGGATGACTCGTCACAAACCACATCCCGACTCTCATATATTTTCTTTGTCTCAGGATCCATGAGACGATACACCTTTGAGGTAGTACTGTAGCCAAGAAGGATACACAGAAGTGTTTTTGGCTCTACCTTCTTTCTCTTCTGAGCTGGGACATGCATGTATGTTGTGCAACCAAATACTCGCAAATGAGAAATTGATGGTTTTTTACCACTCCATACCTCTTCTGGTGTTTTGTTCAGTAGAATATTTATTGGTACCCTATTGAGAAGATATACAGCTGTTTGTACTGCTTCAGCCCAATAGTGATCTCCTAGCTTTGCAGTTGATAGCATGCAGCGAGCCATCTCCATCACTATGCAATTGCGACGCTCAACAATGCCATTTTTATGGGGCGTATAGGGAGCAGTCAGGTGCTGCTTAATGCCGTGATGGTTTAGGAAGGCCAAGAACTTCTTTGATGTGAATTCCCCCCCTCGATCTGAGTGGAGTAGAAGAAGTGGTTGTCCAGACTCTTTGACAACACGATGATAGAAGTGCTGAAAGTGTTGAAGAGCCTCACTTTTCTGCTTTAGGAAATATACCCACATCTTGCGAGAGTGGTCATCCATGAACAACTGGAAGCATTTGTATCCTGAAAATGAAGCAGGCAATGGGCCGTTCAGATCGGTATGAACTATCTCCAGAAACTTCTTGGCATGGAAGGTGCTCGCTTGAAACGGATCTCTATGTTGTTTTCCTGCAAGACAGCCAGGGAAAATAGGCAAGGAATTGGACAATTTGGGTAGTCCACAGACCATTGCTTTTGAACTCATCTGGTGCAATGAATCGACTGACAAGTGTCCATATCTAAAATGCCATAAGGTAGTTGATTCTATTGTTGAAGCAGATAAAGCTACTGCAGAAGATGAAACCGTATCTAAAGTAAATAACATATCTTTTACAAAATATTTAGCAAGAACCGTACCTTATCGGGAGATTAAGCATGATTTAATGCTATTTTGAACAAGAAATTCAACCTTAAGGTGATGATTCAAGAGCTGAGTAACTGACAAAAGGTTGCTAGTCAAGCCAAGAACATATAGTACCTTTGTAAGTGTACATTTTCATGGCCCCAGAGGAATGGTCACATTCCCTATTCCTTCCGCAATGTACTCTTTGTCATCCACTATCCGAACTCGATCTCCAGTTGGCTCTTCGTGTAGTGAATCAAACAGCTTCTTATCACCTGACATATGTTTACTTGCACAGAGTCTATCAACCAGACTTTCTTCGTGGGATGAGAAGTTTGAGAGACGAGTACTAGATTCTTACTATAATGGGCTCCTTCTGATGTCTCCTCATCAAAGTCATCATCTTCTTGTTGGGATGTAAGATGTCCTTTTTGCTTTCTCCAGCAGGGACGTCGTTTGGAATTTTGAAAATCTTCACGCCCGGATGTGCTTGTATGGCTTGAAGGCCCTTGTTTCAAGTTGTTGTGCCAGAAGTGATCAGTGTCGTGAGTATTGGTTCTACAAATGTGACACCATCTCTTTGAATTTTGATCTTTCTGTTTGGGTTGCACTGGATTTGGCTTCTTTGGGGGACCTTTTCGATTCTTCTGGCCACGATTAGGCTTTGAGAACAAGGCTTTGTCTTGAGACTCCCCATGCGATGAAGTGATAGCTTCTTCCTGCTGTAGCAATTCACAAGCTCTTCGAATGTCACTGTTTGTTTAGACACATTCAGTGTTGAAAAAAACACTCAAAATTGAGAATGGAGTGCTCTCAAGGTGATTGGGACGAGTAGTTTATCGTCTACCGTTTCACCGAGCGCTAATAACTTCGATCTCAACTCAGCCACGCGACGTAAGAATTCCTCCACTTTCTCGTCAGACCCCATAGAGACGGTGTGCAGCTTCGACTGAAGATGAAGAATCTTTGTCTGATTTTTGGCTTCATAAATGGTTGCCAACTTGTCCCAGGCCTCCTTGGGTTTCTCTGCATTCCGAACATGCGGTTACACATCATCACTGATACTGAGCATTATCAGCATCAAGGCTTTAGCACTAGCCATGTCATATTTTATTAGTTCATCGGGGGCTATGGGAGCAGGCACAGACCCTGTGACAATTCCCCATAATCCTTCAAACTGAAGGATTTTCTTCATTTTTGTCTTCCAGGCCACAAAATTAGGCCCTTTGAGCAACTGAGCGTCAGACAGAAGTAACTTCGGAGCAGACATTGTAATAAAAAAAAAATTATTTATTTGAAAAAGTTATTACAATTTGGACTCACTGTCGAGAATTACTGGCTCGTAGATTCTCGCGATATTTACGTGCTGTGAGACGGCGATGCTTTGAGGGCGTTCTTCTTCATCGTCACAATTGGTGTCGTATCTAGCTTCTAATTCTTCTCGTACTTACTTTTCTTGGCAGCTGACGTTGAAAAGAAAGTATTCAAGGAGTCCTTGAACTAGTTTTTTGAATGCAAGATTGCTGGAATTTCGAAGCTCGTTCAGCAAAGAAAAGTAGAACCCGGAGCTCTCAGGAGCTTCTCCACGGTGTTCTCTGGCTGGCGAATTGATATTGTGGCTTTCAGATGTGGCGACCGTGTTATTGACACTTTTAATTGAGTTGTCTACACTCGACATTCAACATAGTGTTGAAGAAACTATTGTAGACTCAAAAACTACCTCGACAGCACTACACAGGTTGAAGGTCTCCGCGCACAGAAATAAGTTCTCTCTCCCGGTGAGATCTCCACATCTTTCTTTCCACGCAGACAGTCTTTTCTGCATGCACATGCTGCCTTCCTTCAGTAGGTGGCTGAGTAAGTCTCCACGTCCAACTGCAGTAGTCTCCAACATGCTCAGGAAGTCTCCACGAAAGAGTTACCCAAGATCCTTCACAAAGAATTCGGAAATAGTAAAAAATGGAGCACTGTAAACCAGTTGATCAGGATGCGGGCGCAACTCTTTCTTGGACATATGATGCCCAAAATGGATCCGTAGATATCACTTTCAAAGTGAAGCTGTCAACCAAACACAGGTGGATTACTTGGGGTGTAAATCTCGGCAGAGGCAGCGGCATAGTTGGCGCGCAGACTCTGCTTGCCTACCACAAATCCAACGACACCATGTTCACAGGCACATATATCGTCAACTCCAACTCCATCCTGGTTCCCTCGCAGTTAAGCTTTCAGGTCACCAATTTCACTTCTGAATTTCTCCTTACTACCATCACTGTATTTTCTATGTTGTTTTTATCCTTTTCCTCATGCAGGCTAAAAAGAGACTCCACACACAATAGCAGATCTCCACGCAGCAGCAACAACAGGACTCCTCTAATCTCCATGCAAGACAATAGAAAACAAATGACCCTGACCACAGTTTTCCACACTCAGGCAGAAAGAGAAACAGTCTCTCCTTTCCAACGCACAGGCAAGGATCTAGTTCACTCTGATACCAAACTGAGAGAGAGCCAGGGAAGGAGAAATAGAAGAGATAGTTTATCTCATATTATTCTATCTAACACAAAGCAAACGTATAGAATTTATAGGATAGAAATTTATACTGGACTTCCTAAATGGATGGAGAAGATCCTTAACAGAAGTAGAGAATGATGGAATAACAGAAGAAGAAGATAAAGTGATAAGATTGACACCTAAGACAAATCTATTAACCAACGTATGCTAACAGGGGTCGGCATGGAGGTGGATACCATGACAGGGAAGAGGTAGGGCAGCTGTGAGGGAAGTTAGAGTGTAGAAGTGTGGCGAGGGGTTGGAGGGGCAGATAGTAGAAGGCGGTAGGGAGGCCACGGGGTACAGGCCGAAGGGAGGGAGGTCGGGGTCACTGCGCAGGGCATCATAGTGGCGGCGGATGGGGTGCTGTGTGTGGCTGCACAGCAGCAATGCGACTGGAGTTGGGTTGGAGGAGGGGTCCGACCCTCCCCCAACACACAAATCTTAACAAAGTTATTTTGTTTATTAAATATATATATATATATATATTTTATATAAAAACTTTAAAACATATTTAATATACTAAATAGTATATATATATATATATATATATATATAATATTATATATATTATAATATATATAAATTATAATATATATACATTACAATTTTATTATTTATATAATATCATATATATAATATTATATGGATAATTTATATTCTATAATATATGTTTCAACATATATATACAAATCTACAGTATTACTTATATTAATATAACCATTAAACTAAGACTTTTCTTTAACTATAATACATATTTCATTTAAAAAAAATAGCACTAGATTAGAGAATTTCAGAATAAGATTATTTTGTGCACAATAGTAAGAAATGAATATTGCAACTTATAAAATAATAGATTTGAGTTTGTTAACTTAGTGAAATAAGAGTCTTTAAATGTTTCCAATAACAATTGGGTTAAATATTCTACACATTATACATTGAAAGGATTATAACCAAATATTTTCAAATAATACAAGAGACTTATTCCTAAAAGAATATTTTCAAGAAGATTACTTACTTTTATATGACTTCTTAGTAGAAACAAGTTATTAAAACTTCACATAAACAAGAGAGTGCAAGCAAAGTAAAAATGAACAAATTTATTTTCTTGGCATACTGCTATCAATATTTGTAAGAGATAAAAGGGCTAAGGAAAACTACATTTCCAACAACTACTTTTCCTTTATAAAAGAAATATAAGAGTTACATCAAGTTACAAATAAATGGAACATTTGCTACAATATTTCATTTCCACAAGCTTAGATTAAAAGAGTGATATTTTCCCAAATGTGCAACCAACCAGGAATTTTTATTACAAGTTTCTTGTAAGTTTGAAGAGAGATTTCTCATTGTAACACCATGTCTCAAGTTTACAAATAAATTCAAAATATACAAAATGGAGGGTTTACAAGGAGAGGGAAAAACTACCACATAACTACACACATGAGGTATAAAATGCAAGAATGTTTCATAAGGGAAGAGAGGACAATGAGAGCCCCAAGATGCCACCAACTCCAACTTTGAGATCCAACTTCCATGTCTTCAAGAAATCCAACCAAGGAGAAGAAGCTTGTTTACCACCCAACCATAGGAATCATTACATGCCTTTCCCAAGGTTGGGATGCATGCTAGCCTCCCCCAAGCCCATGGGAAAAAGGACTACCATCCACAACTTGCACAAGAATGAGGTGAACAACCAAAATATACATCCACACAAAAATAAGATAAATATCCAAGACAAGACTCCAAATTTTACAAGGAAGAAAAAGAGGAGAAATCAAGTTCTACCTCTAAACAAAGTGGGGAAGAGAGGAAAGAAATTCTCCAAAAATTATAATCCAATAATAGTTGCATAAAAACAAAATACTCCATACCCTCCTTATTTCTCCATTTTCATACAATCCCTCCTTATTCCTCCTCCCTTTCACCAAATCCTTCTTGGAAGGATTTTCAAAGCCCAAAGAGGTTTCCTTACCAAGAATGGGGAAGGTTATTGAAGCCAAATGAATCACCTTCCCCACCTCAAACCATTTGAGATGAAAAACTAAATCCTACAAGGCTTGTCCATCAAGCCTATAAGGATTGAGAGGGAAGAAAATCCCTCTCTCTTCCCCCAAAAATCCAAAACTCCATCATGCCATATGATGGAGGGAGTAAAATCAAATAACAATAACTACAAATCCACATACAATAACCATATTTCCAAGAAAACAATCTAACAACTAGCATGACTACAACACATACAATAAAGCTTAATAGCCTACCTCAAAGAAAAATCTCCAAAATTTTTTCCAACTTCAATCTTCTCCACTTCTTGACCCAAGCAAACTCTAGCTCCAAATCACACAAGCATCCAAGCAAAAGCTCCCAAAAAATTATTTTTCGTCTTTTCCCATGAAGGAGAATTTGAAGAGGAGAAAGCAAAAATCCTCACAAATGAGGGGGTGACATGTGTCACCCCTCTCTTCCTTCAAGGTCAAAGATTGCAAAACATAAAAGAGAAAGGATAAAATGCCTTTTAGCCCTCTTCTCCCAAATTACCCAAATTGGTTACAAAACAAACATGTACAACTTTTAACAAAGCACACTTATCTAAAACCCTTACATGGATGTGACCAAAGGGGAGGCAAAAATGGAGGGAAAACTTCCTCTAGCCTTGGAAATAAGCTCCACTACCTATTAGGTAGGGCCCAAGGGCCCATTTTAATGATAAGGGAACCCCCAAACTAAAAAGAGGTCCCCAAAAATGCCCAAAATAACCCAATTTCGGGTTTGGCATTTTTGGCACAAGGGTAGAGGGTGTCGGGACCACCCAAGGGTTCACATGTGACCCTAAACTGTTTGGATTAATTACATCATTAAACTAATTCAAAACATAATGCAAGTGGGGTCATTAATTCCCCAAAACTAGTTTACAACACAAAATAAGCACCCTAATCAAAATTAATAGTTACAAGACATATTACATTACAAAAGAGGGTCACCCATGGTACCCAACACAATAATTCTAACTCTAAGGCCTCAAGTAATAAACATGGCTAGGACTTAGCCCGTGGGATGCTTGTCCAAAGTTGTGTAGCTGGCCTGAATCCCACGTTCTCTTGTAAGCTGTCACCTGCACACTCACTGCACACATTAACCGCTCCTGTCTGATAAAATATAAATAACGACTCAGTAAGATATCAATGAGTTCTAAACTAGCATAACATCTTTCTAGAAATCAAAATGTGACAACGTGCACAATTATACATAATTCACCATAAGTTAGTCACAATGATAAAACGACATGTATCCATAGAATCCCAACATGCAACAAACCGAGTATTCATCAATATAACTACGTTCCAAAACAACATCATATCAATTAGTATCCATGACATCATAAAATAATGCAACCAACATAGTATTCAAGCTAAATCGGTGCTATATGCCTTAATGTCCATACGTGTCTAATTAGATCAAATCTCCTAATGTAATGTCCAAAATATAACAAATCCTTGTCAAAACATGTCTAATAGTAAGATGAACAACAAGTAACTGAGCTATGAAAATGTGGGCACTATAGTACTCAAAGATTAATAAATTACGCCCAAAACAAAAACTCCAAATTTTTAAAATTTGAAAATCGATCCATAATAAAAGTTGTGTAGCTACCAAAAATTAATTAACTTTGAAATTTTGATAAACTTGATTCATTAATATATGTCAATGACAATGAACTGTCATCCAATTTGAGATATTTAACTTGCATTAATAACTACTGTTAAAAATAGATAGGGCATTGAATACCTCATAAATTGGAATGCAAATTTCTATATGTAATTAATTAATATGTAAAGTAAAATATAATACCTTTTATATTTCTAAAAACAATTACTAATTTATAATTATACTGTAAAATTAACAAATTTATGAAATAATTATAAATAATAATTAGTAATACTAGATATTATTAATAATTCATTCATTCAATTACAAATATATTGATTACAATTTGATAAAATTGTTAAATTTGTAGTATATTTAATTATAAATTAGTAATATTTTCCAGAAATTTAAATGGTTTTCTATTTTACTTTGGAATTATTATATTTAAATTTGTAGTATATCAATATTTAACATTTTAAAGTATATTTAATTTCGTAATATATTTAATTTCTAGTATATTGAATTTTTTAGTATATTTGCATCATATTAGTGTTTTCAAAAAAAAAAAAAAGCTTCAACTACATATATGGAAGGAATGAGAAAGAATGAGAATTTAGATGATTGTATGAAAAATTTATAATTATATTGTAAAATTAGAAAAATTATGAAATAATTATGAGTAATACTTAGTAGTACTAGATATTAATTAGTAATTAATTCATTAAATTATAGATATATTGATTTTTTTAATTATTAGTAAATAGTTTTTTGAAAGGGACTATACCCTTGTACAAAAGGCTCACTAACTAGATTTAACAATTGCACCACATGGAAAAGAGATCAAAATCAAGATTTTACAATATAGCTTAAGAGCAGAAAGAAAATCTTCCTAGAAATTTACCAAATCTTACGACAAACACCGAAAGAAAATACAAAAAGCTTGAAGCAGAAAGATTTAGCAGTAAGCACAACTAGGAAGCACCATCGTAGTAATTGTACAGCTAAAAAACAATTGTAAAACAACAATTCGCCTATGTAAAAGTAACGATTTTCTTGGGATTTTTTATGTGTTGAATTGTTTTCCAAGCATGATTATTCTCCTCAAGAGGAAGAAAAACTTCTAGTATTTAAATCGGTGTGAAAGTACAATTTTCAAAAGGAAAACGGGGTAAATTTTCCTTTTTCACTATGAAAGTGGATGGAGTAACATTTACCTTCTTGGTTTCCACAATATGAACTTTGTTATCCTCCACTAGAATCTCTCTAAGGGGAGTTTGAGGGACTTCCTTTGAATTAGTGGCTGAGTCCATATCTTCCGTAAATTCAAAGACAAGATGTTCTGGGAGGGAATCTTTCCACCAATTTTTTTCCATTTTATGCTTTTCCATCCCACAAACATTATCGATGTGTCTTGTAGCAAAAAAATTACTACACCTGAAATGAAAGCGTTCATAATATAAAGGTTACATCCAAGTTTAGTTTTGGAATTTAAGTTCTAGATTAGAAGGGAGATTTATGGATGTGTCAAGCTCAACAAGGATTCTGGCAAAGGTTGTGTGTGTGAAATTAGTGGTTTGGGGATCAATAATTAAGATATGACCCAGAGTACTTCTAATAGAGATTAGACATGTAATTCTAGAATTGGAGTGGTAAATGGGGTAGTCAGATCTAGACTAGTTTGCAGGAAAAAGATATAGTGAGAGGGTTAAAAGATGGGCACCAGGGTTTCAGAACTAGATAGTGAGATTGAAAAACATAGAGTTTTTAGTAATGTTTTCTTTATCCTCTATTGAAGAAAAATAAACAATGAACTTACCTTTTGTACAAGGATAAATATCTAACCTTCCTAAGAGAATTGGCATCCAGTGCTTCGTGATCCGATCACGAAGGGCGGGTAGGCTGGGCTAGAGTCCATAGAATCTCCCAATTAGGGCGTGATCTTGGTAGAAATTCTTCGAATAAAGGAATTATTCCCAAAAATAAATTCTTGGGTTGGTCCTAGAAGGGGTGGTAGGCATGGGTGAACTACTCCTTTGTAGAGATCTCCTACCTTGTAGAATTTCCTTAAATGAGGCCGATCCATTTAGACTGCTACTTAGAACATGACCCACCACCCCAGTCGTAGGAGAATTGGTCAGAACCTTAGCCTTAAAGTAGCTGAACTTAGTTATCTCTGGATTCAAATCGGTGGAGGAGATACGTGGCTCTGGTTTTAATACTGGAATAGGGGACCGTATGTTCTATCCAAAATCCAAAACATGGTTGTTGCCACCATCAGATAAACCATTCCCAACTAGTGAGGGAGAGCCCTTATGGTAACCCCAGCTGAAAACCAATTCACCTCCTCTATCAGGTTGAGTAGAAAGAATAATATAAAATTTTTGGGGCATATATCTAGATCTTGTGACACCATGGGATAGATCACCCTGAGGTGGGCCATTAGCAATGTTGCCTGGAGATCTGCTACAAAAATCATTAACAAAAGATTTATTAGCAAAGGACGATCGATTATTTCTCTGTAGAGGGGTCCTGGGAAATCTTCCACCATGAGGAGATTGAGTAGGCTTGGAGGAGGCATGGGTAGCATTAGCAAAATCTTGGTCAATCTAGGAAATAACCTGATCTTCCACAGTGTCGCCGCTTGAATTCACACATCTGTCGTGAACAGATTTTCTGTAGCCATGGTCTTTTCTAATCTTGCATTTAGGGTTCAGAACAAAGGATCCTTTTTAGTTTTCTCCATTACACATTTTCTCATCTAATCTATATATTGATTAAAAATATATTTATTACTAATTTCATAAAATTATTAAATTTGTAATATATTTAATTGTAAATTAGTAATATTTTCTAGAAATTTAAATTGTATGATATTTTAATTTTGAAGTACTATATTTAAATTTGTAATATATTTAGTTTTTCATTATATTTTCTTCATGTTAATTTTTTTTAAAAATAATATAAGATTGAAATAAATAATATAATATTGAACTAAAGATATGGAAGGAATGAGAAAGAATGAGAATTTAGATGATTGTATAATGAAATTTAATATAATCGAAATATGTCCATTCTTATATTAAAGAAAATTATTAGAATAGGAATATGTACATTGTGAACATTGACATGTAATATAAAAGGAATGAAAAGGATGTATGTATGAGAATGAATGGAAAAGGAAATTCTGAAGGAATGATAATGAATAGAATGGGCATATGTCCATTCTCATATTACATAATATGATTAGAATGTGTATATGTACATTATAGACATTCAGGAAATATATAAGGAATGAGGAATATGGTTGTATGAGAATGAATCGAATGCATAGCTATGTATTCTCATATTAGAGGATATAATTATAATGGGCACACGTAGATTCTCAACTTTCAAGTAATATATAATGAATGATAAGGATGGTTGTATGAGAATGAATAAAATAGAAAGACATGTATTTTGATAAGTCAATTTGGAAGGAATCCAAATGAATATAATGGTAAGATATCCATTCTTATAATATAGGAAATTATTAGAATAGGCATATGTCCATTCTAAACCAAAGGAGAGATCCATCACATTTGTAAGCATTCATCCAGTTCAAAATAGTCAATATCATTCATTCTGATTATTTATCTTTCTCAGATGTCTTCTAGATGCTTAAATTGGAAATATTTCAGTCTTACACACTTTTAATGGCTTGCTTAATCACATTACCCTATTTTCATACTCATTAGGTTCGCGCACTAAATCAATTTAATCCCCAAATGATCAATCTTCTCTCAACTCTCTTCTAAACATACCTTGCTTATTCTTGTCTTTTGGGTCAACATACCATTGTTGTCCTTTTTGTCTATTTCATGCCCATAGGTGGATACAATTTGTTCAACATATTAAAAAAGTGTTAGCATAAACTTTGGACTGATTCCTAATTCTCAAACATCATTGAATACTCATCTTGCTTATATTGCCTCCTTATACCCTTAAGTCTAGCCTTCTTGGTTCATTCATGGGTTAAAGGATTCATGTAAATTCAAAATAAAATGAGAGCACCTATGAACACCCTTTAGGCTTGTTAATGTATACCTCAAATTTCATTAGCCCACTCTTAGAAATTCTCCCTCAAAACCCACTTTTATTTTCTCCTTAAAGTTGTTTCTTACTAGCCCTGCCACAATAAACTTCCTTGTGTATATTCTTATTCGTTGGGTATAATGATAAGGTGAAACTAATTTTGGTCACCCATTGGATTTTTATAGGTGTGCAAAGTTTCATAACCAATACCCAAGTAGAAACCTTTGTCCCTTTGTTATTGTGTCCCTCCTATTAGGTTTAGACTGTGTTTTACTCATTGCGACAGTGTACTATCAAACATAACTCAATATTCCACAATTAAAAGGAAAACATCACTTATAAATCTTGAAATAGACATTCAAGCCATTAAATGTACCAATTTATAAGATTTAACTCCTTTCTTTGAAGCTATAAATTACAAACCCTTGTACCCCACCCTAGGGAGGGTTTCTAGAATGCAAGAAGCTGAAAATGGTTGTAAAAACTTCTAATTTCATTGTCAAGGCCTCAAATTCAAATAATAGGTCTGTTATTAAGCACTTCACATTGCTTTCTTAATAGACATTCCCTCCAATCATGCCAACTTATGAGATACATTCCATTGCCAACGTTCAGGCCTGTAGATATCAAGGATGTAGTCATACAAGCTTCCTAAACATTCCCTTTTCTCTAAAAACCATAATTATATTTATGGTAATACACCAATATAGTTATCTACTATGAAATAAAATAAGAAAAAAACATAAGAACATACTTTGCACCATCTTCTAGAGCTTATCCCAGTTATATACAATCATAGGCTAATATTTTTGAAGATTTTGAAACTTGCAAAAAATAGGAAACATAATGGTCATTTCACACCTTTGATAGTGTACATACATCATCAATGCAACATGAAGACATCAATAACATTACTCAATATAAAACTTCTTGATCTTAAACCCAATCCTTGGTACAATATAGTCACAGTCAAGTTGCCATGGTTTCCTTTTTAAAACATGCAACATGGAACTAAGGAATAACTTCCAATTACTCAACTCATTCAACTTCAACACAAGTTTTATTTCAAAATATCTTCATGAATGAAATCAAAAATTCATGAATTCAATTTATCTTACAAAAAAATAGACTTATGATTAAATGCAGTCCACGCTCTACAAAATGGAGCATGATAATCTAGTTCCACATTTTGAGACAACCTTACTGAGAACCATCATGAACATGCTTTTAGATAGATTTCCAATACTTCAACACAAATCTCTTAATACAAAATTTATAAATTACACACTCTATACAAGAAATTTTATACAAAACACATAGCTATAATATTAAACTATGTAAAATATAAAAAAGTTCATGGTTTTCCAACTTCCCTTCCTCGAGGAATGGATCCTCATTCTCTCTCCCACCATTTTAATCTTCCCTAACTGAATCAACGACTTCCTATACTTGAATCTTCTAATTTCTTGTAACTTATCTTGCAATCTAGCTTCCCTTATAAGATGATAACTTATTATAACTCCCTTGATCTCTTACATGAACTCTCATACATAAATACTCTTAATAACTTCATTTCAACAGTTTACTAACTCTTATTACTCTTTAAGACTCATACCTATTGTCTAGATATTTATTATATTCCCTCAAACCTCCTAGGGATCATTTAACCATGCCAACCATTCACTAAAAACTTTCAAATTTAAAATTTATAAAGGAGGGAAAATGCACAAACTCGTTCTCATAGATTTAAGTCTGACATTCCAATTATTATTTTTTTTATAGCATGGTAATAAGGAATTTTGTGATACTCCTGAATCATATTTTCTTGATGACCTTGCATCATACAAACAAGAGGAGAAAAATGTCCACCTATTTCTTTTCATAACCTTATCTTCATCTTATTTTCATGATTTTAGTCTTTCCTCATTGTCCTTCTTGACCTTAAGACCACCTAGATCCCATACTTTCTTCTTTAACATTACATCTTCTTTGAAATGACTTCCTTCCTTCTTGATATTGTTCTTCATCTCTACCATATTCCATCATTTATATGTTGTAACTATAAAATCAAGCATGAAAACCACAAATATGCATTTTATTTCACGATCCTTGATGTTTTCCATCTCTTCATAGGCCTTTTCTAACATAATTTCACCATTTCCTTTTCTCAAATGAATTAAAATCTATCCATACTCTTCATTTTTCTTCTCTTCTCCATCCTTCTCTTCTTCATCAATTTTTTCTTCCTCTACTAGACCCTTATCTAGGTCCAAAATCTCTTCATCATGCTAGTATTCCTTCTCCGGTTCATCTTTCTTTTTTCTCACTTTACTATCTTCACTTTTCTCTTGCTTCTCTTCCTCAAATGCTACTGCAATCTCTTTTTCTCTCATCGCTTTCTTACTTATTTTTTTATGTTCTTTCTCACATACTTTCTTATGCACTATACCTCTCTTATTGTCTTAAAACTGAAAATACATGTCAAAGGAATCATCTAGGACCTCATATTTTTATTCTTTACCTGTTTCACACCTCTGACCTGTCACTTCTCCTTTCTTTTCCTCATTCTTTTGTACCTGCATACCTTTTTTCTTATTTCTCATCAAGAAATTATTAATATCCATCATCATAATAATGATCCCTAAAATATTTTATTTCCTTTCAACCTGTTCTTCACACAAATATTCACTATTCACAAGACTAAAAATTACTTTCTTCACAAAAAATTTCATTTTGCATTGAAAATAGATCACATCATTCATGGATTGATATGATGTCATTGCACCTTTATTTTCCACATCCATCCTCTGAATACTCTCATACACAACTTCTTTGACTATCTATTTCTCTATTTTTCTTTCATTCTTCCTCATTTTATTTAGCTTCCTCTCTTCTTCTCTGATAACCTCTCTCATCTACATCTTTTTTTCCCTCTTTACAATTTTTGTTATAGGTCATCTGACTCTTTTTCTCATCACAAGTCAAACTTCTCTATCTTCTACCATCATCAACTCTTATAGTTTTGTCACATCCTCTCTCAACTTCTTAAATTATTCCTCCATCCATGCCTATCATCTTATTTTCTCCTCTCTATTCTTATGGGTTTCTCTTTATTCTTTCTCTCTCCTTCTTTCCTATCAGATTCCCTAAATCTACCACTGGTTCTTCTCTGTCAATTATTGTCTTTGTCTTTGTAATCACCTATTACACACTTCACAATAGCTTTCAAATATTCAAAATACACTTATTAGAGTAAGAAAAACATATTTACAAGATCATTATCATGTTTTGATACCAAATGCATAGCTATATCACATTTGTAAGCATTCATCCAGTTAAAAATAGTAAATATCATTCATTCTAATTATTTATCTCTATTAGATGTCTTTTAGAGGCTTAAAATTTCAAGATTTAGACCTTACACACTTTTAATGGCTTGCCTAATCACATTCCCTTGTTTTCAAACTCACTAGTTTCCTACACTACATCAATTAAGTCCTCAAATGATCAATCTTCTCTCAACTATCCTATAAATATACCTTCCTTATGTTTGTATCTTGGTTCAATATGCCATTGTTGGCCTTTTTTCTCTTTCACTCTATTCAGCATCTTTAAAAAATGTTAGCATAACCTTTTGACTAATTCATAATGCTAAAACTTCATTATGTATGCATCTTGCTTATAATTCCTCCTTATACCATTAAGTGTAGCTTTCTTGGTTCATTCATGGTTTATAGGATTCATGCAGATTAAAATAGATTGAGATCACCTCTTAACACCCTTTAGGCTTGTTGAAGTATGCCTCAAATTTTGTTAGCCCTCTCCTAGAATTTGTTTCTTACTAGCCGTGCTACAATACATTTCCTTGCATATCTTCTTATTCACTGGGTATCATCACAAATTGAAAATAATTTTAACCATCCATTGGATTTTTATAATGGTGTGTAAATTTTCATAACCAACACCCAAGTATAAACCTTGGTCCCTTTGCTATTGTGTCCCTCTTATTAGGTTTAGAGACTATTTTACTCATTATGATAGTGTATTGTCAAACATAACTAAAGATTCCACCATTAAAGGAAAAAATTCCTTGTAAATATCGAAATAGACATTCAAAATATTAATTATACAAATTTATAAGATTTAAATCCTTCATTTTAGGATACATATTACAAACCCTAGTACCACACCCTAGGGAAGGTTTTTAGAACCCAAAAATCTCCAAAAGGTTATAAATTTTTTTAAAGTCATTATTAAGGCCTAAAATTCAAATTAGAGGTCTATTATTAATCACTTCACATTTTTTTCTTACCATCCATGCGCTCCACTGGTGCCATCTTATGAAATCCATTCCATTTCCAACATCCTAGCCTGTAGATATCAGGGATTTAGTCATACAAACTCCCCAAACATTCCCTTTTCTCTAACAAACACAATTCTCCTGATTTGAAAACACCAATAGAGTTTCATACTATGCAATAAAATAAGAAAGGAACCCAAGAACATACTTTGCACAAACTTTCATAGATTATCCTAGTTATATACAGTCATTGAATAATATTTTTTAAGATTATCAAACTTGTAACAAATAGGAAATATAATCATAATTTTCGTACCATTGACAACATACATAGATCATCAATGTAACATAAAGACATCAATAACATGCCTTAATAAAAAACTTCATGATCTTACACCTAATCCTTGCTACAGTATAGTCACAATCAAGTTGTCAAGATTTACTTTTTAAAACATGTAGCAAGGAACAAAGAAATAACTTCCAATTACTCAACTCATTCACCTTCAACATGAGTTTTATCTCAAAATAGATTCATGCATGAAATCACAACTTCATGAATCTAATTGTTCCTACAAAAAAATAGAATTATGATTAAAAAGAGTCGACACTCTAAAAAATATAGTATGTTGATCTAGTTCTACATTTTGGGACAACCTTACTAATAACCATCATGCAAATTCTTCTAGATAGATTTCTAATATTTCAACAAAAATATCTCAATCTAAAGTTAGAAATTACACACTCTACAAAGGAAATTTTATACAAAACACAAAGCTATCATATTAAACTATGTATTGTATATAAAAGCTCATGTTTTTCTAACTTCCCTTTCTAGAAGAAAGGATCCTCACTCTCTCTCCCACCATTCTTATTTGCCTTAACTAACTCACCTAGTCCTTATACTCAAATATTCTCCTTTCTTGTAACTTATCTCACAATGTAACTACCCTTCTAAGAATCATGGTAACTTGTTATAACTCCCCTAATCTCTTACATGTACTCTAATAGATAAATAGTCTTAATCATATCATTTTAGAATTTTACTAACTCTTATTCCTCTTTAGGAATCATACCTATTGTCTAGACATCTCTCATATTTCCTCAAACCTCCTAGGGTTCATTTAATAATGCCAACCCTTATTTACAAAATTTCAATGTTCAAATTTATAAAGGAGGGAAAGTACAAAGACTCTTCCTCATAGCTTTAAGACTGGAATTCCTCATCTTTAGTTTTCATAACATGATAATAAGGAAATTATTTCTACTCTTGAAGCATCTCTTCTTGGCACCCCTACATCATAAACATTTCAGAAATATAGAAGGAATGATAAGGATGGTTGTATGAGAATGAATATAATGGGTAGATGTCCATTCTCATATTATATTATGTGAATAGAATGTGCATATGTCTATTCTAGACATTTAGGAAATGTAGAAGGTTCAAAGAGGAAGATAATTGTATGAGATTTAATATAATGGGACACTATCTATTCTTATTCATGTTAAATATATAATGAATGAGAATTTAGAGGATTATTTGACAAATTTTTATAGAATGGGAAGATTTACACTCCCATATTAAATAAAATTATTACAATGGGAATATGTCCATTCTAAACATTCAAGTAATATAAATAAATGAGAATGATGGTGTCGGAAGTGTGTCACTTGCATTTTCATTGATGTCAAAGTGGTCTAGGTGTTCTAGGGGTATGGCTAGGTGATCTAGAGGTCTACAAAGGTACATATGTGTGGCTTAAGTCTCTAAAAGGTGGTAAGAAGGTTAAAAATGTTCCATGAGGTGAGTCATAGGTGTCAATGAGTCTTTAACATTTTATGTTGTTATAGTGCTCTAGGGAGCATGGAATGTCTTCACTATTCTTATTGAATACATCCATATGTTGGATAAGTAATGGGAATCAAGTGAAGTTGGAAAAATTCATCAAAAAGGGTCATAGAGACAGTATAAGGGTCTGGACTTAAGAGAGATTGAGACACATCTTGTAAATGAACTAATGCAACTTATGTTGATAATATAAGGGTGGCTTAAAGATGTAATTTACATGGTATCAACAAGTGGGAAGAGTTTTAGGGAAAGGAAATGACCTAATTGAAACTTGTAGATGCATATTATAAGTTCAAGAGTGAAAGCTTGAGCATTCTAAAAGATCATGAAGTGATATAAGGGTCAGGTGTTATAAATTATATAAATGCTCCACAAGATTGAAGGCATAGTCCATCAATGCAAACTCATAGAAGTCAAGATGAATTGTGACATCATGTTTTAAGGATGAAGTCTCAGCATATATGAGATATCATCTATAGGATCTCTCAAACAAATTGAAACCCTTTAAATGTTCTAGGAAGAATCATTCATTCAAGAATACTAATGCAGATAGAGAAATATCTGGATGTCAGGCAGAAAATTGACTGTATTTCCTGAATTGATTAATTAATAACATTCTTGTCATTAACACAAGTGAGGACAATGCATGAAAATACTTAAATGAAGAATAATGTTTTGGAGAATAATTATTTGTTGAGTAGGGATGAAACCCTAACTATCACTCTACCAAACAGTTTGGGGAGGAAGCAAACACAAAGGTTATAGTAAATCTGAGCAGTTTTTAGTAAGGTACATATGTAGACACTCTTATGAAAACTCCACAATAGTATTTTGAATATCCAAATCTTTTTCCTTTTCATGTTGCAATGTTTTATGTCTTCTTGGGCTATAATAGAGCCAACTAGGGTTTGAAAATTAAAAATTCAATTCCTTGAGAACAATCCATGAAAAAATCTTGAAAATTGGTATAGAAAATATTGAAAAATGTATATAAAAGGAATTTAAAATAATTTTGGGTGAATGAGTTCTAAGGTTTCAAATTTGTTTAATAGTCTTGTGAAGGACATGTCATCTCAGTTCTAGACCTAACTGTATAAGTATTTCCTACTAGACAAGTTATTATTTCTTGAATAATAAGCTTAAAAAATTTAATATGCTCTAATTGCATATTGAAGGATTCATTAGTGATAGATATGTAGGGTAATGATCTCAAATTTCACCTTGAGCATAAAAAGGGTTTGGTTATAATTGAAATAGTTTTGGATGAAGCTATTAGTCAACTTATAAGAATAATTGTTCAATCTCTAGCCACATGACCATTGAGAAGTGACAATCAAGTCTTGAGATACTCAAATGATGCAAAGTGGTAATGGGTTGAATTTGAAGTAAGATAAAATTTGGGAAAACTATATACTGAATAGGTGATATGCCTTATAGTATAACCTATTTAGAAAGAAAAATAAAAAGTGTTAGAATGATTAAATCTAGTGAAGAACTATGTTCTTAGCTTTATAAAAGTACTATAGGACATTTTTCATGTGTTAATTATATCTTATGGATTGATGTGAGGCCATTTGGAAACATGAGGATAAATTGAAGGTTTAGAAGTATATGAGTGAAATGAATATATTAAAATAGTGAAAGGGATGGTTTTTGAATCCTTTGTACTAGTAAAGGAGGATTAAGTTTGTCAGCTTTTACTCTCATAAAATCTTTGTGTTATACTCTAAGTAAGTGATTAAAAAGATCTTGTACATAACCTAATGATAGATGTAAGGAAGAGCATGGAGACTTTATTCGTTAATGAGGATCTTCTAGAGTTTGAAAGGTGATTTCATAGCCTTAACTATGTGAGAACTCAGTTTTGAGAACTTATAAATAAAATAAAGAATCAAAATTCATTATTGACAGTCTAAGGAAGGACAATATTTCAAAATTGGAGACCTAATTTGGAAAGTTCACTTGTTAAGAAAGAAGGATTAGAAATTAGAATATGAGGTTGCAACGTTAAGGTTAAGAAAAAGGTGAAAAAGAGTGTTCTACTTGATCCCTTGGTTATGAGCCCCTATTTAATTGGTACTCAACATTGGAACTATGCGTATAGTGTGTACAAACCATGCAAACTTTCAGGTGGATGGAATGAAGAAAATATTAGGTGTTGAAGAGGAGAGAAAAATGAGATACGGTAAATTTGAAAGTATACAATTACAAAATTGATGCATGCATAGAACTTTTAACATGTGAATTCTATTATTAGAGTGAGTTTAGGATATATGATCTTATGTTTGGTATGAAAAAATCCTTAGAATGAATAAGAGAAAATGTATAGTGGAAAAAAGAATGCATGAATTTTCTCTTGGCTTAGCTTCTCAAATTAGACTGAGTTGATGAACTGAAACTTGAAATTATACTATCCTAGAAGGGAGAAACAAATGTTTTTTTATAATATTGGGTGTTGTTGGAATTCCTACTAGTAAAATTAACATGTCTAAAACCTTGAAACAATCCTTTAGTTGATATTCAAGCTTTGGATCGAAGATTTAGAAAATTTATAGCAAAAAAATACCCTTCTCGGGTTCATAGAGAGGGTTTCATGGAGATAGAGCTAGGGCTTGAAAGTTGAGGCACCCAATCAGTGAGGTTTGATCCATAACTTGCAATAAATCATATTGAACATGTCATTGATCATTTTTTAGAATAATTTTAACTTTTATTGGTGGAATGTTAATATTTTTATGATAGTGTGGCCTTAGGTGTTCAACCATAGTCTAAAGGCCTAGTTTGAAGGGCAGTTTTATAGAGGAAATTTTTTTTTGACTGAGAGTTAGTGAAAATTATAGGGAAGGATTAATACCTTAATGGGTTTTGAAAAACATATAAATTTCATCCTGAAACCTCTAACAAAGGAAAATATGCATGACAATCTCTACAGGCAGACCTAGTGAGGGTTTAAAGAAAATTTACAAAATTAGAGCTACAAGGAGTTGTGTAAGGAGTCAAGATATGATATTTAACATTCATGTAACGGGTTTTGGGAGTGAACTAAAGGAGGTGAAAGTTCCTTGTGGGTAGCTACATAATTACTTAACCTTGGTGTGAGCATGGTATGTGTTCTTGAGAACATTAGGGGCATTCTTGAGAAGATTTTAAGGAAGGTGTGAAATTTTCCTTGATCTAAAAAAATTAATGATTAGTAATGCATGGGTAGTATGTGAATAAGGGTATGAAGGATTAAAATAATCCAATGAATGAAAAGGGTTCCATTCTACCTATTTCAGAGCTAGAGCACAAGGAGCTAGTGAAAGTTGCTTGAAGGGAAAACAAATCAATGACTGTTGAAAGGAAATTGAGCATTTTTAATGGTTATTAGAAACACAAAGAAGGTTAAGAGACAAATAATGTTGTGGAAAGATTAATTTATGAATTCAATGATTAATTTTTGGAAAACTAAGCTATTATAACCCACTCAAGAAGACATTCAAAATAGGGAATTTGGATAAATGACTGAAATTGACTATCTGAGGTGATGAATATATGTTAATTGTGTTTGATGTATAAGTAGGGGAGATGAGAATATATAGTATGGCATTCACACAGTACACATAAATACTACTAGGGACCTCAAGAAGATAAAAACATGGTATAGGGACAAATTTTTGCTTCTTAGTGAAAAATTGGTATGGTATTAAGAGAGGAACAAGTATTGAAATTACATATGAGTCAACATTATGGACTATCATATCAAGGGGATATTATGTGATGTCAAAACCAGGTCCTTTGATCCTTCTCATGCTGCTTTGGAGTAAAATTAGAGAAATAATAGTCTAAGTGGGAGCTATGTTCATGTAAGTTGTCTTTCTATTGTCTTGATGAGCTTGGTTGTCATTATGAGTCATTGGTTTCCATGTTAAGTCCATGAATACCTTTGTCATAGATTTCAAAGGTGGATAAGTGTTCCTAGAAACATGAAAATGAGTTCATCCAAGTGTGTGTGCATTTATGGTTTCCTTATATGTTTCTAGGATGGTTCCCATTAATGAAAAAGGAGGAGTTTGTTGGAAGTGTGTGTCACTAGTGTTTTCATTGATGTTAAGTCCATTGATATAAAAGTGGTCTAGGTGGTTTATGAGTATGGATAGTGATCTATGGGTCTCCAAATGTGCATATGTGTGGCTTAAGTCTCTAAAATGTGGTATGAAGGTAATACATGGTCCATGAGGTGAGTGAGAGGTGTCAATGAGTCTGTAACATGTAAACATGGTAAACTCATGAAGTGTATGGGTCAAGTCAAGTCATTCCACGCCCTGGCCTAGTGTAAGTACACAGTGTGAATTAAGCCAACATGAGATTTCACTCAAAAAAAAGTAGGGAAAGAAATTTTGGATCACTATGATGTGTCAAAATAGGTGTAGAAAGAGCTAAAAGACACAAATCAGGTGCAAGAGACTGAAATAAATTAGTATGAATATTTCTTAAGCCAATCCACAAGTAAGAAAGGTGTGAAATGTTGGCCCAAGGTGTGATGATGAAATAAAACATGTTTTTAGAATGAAATGATGATATATGGTGTGTACAAGGCTTTGCTGGTAATTATTGAGATCTTTTGGGTACTTCTACAGGTCAGCACAATACAACTGCTGAGAATCGGAGATAAAAGGGAACCTTGATGATATGGGTTGGAAAGATTGAGGAGGAAAAAAATAAAACTACCACTTTTAAGTGTTAGAGGGATATGTCCTCAAGGTGTGAGAAAATTTTTAGAATCTGAGGATGCATATTTTGCATGTGTGAGTTTTCCCAAAAAAAGGTATGTAAATTGACCACCAAAATTCTTAGCAGTCAAGAAAAATTGTAGAGCCTTATTTAGATAAATAATAAGAAACTAAAATGTATTATATTTGGATAAATAATCTTGAAATAATTATTTTGGTTATTGGTTGAGTATTTTATAAGTTCTATCCATTTTTGTGAGCATGTTTGAAACCTTAACAACCACAGTTTGGACCAGTTTTGGAAAATGAAGTTGGGTAGGAATATTAACTCAATTTTTTTTATTTTAAATTTATTTGAAAATATAGAGGACTCCTTAGTGTAAATTTCCATGATATTTTGAGTTCATGATTCTTGGTGGACCCCACTGGAAAATAGGTTTTTTGTGAAGATTTTAGTGTACAAGAGAAAATTGCAAAGAAAACCCTACTCAAATTTGAAGTAGATGATTTTTGGTATGTGTTATTAAAATTAAATAATTAAATTTGGTTACTCATTTAGATAAAATGGGAGTAATGGTTACATACTTGAGTTTACTGACAAAAGGAGCTTGTTTTGAGAAGCTAGTGAAGAAGAATCAAGGTAGCCATATTGGATTGCATTATATTGATGTTGTTTATTTCCTTGATCATCCTTGTTATGTATCATATGATATGTGGAAGTTCATGTTTTATTTTGGAAATTTCATTTCTTGATTAAAAGGGAAATAGCAAAAGCTTCCCTAAATGTAGTCATAAAATCACACACTTACTATTATTATTATACCACCAAGTATGTTGTTTTATCTATGGATCTTGTGTAAGAAACGTATTCACTAATGAACCATCCCATTGTATAGTTGTCTATATTGTTGGTATTTATTTTTATTTGTCTTGCATATTTATCACTCACTCACATAGTTTTGATCAGGTATCAAGGAGTGTTATCATCAGTACTCACTCGGTATCATCACTAGTCTTTGACTACGGTGCCTCAATAGGGATTAGGGTGCTTGGGGCTCCCTAGTCCAGATTTCTAGGTGCCCTGGTCCCCATGACACTTGTTTTTATTTTATGCATTTGAGGTCAGTCAATTTTGTTTTTCCTCACATCTCCCTAGCTACTAGTCAGCATTTCGGGTCATTATTGTCAAAATTTGAACAAGAGATCCCTATATAAGCATATCATACATACTATATTAAGGGAATAATATTTAGACTAAGGTATAAATCTCTAAATAGAGCAAGGGACTGCATTTGGGAACTATTCTAAATACACAGTACATAGGAAAGGGATTTTATTCTATTCCATCCACCATTTGGCAAATTTATCTAGTTATTGCCCACTACTTTGGTATCATTGGCACTAGGGAACCCTAGAAAAATTATTTCTCACATAATCACTTAGAATTACATTATTTATGAGATGTAGTGTATCACTCAGTCATAATCCCATCCATTTGGAAGCTGAGGATAGTCCAACCAATTCATTTGGATCTTTCCTTTTTAATGTCATTATGCCATGTATGGGGGTATTATAGGTGATTTATTCATTGGATTTTGAAAATGAAATTGGTGAATCAAATATGACATCCACTTGACTAAAGGAGGGTATTACGAAGACGTACTGACCATATCAGAATCATATTCTAAGCTATTTCACATACCATAGCTCCCATATTTCAGACCAGGATGCCCTAAGAGCCCTTATCCTTCCCCAAGTGCCCCAGTCTATCCAAATCTGCCTTCACTGCTACTTTTTGAGGTTCATCATTACACTATCTTATGCCATTTCATCACTTGGTTTAGTCCCAGATCACCGCAAAGTAATTCCAAATAAGGTAAGTACCTTTCCCCTTTCATTTGATTTCATCTTAATTACAAAATAAATTACTTAGCATATACATTTTAGTTTATTTTAGTTATTACATTGTTTTACTCTTAGATTCATAATCAAATTTCCAATTTTATAGAATAATTTTGGTGAACCTGTATATTAGAACATTATGCCCTTGGATCCACATAAACCCTAAATATACTAGGATAGCTCCTCCCCTTCTCAATTAATATTTCTTCATGTGATTTTTAATCCTATCTACGATGATGCCACCATCATTGAACTCACTGCCCTATATTGTGATGTTACTATGTCAGATTACATTCAACAATAACTCTTAACCAATGAATTTCATGCACCTACTAGATTTGAAAATTATACTATTCGAATTGTTTCTGATCCAATGAGCTTCACTCATTTTACACCAGGTTATACAATTAGCCATGACCCTCCTTCTGACATTTACAATGAAATTCTAGATGATTCTCTTATTAATTTCATTTTTGGTCTTGACAATGGTACATTTATGCATATTGAATCTCCTCAAAGTAGGACCACTACCAGATCTGCATCTCATGCTTATTCTATTTTTGATAATGTTTCTCATGATCCATCACCTAATTTTCCACATATTCATTAAAATTATGTTGATTATATGATTAATGACATTTTCATATCTAAGTCACTCTTTTATTTTGATGAAACCATTAATAGTCATGATTCTACTACTTTACATATTGCCGAGTGTAAATATCCTTCTCCATTGTCATCTTATCCTAACGTTATATCTAATATTATGCATGAGTCATCTTCATTCATTACTTCATCTACCCCTACCACTTCACCTCCTCCTATCACTCCATCTCCATTTTTTTCTTCATCTCCCAGGGATGTTTATGATGTTATTCTTACTACTTCTATGGATGTTTCATGTCCTTCATCATCTATATATTATTTTGCATATATACCTAGTGTTCCTTTAACATCAAAATATCCTTTGTCTCCTCTAGATGTACCTATGATTACTCGCAATGGCAAGTTATAACCACCTAACACATAATTTCAATCTTCTATGATTTCCTTCACAAGACACCTTGTCTCTCATGCATGTTGTGGGTCACTTACAATATCAGGTTCATTCAATCACATTAGAAAACAAGGCCTACTATGCTTCCATTGATAGAAATTAATTGAATGAAAACCTAATTCCTAAGCAGATTCATAACTCAATATTTCCTAAGGAATTTATCATGCCTACCTTTTTATGTTTTGATGGTACTAGAAACCCTACTTACATCTCAAACATTATCATATGTCTATAGCTTCATATTCTAATGATCTATTATTGCTTAAATCCTTTCACCATATCCTTACCAAAAATGCTTTGCAATGGTATACTCACATACCATTTGGGTCTATTAGCACTTATCATGAGATAGAAGAAGCTTTTCTCTGTCACTTTATCATCAACAATGGCCCTAGAGTTAGGTATGATCATCTACCTACTTTACATCAGGGAAAAACAAAACCTATCATGGATTACATCTTATGATTCAATTCTTGTATGAACTAATTAGTCTTTCAACATATCGATCTAGGAAGCAATTTATCTTTTGTCATGGTTTTATTCCCACACTAAAACAATGGTTGCAATATGGCACATGTGAATCACTAACAATTCTATGCTATAGAGTTATTGATTTAGAACAAGACCTCATTACCACACATGTTATAGATCCTCCACCTATAGTTACAACTCCTACATCATATTTTTCTTCTCCATTACCATCAGTTGAGTGTCCTACGTGATCTCCATCTCCTCCTTACAAATAATCTTAGGCTACTACATCACAAAAGTTTCCTTTTTATCCTACTCCATGGTAGGACACACGTCAATATTCTACACCTGTGTCAGGGGAGCTAGTACATTTCTCTCATCACCCTAAACCACATGATGTGCTTCCTATTTTTCTCAATGATTTTTAACTTTGTTTACTGTTATCCAAAATTCACCCCCCAGGGTAAATTTTGATAACATGCATTAAATTATTCGGTCCCGAGCAAGATAGATTGATTCAAGGAAAAAATCATGTTTCTGGGGTCCCCTCAGCTTTTTTCTAACTCTCCTGTCCAAGAAGAAAAGAGAAAGTTGTAAAAAAAGGGTGAAAAAGTTGCAAAAACCAAGCTTGGGGCAGAAAAAATCATGAAAATCAGCTAAGTACTAGTCCAGGGGGTCCTTGGGACAGTTGGGACATCAGGCCGTGAACCGGCCGAAAATCCTCCAGGCGGTCCACGCAACAATTGGGACATCTGGGCCGTAGGTATGCACGGGACGCGAAAAGCTGATTCGGCCAAAAAAGGGAAAAAAATGCCTAAGTCTGTTTCACATAGTTGAGACAGTTGGGACAAAAGTATGCGAAAGATGCAGATCGGCCGGTTTGGTGCAAGTCAGTCCATTTCAGGCGGTTCGGAGAAATTTGTCCTAGGCAGTTTGGGACAGTTGGGACAAGAGTACACGGAGGATGTGAACCAGCTGGTCTGGCCGAAACAGAGAAATTTTGTTTGGGACATATGGGCCAAAAGTACGCGTGGGATGCGGAGAGCCGAAAGAGCCGAGAGCGAATGGAAATGTGCCACGTGTCTTTGCCTCAAAGAGGGACAGGGAAGCTAGAATCAGGTGGATCGGAGAAATTTGTCCCAAATGGTTTGGGACATCTGGGCCAAAAATACGTGAGGGACGTGAAGACCTGAAAATCTGGTAATGAATCAGAATGTGACGTGTGTCACAAGGGGAGGCGCAATAAAATTTTTGACTAAGTGTTTCTGGGACCAAAAGTTCAAAGGGTGAGGTTTGAAGGGTCGGCCCGAGCCAATAGACACAGGACACGTGTCCTAAGGTGGGGGAAGTGCGGAGCTTGGGGAGGACTTAGAAAATTTAGCAAAAGTTTTGGCTGAAAAACTAAAAGGTAAAGGTTTTCCCCGCGCCCCTGTCAACGAACCAAATGATGCCATGTGTCCCAAGTGGCGAGGCGCGGGGGGAAAATGAAATTTTTTCCAAAGTATAAAAAGTCAAATTTTTCAAAGGGAAACTCATGGGAAGTAGAGGAGAGAGAATTTCTCATCCAATCAGTGCTTACCACATGGCGTCCGACAAGCGGAGCACAGAAAAATTCAAATTTTTGCTCGCTGATCCGTTTTTTGGGCCGTTTTTGCCCTAAAACTTCAGACCCCCATATCTTTTGATCCAGAGCTTGGATTTGCACGTTCTTTATATCATTCGAAATCTTATGAAATTATCTATAGGACTCCATGGTCAATCTCTAATTTTGGTTCAGTTTGGAGAGAGAAAACTCAAAAATGTTTCTGGTACGTGTTCATGGCCAGAAGTGACATTTCAGCGACCAAATTTAATACAGAATGGGTCGCACTCTCCTCCCAGATTGGTCAAAATGATAGGGTATGGGTTTGTAAGATCCTCCATGTTGATTTAATGCATTTACAGTCAATGAGGAATGGGCTACCATGTTTTTGTACGTTTTCTCTCTCATGGGCTCGACCCATGTAATGTAAAAGCCAGATTTGGCTCATTTTGGAGGGATAATTACAAGTTGTTCATCTTTTCAGCTCTTCCCTCCCTTCTTTTCTTCTCCAGGGTTGAAAATGGAGTTCAAACCTCCTCCCTTGCTCTGTAATGGCATTTTTTCCTTTTACTATTGAAATGATGTTCTGTGCAAACTTCTGAAGCAACAAAAACGTGTTTTGTGATGCATCTGTCCATCCTTGCTCGTTTTTCACTTGTTTTCTTCTTGCCTCTCTTCATTGCAGGTATTTGTGCAAGTTTGAATGTTCATTGCAGGTCTGGAGCTGTGTTCATGGAGTTTTGGGACATTTTCTGTGTGAAATCTATCCTTGGGCCTGTGATGCATCTGTCCATCCTTCCCATTGCTCACCTCTCCTTGTTCCATGGCAGTTTTGATAGATGTTCAACATTCTCCTTCTCTGGTGTATCACTATTTTAGTGTAGGCTTTTGCTGTTTTTCCCTTTTCTCTCTCTCTCTTTGTCTCCTTGGCATGGTTAGATTAGGTTTAGATTAGCTTGCCTACACTGGAATAGCTTGTGGCAGGTAGTTTAGGAGCAGGAACCAGCCTTCTCTGGAGATTCCTTTCTCATTTCTACAAGTCCCACACTTGGAGAAAGGTTTCAATGTTGTGCAATCACACTGGATGCTAGAGTGATCAACCTAGAAATCTGATCAACATCCAGGGGTGCTGTGATTTTTCACTAACAGTTTTGGCACGCCCGGTGGGACCTTAGAGGTCTTCCACTTCATCTTTTGCAGGTTGGTGTGTTCCTGTGAAGATTTCAGCCTTTGGAGGCACTTGCAAACACATCTGGCGACTCCATCTGATCAGAAACCCATTTCTGAAGTTGCAGACCTATTTTTCATCCATTCCCATCCATCCTTCTTTCCATCCCTTTCATTCTTTTCCATTCCATGAAGTTGTGTAATCATGACTTCATTTCCATCATGGAATTCACATTTTCAACAACAACAACAATGTTTCACACCTCCAACATGTTTTACAAATCCTCCAAATCAGCATGCATACACATATGAGCAGCAATGCCAAGATCATTTTGGCTACAGAGATTTCCAAGAGCAAGAGTATGCTGGTTATGAAGAAAATTAGATGCAAGATGCTAGTCTGTTGGAGAAAATCCAAAAGATGGAGGTAGAGATGATGCAATCCAGAGCAACAGCTCAAATGAGAGCTTTCAGAATTGGTTGCAGGACTCCTTGTCCATGGGGAGGCCCTTTTCCAAGACACTTCATCCCTCAGGAGAAGCTTGAATTCATGATTGCAACGCTGCCATTGCTTGCAAAGTGGATTGAAGAAATAGAGGTGTATGAGAGGAGTATTCAACAACCTTGTCAACGGGTAAGCACGCCATCTCATGCCTTTCTTTTTCCTCTTTCCCAATCTGTTTTATCTCAGCAGTGTCAAGTTTTAAACTCTCCATCTACTGTCCCAAATGTTGATCCCATGTCTCCACCTCTCAGTCTTCCACCACACCTCAATTCTTCTTTCCTTTTTCCTTCCAAACAGTCATCCCCTCCACAAGAGCTAATAGAAATACCCCCTCCTCCAAAGAAACAAGAGTTTATACCTCCACCACCACAAAAAATTGCCAAATCAATTGAGTTACAACCCATCCCTCCTCTTGCATTCCCAATTCCATGTGGGGAAGAAGAAATTGCAAAAATCAGTCATCAAGGACAGCAAGAGGAAGAGCCAAGAAGAAAAGAAATGACAGAAAACTTGAGGGTTTGGGCTGCCAAATTTGGGATGAAAAAGATCCCCTTGATGGTTAAGCCTTCAGAAGAGATGGGAGTTGGAGAACAAATGGTGGTCAAGACTGATTTTGTTGCAGCAGAAGAAGAAGATCTTGCAGTCCCAACTTGTCCTCTAGAGCAGCAGATTGAAGAGTTTGACTTGACAAACTTCATGCTGGAGGAAGATTTCTATCAAGAGCAAGATTGTCTTCAAGTAGTAGAGAAAGGAGAAGCTGCTCCAGATCTAAAAGAAGAGGAGAACATTCTAGTTGTGGAGGAGAAAAGTGCAGATCCAAGGGCTTTGAGCACAAAGCAGGCTATAGAAGAACCTTCAGTTCTTCTTTCTACTTCACCTCTCTCAAGTTCTAGTACTGAAGAGGAGTTTGATCTCTCAAACTCAATGTTGGAGGGTGAAAGAAACCATGGTGGTCAAGTTACAGATCAAGAAGACACCATGGAGGAAGTGGAGCATTTGCAGCAGGACAGCCATGAGGCAGTTTATCTGTCAGATTTGGAGGACTGTTTTGATGGAGAAGAACCGGTTGAGTTTCCACCTTTCTCTCTTTCATCATCCACATTCCAAAAAATTGAGTCTATTGTCATGAATGAGAACATTCATTTGCAGCAGCCTGCATCTTATAGCAGCTCTTTGGAACCAAGATTAGAAGATTTAATTCTTTCATGTTCTTCATTGGAGGAAGAGAAAGGACAGAGGAATTTCACCATCGCTTCCACACCATCCATTCAGGAGGGTCTACAAGAAGACTCCATTTTTGGAGTTGAAAATCAGAGCTATGGGCATATCAAATGGATTAGACCTTGCCCAATCAGGTATTTGGCTTCATTGGAGCCAAAGGAGAAGTCACAACTAGTCATGCTTGCTTCTAAGCATGAGGGTGAGCTACAAAGTACCAAGGATCAGCTGTCATACCTCTTCAATCCAAATGCAGAGCAACTAAAAGAGGTATTGAATTTTCCTTCAGCTGATACCTTGATGATTTGGGTGGAAGACCAGCTTCTTGTTGATTTTCCACTCATCCTAATAGCCATGATCAGCTCCAAATCAATTGCATGGCTGCCACTTTTGAGAAAGGGAAGCTATTTCTCACAACCAATTACAAGGTTTGTTTAGCTTGCCTTTGCTTCCAGTTAGAGTAGAGTAGGTAGGTTTGTTTTCAGTAGAAGAAGTGCTTGTGCACACTCTGCATGTTTCATTTGGAGCATGTATGATTTTCAGTTCTGTACATAGTTTTTGTGGTGCTGGTTTTGCTCTTGCACTCATTCCAGTGGCATTTTGGTGAGAACGACTCCATTTCAGTGGGTTTTCAAGCGGTTCAGGGGGAGATTTTCAAATTTCAGATCAGTTTGCAGGCTACAACTCATGACTCCATGCCCAATGGATTGCTTCAGGATACTGATCATTCATCTAGTAGGTAGATGACCCCACTGAGTCACCAAAATTGTTATCCAAAATTCACCCCCTAGGGTAGATTTTGATAACATGCATTAAATTCTTTGGTCCTGAGAAAGATAGATTGATTCAAGGCAAAAAATCATGTTTCTGGGGTCCCCTCAGCTTTTTTCTAACTCTCCTGTCCAAGAAGAAAAGAGCAAGTTGTAAAAAAGGGGTGAAAAAGTTGCAAAAACCAAGCTTGGGGCAGAAAAAATCATGAAAATTGGCTAAGTCCTAGTCTAGGTGGTCCTTGGGATAGTTGGGACGTCGGGGCGTGAACCGGCCGAAAAGCCTCCAGGCAGTCCACGCAGCAATTGGGACATCTAGGCCATAGGTAAGTGCGGGATGTGAAAAGCCGATTCGGCTGAAAAAGGGAAAAAATTGCCTAAGTCTGTTTCGCACAGTTGGGACAGTTGGGACAAAAGTACGCGAAAGATGCAGATTGGCCGGTTTGGCACAAGTCAGTCCATTTCGGGTGGTTTGGAGAAATTTTTCCCAGGTAGTCTGGGACAGTTGGGACTAGAGTATGCAGCGGACACGAACCAGCCGGTTTGATCGAAATAGAGAACTTTTGTTTGGGACATCTGGGCCAAAAGTACGCACGGGACGCGGAGAGCCGAAAGAGCCGAGAGCGAATGGAAATGTGCCATGTGTCTTCACCTCAAAGAGGGACAGGGAAGCCCGAATCGGGCGGATCAAAGAAATTTGTCCCAGATGGTTTGGGACATCTGGGCCAAAAATACATGAGGGATGTGAAGACCTGGAAAAGCCACCAACGAATCAGAATGTGATGCGTGTCACAAGGGTAGGCGCAATAAAAATTTCGACTAAGTATTTTTGGGCCCAAAAGTTCAAAGGGCGAGGTTTGAAGGGTCGGCCCGAGCCAATAGACACAGGACACATGTCCTAAGGTGGGGGAAGTGTGGAGCTCGGGGAGGACTTAGAAAATTTAGCAAAATTTTTGGCTGAAAAACTAAAAGGTAACGGTTTTCCCTGCGCCCTTGTCGATGAACCAAATGATGCCATGTGTCCCAAGTGGCGGGGCGCGGGGGGAAAATGAAATTTTTTCCAAAGTATAAAAAGTAAAAATTTTCAAAGGGAAACCCACGGGATGTAGAGGAGAGATAATTTTTCATCCAATCAGCACTTACCACGTGGCATCCGACCAGCGGAGCGCGGAAAAATTCAAATTTTTGCCCGCCGATCCGTTTTTTGGGCCATTTTTGCCCTAAAACTTCAGATCCCCATATCTTTTGATCCAGAGCTCAGATTTGCACGTTCTTTATATCATTGGAAAGATTATGAAATTATATATAGGATTCCATGGTCAACCTCTAATTTTGGTTCAGTTTAATAAGAAAAAATTCAAAAACGTTTCTGGTACGTGTTCATGGCTAGAAGTGACATTTCAGCGACCAATTTTAATACATAATGGGTCGCACTCTCCTCCCATTTGGTCAAAATGATAGGGTATGGGTTTGTAAGGTCCTCCATGCTGATTTAATGCATTTGTAGTTAATGAGGAATGGGCTCCCATGTTTTTGTATGTTTTCTCTCTCATGGGCTCGACCCATACAATGTAAAAGCCAGATTTGGCTCATTTTGGAGGGATAATTACAAGTTGTTCATCTTTTCAGGTCTGCCCTCCCTTATTTTCTTCTCCAGGGTTGAAAATGGAGTTTGAACCTCCTCCCTTGCTCTGTAATGGCATTTTTTCCTTTTACTATTGAAATGATGTTCTGTACAAACTTCTGAAGCAACAGAAATGTGTTTTGTGATGCATCTGTCCATCCTTGCTCGTTTTACGCTTGTTTTCTTCTTGCCTCTCTTCATTGCAGGTATTTGTGCAAGTTTGAATGTTCATTGCAGGTCTGGAGCTATGTTCATGGAGTTTTGGGACATTTTCTGTGTGAAATCTATCCTTGGGCCTGTGATGCATCTATCCATCCTTCCCATTGCTCACCTCTCCTTGTTTTATGGTAGTTTTGATAGATGTTCAACATTCTCCTTCTCTGGTGTATCACCATTTTAGTGTAGGCTTTTGTAGTTTTTCCCTTTTCTCTCTCTCTCTCTGTCTCCTTGGCATGGTTAGATTAGGTTTAGATTATCTTGCCTGCACTAGAATAGCTTGTGGCAGGTAGTTTAGGAGTAGGAACCAGCCTTCTCTTGAGATTCCTTTCTCATTTCTGCAAGTTCCACAGTTGGAGAAAGGTTTCAATGTTGTGCAATCACACTGGATGCTAGAGTGATCAACCTAGAAATATGATCAACATCTAGGGGTGCTATGATTTTACACTAACATTTACCTTCTAACCAATATCATTTGCAACATTGTTTACAACATCAACATGATCAACCATATTGTAATTATCAGCATATCAATATCCATATGGATAATGATTGCTTCTCCCTTCATGATCTCTTACAAAAGTTAGAGGATAAGGGCATCATCTCATCTGAATCTTTCTCATTTGAGTAGTTTGTATCTCCTCTCCCTCATCCGTGATCTAATACCCTTGTTGAAATATCTCCCCATTCTAGTGCTAAGGTAATTGTGTTTCCATCTCCATAGGTCATCACTCATGTGTGGTCTCCATAGCATCCATTCATCACTACACCATCTCATCCATCAGATTATGTTACTGCTTCACATTAGCCTCCATGGCCCTTAGCATTCACACCTTCCACGTGTGCTCCATATGACATTAAGTTTGTCTTGTACACTCACATTGCTTCCATCACACATGTTTACATTACTTTACGTTGCATCAGTCTTTGGTAGGTGATTATTATCACCTCACCCCCCAAATGACACACTCATGTTCTTATGGTTCTTAAATGACCGTTGTGGGATCTATTATAATAAGAACCTCTCTTCACAGACTCTACGAATTCATCTAGCTTAATCTATCAAATCATTTCTCGATGACACAATATTGCATTACATGGTTCATTCTCAACTGCTGAGGGGTATTCACTAAATTAACCTCATCATCTATAGGATGGGGGGAATCGGTAATCTTCCCCCTATCTTTATCTTACTAAAAACAATTCATTATACCAGAATGACTATATCATACTTTTACATGTAAATTGATCATTCATCACAATTTCATATTACATACATCATTTATTATCATCTACAATATATCATCATCACATTACTCAACAAATATGCATTACAAATCAATTTAACAAATTCAAACATTATCCAAACACATCAAGATTCATATATAGGTAACATATATCACATAAATCATACATCATCATCACATTAATATATAGTGAATATAATAATCATATGTCAATAAATCCATATATATATATATATATATATATATATATCAAAATCAAAGTTACCAAACATCTAATAACTAGGGAGTAACTCCCCTATATTGAATACAACAATAAAAATCATATCTCATCATCGTTGTCACATCTGGTATTGTAAGTGCTCTATAAATCGATGCCTTTCCGCTCTCTAAGTCATTGATCGCACCATCGATACCTCTCCACCTACCTATGTAATAGTGTATTCTCCATATACTGCTCTGTAAAGAGATTTTATAACACAAGAAATTATTAAAAAACATCATGTACTAAAGGACCTCCACCTGCCACCTCTCTAGCTCATCATGTATCCTCATATACCTCATCCCTCTCTCTCATTCATATGGTACATGTCATTGCTGCTATTGGCAATAGCTAAAAAAATGGGCATGATCACCCACAATCTCATCCATACACTCTAACATTCCTCCATCCCAAGTATGTCAGTTGGAAAATTTTATGTCAATGTGTGGATAGATTTTTCCACAATCAAGCTCTAATATGTGTCACCTATAACCAATATCACAACACATTATACAACCATAACCATCACATAAGCAAGTAACCAATCATAGAAAAAAACTATATAGATACTTATGTTCATCTATCATCGTCATTAGATTGTCATTAGAATTTAATTGCCCCTCCACTCCTCCTCCCTGTGGTAATACCACTACATCCACAAACAATGGAAACAAAAATACCCATTGATGTGTTGTCCATCATGCACGATATGCGTGCATACACCCCGCATCATTTGTGTCAATAGTTTCTATGACTGCATCAACCTCATCAAGTCCAGGAGGTACTAGTTATTCTCATGTGGGCCTTGGTCTAGCTCTAGCCCTCCTTGGTGCTCTAACAGCTCTAACCCACACATATGGATTTAGGGGAACATTCTGAGCTATATGAAACTGTCATGATATCTACTTTTCCTAAAATAACTTGGTCACACCTAGAAACTGATCCTCCAACCACATATTCCTCTATATGCATCGTAACTCTACCTCATCCTCTCTCCATCCTCCATAATGTAGGTATGATATCCATATCAATTCTCCCGGCCCCGTCTGATCTATCAAGGCTATATAAGTATAACTATCCATCATCCACAAATGTAATCCAACCCATCTCCTAGAAAATATGTATGGCCTAGGCCACTCTTCTCATAGACCACCAACTGGCCTCAATGTTGCTATGTTCTTATAAGATCACACATATAATAAATAATTCACTCTTATCCCACCTTAATGCTCCTCTTGGGTAAATCTATAAAGATATATATATATATATATATAGGTGGGAAAACACACATTATGCCCATGTATTATTAGTACCCTCCTCCTCTATGTGTATGAAAATATCGTGTAACTTATATAAAGTTACCACACCACCTCCCTCCACTACAATCGATGATGAAATAACCATGGCTATAAACTTTTGTAAACACTTAACCCCTAACCTCAAAATCACATCCAAGATAATATGGTCCTCATAAGGCACTTGAGTCCCCAAAAAATGCTTCCTAGTGGCCTGTATATATCTCTCCATGTTTTCCACAACCATGACATGTACCCTCTCACTGATAACTGGTAATTGCAATATGTGATGTACATCCTCTAGTGTGACTGTCATCTCACCAGTAGGTATCCAAAATGTACAAGTATCCATATACCATATCTCACACAATGCTATTAACATGGGCATATTTTACGGGCATATCCCCCATCCTCACTATGTGTTGTAGGATAGAAAGGTCCGTAACCTACTAATCATCATCTGAAAATCCTAACCCAAGTAAAATACTCAAATTTTTACCACTACAGAACTCCCTCGAATGGATATCCCTCTGTACAAAACAAAACAACAACAAAAAATGTGTTATAACACTATCCATATTGTTATCTTGTAAAATTGACAAGGGCAATTTTGCTGATAACCATACCAAAATTTTGTTTTGGTCCCATGAAGAAGTTCAAAAATGTTTAAAATGGCCTATAAGCTCCCTTCCGGAAATCAAGTTTTAAATAACTTAGCCATTTTTAGCTTTTTTCAACTGGGCGCAAGAAATGTTGTGTCGAAATCATGAGATGTGCATCCCTTAGAAAATCCTTTGGTGCCCAAAATAACATGTCAACATCGATGAACTAGCGCCCCTTAGGTACATGAAAGGACATGTCAACATCATTAAACATCAACCTTAAAAGTGTGCTAAGGCACTGAAAGTATCATGTCAACATAGAAAATTATGCGCCTAAGGCATGAGAAATTTTGTGTTGACATCATAGGATGTGCACTTAAGGTGCTAGAAGTATTATGTTGACAATAACCAACTTGATCCAAGGCAAATTTAAACCCATGTCGACACTCTAGAATGTGTGCCAAAGAATGTTGGTGGGGTAATAAATGCCAAATTTTCTATATATAGGCACTCAACACCTGTCATTTTCACAAATTGAAAATTATTAAAAAGTATTATTCTGCACTTGTCAGCTATCCTTGTCACCCCCATGTGCCGTTTTTCAAGTTTGTGGACCCCAATGTTATCCTTCATCCTTTATAAAACTAGGTAAGTGGCTTCTATAGTCCTTTATGGATTGTGGAATCTGGAAGGAGAGGAAAAGGGTCTTCCAGATGGTTTATGGATTGTGGTAAGTTATTCATTTTTAGATTCAACCCCTGCCTCTAAAAAAAACCCAAAACCATGTTCTTGGCTTATTATCTTGTTACAAACCTCTCTTTACCATTTGAAAAAACCAAAGAAAAGAGAGAAGAAATCATAGAAATCACAAAGAAACCATTAAAATCTTTGGTGAACTGTCCTTTCATGTTACACTTCCCACATTCGTGCCTTGGTGCACTATCTTTGCTTGTAACACAACCTAAACTTGCGCCTAGCTTAGATAACACTTAGCGAATTTCCTGAAGGCACAGGTGCATCCTGCACAACATCAACATTATATGTTGTGTGCTCTGAATCTACGCCAAGTAGATTTCCTTTGGCGCATTGAATTGCTTTGCAACATATTCAGAAATTGAACCTTGGGTGCACTTAAAATCCGTGCAATACCATCCTTTCCAATGCCCAGCTAAAGAAAATTTCCTAAGGTGCAGGCACATGATCCTTGACGTCAACATGTCATGTTTTGTGTTGTAAAACCGTGCCCCACGCCTTTCTCCTTGGTGCTAAAACCTTTTGTGCAAAAATATTCAAAAGTGCGGCCTTATAACACTTTGGCGCAAATTTTATCTTGTCAACACAGGCCCATCTTTTTACATGTTGACATCCTCAAAAGTCTACCCAACCTTTTTAAGCCTCTGCAGCATGCTGTGAACTTGTGCCTTGCGCCCTAAGCCTTATAATTTCTCATTCTTCTTTTTGCAAGATTTTATTATGAATAACATGATGGTTGACATGGCTCTTCTATTTTGGACCTCCTTGATTCTCCTTGTAGAACAACAATAGCCCTCCTCGAGCTCACACATGTCTTCATCAAACAAAAAGCCAAACAAGTCTAAAGGAAAAGAAAATTTGACAGAACAAGAGATGAAGTAAAAATATCAGAAATTTAGGATGCTTGACTCATACGTAGAGAGTGATTTTGAAATCAGAGACTACGAGCTTGGGCAGATTGATATGGAGGACTTTTGGGTGAGGACCAATCAGGCAACTAGTGGCCCCTAGATGAACAAACTGGTGGGCAGTGGATTGCACTTTGCAGCTGGGCTGCCAGTAAGTGTCGTGAACAATGAAATTATCATGTTGTTTGCCCCTTTCTATAACAAGGACACTAGGTGTGTCAAGGATAAAGAAGGAAATATGATCATCAACCTAACTACTCGTCACTTTGAAATAACCCTGGGCATTCCTCATCACAGGAAGTACGTCGCCATAAGCCTAGAAGACTGCAAGAAGGCATGGGACAAAAATGAGGACAAATGCATGCAAATGATGAACAAGATATATTTTAAGAACAAAAAACCAGTGAGTAGATGGCCGTAGACCATCCACCATAGTGACTTCAATGAGGAACTGAGTGATACAATCACCTTCCTAAAAAGAGTGTTTGGGCTTCCTGATGCCAATTTTTTCCATAAATGGATGCTGAGGTACTTAGAAACCATGAGTAACAATGTGCCTGATCAGCGTTTTGGCTGGCGGAAATCATCAGTGACACCATCTCCCAACAGCTTCAACAGGTCCTCACAATGGGGAAGTTCTATATGAATTCCTACGTTGTATATGCTGCATCATCAGTGAGAGATTTTGCAGGCCTAGCCTAGAATGGGGTATTTCCCTAGGTCAAAATATATGAATACTACCTAGAGCTCAAGCTCGAGAATAGCATCCCTCAGTTCTCAAAAATCAATGACGCCTTCTCCTATGAGGTGATCTACCTATTGAGGCTGAATATGAGACATGGTCGAACTAGCCTTAGTGTGATCACTATAACAAAGAAGTGGGGAACATTGTTCATGCAGTTTCCCACATTCACATATCTTAGGGTGGTAAATTTCAAAGACAAACTGACAAATTTACTAGGGTATGTAGGGCCCAAGTTTATTCTCTTGGAGTTGTCAAGGCAACTGATCACATACCATGAGAAATGCATGAAGAGAAAGAAGGGAGGAACTCTATTTCCCCTTACAGTGGGCTGATACACCTGCACCACACTGGCTAAAGCACAAGAAATGTATGTCAAGCTTAAATTGCATAATCTAAAGCACAACTTCCAAGCTAGGCCTACCTTCAATTTTTGGAGTTGCCTCCTAAAGGTAAACATTGATCCAATTCATGTCCTTGAGATCGAGGACATCTACATTGACCTAACACATGAAATAGATCTCAGGCAAAAGGATCACTCCTGGCTAAATTTGGAGGAAATCGTTCACTATGGCATATCCATCATTCTAAAAGGATTCCAAGAACCTAATCAAGAAATTGATCAAGTTTACCTAGACATAGATGGGGATGATTGGCCGTTCTAGAGATCGACAGAGCCAAGGCACCAAAGACGATTCAGGAAAGGGTCAAACCCACGTTACAGCGCACCGAACATTGGTGTAAATAGAATAGTCTCACCTACCTCGGAGTAGATTTCTCTACTTGTCCTTCAGGTAGAGCACCTCCAAGAATGGCCTAGGTGATAAAAGGAAAAGGAAAAGATAAGGAGGGAGAACCAATAAAATAGGAAGAAACTCCTAAAATCCCTCCTACTACTTTTGAGAAGTAAGTGGTTGATCTGGTGTCTCCAGGTAATGAAGAAGAGACCACCAAAGTTTCTACGGACACATCCACTCAAGATGTGGTCACAGCTACAACCACTAAGGTACCCACCATTCCTTCTTCCACTCCTTCTCCTCCCCCTTTGGTTGAAGTATCTATTCTAATGGATGTTTATTATTCTCTTCCTTCCTCCCTTCCATCTCCCACCTCTTCCATCTTCTCCTCTCTTGAGGATCTATCACCCAATGTTCCCCCCATCCCACTATAGATCCCTTCCACCTCCATTTCCTTTTCTTCCCTATAGTAACTCCAAGCCCCACAAGCAACAATGCGTTGGACTCCTTATCGATGCCACCACCAAGTGTCTCAACGTTCTTCCTTGTGGCCTCTTTAGTTGCTTCCCCCTTCACTCCTGTTTCTTCTTCCATTCCCTCTACTCCTCCCATAAGTCCAAGTTGGATTTATGACCATCTGGGTCAACTCAAGAGAAAGGTTCCCTTAGCACCCATGTACTTCTCTATCATTCTGAAGAAGGGACCCAAAAAGCAGAAAGCTATAACTCACTTCTCTAAGAGCATTTCAGGAGAGAGATTCATGGAGATTGCATATCTAGATCCCACCAAAGAAAAGAAATATCTGTATCCTACAAAATTTATAGTGACCCAAGTCATGATGGGAACCTCATCTAAGACCCTGCAAGGAGAAGCCTTGTCTGCAGTAGATGCCTTCTACAAGAAACTTCAATAAGAAAAGGAGGAGAAGAGAATACTCAAGGAGAAAAACAAACATCTTATCCAAGCATTGAAAAGAATGGGCAACGCTCCTCCTATGACTACCGCCGAGCCTACTGAAGTTCCCAGTTAGGATAAGATAAATGAATACACTAAGATTTGTGAATAAGGATCCGCAGTGTCCTCCTAGATAGAGCGAATCCTCAGAGATAGTGGGGAAACAATCAAGAAATTCATAGGACTCTACCATGATATAAATCAAGAAAATAAAGAGCTATAAGCAGTAGCAGGATCCCTCTCTAAGGAGTTGGACAAAGCTAGATTGCAACACGAAACATTCCAAGTAATGGTCGACTACTCAGTTGACGACCTATTAAAGGTTAGCATCATTGATCACCCATGCGCACATAACAAAGCTCTTGTTGCATTGGACTATTAGGTTGATAAAATGGAATTTATTCTGGAAAGGATAGATAAAATCAAGGACGAATCCCTAGATGCAAAATACAACATGGAGCAGATGGTTACCAAGATGTCTCCAAGGATGCTTAGTGAATTTTTCACATTGAGGGAGGCAGATGATACAATCTAGCTCTTCAAGGCTATCACAACCCAAGGTTTGGCACCAGAGGTCACTTTTGAGCAAGAATCAATCAATAACCTTCTGGCTTGCCACGATTTCATTGGATACTTGATTAAAGCATGCGAAGAGTACATCAGACTACCTGACAAGCTCAAGACTTAAAAAGAAACTTGCGAAGTTATTAGCAATCATTTCAAGGGTCCAGATCATAATCAACTTTAGACAATGATCAACAAGTTTATGGAATACCGAGCTCAATGTCACATCACCTCTCTCGATCAAAAGCAAGACATTCTGTTTAAGCTGAGAGATGATGAGTAGTGTCTCCTCTTGTGTACGCTTTGATTATTTTTGTAAAAATATTTGAAAAGTATGTTGGCATTTATGATGACATCATCCATGTTGAATCATGGGATGTTGCCATCCAAAAACTTGCCCAAAGTCAACTTTTGACTTTTTAGATATTTTATAGATATTTTTTGAAGTGGTTGGTTTCTTTTTATCTCCTTTCTCCTTCTCCTTCTATAAATACTGGAATACTTGTTGTATTCAAGGTGGATATTTTTTGTATAAAAAAAGGAGTGAATAGGGAAAGACTTTGTGCCTTCTTGTAACAGAAGAGATATTAATATATATGTTCAGACTTTGTGCTCAATATATGTGTTATTTGCATCAGATCTTTCTTACGTTAGATCTATATTTCTATTTTGTTGGATTCATTCTTATTTTCATCAAATTTTCATCAGTATTGCTTTATTTATTCATGAAAGTAAGTTTGGCTCTGTTTACTACCAGCCCAAAGCATAAACCCTTGAACCTTTCTGTCTTGGAATTCATTTCTTTTCTCCCTTCAGATCTACCTTCCTCTGTTCCTTCCCTCTTACATTTCTATTCGCAGTTGGAACTACCTCTACTGGGATGAGATCTCAAACCCCCTGAAGTTAGAATAGTGTATATTTACACAAATTCCTGCTTGATAGAATAACAATAAACCAGTTTCGCTTTGCTGTCTCAAAGAGGGGCTATGCCCTACACACTATTGGCCTGTTTCCCCATGACCTGTCTAACTGAAATATTTTCAAACCAACTATTTTTGGTGACTTTGTTGGGGACAAAACTAAGGAAATAATTTAAAAACTGTAAAAATCACTACCATTTTACAAATTTTAACTTATTGTTAAAAATTAAAATTTTTGTAGAAGTGATCAAAACTGAAAATTTTCTTATACAAATCCATAGATTTGGGCTAGATAGGAGCTTTTAGTTCATTGAGTTTTTACCAAAACTTGTATATTTCCATGGATCTAAGATTTTGATATTTTAGTGATATTTTCAAAACCTTGCAAATTCAGTTCAAAGATCCAAAAATCAGCTTTCTAAATTAACCCACTTTTTATCCTTGTTAATATTTGTCAGAAAAACGCAATCGGTTGTCATTAAAAAAGGATAAAATATAAATATTAAGAAGTACATGCTACTAATTTTTGTTATAAAAATCAGAAAATCAGCAAGTACAAAAAACAAAAAGATTGTTGTAAATATGCTCTTAATTGTTGCAGATTTGAATAGCTATGCTGGCGGGTGAAAAATTTACTCATGGCAGAAGAGCTCATGGATAATTTGATCAAATATTTGATCTACTTCAAAGGAACAATTTCAGTATCACTCCAACATGATTTGCATCACTAATTTAAACAGATTGATAAGCCAGAAGTTCCTCACCTCCACGAAAGAGTTGGATTTCACAAGGTGCCTCGACATCAATTTGCAGTGCTCTTTTGCTAAGTGGAACCACACTCCCTACTCATGTTCTCTTTCCCACTTTTCAAATGGTGATAAATCTACCTGTACCATGGGGAAACACAATGGGTCCTCTAGCACTACCGCATCCAGTCAACCCCCTCCCTCATGGAAATTGCAAGAATTTCCTGAAGTTTGATGGGAGTGGAAATCAAATCACAGACGCACATATAGCTGTGTTTATTATGTCATGCAGTATCCTGGATGTGACTCATGAATACGTATCAGTATGTCTCTTTCTTGATACCTTACAAGGTCCTGCATCAGAATGGTTCCAGCATTTACCAGCCAGATCCATCACCAATTGGGCCACATTATGGATTGCATTTGAAGACAGGTACAAGCCTTTAGAAGATGCATTCATGTTATTGTCATGAATCACTCACATGACGAATGAGGCCAATGAAACCATGCATGATTTTATCACACATTTCAATTCACTGATCAACCGTGTGCTACCTGCCATGTTGCTGACATTAGAGAATTAAAAGTATTTCTTTGTGAATGCAATGAGTTTGAGAGTAATTTTCTTACTTTTACAAGAACAAATCACCACCTTGGTTCTTACTCAAGCTGTGGCCATTCGGATAGAAGACATGTTATCCAATATTCACCCCCCAGGGTAAATATGATAACATGCATCAGAATATTCAAGTGCCAGGCAAGTAGATTGATTCAAGGCAAAAAATCATGTTTCTAGGGTCCTCTCAGATTTTTTCTAACTCTTCTGTCCAAGAAGAAAGGAGCAAGTTCTAAAAAAGGGTGAAAAAGTTGCAAGAAACAAGCTTGGGATAGAAAAAATCATGAAAATTGGCTAAGTCCTGGTCTAGGCGGCCCTTGGGACAGTTAGGACGTCGGGGCGTGAACTGGCCGAAAAGTCTCCAGGTGGTCCGCGAAGCACTGGGGCAGTTGGGACATTGGGACGCATGGGACGTGAAAGGGCAAACCAGCTGAAGGTAAAAGCAAAATTGACTACTTGCTGAGTGGCACAGTTGGGACATCTGGGCCGTGAGGATGCGAAGGATGCGAACTACCCAGATCGGCTGAAATGAAGAACTTAAGCACTGGGACAGTCGGGCCATAAGTACGTGACAAACGCAGGGAGCCGAATGAGCCAAGATCCAATCAGATCACACCATGTGTCTTCCCCTCAAAGAGGGACAGGGAAGTCCAAATTGGGTGGATTGGAGGAATTTATCCCCAACAGTCTGGGACAGTTGGGCCAAAAGGACACGGTGGGCGCGGAAAGCCAGCAGGCCCGCAGACGAATCAGGAAACGCCACGTGTCACAAGGGAAACCGTCTAAAATTTCAAACAGAAAGGTTTGAAGCGTTGGACCAAGCCAATAAAAAGAGGACATGTGTCCTAAGGAGAAGGGGAGTGTGGAGCTCAGGGAGGAATTAGAGAATTTGGAAAAAGTTTTGGCCAAAAACTAAAAAGTGAAGGATGACCCCGCACCCCTGTCCTCCAACCAGATCATGCCACATGTCCCAAGTGGCGGGGGCGCGGGGGAAAAGTAAATTTTTTTCCAAAAGTTCAAAAAGTCAAAATTTTTTAAGGAAAACCCATGGGCAAAGGAAGGAGAGAGAATTTCTCATCCAATCAGCGCCCGACACCTGTCGTCTAGGTGGCGGAGCGCGGGAAAAAATTTCAAAACCCATTTTTTTCCTGTTTTGTGCCCTAAATCTTCAGATTGCCATATTTTTCGATCCAGAGCTCAGATTTGCACATTATTTATATCATTGGAAAGATTATACAATTCTCAACATGATTACGGGGTCAATTTTGAATTTTGGTTCAGTCTAGAGAGAGAAAAATAAGAAACGGATCTGATGCGTGTTCATGGCCGGAAGTGACATTTCAGCAACTAAATTTAATACAGAATGGGTTGCATTCTCCTCCAATTTGGTCAGAAATGGCAGGGTATGGGTTTGTAAGGTCCTCCATGCTGATTTAATCCATTTGTAGTCAATTAGGAATGGTCTACCACGTTTTTGTACATTTTCTTTCTCCTAGGCTCAACCCATGCAATGTAAAAGCCAGTTTTGGCTCATTTCTAAAGGGGGGAATACCTTTTGGCATAGCAATCTTCTTCTTTCACCTCCAACAAGTGATTGTTGTAAGAATCAGACCTCTTCAAAGAATCTAATAGCTTTCTACCTCTCTGAGGTTGTAATGCAGTGGTTTTGACATTGGAAATGATGATGCAAGCTTTGTGAATGGGTTTCAATCCTTTGTTTGTATTATTTTCTTCATTTCAGATCCTAAATTATATCTTATCAGCCTGTGTATGTTTTATGTTGCAATATTTGGTTTGTGTCTATTTTCATGACAAAAATATTCACCACTCCTTTTGGTGCATCACCACCTTTAGTTAGTTTCATTTTTTGCATTTTTACCCCTGTTTCCTTGCAATTTAGAGTAGGATTAGGATCTGAACCTCTATAGTTGTGTAAAATATAGATCTAAATAAGAGGAGTTTGAGGAACCAGCCTCTAATCTGGAGATTCCTCTCTGAGTTTCACAAGTCCCACACTTGGAGAGAGGTTTCCATGTTGTGCAATCACACTGGATGCCTGAAACATCAACCTAGAAGCCTGATGTGCGTCCAGGGGTGCTGTGATCCTATAACAACAGTTTTGGCATGCCGGGTGGGACACTAGAGGTCTCATTTTTATTGCAGCAAAGTTGATGTGCGTCTGCTACAATTTTCTTGCTTGAAAAGATCTATTATTTGCATATCTGGCAACTCCAAGGGGAAGAATCAACTGGTTTTAGCAGTGTAGGCCTGAAAACTCATGAGAAGAGTCACCACAAGGTCAAGAGTTGGAGAAGAAGAAGTGCTATTTGAATACCTGAAATTATCTCCAAGAAGAAGGAAAAGAGGAAGAAGGATTCAAAGGTCTCCATCTCCACCAAACAGAACCCTCTCAACTCCTCCACCTGGTAGGCCTTTCATTCAGTCGCCAAGGGTTTTAAGACCAATTAGAATGGCACAAAACAACCCATATGTCAACTTCACAGGCAACAGCCCACTTGCCCTCAATGCACAACATCCAATTCCTATTGCAGCCTTGAAGAACATTTCGTACTTCACTGGATAAAATTAGACTACTCCAGGTGATCATGTTAAATAAATTGCTAACCTTTGTGTAATCCATGAAATCAATGAGATGCAAGTGGCTGTCAAGTTGTTGGCGTCTTCATTCAAGGGTAAAGCATTGCAATGGTTTAGAAGCCTTGGAGCTGGTTCTATCACAAATTGGAATCAGTTGTGTATAGCACTTCATGAGCAATTTGGAGAGAAGGGAGACAACTTGTCTCTTTTGGAGCAGTTGACAACCATCAAAAGAGCTCCCAATGAGCAGCTGACTGATTTCAACTTCAGATTTCAAAAGACTTGGGAGATAATTCCAGTGGCAGTCAGGCCAACAACAGAAGGTGCTTTTCTCTACTATCTCAAAGCTCTAAATTCTGATATTTCTATGTTAATTCAGTCCATGGGAGGCATAACTATCCCTATGGCTTATAGCATTGCCATTAGGGCTGAAAATTGTTTGATCCATGGTGGCAAACTTGCCCCTAGACCTCCCATGCCACTGTTTCCAAGTTTAGAGAGTCTAAACACCCATCAAGCATGTAATGTGGCTCCTTCTCCCACTCCTAGAAATCAAAGTTCAAATGAAGCTTCCACTTCATCTCCAAGTGCCCCAAATGAGCTTCAAGAAGTCATGAAGCAATTGCAAAACCTAGGCAATGAGTTGGTTACTCTTAAAAGTCAGCAGGCCCAAGGTTTTAGACCTTCTTATCAACCCCAAGCTCAGCCTAACAGGCAGCCATACCAACCACAAAGGCCACCTAATCCAGTTGCAAATATGAATCAAACAAGGCCTCCTGCCAATAGACCATTCTAGCCCTATAATCTAAATGCCATATCTGCCTCTAAGGCATTGGTGCCAACACAAAACAACGTTGCCCAGGAGTATGACTGGTGTTTTCCATGTAATGAGCCTCATAACCAATCCACGTGCTTCAATGGTGCTTTGAATCAAGCAATAATGGTGACAACTACTGGTGTGGAGGGTGAGGGCAGTCAAGGAAATAGTCAACAACAAGAAGCATTCCAATAGCAATCAGCCCCAAATGACACCACATTGGTAAACTGGCAAGCAGAAGATTTTTGTGGCATGAACCAGGTAGTTTCTCAAGGTGTTTCAGCCAACACAAGGTCAAAAAGGAGGAATTTGGGTGAAGAGAAGCCATTAGCCCCAACAAACCCACAACCTTCCATGGCTCCACAAATGATTGGCAAGCAAAGTCCAATTTCAAATGCATAAGGGCAGCTAAGAACAGCCCCTAGGCCAACTCAAACACCAGTTGTTGTTGTCCACATGCAAGGAGTGAATGTGCAAACCAAGGGACAAAAAAGAGATCCTTCATCACCGTTTAGTATCATTGATCAGATGAAGAAGAAAAACGTCAATATATCAATGTGGGAATCCCTATCCATCCCAGGCCAAAGAGATCTACTGCAAGTTGCCATGAAGGACTGTCCAACTTCGAATTAGCAGGATCAGATGCAAGACAAAGTGCTTACAAACACTGCCCAGCCTGAGGGAAATCATGGAGGACAGCAAGGTAAAATGTTGAAGCCCCCTCCTTTCTATGTTTCATTGATCATTGGAAATCAGCTAGTGCACAATTGCATGATAGACTCTGGGGCAAGTAGCTCGGTAATGCCTAAACAAATAGCTGATCAGCTAGGGCTCCAGTATGAAACGATATCCAAAGGGGTAGTGCAGCTGGATGGGACAAAAATAACAACAGTTGGAGTGATTAGAAACTTGAGTCTTACCTTGCATGCATGTCCAAATGTTGTTGTTTTACAATATGTATCAGTCATAGACCTTCCACCACTCTTTGCCCTATGCTTGTCAAGGGACTTCACAACCAAGATTGGGGGATATTTGTCTACTGATTAGTCACACATGCTATTCAGAACAAGGTATGGAACTAAGGCTACAATTAGGTCTGAACCTATTGCAAACTTCCATATTGAGCCTTACACTCCAAGTCAGATTAATGCCAATTGCTCAGCATTTGATCAAGAAGATCACCCAAGCATTGATAAGGCTAACACCAAGGTTCGAAGCATCCCGGATCTAACTCTTGATGAATGGGAAAACAAGATACATGCTTTTGATCCTTATCAAGAAGTGGAAGAATCAGAGCTAGGGGTTTATTGCATACACGAAAAAAATCAGCCTATTCCTAGCATCACCAAGCCAAACCACAAAGATGAAAATGAGGTATGGCAGCTGTTTTTTGATGGATCAAGGACCAGACAAGGTGCAGGAGGTGGAGCTATGCTTGTTTCACCTCAAGGAATAAATTACTATTCAACTTTTAGATTTCAGTTTGTATGCTCTAATAACACTGTTGAATATGAAGCCTTGGTGCAAGGGATGCATCGGGAAATAAAGAATGATCTACTCAGGTGCTACAAGAACAGGGTGTGGGACCTCATGGAAGATTTTGAGGGTTTTGGCATCAAATCCATTCCTAGGAAAGAGAATCAAGCTGCTGACAGGCTTGCAGCAGTAGGGGCAGCCTTTGACATTGTGGAAAGAATTCAACAAGACAAGGTACAGCCAAACATCCATGTGATTGTGAGGCCTTCAGTACCAGATAACAATGTCAGTTGGCAAGTGTTTGAAAATGACTAGCAAATCATCCATTTCTTGCAAGAAGAAGCTGAGTTCTCAGCCAAGAATCAAGAAAAATTGGAACAGCAGTATGGTGACCAAGTGGTACAGCTGAGAACTAACAAGCTACCCAAGGGACTTATCACTTTGGAGTCCATTTTTAACCCCAATGATCAGTTTAGAAAGGAGAAAGCAAACATTCAGGTCAAGAGAGAGGATTCAGTATCCATCTTGGTAGAAGAGAACAAACCATCGCAAATTGGAAGGATGACAACTGAACAAGAAAGGTATGAGTTCATACAACTGTGTTAAGAGTTCCTTGACGTGTTTTCTTAGAGCTATGAAGACTTGAAAGGTTTCAATCCCAACTTAGCTCAGCATACCATCGAATTGGATCCAAATACTAAGCCTGTCAGGTAGAAACAAAGACCAGTCAATCCACACATGGAGCCTCTCATGAGGAAAGAATTGGACAAGACGATTGAGTCAAGGATCATATTCCCAATCAAGCATTCTAGTTGGGTTGCCAACTTAGTTCTAGTCAGAAAGAAGAGTGGAGAGATCAGATTATGTGTTGACTTCAGAGACTTGAATAGAGCCTCTCTCAAGGACCATTACCCACTCCCTTCCATGGAGAAAATCTTGCAAGTTGTGGCTGGCTCCAAGAGGTTTTCACTACTTGATGGCTACTCAGGCTACAATCAGATTATGGTGAAGGAAGAGGACCAGTTCAAGACAGCCTTCACAACCAAATGGGGAACTTTTGCATACAAGAAAATGCCATTTGGGCTATCCAACGCTAGTGCTACCTTCCAAAGGGAAATGGACATGGTGTTCAAAGGTTTGATTAACAACGTGGTGCTGATTTACCTTGATGATATCACTGTTTTTTCCAAAAATGCAGCAAACCATCTCTCTCATTTGAGGCAAGTCTTCATGAGGTGCAGGAGATTTGGAGTGTCTTTGAATCCTAAGAAGTGCATCTTTCTTGCACATGAAGGGAAGCTCCTTGGCCATATTATCTCCAAAGAAGGATTAGCAATTGATCAAGAGAGGGTTGAAGCCATAAGAGCACTACCATTGCTAAGCCACAAGAAAGCCCTTCAAAGTTTCTTGGGAAGGATAAACTTTTTTCGAAGGTTTGTCCCAGATTTTACAGCCCTTGTCAAGCCCATCACCAAAATGCTAAAGAAGAGCATGGATTTTAAGTGGATAGCAGAAGGCAAGGAGAGTTTTGAAGTAATAAAAGAAGCTATCTCTCAAGCACCAACTCTCATCAACCAGGATTTCTCCAAGGATTTCATCCTTTATGCATTTGGAGGTAATGACACTATTTCTGCCATTTTGCTACAACAGAACAAGGATAATGATGAGCAGTCGATTTCCTTCTTCAACCGGAGCCTAGATGACTATGAGGTGAGGTACTCTTTTATTGAGAAGCATGTACTTGTAGTAATCAGAAGCTTGAAGAAATTCAAGCATTTAGTCTCAAACAACAAGGTCCAGTTGTTGGTCTCACATGCTGGAGTCAAGGACTTCCTCCTCAACAAGGATTTGAATGAGAAAAGGGTAGGTTGGATCACCCGTGTCATGGAATATGACATTGAGATCAAGATCACCAAGCTAGTAAGAGGGAAAGGATTGTGTGAGTAGCTGGTTTTAGGGAAGTAAAAAGAAGTATGCAATGAAGAAGAGGCTATTTTGACAGTCCACAACAACCATGAGCCAAGTGGCAATCAAGAAGAAGATGATGCTGCCCCCACTCCTTGCTGGACCCGAGGCATTATACACTTTCTAGGTATAGGCCTATGCCCTCCGGAGATGAAGAAGACCCAAAGGAGACACTTTAGATTGCAGGCTGTCCCGTATGCCATTGTTGATGGGGTTTTGTTTAAGAAAGATGTGAATGGAGTGTTGCTGAGATGCATTAGCACAAATCAGATTCAAAGGGTGTTGGAAGAGTTCCATGGTGGACCAGCTGGTGGTCATTTTGCACCAAGAGTGAAAGCTCTAAAAATCATGAAGGTTGGTTATTATTGGCCTAAGATCTTCAGTGATTGCTATGCATGGATCAAGAGGTGTAAGAATTGTGCATTCTTCACAGGAAAAGAGAAGCTTGCTGCCCTTCCATTACATCCAATCTCAGTTGACCAGCCATTCATGCAATGGGATTTGGACTTCATTGGAGTCATTAATCCCAATTCCAGCCAAGGTCACACATGGATTTTGACAGCGACAAACTACTTCACCAAATGGATAGAAGTAGTAGCACTTAAAGAGGTAAATGAGTCTAGCATCTTAGAATTTTATGAGGGGATAACAACCAGATTTGGTGTACCTGCTACAATAATCTCTGATAATGCATTGGCATTCATTGGATCTAAGGTGAATGAGTGGGCTGTCAAGAACGGTATTTACCTAAGCACTTCATCAAACTATTACCCTCAGGGTAATGGCCAGGTCGAGTCTACAAACAAGAAATTGTTGAGGATCATTAGGAGGACTCTTGACGAGAACCAGAGGTCTTGGCATACCAAACTAAAATCAGCCTTATGGGCTGATAGGATAACTCCCAAGATATCCACAGGTAACTCTCTATTCAGGCTTGTCTATGGAAGAGAGGCAATCTTGCCCATGTCACTTGAGTTGCCAACATTGGAACTCATGAAGTAGTTGGAGTTACTTGAATTTGAAACCCATGGAGGTGAGGTATGCAGAGTTGATGGAGCTGCAAGAGATCAGAAATCAGGCATCCCAAGCAATGGAAAAGGATCAAGCTTTGATCAAAAAGACCTTTGATAGGAAGGCCAAGAATAGATCTTTTCAAGGTTGGAGATCTAGTGTTGAAATGGGATGTGGATAGAGCAAAGCCGGGAAGGCATTCAAAATTTGATGCCATTTGGAGTGGCCCATACATGGTCATGAAGTGCAAGAACAACAATGCTTTCCAATTGGCCTCATTGGATGGTGAAGAACTGTAGATTCCAGTCAATGGAATCTATCTCAAGTGTTGCTTCTAGAGGGAAATTCACTACCTTGTAAATATTATATTAGATTTTCATTCCTCCAAGTGCTTGTGCACATTGTTTTACTGTAGGCTAGTTTTGTTTTCCCTAAGTGCTTTGGCACAACTTGCTATCCATGGAGATGCTTTGTAGTCCTTGCTTCCATCAGGTGATATTCCATCTTCCTCCTTACACATTCTGATTCAGTTGGGGTTCTAAACAGAATATTTGATGACTCCATTCCTAATGGACTACTTCAGGCAACTGGTATTCTCTACCTAGCAGGAAGGTAACCCCGCTGAGTTGCCAAATTGTTATCCAATATTCACCCCCAGGGTAAATATGATAACATGCATCAGAATATTCAAGTTCCAGGCAAGTAGATTGATTCAAGGCAAAAAATCATGTTTCTAGGGTCCCCTCAAATTTTTTCTAACTCTCCTGTCCAAGAAGAAATGAGTAAATTCTAAAAAAGGGTAAAAAAGCTACAAAAAATAAGCTTGGGCCAGAAAAAATCATGAAAATTGGCTAAGTCCTAGTCCAGGCGGCCCTTGGGACAGTTGGGATGTTAGGGTGCGAACCGGCCAAAAAGCATCTAGGCGGTCCGCAAATCACTGGGGCAGTTGGGACATCAGGACGCGTGGGATGCGAAAGGGTGAACCAGCCGAAGGTAAAAGCAAAATTGACTAACTACTGAGTGACACAGTTGGGACATCTAGGCCATGAGGATGCAAAGGATGCGAACCACCCAGATCGGCTGAAATGAAGAACTTAAGCACTGGGACAGTCGGTCCAGAAGTATGCGGCGGACGCGGGGAGATGAAGGAGCCGAGAGCCAATCAGATCACGCCACGTGTCTTCACCTCAAAGAGGGACAGGGAAGCCTGAATCGGGCAGATCGAAGGAATTTGTCCCAGACAGTCCAAGATAGTTGGGCCAAAAGGATGTGGTGGGCGCGGAAAGCCGGTAGGCCGGTAGACGAATCACGAAATGCCACGTGTCACAAGGGAAAACATCCAAAATTTCAAAGGGCAAGGTTTGAAGCGTTGGCCCGAGCCAATAAAAAGAGGACACATGTCCTAAGGAGAAGGGGAGTGTGGAGCTTGAGGAGGAATTAGAGAATTCGGCAAAAGTTTTGGCCAAAAACTAAAAGGTGAAGGAAGACCCCGCGCCCTTGTCCTCCAACCAGATCATGCCACGTGTCCCAAGTGGCGGGGGCACGAGGGAAAAGTAAATTTTTTTGCAAAAGTTCAAAAAGTCAAAACTTTCAAGGAAAACCCATGGGTAAAGGAAGGAGAGAGAATTTCTCATCCAATCAGCAACTGACACGTGTCATCCAGGTGGCAGAGCGTGGGAAAAAATTTCAAAACCCATTTTTTGCCTATTTTGTGCCCTAAATCTTCAGATCGCCATATCTTTCGATCCAGAGCTCATATTTTCATGTTCTTTATATCATTGGAAAGATTATAAAATTCTCTACATGATTACATGGTCAATTTAAAATTTTGGTTCAATCTAGAGAGAGAAAGTTAAGAAACAGCTCTGACGCGTGTTCATGGCCAGAAGTGACATTTTAGCGACTAAATTTAATACAGAATGGGTTGCATTCTCCTCCAATTTGGTCAGAAATGGCAGGGTATGGGTTTGTAAGGTCCTCCATGCTAATTTAATGCATTTGTAGTCAATGAGGAATGGGCTACCACATTTTTGTATGTTTTCTCTCTCCTGGGCTTGACCTATGCAATGTAAAAGCCAGTTTTGGCTCATTTCTAAAGGGGGGAATACCTTTTGGGATAACAATCTTCTTCTTTCACCTCCAGCAAGTGATTGTTGCAAGAATCAGACCTCTTCAAAGAATGTAATAGCTTTTTACCTCTCTGAGGTTGTAAAGCAGTGGTTTCCACATTGGAAATGATAATGCAAGCTTTGTGAATGGGTTTCAATCCTTTGTTTGTATTATTTGCTTCATTTCAGATCCTAAATTATATCTTATCAGCCTGTGTATGTTTTATGTTGCAATCTTTGGTTTGTGTCTATTTGCATGAAAAAAATATTCACCACTCCTTTTGGTGCATCACCACCTTTAGTTAGTTTCATTTTTTGCATTTCTTGCCCCTGTCTCCTTGGCAATTTAGAGTAGGATTAGGATCTGAACCTCTGCATAGTTGTGCAAGCATATAGATCTAAATCAGAGGAGTTTGAGGAACCAGCCTCTAATCTGGAGATTCCTCTCTCAGTTTTCACAAGTCCCACACTTGGAGAAAGGATTTCCATGTTGTGCAATCACACTGGATGCCAAAAATAGAAATCTGATCAACCTGATTTTGCACTAACAGAAAACCATGCGTGATGCTCAATTCAATTCACTGATCAACCATGTGCTGCTTCCCATGATGTCGATATTAGAGAATCAAAAGTGATTGAACACCATGATTTTGAAAGTAAGTTTCTTACTTTTACAGGAAACAAATACCCCACCTTGGCCCCTTGCTCAAGATATGGCCACAGATCTTCTTATATCTGGTGAGTTAAGATGTGAGGCATCAAAATCAAAAGATTTAACTTCTTCTCAAGCTACCTCATATGATCCAGCATTCCAGAAAACGGTGAATGAATTACTCTTATTAAAGAAGTAATTGGCTCAAACATCGTCTACTACTCCTTATCGCGATATCCCATGGAGGAAATTTTCTCCCAAAAACACCCCTCAAAGGCCATGTTTTCTTGCTACTTCTCCAAGGTTAGCAATTGAAGCCCCTCCAGTTAATGCCTTCATTGAAATTGAAGAAGATGATACAAACTATGAAGAACCTTCATCGCAAGGCAAAGATGATCAAGATGTCAATGAACCGACTGGCGACTCTACTATTGGGTATATGGAATTTGAAGATGAGGAATCTGATGAAGAAGAGGGTACCCAAGGGTATGTGAGTGGACAATCATATGCATTTTTCACTCACTTGCAAGGAAAAAGAACCAAAGGTTGCTACTTGAAAAACAAAAGGAAAAGGTTGTGGTAACTCCACCACCAATGATCACTAAAAGAGGTAATCCCCTTCCTACTCAACCTCCTGTTAAACCTATTGTAAAGAAATCTTTTCCTCCTGTTTCTCCTCTAATTCCATAAAGACCAGTAATCCTCCTCCACAAACGTGAAATGAAGGACTCATTCCTTTGTTAGTGCAACCCTTGGTCACATTTGATATAATTGATCATGCCAAAAAGACTAAGATCCTAGATGTCTGAAGTTAAATACCTTCAGTCCAACCCAGAGTAGCTTGTAAGATTAAATAAGTATATCTATAGCTAGACTGCTATCCTTCCTCCCATTTCTCCAAAAGGAATTCTTCCCATGCCTCCTACGTCTCACGTAAACGTTGCCTTGACTTCTTCATCGGGGAAAATTGAGCCTTTTTACCTATCTCTCCTGATCAGTGGTCATAAACTTAGTAACTGTATAATTGATTCTTGAGCTTCTGATAATGTCAATGTTTCCCATGCTTTGGGCCTCATGCTTACTAAAATTTTTAGTAGATGCTACTCCATGGAAAGCAAGAAAGTACCATTGATTGGTCAGATTAAGGACACACAATTTGCATTCACGGCATTTCCTGAGAAAAGGGTAAAAATGACTATTCTCGTAGATGATATTCCAGCAGCCTACATGATATTGCTAAGGAGGAGATTCTGCAAGGAAGTTAGAGGGGAAATTCATATGGACTGGTCCAAAGCTAGGATTCTTGTCAAAGGAGTGATACATATGTTAGAACTGAAGACACAAAAGAAATATCTAGTCACCAATTCTGATGACCCCAAGGTTTAGATTCTCTTTTAATCATCAGGGATGGGAAACTACTTCTTTCCCACCAAATCAGATAAAATGGACATCCTCATCTAAGAAGAGGACCTTAGAAAAGTGTAGACATTGCAGTTTGATGGCAGTTGTGCAACGCATGGATGCAGTGCTGGGGCTGTTCTAATATCTCCTGAGTAGGAGATTTTTTCCTTTATCTTTCAAGTTGTAGTTCTTCAATACGAATAACACCACCGAGTATGAATCCTTGTTACTTGGAATGAAAGCTAAAAAAGAGAAGAGAATCAAGAATCTAAAAGCACAAGGTGATGTCGAGCTAATTGTCAATCAGGTGAAAGGGATATACCAAGTAAAGAATGACTGGCTCAGACACTACCGTAATGCAGTATGGGATAACATTGAAGAATTTGACACTTTCCCAATCAAAGTAGTCCCGCAATCTCAAAATGACATGGATGATTCATTGGACGTCTTAGCATCCCACATGCTCCCTCACCCGGGGTTAAAAACGGATACATATACCATTTAGGTGGTTTTTCACCCGAGTGTGCCATATAACTCATAGCACTAGAAAGTTTTCAATGATGAAAACTAGATTATTAATTTTTTGGATAAAGCTGATAATTTCAAAGAGCTTCAATTTGATGGATTAACTTCTGCATGTCATGAGACTCTCACCGGTTAAGCACATGAATCTGAAAAAGAAACAATGATACAACTCAAAGGAAATAAGATTCCAAAAGTTTTATCTTCCTTAGAACGACTATTTGATAATCATTACTGTTTTGTTAAGAAAAAGTGATAGGATGGTCCTTCCTCTTCTCCAGAAATTGAATCTGTAAATCTGGGTACTACTGAACATCCTCATTCCATGAACATCGGGAAGTGTTGTACACCTGAAGAGAATTTTTTTTTTCAAGTTACTAAAAAAGTACATGGATGTACTAGCATGGTCTTATGCTGATCTCAAGTCTTTCAAGCCAAAGGAAATTTGGCATGACATCCTGCTCAAGGATGACGTTAAGCCTTTTCGTCAAAATCAAAGGCACTACAACCCCAAAATCTTAGGTACCATCCAAGATGAAATTCAGAAGATGCTGGATGCAAGAATTATTTTTCCAATTCATCACAGTACCTGGGTTGCAAATATTGTGCCTGTGTGGAAGAAGAATGGCAAGATACACATATGCATGGAATTTCACAACTTGAACCAGTCATCCTTAAAGGATAACTATCCATTTCTGATAATGGATCAAGTGCTACAAGCAGTAACCAGTTCAGAAATGTTGTCTATGCTTGATGGTTTTTTAGGTTAAAATCAAATTCAAGTCATGCCTAAAGATCAGTTTAAGATAACATTCACCACCCCTTGGGGTACCTTCACCTACAACAGAATGTCATTCGGTTTAATCAATTCTGGTGCCACCTTCCAATGAGAAATGGACTTTGCATTGAAAGGTATGATGGGAAAGATCATCATAGTTTACCTATATGACCTGACCATGTTCTCCAAGAAATGAAATGATCACTGCGATCATTTAGAGCAAGTATTGATCAAATGCCGACAGCACGAGATTTCACTAAATCCTAAGAAATCATTTTTTGGGGTCACTAAAGGAAATCTGCTAGGACATGTCATTAGTAGAGAGGGAACTAAGATAGATGTCAAAAGAGTCAAGTCTATTTAGAGCCTTACTTTCTCTACAAGAAAGACTGACATTCACTCTTTCTTCAGAAAGGTAAATTTTCTTAGACGCTTTGTCCCTGATTTTGTTGAGAAGACTCATTATATATCTAATATGATGAAAGGGTCCTAAACATTCCAATGGAGTGAGGAAGTAAAGGAATCATTCAAATAAATAAAGACTTCCATCACTAATGCTCTTGTTCCGGTGTGTCCTAACTTCAGCGAAGACTTCATCATGTACAGTTATGCGTCTGCACATACTGTATCAGCTATCTTAATGCAAAATAACTCTGAGGATATTAAATCCCCCACTACTTTCATGAGATCTCCTCTCAAGCCTCATGAACTAAAGATGTCACAATTGGAAAAGCATGCATTCGCCATGGTAAAAGTAGTCAGAATTTTCCGCTACTACATTCTGAATTCTCATACAGTAGTACTGGTTCTAGACACGACTGTTAAGTCTATCCTGACTCAATAGGAGTTAGGGAGCTTATGAGGAAATTGGATCACAAAGGTCCAAGAATATGATCTAGACATCAAACCAACCAAATTGGTAAGGGGTAAGGGCCTGTGTCAGCTAATGGCTGAAAACAAAGACTCAGAGGTACCTGAAGAGAAAGCTTCTCACGTTGATGAAGAACAAAGTGAGTTGGAGAAAGCGGATTCTTTACCCATAGTTCTATTTATCACAACCAATGACAAATGGTATTCTGACATTGCATTCTTTCTCACCTATGGAGAATGCCCAACTCATCTAACCACTAAGGGAAAGTGAGCGATAAAGCTCAGAGCCACACGATATGTCATATGGGATGATGGATTGTATAAACATGGAATTGACGGCATTTTCCTATGATGTGTTGATAAGTAGCAACAGATGAAATTATTGGAGTGTTTTCATGAATCTACTTGTGGTGGTCACTTCTCCTCATCCATGATGACACATAAAATCATTCGAGCTAGGTACTATTGGCTGACACTATTTTAGGTTGCAACCACCTAGGTAGCAAAATGTGAACTTTGTTAACAGTTCGTTGGCAAACCAAAGTTGGCTACATTTCCCCTCAGGCCCATCATCATTGATGAACCATTCAGAAAATGGGGAATTGATTTCATTGGAGCACTCAATGCTTAATTGAGTGCTTGACATAGTTACATTCTGACAATGACATATTACTTCACAAAATGGGTGGAGGCTATACCTGTCAAACATGCCACTTCTGAAGTTGTTTGCAACTTCATCAAGGAAAATATTATCGTGATATTTGAAATCCCACATAAAATCATTGTTGACAACACTTCCAACTTATCTTCATGGGAATTTATTGGTTTCTACTATGGATACGGGATAACCTTGGCTCATGCTTCTGATTACTATCCTCAAGGAAATGGTTAGGAAGAATCTAGCAACAAGAACCTGGTGACTATCATATGGAAGCTAGTTGATGAAAATAAATTGTCCTAGCACAAGTCATTATATGATGCTCTGTGGGCAGATCGTATCATTCCAAAGAGATCTCTTGGCATGTCACCTTTCTAGGTGTTGTATGGGACCGATGCTGAAATTCCTATCTCTGCAGAACTTCCTGCTCTGTGCTTAACTCGATCAATTGAAGATGAAACTTTCTAGATTTCTCTAGAAAATAGAATTATGTACCTGATGGAACTTCAAGAAAGGCAAGTGAAAGTGGTTGAAAAGAGAAATGAACATCAGAATCAAGTCAAGAGGCTGTTCGAAAAGAAAGCTAGGCAAAGAGATTTCCAAGTAGGGGATCTTGTCCTTCTATGGGACAAACAAAGAGAACTAAAAGGTATGCATGGAAATTTTGACTCTCTTTGGAGAGGGCCATACAAGATCAAGCAACTCAACATAGAGAATAGTTTCTATCTCTCATATCTAGATGGAATTGAGCTCCCAATTCCCTATAGCAGGAAGCACCTGAAGATCTTCAGGAAGTAGAGATTTCTCTCTATTTTTTACAGTTTGCTTTCATTGTGTGTTTACTTTCATTGTGTGTTTACTTCTTATTTGTTGTGTGTTCCCTTTCTTCCCTTTTTGGTCACCCTTGTTCTTGACTCTCTGTAACCCAATGGATAGGCACATGAAACCTAGAATTCTCTACCCTTAAGTTTCACTTAAAGATAGTCCCCAGAAAGAGACAGTTGTTATCCTGTAAAATTGACAAGGGTAATTTTAAAGATAACCATACCAAAATTTCATTTTGGTTCCCTAAAGAAGTCTGACAATGTTGAAAATTACCTAGAAGTTCCCTTCCAAAAATCAAGTTTTAAAGAACTTAGCCATTTTTAGCTTTTTTGAACTGGGCGCAAGAAATGTTGTGTCGACATCATGAGATGTGCGCCCCTTAGAAAATCCTTTGGTGCACAAAATAACATGTCAACACCCCTTAGGCATAGGAAATGACATGTCAACATCATGAAACATGCTCCTAAAAAGTGTGTTAAGGCGCTGAAAGTATCATGTCAATATAGAAAAATGTGCGACTAAGGCGTGGGAAATTTTTTGTTGACATCATAGGATGGGAACTTAAGGCACTGGCAGTATTATGTCGATAATAACCAACTTACGCCAAGGCGCATTTAAACCCATGTCAACACTCTAGAATGTGTGCCAAAGAAAGTTGGTGGGGTAATAAATGTAAATTTTTCTATATATAGGCACTCAACACCTGTCATTTTCATGAATTAAAAATTGTGAAAAGTATTCTTCTGCACCTGTCATCTGTCCTTATCACCCCCGTGTACAATTTTTTGAGTTTTTGGACCCCAATGTCACCCTTTTTCCTTTATAAAACTAGGTAAGTGGCTTCTATCATCCTTGTTGTTGTTATGGCTTTTGGTTCTTGGTTATTGTTAGGTTTTAGGGTTGTTATGAACTAAAAGGTTAAATCTAAAAATGAATAACTTACCACAATCCATAAACCATATGGAAGCCCCCTTTCCCCTCCTTCCAGATCTGCAAATCTAGAAGGCCCCTACCTCTAAAGAAACACCCAAAACTATGTTCTCAGCTTATTATCTTGTTACAAAACTCTCTTTACCATTTGAAAAAACCAAAAAAAAAGAGAGAAGAAATCATATAAATTGTAAAGAAACCATTAAAAGCTTTGGTGCACTGTTATTTCATGTTACACTTCCCACATTCGCGCCTTGGCACACTATCTTTGCTTACAGCACAACCTAAACTTGCGCCTAGCTTAGATAAAACTTAGCAGCTTTCCTGAAGGCATAGGCACATCCTGCACAACATCAACATTATATGTTGTGTGCTCTAAATTAATGCCAAGCAGTTTTCCTTTTGCACATTGAATTACTTTGCAATATAATCCAAAATTTTGCCTTAGGCGCACTTAAAATCCATGTAACACCATCCTTTCTAGCACCTAGCTAAAGCAAATTTATTAAGGCACAGGTGCATGATCCTTGACATCAACATGCCATGTTGTGTGTTTTAAAATTGCGCCCCAAGCCTTTCTCCTTGGCACTAAAACCTTTTGTGCAACACTCTTCAAAAGTGTTCCCTTTATAACCCTTTGGCGCAACTTTTATCTTGTTAACACAGGAACATCTTTTTACATGTTGACATCCTCAAAAGTGTGCCCAGCCTTTTTAAGCCTCTATAGCATGCTGTGAACTTACGCCTTGCACCCTAAGCCTTATAATTGCTCATTCTTATTTCTGAAGGATTTTATTATAAATAACATGATGGTTGACATGGCTCTTGTATGTTGGACCTCCTTGATTCTCCTTGCAAAACAACAACAGCCCTCCTCGAGCTCACACATGTCTTCATCAAGAAAAAAGCCAACCAAGTCTAAATAAAAGTAAAGTTTATAGAAGAAGAGATGAAGTTCAAATATTAGAAAGTCAGGATGCCTGACTCATACACAGAGAGTGATCTCGACATCAGAGACTCTGAGCTTGGGCACATTGATATGGAGGACTTCTAGGTGAGGACCAATCAGGAAACTAATGGCCCCTAGATGAACAAACTGGTGGATAGTGGATTACACTTTGAAGCTGGCATGCCAATAAGTGCTGTGAACAATGAATTTATCATGTTGGTTACCCGTTGCTACAACAAGGACATTAGATGTGTCAAGGATAAAGAAGGAAAGATGATCATCGACCTAACTACTCGTCACTTTGAAATAACCCTAGGCATTCCTCATCACAGGCAATATGTCACCATAAGCCTAAAATATTGCAAGAAGGCATGGGATGAAAATGAGGACAAATGCATGCAAATGATGAATGAGCTCTATCTTAAGAACAAAAAGTTGGTGAGCAAATGGCCACAGATCATCCACTGCAGTGAATTTAATGAGGAACTGAGTGATATAATCACATTCTTGAATAGAGTGTTTGGGATTCCTGATGCCCATTATTTCCATAAATGGATGTTGAGGTACATAGAAACCATGAGCAAGAATGTACCTGATCTATGTTTTGGTTGGGGGAAATCATTAGCAACACCATCTCCCAATAGCTTCAACAGGTCCTCATAACAGGAAAGTTCTATATGAATTCCTACGTTGTATACGCTGCAGCATCAGTGAGATATTTCGCAAGTCTAGCTCAGAATGGGGTATGGCCCCAGGTCAAAATATATGAATACTACCCAGATCACAAGCTTGAGAACAACATCCCTCAGTTCTCAAAAATCAACGACGCCTTCTTCTATGAGGTGATCTGCCTATTGAGGCCGAATATGAGACATGGTCGAACTAGCCCGAGTGTTATCATTGTCACAAAGAAGTGGGGAGCATTGTTCACAAAGTTTCCCACATTCACATATCTCAAGGCGGTGAATTTTGAAGAGAAACCGATCAAATTACCAAGGTATACAGGGCCCAAGTTGATTCTCTTAGAGTTTTCAAGGTAACTAATAACATACCATGAGAAATGCATGAAGAGAAAGAAGGGAGGAAATCCATTCCCCCTTATAGTGGGCCGATACACCTGCACCGCACTGGCCAAAGCATGGGAAATGTATGCCGAGATTCAATTTTTGAATTTAAAGCACAAATTCCTAGCCAGGCCTACCTTTGATTTCCGGAGTTTCCTCCTAAAGGCAAAAATTAATCCTATTCATCTCCCTAAGATCAAGGACATCTACATCGACCTGGCACATGAAATAGATCTTAGGCAAAAGGATCACTCCCAGCTGGCTCTGGAGGAAATTGATCACTATTGCATAGCCATCATTCCAAAAGGATTCCTAGAACCTGATCAAATTTACCTTGACACAGATGGGAATGATTGGCCGTTCACAGAGATTGACAAATCGAAGGCACTAAATACCATTTAGGAAAGGGTCACACCCACATTACAGCGCACCGAACATTGGTGTAAACAAAATTTTCTCACCTACCTTGGAGTATATTTCTCTACTTCTCCTTCAGGTAGAGTACCTCCAAGAATGACCCAGGTGCTAAAAGGAAAAGGAAAAGATGAGGGAGAACCAAGAAAATAGGAAGAAACTCCTGAAATCCCTCCTACTGCTTCTAAGAAGCAAGTGATTGACCTGGTGCCTCTAGGTAAGGAAGAAGAGACCACTGAAGTTTCTATGCACACATCCACTCAGGATGTGGTCACAACTACAACCACTAAGGTACCCACCATTCCTTCTTCCATTTCTTCTCCTCCCCCTATTGTTGAAGCATCTATTCCAATGGATGTTTCTTCTTCTCTTCCTTCCTCCCTTCCATCTCCCACCTCTTCCATCTTCTCCACTCTTGTGGATTTGTTTCATAGTGTTCCCTCCATTCCATTACAGATCCCTTTCACCTCCATGTCCTTTTCTTCCCCTCTAGTAACTCTAGGCCCCACAAGAAGTACTGTGTTGGACTCCTTGTCAATGCCACCACCAAGTGTCTCAACATTCTTCCCTGCGGCCTCTTCAGTTGCTTCCCCTTTCACTCCCATTTATTCTTCCATTCCCTTTACTCCTTCTCCCATAAGTCCAAGTTAGATTTCTGACCATCTGGGTCAACTGAAGAGAAAGGTTCCCTTAACACCCATGGACTTCTCTATCATTTCGTAGAAGGGACCCAAGAAGAAGAAAGCTATAACTTGCTTCTCTAAAAGCGTTTCAGGAGAGAGAGTCATGGAGATTGTATATCCAGATCCCACCAAATAAAAGAAAGATCTATCTCCTATAGACTTTACAGTGACCCAAGTCACGATGGGAACCTCATTTGAGAGCCTACAAGGAGAAGCCTTGTTTGTAGTAGATGCCCTCTACAAGAAACTTCAAGAATCAAAGGAAGAGAAGAGAATACTCAAGGAGCAAAAGAAACATCTTCTCCAAGCATTACAAAGAATGGGCAACACTCCTCCTATGACTACCACCGAGCCTACTGAAGTTCTTAGTTAGGATAAGATAAATGAATATGCCAAGATTGGTGAACAAGGCATGGCAGTGTCCTCCTGGATAGAGTGAATCCTCAGAAATAGTGAGGAAATAATCAAGAAATTCATAGGATTCTACTCGGATATAGATCAGGCAAATAAAGAGCTACAAGCAGTAGCAGGATCCCTCTTCGAGGAGTTGGACAATGCCATATTGCAACATGAAACATTCCAAGAAATGGTTGACTACTCAGATGATGACCTATTAAAGGTCAGCATCATTGATCACCCACGGGCACATAACAAAGCTCTCGTCGCATTGGATTATCGGGTTGATTAAATGTAATTTATCTTGGACAGGATAGATAAAATCAAGGACGAAGCCCTAGATGCAAAATACAACATGGAGAAAATGGTTACAAAGATGTCCCCAATGATGCTCAATGAATCATTCACCTTGAGGGAGGTAGATGATACAATCCATCTCTTTAAGGCTATCAGAACCCAAGGTTTGATGCCAGAGGTCACTTTTGAACAATCAATAACCTTCTGGCTTGTCGTGATTTCATTACATATTTGATTGAGGCATGTGAAGAGTACGCCAGGATACCTGACAAGCTCAAGACTGAGAAATAAACTTTTGAAGTTATTGGAAATCATTTCAAGGGTCCAAATCATAATCAACTTCAGAAAATGATCAACAAGTTTATGGAATACCGAGCTCAGTGTCACATCACCTCTCCCGATTAGAAGTAAGACATTCCATTTAATCCAAGAGATGATGAGGAGTAGTGTCTCCTCTTTTGTACACTTTGATCATTTTTGTAAAAATATTTTAAAAGTATGTTGGCATTTATGATGACATCATCCATGTTGCATCATGGGATGTTGCCATCCAAAAACTTGCCCAAAGTCAACTTTTGAATTTTTAGATATTTTGTGAAGTGGTTGGTTTCTTTTTGTCTTCTTTCTCCTTATCCTTCTATAAATATTGGAATACTTGTTGTGTTCCAGGTGGATATTTTTTGTATAAAAAAAGGACTGAAGAGGGAAAAAAATTTTGCCTTCTTGTAATAGAAGAGATATTAATATATATGTTCAAACTTTATGCTCAATATAAGTGTTATTTGCATCAGATATTTCTTACGTTAGATCTATGTTTCTATTTTGTTGGATTCATCCCTATTTTCATCATATGTTCATCAGTAGTGATTTATTTGTTTATGCAAGTAAGTTTGGCTCTTTTTACTACCAGCCCAAAGCATAAACCCTTGAACCTTTCTGTCTTGGAATTCATTTCTTTTCTCCCTTCAGAACTACCTTCCTCTGTTCCTCCCCTCTTACATTTCTATTTACAGTTGGAACTACCTCTACTAGGATGAGATCCCAAACCCCTTGAAGTTAGAATAGTGTAGATTTGCACAGATTCCTACTTGATAGAATAGTAATAAACCAGTTTCACTTTGTTGTGTCAAAGAGGGGCTATGCCTTGCACACTATTGGCTTGTTTCCCCATGACCTGTCTAACTGACAGGTTTTCAAACCAACACATATGTAGACATAAAAATTTATGACATTACTAAATAATAAAAATCATAGTTCCACCACTCTTGACTAAATGCACACTTTCTATACTGGGGCACCAAAAATCAGTACTAAGGAAAAAAGAATCATGACACCAACACTCAGTTCTTGGCGCTCTTATCCTAGAGGCCACTAGTTCCTTCATTATTCTTTTCTAGGTCTCAAATGCCGAGAAAAAATAACAAATTTGTAAAATTTCACTAACAATGACTACTACGCATGCCTTTTTCAAAAAAAAATTTACACTTACATAATTCATTGTTGTACGTGATGCCACTGCAATTGCCACCATCTTGAAAAGGATAGGCTTTGCTTCTCTAACTTGCAACATCCTTACACAATAATATCTCACTCTCACACTTACAAAAAATGTAAACGAATTGACTAATAACCTTTTCAACATAATATTTAGAGTCACTTTTCCTTATTCACTCTACTATGGTCATACTTTACATTCACTACTCAACTAATACATATTACACGATTTTACTAAAATGTTGAGATTTTTTACTTTGATTTATAACACATTTACAACATTCTCTTCAAAATTTCACCTACCATGATATCATACACATGACACACATGTTATTTCTCCTCAAAGTTGTATTTCACTTGATTTACACACATTTTCCCGATATCTATTATACATTATCTATTAATGGGCTTAATTTTAGCTCAGTGTTCATTCTTATTATCACTTCCAATTTTTAATAAAGGGGGAGATATAATTGGGGTCATCCTATAAATCCCCCTACACCACTACATGATCATTCAACACCTATAATTTTTCATTTTCATACATAAACTAATACATCATGTGACATTTCATAATTTTTAATGATTCCCCTAATAACCTAACCAGGGGGCAATAACTTGGAAGCCATCAAAAATTGTGATGACACCCTTGGAGTGGGGGTAATAAGACATAATTTAATTTCATATACTACTCCTTTATGGGTCAACATGTTTATTCAAAATATTGTGATTTGAAATCACTAAAAAAAATAAAAAAATTTATTTGTAGTGGCTATACTTTTGAGGATGTAGTTAAAGGTTAGATAATAACCAACCTTTCTCCCCACACTCGTCCTTTGGTGACAGGATTCCTAAATCCTCCAGTTTTCATACAAACATAATTAGGTTGGGAACTTATAACTCCCTACCCCATCACGTTGTCATCATACAACATTCGAAATCATCAATCATTATAAATTACAATCATCACTCTCGTTTAGTGAACTTCATCATGTATTTTCATCTCTCTCTACATTGCACAGATAAATAAGGTGATCCATGGTTCATCACACTCTATATTCACATTTAGAATGCTCTTATACCACACATGTGCATTCTTCTACAACATGGGATTCTTCTTATTTCTCTCAATTACGCATCTCTAAATACTTTATGTTACCAAGATTTTTCTCACCAACACAAAGTTGGGGAGAATGTAGTCACAAAATAATGCACTTACTACTATTATTATACTGTTATATATATTATTTTATATATATGTATCTTGCGTAAGAAAAGTATTCACTAATGATCCATCCCATTATCCATTTTTCTATCTTGTTGGTCTTTGTCATTCTTTGTCTTGCATATTTTTTACTCACTCAAACAATTCCGGTCAGATCTCAAGGAGCCTTATCTGTCAATAATCAATCAATGTTGTGACTAGTATTTTACTAGGGTGCCTAGATAGGGATTAGGGCACCTAGGGTACCTTGGTCTTGATTTCTATGTGCTCTTGTCCCAGTCACACATGTTTTTATTTTATGCATTTGAGGTCATTCCTTTCATTTTTTCCTCACATATCCCTTAGTACTAGTCATCATGTTGGGTCATGAGTATTGAAATTTGAACAAGAGGTCCTTATATAAGCATAAAATACATATGATCTTAAGGGAAAACTATTTCTATTAAGGGATATATATCTACATAGAGCAAGGGACTGCACTTAGGCAATATTCTGCATACACACTCCATAAGAAGGGGAGTCTATTTTTTCCCTCCACCATTTTGAATTTTTATCTAGCTATTTCCTGCTACTTTGGTGTCATTGGCACTAGGAAACCCAAGGCACATTATTTCACACACAATCACATAGAAATACATTGGGTCCAAGATGTAGTGCAGAGCTTAGTCATGAGTTTGTTCATTTGGTAGTTGAGGATAGTCCAACCAATCCATTTACATATTTATTTTTTTAATGTCTTGATGCTTTATGTGGTGTTTTTTAGGGGATTTATTCATTGGAGGTTGATAGTGACATTAGAGAATCAAGTGTGACATCTACCTAGTGAAAGGAAAATTATTACTAAGACCTAATGACCATATCAGAATTAGATTTCAAGCTATTTCACAGACTGAGGTGCCTAAATTTAAGACCAGGGTTACCCATGTGCCATTATCCTTCCCCAGGAACCCCAGTTTTTCTAGATCTTCCTTCACTACTACTTTCTAAGTTTTGTCGTTACACTCTATTCCACCATTTCATCACTCAATTCAGTCCCAGATCATTGCGAAGTAAGTCCAAATTAGGTAAGTACCTTTCCCATTTAATTTTATTTCATCTTAATTGAAAAATAAATTACTTAGCATTTACATTTAAATTGATTTCATTTATTACATTGTTTTACTCTTAGATTCATAATAAAAATTTCAAATTTATAGAATCACTATTAGGCCTACCGAGAATCATGTTTGAATGGGTATGAAGGTGATTTTCTCTCCAATTTACCTATGGTTCTAAGTTCTTGAAAATTTTCTATACATCTCATTTGAATTTTCCAAGATGATAGGAATCCATAGGAAGTGTTTTGGAGGTGTTTGGTCATGTTGCATGGAAGACTAGTTCTTGAGTTCTCAAGATTAGCTAGACCAATCTCTAAGTTTCAAGATTTTGAAGGCATTATTACATGAATTGGAGCATGAAAATGATTTAATGAGTTATTATAATCCAATATATTTCAATTTATAGGTTACTTTCCCCATGATGTGAAGTTTTGAGGTGTGGATCAACATAAGTTTGGAAGACCAAATTTTGAGACCTAGGAAACACCCAAGAAAGTTTTGGGAAAAGGTTTTTGTAGATGGCCTATGATTTTAATTGGCTCTTATAGATTTGAATTTATGAAAGTAGACTTTGTAAGCTTCAATTTTTGAGTGAAAGTACTTTAATTAGCATAATCTTTAGGCTTGTATTTTGTAGATGTTGATATGAAAACACTATGAGTATTATTGCTGATTTTTTATGATGTGTCAATTTTATTTACATTATAATGATTTTTTAAATTTTTAGGACCCCTTGTTATGTGTACACCAGGTTGGAACTCATTTTGACGAGTTTAGGAGATAAAAAATAAAAGGTGATCTCATTTATGCACTAGAGGACAAAACAAACATGACAATTACAAGTCAATTTGCAGAGGTCTGTTGTGTAAGAAATTTCAAGTTTTGCAGGTGATTAAGATGTCATTTGAAGTAACGAATATTATAGGACTATTTATGATTAGAGGATAACTCTGGAGTTATATTCTGAAGTCCAAGAATGGAAGAGAGTTCATAACATAAAATATCAACATTGTAATGATTATTTTTTGATGGTTTTGTTCTTTTGTATTTTCTCCCTTATGTGAACAAATTATTGAGTAGGAATTAGATAAATTAGAATATGGGACAGTAGAGAAAAAGAGTGAGAACAATTCCACACATGCAAAATGCAAAATAAATGAGTCAAAGATTGAAAAATCAGAGATAAGAGCAGCCATGGAAGATCAAGGTGCAATAGAGATCAAGCTATGAATTAGGTGATTCCTTGAGAGTGTTTTGTGTGTAATAAATTATGTTTGTATACGCTAATATATTTTTAATTTAAGTAAATATAATATATCATTGTATGTGTGAGAATTTCATTGTGTAAAGGGGTGAGAGAGAAAAAGAGAGAAGAGCTTATGTAGTGACCATATTTGTTAAGTTAATCAACTTATGTTTGTAAATGGTCAAAGTTGTAGTTAAACAAGTGGTTGCTTGGTATTTATAAGGAGTTGTACCTTCCTTACAAGTGGTATATTTCTAAATAGGTATAATTTGTATCTTGGTCTAATAGAGATTGTAGTTCCTTGTCTACTAGCAGGTAGGCTAAACTAGGGGTTGTAGCTCCTTGTTGAGTGGTGGCTCAACTAAAGAGATCATTGTAATCTAGGGATAATTATCCCATATGGTGCTTTAATTTCAGTGGCTGTTCTCCCATCTTGATGGATTTACCACTCACATGAGGTGTCCTTGTTTTGTGTAGGTATCTCTCTATCTTTTTTGCTTCATTTCTCTCACTTTAGTTGTATTGAATTCATGGAATGCACTATTGGATAAGCTTATAACAAGAGTTGAAAATTTTGAGTAAGGAATGATTCACCCTCTCTCAGTCCTAAATATTTCATCAAATGGTTGTATGATAATGAATAGAAAGGGAAGATGTCCATTCTAATAAAGTAAATTTGGAAGGAATGAAAATGAATGGAATAGACAGATGTCCATTCTCATATTATAGGATATGATTAGAATGAACATATGTCCATTTTAGAAATTCATGCATTATAGAAGGAATGGTAAATATTGTTGTATGAGAATGAACAGAATGGGAAAATATCCATTCTTATATTATAGGAAATATAGAAGGAATGAGAAATATGATTTTATGAGAATAAATAGAATGGGTAGCTTTCCATTCTTAACATATGTCCATTTTCAGATTACATGATATGACTATAATGGGTATATGTATGTTACGAACATTTAAGTAATATATAATGAAAGAGAAAGTTGATTATATTATGAAAATGAATAGAATGGGTCTTATGTCCATGCTTATATTATAGGAAATTATTGCAATGGGAAATATTATGACTTTCAAAAAATTTAGGGAGTATAAAAGGAATGAGAAAGATGGTTATATGAGAAAGAGTATGGTTGGTTTGGAATTGCAAGTATGGATTATTCAAAGCTAGAAGTATGGATGGTCCTATGCTGAAAATATATATGGAATGAAGCTGAAAGTATGGATGGCCTTGAGATGATAGTTTGGATGGTCTGGAGCTGAAAGTATTAGTGTTCTGTATATGAAAGTATGTATTAGCCAAAGATGGAAGAATAAATTGTTTGGAGCTGGAAGTATATTTTTCATCATATTATAATGAATGAGAATAAATAAAATGGAGAGATGTCCATTCCCATTGTTGAGTGGAAAAGAGTATGATGTCAAGGACAGGGTGTATAGAAGATTCATGCATAGGCGTAAAGCACATTCAAAGGCATGAAAGGATAGGGAAGGAAACATGCGTGAAAGACAAGGGAAGATTTAGGACTTTGCTGTTTTCACATGTATGGTATATTTTTGTATATAGCATGCTGAGCACATAAACCAAGTAAAGACTTACATGACATACATGTTCTATTATTGGAAGAGAATATATTAAGCACTTTGCATGGGTGTGGGCTAAGAATAGAATTGCTACTCCTAGTTAGCGAGAAGAGGTATATTGTTAGTGCAATTGCATGTGTGGATATTATTTTAAAGGTGCATGGCTATAGTAAGCGTGCGACCTATTTTAGGAGTTATGCAAGTGGTGAAGGGAAATTCCCTACTCTTATAAATATTTAGTGATCTGTATAGAATAGGGGGATTGTATGAAAACTAAATTACTGTGAAGTTATGCTTCCACATATATTGTGCACATGAGCTTATGGTATTACTTATTTTAGTAGGATTATGTGTATTTATTATGGTTAATATAACAGAGTATATTCGGTGAATCAGAGTAATAATCATGAGTATAATTGGTTCTTGTATGATTGAATTCATTATGGTTATTATTTAAATATATTACTCTTTATATGTAGATCTGGATATGCTCTATAGAATGTTATATTAATTATGGATTTGAATGCATTAAGTCTTCATCATGCTAACATCCTACAACAACAACCCTAAAGAGGGGCCTGGTACCTTTGAGTGTTTTAGGTGAGCACTTAGTCTAAGCTAAGTGATGTGCCAGTGTGCTTGGGTTATTACTGGTAAATTATAGGCTACATCATTGGTTCCATTACTGAGACCTCTTTTTCAATTGCTTTTAGGATGGTTTGTGATGAAGACATACCATTTTACCCTAACAAGTGTTGAGGAGTGGGTACATGATCTAGAAGAATAATATGTATGAAGGTTCACCATCAAGTATGAGTTTAATGCACATGCATGGTGGAACAAAATCTTAATGACATTTTTTATGAGAGATTATTCATTATTTTTCTAGTAGAAATGTACGAGTGGCTGGTTTCTTATGCATGTAAAAGGGATTGAATATATCACGCACTTTTTTGGATGTAGGAATAATTTCAGGCCCTCTATGATATTGATCTTATTTGGACACGCGTTGTGGATACTTGGTTTCATGGTGCTTTGAATAGATATATTATGGAGTACTCAATTTCCACTTATTATTGCCAAGAGGTAGCATAATTCTAATTTATATGATATCCCAGGGCAACTTACCTGTAAGGCATTCCACTGGAGATCAAAATCTTGATGGTAACCCTGAACTTGGAAAGAAAAATGATGGCTAACTAAACCCCACCACACACGGGGGAAGGAGTAGGTTTGGTGAAAGATGGTAGACCTAGTGATAGAAAGGAGGAGATAGGAAAGGAAGATTAAGTATAATGAGGTGTGTAAGAGGGAGATAAAGAAGTAGTGGGATGTTGCAGAGTGAATGGTGTTTTTGAGAGAGATGGATCTCAAAATATTTTAAGTTCATGTAGAAGACGTGCAGCCAAAGCATCAATAACTCCCCCATTTGGAAAATCATAATAGGGAACCCCCCTTAGTCTCATATAGAACCACGCTAGTAGAGGTGACTTGGGTCATGGGTGTGCATCTGAATCTACCTGAAAACATTGACCTTGCACTTGGTTTTCCAGTATCTAGTATGAAAAATAGTCAACAAACTAATTTAGGAAGTGGGAGAGTAGGAGTGAGTCATATAGAAAGTACATCAATGGTAGGGAAAATGTATTCATTGTTGTTTGGATGTACCTTTTCAGGTATATCATCCACACAAAATTCAAGCATGTAGAATTTTGGACTCACTTATAGGAGTGGTAACACTTTGCAGACTGTAGGGGTGTAGTTCAAGTACATCTTCTGGTCCATCTCTAGCTATAGGTGGAGGATCAAGAGGTATAGGTGGTTCTAGTTCCAGTGGATCTAGTGGTTCTAGAGGTAAAGGAAACACAGAAGGTTCTGGATCAAGCTGGAAAGGTCTGCACTAACCCTAGAATATTTACATGGAGATGTCTCTTCATCTTCTAGAGTATAGGGGCATAGAAGATATTGCTGAACACATGCACATGTGTGAAAAATTTTTGCACACAAAAGGAATCAAAACTTTTGAATGCAAGTAAAGTTGATTCACCACTATGTTATAAGGGCGCGCACACAACTGGTATAGAAATTTTGACCCTTATTAGACTTACGTAGACTATGTAGCTTTAAAAGAAGATTTCCTTAAAGAGTTTCACATCCCTGAGCTTGAATAGAAGAGTATAAGCACTCTCAAGGATACTAAGAAAGGCACTACTAAGAGTGTCAGAGAGTATGATGCCCATTTCAAAATGATTTCATCTAATCTTTCTTATGATCTTTATGCAAGCCAACATGTGCAATGGTTCATTGGAGGTTTGATTACACGTTTTATAAGGGCATTATCACATAAGACATACACTAGTCCACATGAAGAACTTGAAGCAACTTTACGCGCTGAGTTATTCAAAAGTATAGACACTAGGGTGAGCCCATTTTTGGAAGCAAATATTATAGCCATGGAGAATAATTTGGAGAAGCTATCAGAAAATTTAGCACATTAGACATGCATGGGAATTTGGTGTACCGATTGTGAGGTGGAAGGTCACACCAAGAATAGTCTTCCCCATAGAATAGTATGCTCATTACTGCTAGAATGTGAGATATGTCATTTAAACCATGATGTTAGCCACTACCCATTATTACAACGTGTAATAAATAATAACGTCTCTTACTAATGTAAAATTTTCACGTCCATAACTCACGACACAAAATACTATCAGCTAATTTTTCAGATCCATGATGTTATAGATATTAGTGTATGACAGACAATAGTATTAGATAATTCTAAGGGAAAGAATGAGAATCAGGATTGGGATCACAATCAAGTGCACTATGATTAGAATGAAGGTCATTTTGAAGGAGGTCATGGTAGAGGTTGAGGATACTGTGTTGGATTCAGAGGATGAGACCATGGTGGTGGAAGAGTCGATTTTCCTTGTAGAACATGTTATACATGTGGATTTTCTTACCACTAAGATGTGAATGTCCTAAGAATATTACATGTTCTTTCTATGGAAATAATCATATTTATGAGGAATGCCCAAAATTATATAAGCATATTAGTAAGAATAATAAACAAGAAAAAAAAGGCACACAGATGGTTAGGATACAACACGCTGTGGAAAATTAGTGGATGCCCAAGTTTGAACTAGTATCTGAGACATTACATGTAAAGATCACTACCCATGCTGAAGCGGCATGCACCAAAGAATCATTACAAGATAAGCCTATCATCACTAAGGAGGAGGTTAGACATGCACAATACCCAGATCATGTCCATCAGAAGGAGGTTTATCAGGAAACCATGGAGGTACTTAGAAATATTTAGGGTGAAACACAACATGTAAAGGAGCAATCATGGAATATGGAGCAAATAAAAGTAGGAGAAACAGTCCAATATGATATGGATGGATTGAAATAAGTATACAAGATGTTGTGATAATAGATTATCATTCCAATTTTAGGTAATTTCTTAAAGGGAAACACTCCATCTGTAAGTATTGATATTGGACAACAGATCCTGCATGTAAACCTTACCCCTCATAGCTTAGACTATGACAAGGAAATCACTCTAAATGTTGTTTTGGATGGGTGGCTTTTGAGTAATATATTTATTGATACAGGCATGAAAGTCTAGGTTATTACTTTAGATGCATGGGTAAAAATGGGGAAATCTCCATTACAGCCATCTTTGAATGTATTATTCATGGCTAACTGGATTAAGGCCACTCCCATCAAGAGTTTTAAAATATGCATCCATTACCATATAGGGATCCAAGTTCACAAGATAATTTGAGGTTTTATTGCTTGCAAAGGTGGATATATTCCCATCTCTACTTGGGAATCCATGGTGCTATGCCAATAATGTTGATCTTCAGTTCAACATGGGTTATATCAGTTTTGAAAGCAAGGAGGAAAGAGTTATTATCCATTTAACAGATGTAAAATCTATTTTGAGCCTTTGAGTGAGGAATATCTGAATAGGATTTATGTACACATCATCTAGAACCCAGAGGTACTTGAGCCATCTAAATAAGGAATCCTTCAGTGGGAAGATGAACAATCCATTAGTGATACTACAAGTGTTTCTTGTGATAATTAGGCTCATAGTACTTATGAGTTGGTAGGGCATGAAGTAAAGAGAACATTTGTAAGGAACAACAAACCTCATTGTATCATGAGAATAGGTAACAAATCGGTACCTCATTACACTGGAGAAGGAAATCTTATGGTATTTCTGCACTCCATGGAGGAACAGTGGATAGACCAGTTGGAGAGACAAAATATGCTAGCGTATACCTTACATGGGATAACATCGCATTGGTGGGTGGTTCACAAGGATAATCTTATAGGATGGAATGAAATTAGGATTTTTATTTCTACTAGTTTGTTCCAGAGAAATTCACCTACTCAAATATACACTTATCATGGTAATTAACATGTTCAACACCATGTTCATAAGTCTGAGAGACTCTAGATAGAGGGGCAGGAAGCTTTACCACCTTCCCTTTGGGTGCACAAATTTTATTCCACTTTACAAGGTTATGCGTGTGCTTGGTATGTATATGCGGAACTCCATAGAGAGACTTGAAATTGACAGGATTTAATTACAGGAATGATCTAGACATTTGAATATTTCTCTACTAAACCTCCAGTAGAAGAGTCATTAAAGGATATTAAGTTATTAAATATGGGAGATAGTGCCAAGGTGGAAGAACTCATTTAGGAGTTATTTGATGAAGAAGACTTGGGGTTGTTTTTTTTCTGAAGAAATAGAGATAGATGCCATGTTACTTAGGCATGTTTTCCTTAAGAACGAAAAATGAAAGATGGTCAACTTATTGGATGGTGAAGAAGTAGAAAATATGGATGTAGATCATTCAACATGTAGGCATGAAGTTTTTGATAGTGTGGATAAGACCACATGTGCCTATCATGAACCTATGAAGACAAATAAAGTGAATATTGGATTAGATGATGAGCCTAAGGAGGCCATAATTGGGGACTATTGGTCTAATTCTAAAGTGGAAAAAGCAATTGAGTTACTAGAATATTATTAGGACTTATTCCATCAAGGATACCATGAACTCAAAGGCGTGCATGAATCATTAGGAGAAATGAAGATAAATCTTAAGGAAGGTGCACTCCTAGTCAAAAAGAGACCCTATAGGATGAATCTGAAAGTGTGCAAAAATGTCAAAGAAGAAATTGACAAAATGTTGGAGTCTAGAATCATAAAGCCCCTAGATGATTCAGAATTGGTTAGCCTAATGGTGATAAGTATCAAGAAGGATGGTCAGATTAGGATCTATGTGGACTATAGGGAGTTAAATGTTTCATGTGTGACTGATCCCTTTCCTACACCATTCATCAAGGAAATACTAGAAGGTGTTACAAGGAATAAAATCTATTTGTTTACAGATGGATTCTCTGGGTATCATCAGGTTAGGATTACATAGGAGGATCAGGAAAAGACTACTTTTACTATTGAATGGGGAAGATTTTCTTATACTTTGATGCCTTTTCGTCTGAAAAATGTGCTTGCTATATTTTTATGCATAGTTATTGAAGCGTTCAAATATTTTATTCACAACTTCTTACAGGTTTATTTAGGTGATTGGATAGTGTATGGACTTGTTAAGGATCATTGTGACAATTTATGCATAATGTTTGAAATATGTTGACATTTAATCATCTCTTTGAACATCAAGAAATTTGTATTTTCTACACCATTTGGAATATTGTTAGGGTACATCATCTGCAAAGAAGGTTTGTTGGTCTATCCAGCTAAGGTTGCAGTCATTATCATCCTAGAAAATCCTACCAGTCAAAGTGAGGTGCATGGATTCTTGGGTTACACTGGGTATTATCAAAAATTTATAAAGGGGTATGCTAAGGTTTCCACACCCTTGGAGGAGTTACTAAAAGGAAAAGGGACATTTTACTTAGGAGAACCAAAAAAATGCACATTCGAGAAATTGAAGGATAAAATTACTATAATGCCTATTTTGCGCTTTCCTTCATGGGACCAACCATTTCATGTACATGTGGACGCCTCTGGTATGGCCATTGGTGTGGTGTTGGCTTATCCTGGAGAAGGTATTATAGATCATCCTACCTATTTTTCTAGTAGAAATTTGAATCTTGTAGAGCATAATTATACAACTACAGAGTGTGAAGCTTTGTCAATGATCTATGCGCTACATAAATTCAGACAGTACCTACTAGCAACACCATTTGTATTCTATAAAAATTACATGGCATTGAAATATTTGGTTAAGAAGCCCATTTTACAGGGGCACATATGCCAATGGGTGCTCATATTCAAACTATTCGATTTCACAGTTGTGGTAAAACTAGGGAAAAGTAATTCTTGACCGGACCATCTATCTAAAATACAGTCGAGAGAATAAGTTCAAGAAATTTAATATACCATTCCCGATGCATAGTTATACAGGTTACAATACATGCCATTAGAGTTAAAATACATTGATGTCTTTCTACGAAAAGGTATGGCTCCAGAAGGGATGAAATCCTTAGAGAAGAAACAACTTTCCATTTGTGCGACACCATTTATGTTGATTAATGGTGACCTCTACAAGTTAGGCTGGGATGAAGTATTGTGTCATTGTATACTAGAACATGAGCACATAGATATCATGGAGGAGGCTCATGGTGGTATTGCATGTGGCGACTATAAAGGTGACACCACTTCACACAAGATTCTACTCACTGGATTATGGTGGGAGACCCTATATAAAGATTATAAGGCATATTGTAAGGCTTGTGATCACTATTAGCACCTTGAAAAACAAGGTCAAAGAGATGAAATGCCTCTAATACCTATTACTAGTATAGAACCATTTGAGAAATGGGGCTATATATTTTGTGGGTCCTATTTCACCGAGCCACGCATAGGACTGGATCACGCTATATCATCACTTGCACATAGATTATTTGACAAGGTGGGCAGAAGCAACACCAACAAGGGATTATACAGTAGCTACAGCAGTCTAAGTTTTTATGGGAAAATATTATTCCAAGGTATGGATTCTCGTTAAGTTGTGACCAGTGATAGGGGCATACATTTTCTGAATGAGATAATTAGAATTCTATTGGATGAATTCATGATTACTCACCATAAGACTACACCATATCATCCTTAGGAAAATGGGACTGCTGAGGCTTTCAACAATATTTTGAGCCAAACATTGACAAAAAATTTATGATGTTGGAAGAAAGGATTGGGATGATAAAGTTTCAGTGCAGTACTTTAGGAGTATAGAACAACATACAAGCGGTTAAACAAGGCTACATGCCCTTTCAATTGGTGTTTGGTGTAGAAGCAGTTCTTCTTATGGAATTCATGTTAACTTCTTTGTGTATTGCACATGCTATAGGTCTAGATGATGAGAAATAATTAGAAGAATGAATTGATAAGATGATTAATTTGGATGAGCAGATGTGAAATAGCACAATGGAGTCAGAAGCAAGAAAAATCTAGGCAGAAAGCATGGAATGATAGGCACATTAGGGACAAAAAGCTTGAGTTAGGAAAGATGGTGCTTCTTTATTATTCTAATTTTCTGCGCCATCTAGGAAAACTCAAATTACATTGGTTAACACCATATGTTATCACTCGCATACTTGAAACAAGAGCTTGTCAATTAGAAACGCTTGATGGAATATGGTTACTTGGTTACTTCAACAGGAGTAGGTTGAAGCCCTACTATAAATAAGTCTTCTTGGTGTTTATAATAAGGTAGTGTTTCCATTTAGATTAGGTTTTTAATTTTGTATTCCCTTAATGTATTTACTTCTTCGTCACTATGCTTTGTCAATTTAGTTGGTGTTTTGTGAAATAAGCACATTTGAGCACGTTAGAATAGCTAAATACCATTTGCAGTATTATTTATGTGGAGAGGATTACACATACCATTTATGTGGGGTGGTTATTGAAAGAATGGGTGTACATAAAAGAACAAACCTACTACAAGTGTCTATTCAAGTTTGAAAGAGTTGGTGGATAGAAGATTGCTTCCAAATAAGGACCATAGATGGAGATAAATGAAGGAACAGTATAAAAAAAGGTAATCAGCAGCCATGGAGACTACCAAGAGAAAGCCTGAAGTGAGGAGGTAATCAAGATGCATAGAAGCAAACTGAAGAGAAGCTTGTAGCAAGAAGTTAGGAAGGTGCACTAAAAGGTTATAGCTGAGGCATGAAGATGTACCACAAAAAAAATGTGAAAAGGGTAAATTAATGAGGATTGTTGGTAGGTGAAGGAGTAATTAATGCACTAAATTTTTCAAGATCTATATAATGAAGGGATACAAGTTCATTTTTACCATTGTAAATCATGAAAATTTGAATGAGCAAAGTGTAAATTGAGTTGAGTGAATCGTGTTGAGGTGTGAAGAGTGTTAAACCAGATGTGGAGAGTATATTTGTGTGCAGGAAAAGCTTACATCCCCATTGGTTAAGGGTTTGAGCAAATCAGAGTATTGTAAAAGACATATGACACATGATTTCAACTAGGGCACGGGGTTTCGAACTAGGGTTTTGGACTTTCTCATTACAGAAGGTAAAAGGCAATCTTTTACACACTACAGAGGACAAAAATTTGCAATTTGTAGATAACACCAAAGAAAACACATGTCGTAGGAGCCAAAGGGAAGAAGATAGTTGAAGCTAGGGTTGAAATTACTCACGAGAGCAATTTTTCAGAGATGCAATACCCATAAGGTATGATAGTGGGATAAGAATGGGATTATCAAATCCAAAACTGAAATATGAGTGACTATAACCACTGTACAATGGATAACAAAAAGGAAGTGGACACGTTGTTGAGTATGAAGATGAATAAACACATAGAAAAGGACATGCTGGTGTATGATGATATTGGAGAGAATTTTCTAAAGTAGATTGGATTTTACCAGCTATATGAGATCCCATATTTCAAAAAGTATGAGCCTTTTTACCAATGGTTAATGAGCAGGGGACATGGAGAATTTTTCTATTTCTCCGGATGTAAGGTAAGGATAACAACCTCTTTTGATTTCAACTATAACAGGATTAAGGGGCACATGATTGGATCGGAATAGTTACTTGAAAAATAAATGATTAATCCTAGAGATGTAGAAGGATTTAGGGTACACCAAAGGTATATGTGGAATGGATATAAAAAAACTAAAGTACCCAGTGGTATAAGAAGCTGCACATTTAGTGACCAAATTGAATGATCAAGAGAGATGGTCCCATGTAAATACAATGTGGGTACACATTGCAAGGAGAATGTCACAAGGAATATTTTACAACATATTAGGCTACGATGTGGAGAATATCATGGAGGAAGTGTGCACAAGTGAGAAAACAAGTTTCGGTGTTGTCTTATTGCCCCTGGTATTTATGGAGATCAGAGTGCCCGATGGGCCAAAGAACAAGATATGGGAGTACCCCATGCAAAATAAGTTCCTTAAGGAAAGATTTGACAAGTAATTATGTGAAGGGTCAATGAATGGGCCATTGAAGAAGAGGGTAGAGATGTGATAGGAAAGGATCCATGTGGAATTTTAAGAGTGGAGCATCTCCAAGGATTTACCTTCAGTGGTGGGAAAGGTAGTGCAGTTTACAGAATATAAGCATTTCTACATTATGCAATTTGGGATGAAGGATGGGACTTATACCCCCATGTGTAATCTATCGTATGCCTTCATAGCATGCTACTTCACAGCATCAATCCATCGGTTTAATAATGTGTGATGCTTGAACTTTTTTACATACAAGGTAGACTGCGACTACTACATGTTGTGTAAGACATATGTATATCTAGGTCAGACTACCTAAATTGAGAGGCTAATTTCAGACATGATAAGTATGAATCATGTGATTTTTGCAATTAGAGACAGTGGATCCGTGCTTATATACCTCCATCTAAATCCTAAGTTGGAGGGTAACAAATATGTGGAGAATGAGTTTTTGCTCCGAAGACTACCTAAGGGTAAGCATACAGTAGAGAATGTACCAGCTCCGAAGCCCATTGAACCTATAGAGGTAGATGAGGAGGAGGAATATCATGAAGATAGTGGCAGCTTGGTACATAGAGGACAAAGACAACCCTTAGATAGGGTAGAATCTAAGTGTGCAAGTACTCCACCCCAGGAACATGAAGAAGGATATGAAGAATTGGAACTAGGAACAAACCCTAAAGAATGCCACTTTAAGAGGGTGTTTAGATGAACAAGAACTCAAGGTAGTACTCCAAAATTAGTACAGATATCATCATGACTCTCTCCATAGAAGGATACATCTAGGAAAATAAGGATAAAATTGAATTTGAATGAGGACGTGGAAGAGTGTGAAGAGAGCGCACTTAGATATCCTATACAGGTAGAGGACGTGGAAGGGCCCAAGGATGTAGAAATGAGGGTTGAGGAAGAAGAGGTATAGAAGACAGAAGATACATTGAAAGATACTACTCAGCAAATAGAGGATCTAACTCAAAACCTTGGCACTCAAGTGCATAAGGGGCTGAGATCAAGGAGGGCAAGTGAAGAGTATCTTGCGCTAGTAATGGGCTACTAGGAGGACACAAGTAAAATTTTCTACGCGTGATTCTAGAATAATATGGGCCTTAAGGACTTATATGGATGGGAGTTGATGGATCCTGACATGGTGACCACATGTGCAAGGAAACAATTGTCATGGTCCATGTAAACTCACATGGATGAGCTTGATTTTGATGTGTGTGAATAGTCTTGTGTGTCAAGGAGAATGAGAAAGGCACCACAGAACAAGCACATAACCATCAAAACTATGATTATGTCTAATGAATAGGTGAGTAATGCCTTACTGAAGGTGTCTACAAAGGTGGGACACATGAATTTAGATAAAGATGCCATTATCAAAGTGCTAAGGGAGGAGATCAAAGCTAGAGATACAGAAATAACATGTTTGAAAGGAGAGGACTTGGAGTAGAAGAAGAATGGGTTCCTTATTGGCACGGAAGAGGATATTGGGGATCATTTCCTACAAGAAAAACCACACTTAGATCCCAAGGTACCCAAAAATTTCCCTTCAGATATGCACTATGTGTTTACCTTAGTTGATCTGGTGCTTGAGGATGGACCAGTTTAGATGCCAGCACCAAGGGACCCTAAGTAGGAGGCAAAGAGGGAAAAGAATGCAATAGTTAGAAATATTTCATCATACAAGGCATTTATTCAGACCATGTAGGAGAATTTTAAGAAATCAGACCAAGAACTAAACATATGTGCAGCTTCAGAGGTAGTAAGAAGGGTCAGGATAATAACAAAAGACAATGAAGTCCTAAAAGTAGTGAAGGATGAGACATTGGGATGCTTATAAAGATTGGTGTTGGTCAAGTAGAATTGCGAAGCCCTTACAACAGCATAAGACTCCCATAAGGAAAAATTGCATGAGATTGGGAAACAAATAGCACACAAAATGGATTAATTAGAAGGGAGAATGTATGTTGTGTCCAAAATTATTCTAGTGATATAAAAAGAGAAGGGATAAATTGCCCAAGATGAGTTGGAAACTATTGCAGTTGACATCCCAGAGAAGACAAAATCTGCACTAACCGAATGACAGAAATTGAAAGCAGAGATAAAAGAAGAGTATCTGGGATTAATTCTTCCAATTGAGATAGAGGATGTTTCACAGTGAGAGTTCATTCTTTATGTAGAAATTATTTTATTTGTTTCCATTCTTTATTCTTTATTATTTGAGGAGTAGCCATTGTTGGGGTGGCAATGCAGTTTAGTGTGGGGTAATGTTGAGTGGACAAGATTATTATCTTAAGGAGAGGGCACATAGAATATTCATGCATAGGGTTAAAGCACAGTCAAAGGCGTGGAAGGATAGGGAAGGACATGCAAGTGAAAGACAAGGGCAGATTCGAGACTTAGCCATTTTAACATGTACGGGCTATTTTTGGAGATAGCGTGCCAAACACACAAACTGGGTAAATAATTATGTGACACACGTGTGCTATTATTTGAAGAGTGGATGCTAATTTCTTTGCATGGGTGTAGGCTAAGAATAGAATTACTACTACTAGTTATCCAGAAGATGTCTATTATTAGCGCACTTACATGTGTGACTATTATTGTAAAGGTGCATGGTTATAGTCAGCATGCGACCTATTTTGAGAGTTATGCAAGTGGTGAAGGGAAATTCCCCACCCTTATAAATATGTAGTGATCTACGTAGAATATGAGGACTGTATGATATTTTAATTACTGTGAAGTTATGTTGTCAGATCTATTGCACACATGAGCTTATCGTATTACTTATTGTAGTAATCTTTTTTGTATTTATTATGGTTAATATAATGGAGTGTATTGGCTGAATCAAAGTATTAATCATGATTATAATTGGTTCTTGTATGATTGAATTCATTATGGATATTATTTAAATCTATTACTCTTTATATCTAGATGTGGAAATGCTCTATAGAATGGTATATTAATTATGGATCTGAATCCATTAAGTCTTCATCATCCTAACATCATGCAACAACAACCCTAAAGAGGGGCTTGATACCTTTGTGCACTTTGGGTGAGCACTCATTCTAGGATGAGTGATGTGCCTGCATGTCTAGGTTATTACTGGTAAATTCAAGGATGCATCACTCATAAATTTATAGGAAAGGAATAGAGTAGTTTGATTCTATATGAGAATCAATAGAATGGGTAGATTTATATTCTGAATATTCAGGAAATATATAAGGAATTAGAAAAATGATTGTATGTGAATCAATAAATTATGCAGATGTTCATACTCATTAATGTTAAATATATAATGAATGAGAAATAATATAAAATTATAATAAATTGAGTGTGGAGATTCCTATTCTCATATTATTTCCAACTATCAGAATGGAAATACATCCATTCTAAACATTTATGCAATATAGTATAAGGAATAATAAGTATGGTTATATTAGAATGAATAGAATGGGGATATGTGCATTATGTTAAAGGGAAATTGTAACGAATGACAATGAATAGAATAGATAAATTTTTTTTATCATATTATAGGAAATTATTAGAATGTGTATATGTTTGTTCTAGACATTCAGGAAATATAGAAGGAATGAGAAATATGGTTGTATGAGAATGAATAAAATGGGAAACTATCCATTCTTATATTATAGGAAATATAGAAGGATTTAGAAAGATGATCGCATAAGAATTAGTAGAATGGGAAAATTTTCATTCTCATACTATAAGAAATGATTATAATGGGAATATGTCCATTCTGAACATTCAAGTATTAAAGAATGAATGAGAAAGATGATTATATTATGATAATGAATGGAATGGGTCTGATGTCCATTCATATTATAGACAATGATTATAATGGGCATTATTATGACCATTTAGAACATTCAAGTAGTATAATAGGAATGCTATAGATGGTTTTATGAGAATAAGTATTGTTGGTCTTGAGTGGGAAGTATGGATGGTCGGGAGCTGAAAGTATGTATAGACCATAGCTTTAAGTATGGATGATCCTGAGATGAAAGTGTTTATTATTTGGAGCTCAAATAATGAATTTTCTTGAGCTGAAATTATAGTTTCCATCATATTAGAATGAATAGAATGGACAAGTATCTATTCTCATAAATTTATAGGAAAGAGATTAGAAAAATGATTGTATGTGAATGAATAAAATAGGAATATTTCCATTCTAATTGATGTTAAATATATAATGAAAGAGAAATATGATCATACGATAATGAATAGAGTGGGGAGATGTCTATTCTCATATTACTAGTAATGCTTGGAAGGGACATTTGTCCATTCAGAACATTTAGGAAATATAAAATCAACGAAAAGGATGGTTGTATGATATCAATGAATATAATGGATAGATTTCCATTTTAATAAAGACAATTTGGAATGAATGATAATCAATAAAATGGAAACATGTAAATTCTCATATTATAGGAAATATGGAAGGAATGAGAAAGATAATTGTATGAGAATGAAAAAAATGGGAAGATGTACATTCTCATATTACATGATAAGATTACAATGGGAATATGTCCATTGTGAACATTAAAGTAATATAAAAGGAATGAGAAAGATGATTATATTATGAGATTGAATAGAATGTGAAGATGTACATTTTAGTATTATAGGAAATGATTGCAATGTGAATTATTATGTCTATTTCAAACACTCATAAAAATTATTGCAATTGAAAAATATGGTTGTATAAAAAATAATATGGATGGTCTAGAGCTAGAAGTATGGATTGTATGGTGTTAGAAGTATGCACGGTTCAGAGCTGAAATTATGGATGATTCAAATATGAAAGTATGTATTATCCATAGATAGAAGAATGAATTTTCTGTAGCTAGAAGTATAATTTACATCACATTAAAATGATTGAGAATAAATATTATGGATAGATTTCCATTCTAATTTAGGTTAAATATAGAATGAAAGAGTGATACGATTGTATGATAATGAATAGAATGGGGAGATTCCTATTCTAAAATTATTGGAAATTCTTGGAATGTAAATATGTCCATTATGAACATTAAGACAACATAGAAGGAATGAGAAGGATGGTTGTATGAGAATGAATAGAATCAAAAGATGTCCATTCTCATATTATATTATATGATTAGATTGTGCATATGTCCATTCTAGACATTAAGGTAATATGGAAGGAATGATAAGGATGGTTGTATGAGAATGAATATAATACAAAAATATCCATTCTCATATTATAGGAAATATAGAAGGAATGAAAAATATGATTTTATGAAAATGAATAAAATGGGTGGAATTCCATTCTCATATTACAGGATATAATTAAAATAGACATATGCTCATTGTGACCATTTGAGTAATACAAAAGGAATGAGAAATATGATTATATTATGTGAATGAAAAGAATGGGGAGATGTCCATTCTAACATTATAGGAAATGATTACAAAGGGAATTATTATGTCCATTATGAACATTCATACAATTTATTGGGAATGAAAAATATGGTTGTATGAGAATGAATATGGATAGCTCAGAGCTAAAAGTATGTACTATTCACAGCTGAAAGAATGAATTTTCTAGATTTTGAATTATAATTTGCACCAGATTATAATGAATGAGAATGGAAAAAGTCCATTATCATTGAGGTTAAATATAGAATGAATGAGAAAGATGATTGCATGATATTGAATAGAATACAAATATGCCTATTCCCATATTATTGGCAATGTTTGGAATGGACATATTTCAATTTTGAACATTGGGGAAATATAGAAGGAATGATAAGGATGGTGGTATGAGAATGAATAGAATGGTAAAATGTCCATTATGAAAAAGGAATTTGGAAGGAATGAAAATGGATCAAATGGAAATATGTCCATTATCGTTTTATAGGATATGATTATAATGTGCATATGTCCATTCTAGATATTAAGGCAACATAGAAGGAATGATAAAGATAGTTATATGAGAATTAATTTAATGGGCAGCTATCCATTCTCATATTATAGGAAATCTAGAAGGAATGAGAAATATGATTCTATGACGATAAATAGAATGGACAGATATCCATTCTCATATTACTTGATATGATTATAATGTGTGTATGTCCATTTTGAACTTTCACTTAATATAAAAGGAATGATAAAGATTATTATAGTATGAGATTGAACAGAATGACATATGTCCATTCTAATATTATAGTAAATTATTGAAAGGTTTTATAACAATGAATATGGATTATCCATTGTTAGAAGTGTGGATGGTTTAGAGCTGAAAGTATAGATGGTCTGGAGCTAAATGTATGTATTATCCATAGCTAGAAGAATGAATTTTTTTTTATAAAAGTTAAAAAAGGGTTGAGAAGACCCTGCCCCAAAACAAAGACAAAGTTCCATAATATCAAAATAAAACATTACATACCCATCAAAATGATATTATAAAAGTCCATGATAAACGGGCTCCCTGAGGAGAAATAGAAAAAGAGTAGCTAAACAACAGAAATAGAAAAACAGAGAGGAACTAACAACATTAAAGAAACTAACAACCAAAAAGATACAAAGATAATAAATAAAACAAAAACCCCTCCCCAGATCATTTATAGGCTTTTTCAAGCCCCTCCAGCACCTTTTCCCATTCCTTATCCAGATCATCTATGTTTCTAGCTAAAGACACAAAGTCGAGACCTTAAGGATTTGCCTTTCTTTTCCTTCCCTACCTATCCACAACACTATAAGCATTTGCGAGCTGAACCAGAGTGTGGATATGTTGCAAAGTTTATTTAACCATGACAACACTCCACTCCATGTCACTGTGAAGAATAACACAAAAAAATTCCAACTCATTGGTAATGAAAACATGGTTGGCTTTTAGAACTTTCATCTCTTCACCATTCCAATTATTAACAACTTCCTCAACTTGTGCTTTCATCTTATGCCAATCATTGAACAAAAACTACACAGAGCTCTTGGTGAGTCTCATATCTCCTTAAGTAGCTAGAAGAATAAATTTTCCAGAGATGAAAGTATGATTTAAATCATATTACAGTGAATGAGAATGAATGGAATGGAAATATATCGATTATCATTGATTTTAAATATAGAATGAATGAGAAATATGATTGTATGAAAATGAATAAAATGGGTACATCCCTATTCTAAGATTATTAGAAATGCCTAGAATTGACATATATCCATTATGAACATTCAAATAATTTAAAAGGGATGTGAAGGATCATTTTATGAGAATGAATAGAATGGGAAGATTTCCATTCTTATAAAGGATAATTCGAAGGAATGATAATGAATATAATATGAATATGTTCATTCTCATATTATAGGATATTACAATTAGAATGTTCATATGTCCATTCTAGACATTAAGGAAATATAGAAGGAATGTGAAATATGGTTGTATGAGAATGAATACAATGGGTGCTTGTCGATTCTCATATTATAGGAAATATTGAAAGAATGAGAAATATGATTGTATGACAATAAATAGAATGGTTAGATCTTAATTCTCATATTATAGGATATGATTATAATGGACATATTTCCATTGTGAACATTTAATTAATATAAAAGGATTGAGAAAGATGATTATATCATGAGAATGAATAGAATGGAATATGTCCATTCTAATATTATAAGAAATGATTGTAATGTGAATTATTATGTCCATTTTGTAGATTTGTCTTATTTAGTGAGAATGAAAAATATTGTTGTATAAGAATGAATATGGATGGTCTAGATATTGAACTATGGATTATCTAGTGTTGGAAGTATGAATGGTCTGTAGTTGAAAGTCGTGATGGTCTAGAGCTAAAAGTATGTATTATCTAGAGCTGGAGGAATAAATTGTTTGGATATGGAAGTATAATTTGTATCATATTACAATGAATGAGAATGAATAGAATGGACATATGTCCATTCTCATTAAGGTTAAATATATAATTAATGATAAATATAATTTCATGATAATTAATAGAATTGGAAGATTCCTATTCTCATATTATTGGAAATGCATAGAATAGACATATGTCCATTATGAAAATTTAGGATATACAGAAGGAATGATAAGGATGGTTGTATGATAATGAATAGAATGGGCAGATGTCCATTTTGATAAATGCAATTGGAAGGAATGCTAATGAATAAGAAGAAGATGTTAATTTTGATATTATAGGATATTGAAAGGAATTAAAATGTGCACATGTCTCATATTATAGGATATTATGATTATGAGAATGAATACAATGTCTAATTTAGATTCTTATATATAGGAAATATAATGAAATGAGAAAGATGATTTTATGAGAATGAATATAATGGAAAGATGTCCATTCTCATATTATATGTAATGATTAGAGTGGGAATTTCCATTTTGAACATTATGGAAATATAGAAGGAATGAGAAAGATGATTATATCCTGATTATGAAGAGAAATATAAGATGCTAATTCTCATATTATAAGAAATGATTAGACTGGGAATATGTCTAGTCTGAACATTCCAGAAATTATATAGATGGGATGAGATAGATGATTAGATGAGAATGAATAAAATTGGAAGATGTGAATTTTAATCTTATATATGTTTTGAATTTTAAACTCTAGTAATAGGGAGAAATATGGTTTATCCCTTTTAATAGGATGTTGGATGTCCTATTAAAATATGTAGTTAACAACAAAATATCATCTTATCTAAGAATTATATGTAGAATGAATAAATGGTATATCTCTATTTTATTTGATATTTTTTTATAAATTAATGGAATATAAAAATGTTATAATGAATTAATGGAAACCATTTTATGATTGCATTTATGTCAATTTTTTTGCATTCATAATTTTGAAGTATTACTGATTATGAAAATTACCTAATATAGGCCTTCATGTATTTCATATAATAATAACACAACCAAATATTTCTATGATAATGGAAATTCATGGGATGTTAAGAACATATAATCATAAGGGTAATGTACATTACCACTTAATCATTGTTACCAATTTAATGTCATAATTTGGAGTTCATTATCACATTAATGTAGATGGAATATAAAAGGAATTAGAAATATGAGTTATGATAATATTATGGGTTTGTAAGCAAAATAAGGGTTTAATTACAAGTAAAATTGGTAAATTAGAGCTAGAACAAATTATATATTATGGATCAAGAATAGAGATGGAATATAGTTGTTGGGAGAATTTTTTTTGCATCCCTTTTAACAGGAAGTTTAAAGACCTTTTATAGACCTTTGTTAACAAAAAACTATCATCTTACCTTCATTCTATGTAAATAAAATTGAAAACTATATTTTCCCCATAATTTGAAATTAATTTGATCAAGTTTAATCATCAATTAGAAACCCTGTTATAATTGCATTCTTGTTAGTTTTTATTATATTCATAATTTTGAAGTATTTTCTATCCTTACTTGAGTAGGACTCCATGTTTACATAGAATAAAACACAAAAAAATCCTTCATGTTTGGTTTAATTTAAAATATAAAATTACTTAAAAATAAGAATGGAATTGGTAACGAGAGATGTTATAATCATCATTTCCATACTAAGATACATCCATTCTTAGATCAGTTTGGAAGTATATATTATAACCACGATCTTGATCACAATTCTATTTGAAATGTAATAAAATTATTCAACAAGCCCAAAGATAAATTTATGAATGGTACTAATATTGAAATGTACGTGGTCCTCAACTGGAAGTATAAATAGTGTGGAGCTAAAAATTTTTATGGTATGAAGCTAGTAGTATGTATAGTCTTGAACTGGTAGTAACGATGGTCCGAAGTTAGATGCATGCATTTTCTTGAGATGGAAGTATGCATTATCCAGAGTTGAAAGTATACATGGTATAGAGTTGGAACAATGTATGGTATAAAGGTCGAAGAAAAAAAATTACTTTTTACAATTATTTTGATATTATAAGCATTAATAGGTCTTCCATAAATTTCAAGTTGTTAGTTGTATCAAAAAGTCTAATATCCATTTAAATTGATAATTCTAATTTAAATACAAGTTTATAAATCAAAAGTAAAATTTACATTGTGAGTATAAGATGGTTAACACTATGAATAAGAAGTAGATAATGAGGCATTTATGGGTTTCATCAACCTCCCATACTTATTTTAATTCATGTCCTGACAAGAATTTTCATCATTAGTTCCACTCATATAGCAGACTCAGGTTATAGTTTTCAAACATATCCACCCAATCCTTCCGTCTAGGTTATCCATGTCTTTTATTTTCATTAATTTTATCAAGCCACTACTAGAAATCATCATTGTCTTGTTCTCTGTGATAGGCCCAATGTGGTGTTGTAATTAGTGTAAGAGGATTTCTATACCACATTCCAACCCAAATCCTTTTTAATTTAATTATAACTTCCACCATAGCCTTAGCTTTTCTTAATTACCATTTCAAATTGGGAGGAGAGATTGGATCCTTTCTCTTCATTATATAAGACAATGATTCCTATATATGGTTACCAATTTTTATGGCTAAATATGATATTTTAATAAGATGTTGGTGTATTCCTTTAGGAAAGTATCCAAGAATGCATCATATTTTACTACAAGGTTTGGATATTATACCCACCTTTTGAATTCAATAAAAAAACAAGATGATTTTAGATAGTTGGGGTGAATAAACAGTCCTAACCTAGAATTTTCCTTCTCCTCAAATTAATTTATGTGAACATACCAATTGATTTGATTTTTTAATAGGGATGCAAAATATCTTAGCCAGAATTTTCCTACATAAATATTGAGCAAGAAAGTGGTCTCATGGGATATTAAGAGTCCATATAGAAAGAACTCACAAATGAGGTTTTTCTGTTCTTCATTTTCCATCACAAAGTCCTCTATAAACTATTTACCATTTTTTATATCATAAGGGAGGTCATAAGAAATCCTTAATAGCACCCACCTGAAATATTGTTTTGAAAAAAACATACTATAAATAGAAGATGTTTTTCAGCAAGGCAACATATGATTTCCCATAGAAAATGCATGTAGGATCCTCTTTTTCAAGTTTTTTCTTATCTTCCTCTCAGTTTTCCATCTCTTTTCTAACTTTTTCCAATTTCTCTTTCCAATTTGGTTGTTTTCTATTGCCATTTATATTATTTTTCTTGGATTATATCTTCTCTTTTTAACCATCTTATTACAATATAAGATTTGATCATGTTTGTATGAGTGGATGCTTTTGTGGTCTCCTTATTAGTAATAGGTGGATTTTGGGTTGCTCAATCAGGATCTTCAAAAAAAAATTCTTACTCAGCATGTGGTGGACTAAAATGTGTTTGAGAAGATTCTATACTTATAATTTCCTTTTGGGTGGGTGGTGTATTTTTATGTTGTTGATTGGTTGCATCCATAGTATCTAGATTTTGGAGTTCTTGGATGGTTTGATCCTTTTCTTTTAATGTTTTCTGTAGGAGTAGGATTTATCTCCTCTATTCTTCATTAACCATATCAGAATTAGAAAAATATGATTTATATTTTAATTCTCTATTTTCATTTGGTGGAGGTGGTAGAATCTCAACTTCTTCAATTATCGGGACCTTCCCTTTATATTTACTCATATCACTCATAGGCGTGTCATGAATAACCTATTACATTTCTTTGCATACAGTGCTCTTCCTCACCTATGTTCATCCCTTATGATTTTAATGATTCTAGAATCCATTTTTCCTCTTCATAGGATTCCTCATGTGAAATGACTAGCCTTATTATTTTTCTTATCTGTATTCGAGGATTTTCCTCCTCAAAATCTCCTTTAGATAAAACTAATCGAAAAAAAATTGGTTGAACTTATATTCCTTTTTTATTTCTTTTGTTGGTATGATTTGTTGGGATTTCTTCCTCATTTTGTTGTGTATGGTCCTCAATTTTTATACTTGGAGGACTAAGTTCAATTTTTTTATAAGAAATCACTGTCATTTTGTCTTCCCCTACTTTTGTTCTAGAAAATGGTGCTTAGAAATCGATTTTATCAGCCCATGATGTCTCATCACTTTTTTATCTTTTCTAAACCTTTGAAACATAAAATGAATAGATTGATACAAAAATAGAGGGAGGATGAAAGAATGATGTTTCCCATTTTTGAGATGGATAATCATTTTCATGCAAATCCCTAAAAGAGTCCCAAACTGACCATCATAAGAAAAATATCTCATGATCCAAATTTCTAGATTGTCCTAGGGTTTATTTATGGTTTCTCTTTTGATTCCATTTTTCTTACCCTTCTAGTCACATACTATCTCTACATTTTCATTTTCTTGTGAAAAAATATCTGCAAGAGATGAGTATGATAATTTTGTAGTGAAAACATCTACCCCTATGTTTTAATAATTAGAAATTTGTGCAATTATATTAATATTCATAAGGATTTCAACTCCCTTGAAAATATTATGGTCAGTTTCAAGGTTGAAAGTAAATTCCTCTACTAGATGCAAGTTATAACCCTCAAATTTCTTTAAAAACCCTAGCCACCCAATTTCCTTAAAAATAGATATTGTTTCGCAATATTTTAATATTTATTCTATCGATTTAGGATTTGATTTATTTTTAAACCCCATATTTCACTAGACACAAATTCTAGAAATTATATGTTAAATTACTTAAATGTAATGATATTTATGATAACATATTTTCATTTTCATTTTTCATATTTGAAAATTTTAACTTCTCTTAATACAAGAGATATCCTTAATAACATCATTAATTGTTGCATTGATATATATATATATCTATGTGTGTGTGTGTGTGTGTGTGTGTGTGTGTGTGTGTGTGTGTGTGTGTGTGTTTGTGTTGTGTTATATATATATTTATTGTTTCATTGATAGTATATTAATAAATCAAATCAAATAACTCAACATAATGTCTTATTATTAAAAATTATCAAGTGTAAAAATATTTCCCAAATGATCTAATACAAGTAGATGGGTAGTCTCTTTACAAGTCATGGGTATCCATTCTCTTTTCTTGTTTATTCTTTAAAAATGGGTATATATTCATAATCTTGTTACACATGGGTACCCATGCAAGGGATGTAAGAATCTAGATTATCTTTGTATGCTCGGATCAACTCAAATTGGTTGCCATTCAAGTAAAAAAATTCTTCTCCAATGCCATGTAACATATAGTTAGGAGGTTTAGTTCATCCCAACCAATAAGTAACTTTTTTATCTCTCTTCCATACTAATAATTAGATGTATATGTGTAATGAGATCTTAAATATATTACTATTTTTTTGTTCAATCTAGATCCTACCTACCTAGAAACAATTATATGAAAATGTTGTATACAAGTAGATGGGTAGTACCTACTAGAAACAATTATATGAAAATGTTGTATACAAGTAGATGGGTAGTCTCTTTACAAGTCATGGGTATCCATTCTCTTTTCTTGTTTATTCTTTAAAAATGGGTATATATTCATAATCTTGTTACACATGGGTACCCATGCAAGGGATGTAAGAATCTAGATTATCTTTGTATGCTCGGATCAACTCAAATTGGTTTCCATTCAAGTAAAAAAATTCTTCTCCAATGCCATGTAATTCCATTCAAGTAAAAAAATTCTTCTCCAATGCCATGTAACATATAGTTAGGAGGGTTAGTTCATCCCAACCAGTAAGTAACTTTTTTATCTCTCTTCCATACTAATAATTAGATGTATGTGTAATGAGATCTTAAATATATTACTATTTTTTTGTTCAATCTAGATCCTACTTAAATATATTATCTTAAATATATTACTATTTTTTTGTTCAATCTAGATCCTACCTACCTAGAAACAGTTATATGAAAATGTTGTAATTTTGGAGAGCATTTTACCTTATAAAGAAATTATATCATAAATCTTGTAAAAATTATTTATCTTTACCTTGTAAAGAAAATATATCATATAAATGGTCAAAATTATTAACACAACTATTTGAATGCAACAAAAACCCTATTTCTAGCTTTCCCCCAATAATTAGGGTTTCATAGCCTCACGATCAAAATATAAATTGATAAGAATTCAATTATAACATGCATTACAAATGATTATTAAAATTGAACGTATGGATTCCACATGATGACTAAAATTGGAGATCCAAACCATTCATACTTTTAGGTCCAATTAATCATTCATACTTCCATCTCTGGAAAACCCATACTTCCATATCTAGGTAACCCATACTTCTAGCTCTGGAAAACCCATACGTCTAGATTTAGACAAAATTTTCATGTACAATATTTGTCTTTTAATATAGTTTGAAAATAAATCACCAAAAATAAAAAATACCAAGACATATGTATATGTTGGAATAAAATTTATTCATCATTCTAAGTTTTAAATAATTATACATGTAATTAATATGACATCCACATACTAGGCTAAACATAATAAAATAAGACATTATAGCATGATACCTAAACCTTAAACACAAGAGACCCAAACCTTAAACTCTAATAATTAACAACAAATGAAAGTATGAAAAAAAATTCTATGTTAATTAATTTCTTCAAAAGGAACTTTAGGGTGAGTGCACGAAGTTGGGGGGAAAAAAGTGGACAAAAACCTGAAAACAGACGAAACCTATAATTGGTTTGGCTCAGTAAACACTGAACCTTTAACACATATGCATTTCAAAGATGTCAAAATGCTTACACATTTTGTGTTGTATGGACCATGCATATGTGTTTTGGTGGTTTATACTTACAAAAATAAATGTATAAGATTTCTTTTATTATTTATTATACTTTTATTATTTCTTATAATTTAAATTTATTTTAGTAAATATAAGAAATTAGGGCCACTCTGCACCTTATGGAAGTGGTCTTGTAGCTCCAACAGTTATAATCTAGAAGATAGTTTTTCAAAATCTAATTTGGTTAGTACTTACTCATTTTCAGGATTTCAACAAATGACCTAAGAATTTTATGGCATATATATTGTAGTCATTCTTTGTTTTGGGAAATCATATAGTCATTTTTTAAAGGTTTTTTGACCTTTTAAAATGGATTTTTTCCCTACCATTGTTTGAATTGGTACTAATTTTTAAATTTAGTCCATAATTCACTTTAGTGACCATGAATTGACTCTATGATGTTTGTCTACTTCTTACTAAAAAGAGATCCTCACTTTGTACATAGAGGATTGTTCCCTGAATGGGATTCTTGTCCTATGGAAAAAATGAGGTGATTGTAATGTGCCTCCTCCTTAAGGTGTGATAACACTACTAGGTGTTGAATGAGTTGTTACGAATAGTAGCAAGTGAATTGCATCAAGTGAACTCAGATGATTGCTCATTCTTAGAAACATGGTTCTTCATATAAAGATCATCCCCTCACCTTTCCTAGCTCTAAGACATCCTTTCATGGAATAAAATCCATGATTATCATACATACTTTTTCTCATATGTATCTTATGGAGACAAATGATGCCTTAATACTTCACAAATAATGGTCCTTGATAACTCAGTGACATGACTAGCTCATTTTAGCTTGTTCTGAAGGGTGTTCAATCAACTACAAAATGGACAAAAATGCCTTTTTAGGCCTTCAAAGGAAGTAATCTCTCATAAAAAATAAATGAGTAGATCGATCAACTTAAACACTATTCCCTACACATTGAAACACGTTGAATGATCTTTTGAGGAATTTCCTTTTAGTGAGGGTTTATGATTTACGGTTTAGGGTTTAGGGCTCGGGGTTTAGGGTTTAGGGATAAGTGTTTAGTACTCAAGTTTTAGAGTTTATGGTTTAAGGTTTAGTGTTTAAGGCTCATAGTTCATAGTTTAGGGTTTATTGTTTAGGGATCAGGGCTTAGGGTTCATGGTTTAGGGTTAAGGGCTAGGGTTTAGGGTTTCAGGTTCAAGGTTCAAGGTTTAAGGTTTACGGTTCAAGGTTGATGGTTTATGTTTTATGGCTCAACATTTAGGGTTTAGGGTTTAGGGATTATGGTTTAGGGTTCAGGGTTAAGAGTTGATGGTTTAGGGTTTAGGGTTCGGGGTTTATTTTTTAGGGTTGAGGTTTTATGTTTGAGGGTTCAAGGTTTAGGGTTTTGGCTTAGGGCTCAAGGCTTAGGGCCTAGGGTTCAAGGCTTAAGATTTAGAGTTTAGGGATTAGCGGGGTCAGGGTTTAGATTTTAGGGTTTAAGGTTTAGGATTTAGGTCTTAGATTTTAAGGTTTAGGGATTATGCTTTATGGTATAGGGTTTACTGTTTAAGGCTCAGGGTTTAAGGTTTAGGGTTGAGGATTTAGGGTTTACAGTTTAGGGTTTAGGAGTTAGGGTTTAAGGTTTAAAGGTCAGGGTTTAGGGTTTAGGGAAAAGGGTTCAGGGTTTAGGGTATAGGGTTTAGGGATCAGTGTTGAGGATTTAGGGTTTAGGATTGAGAGTTGAGGGTTTAGGGTTCAGGGATTAGGGTTTATTTTTTAGGGTTTAGGGTTAAGGGTTTATGTTTAAGGGTTTAAGATTTAGGGTTTTGGCTTAGGGCTTATGGATTAGGGGGCATAAGGTTCAGGGCTTAGGGTTTAGGGTTTAGGGATCAAGGTTTATGGTTTATGGGTCAGGGTTTAGGGTTTAGACTTTATGGCTTAGAGTTTAGGGTTTAGGGCATATGGTTTATGGTATAGGGTCTAGGGTTTAGGGCCCAAGGTTTAAGGTCTAGGGTGGAGGATTTAGGGTTTTCAGTTTAGGGTTTAGGAGTTAGGGTTTAAGTTTTAAAGATTAGGGTTTAGGGAAAAGGGTTTATGGTTTAAGACTCAAGGTTTATGGTTTAGGTTTTAGGGTTAGGGGTTTAGGTCGTAGAGTTCAGGGTTTAGGGTTTAGTGTTTAGGGCTTAAGGTTTAGGGTTTAGGGTTTAGAGACCTTTAGGATTTAACATTTAGGCCTTAAGTTTTAGGTTTTACTATTTATGGCTCAGGGATCATGGTTTAGGGTTTAAGGGTTAGGGTGTATGGTTTAAGGATTACAACTTAGGTTTTGGGGTTCAGAGTTATGGGTTTAAGGTTTAGGGGTTAGAGATCAACGCTCTAGATTTATGGTTTAGGGCTCAGTGTTTAAGGTTTAGGGTTTAGGGCTCAAGGATTAGGGTGTAGGGTTCAAGGCTTAAGGTTTAGGGATTAGGCTTTAGGGTTCATGGTTTATGGCTTAAGTTTCAGGGTTCAGAGTTACTAGTTTAAGGTTTGGGGGTAAGAGCTTGGGGCTTTGGAGTTAGTATTTAGGGTTTAGGGCTTACGGCTCAGGATTTAGAGTCTAGGGTCAAGGGTTTAGGGTTATGGTTTTAGGGTTTAGTATTTAGTTATTAGGGTTTAGGATTTATTATTTTTATTTTAGGGCTTAGGGTTTATAGTTTAGGGTTTAGGTCACAGAGTTTAGGGTTCATCAAAATTGTAGGTAAACCATTCAAAGAGAGTCATCAAAATTTGATGCTTTTCATCTGTTGATATTTTGAAGGAGGTAAATGTCATATTCCTGACTGTCCAATCCTTCCAAAGACCGCATTAGTCCTTAATACTTGGATGTACAGGGAGACACTGTTACTTAGCTTCCATTTATAATGATAAAGATATTTGTAAATTCATGTTATGACCTCTAAATCTATATGAATTTCAAGTTTCTTGGAAATCAAATAACACCCTTCACTAGGATTGATGACTACCCCTATCTTTTTTTTTTCAGGGGATTTTGAAAACATCCATGGGCTTATCATAGAAGGAATTATCAATTAATAGAAGCTCACTAAGTCGTAGGCTAGGTAAATCTCATTTAGAACTAAACAAGAAAGATTTACTAGGTGATTGATAACCCCTTAGTGTTCTTATCCATTCCCCTATTTCTATGCTTATTTTGAACACTTTAGGAATTTCTGTCAGATTTACTATCCATTCTAGTAGAACACTTGAACTTTATCTATCTCTGGAGGAGAGGATACTACCAGAAATTCAATTACGATCCTACACATATGCATTGATATATTCTCTATGTTTCTTTTGTTTCCTTTAATATTTTTTTTGTTGTTGTGATGGTTATTTTTTCCAGCTTCCAATGGGTCATCCTGGCTTGCATAGTACCACACATGGAACTATGAGAAATGTGAATTTTTTTTAGAGTGTGAATAAATTTACATTCAAGAGTGCAAGTATATGCGGGGAGAAACAAGTTTGGAAGAGATGTGTAATATATGCATTACAAGGCACAACGTAGATGTCATATCCATTTAGTTACTTGTCCCACCTCTTATAAACAAGGTAGTTGTATAAGCAGAATCAATGATGATTCTAGGAACGAGACTAGGAAATATTGATGAAATATGTTTTAGAGTTTAGGGTTTAGGGTTTAGGGCTCATGGTTCAGGGTTTAAGGTTTAGGGTTTAGGGTTCATGGTTCAAGGTTCAGGGTTACGCTTTAGGATTTATGTTTTAGGTTTAGGGTTTAGGGTTTAGTGTTTATGATTAGGGTTTATGGATCGAGGTTAAGGATTTAGGGTTTAAGCTTTAGGGTTTAGGGTTTAGGGTTTAGGGTTTCGGGTTAAGGATTTAGTGTTTAGGGATAAGCGTTTATGGTTTACGGTTCAGGTTTTAGGGTTTATGGTTCAGGGTTCAGGGTTTAGGATTTAATGTTTAGGGATTAAGGTTTAGGGTTTACGTTTTATGGCTTCAGGTTTAGGGTTTAGGGTTTAGGTTTTAGGGCTTAGGGTTTAGGCTATATGGTCTATGGTTTAGGGTTAATATTTGAGGGCTCAGGGATAAGGGTGTAGGGTTCGATGCTTAGGGTTTAGGATTTGGTGTTTAGGGTTTAGGGTTTAGGATTTAGTTTTTACTGTTCAGGGTTTAGGGTTTAGCATTTAAGGACCATGGTTCATGGTTTAGGGTTTAAGGTTTAGGGTTTAGGGCTTATGGCTTAGGGTTTATGGCTTAAGGCTTAGGGTTTAGGGCTCACGGGTAAGGGCTGAATGTTTAAGGTTTAGGGTTTAGGTTTTATGGTTTAGGGTTTAGGGCTCAAGGTTTACAGTTTAGTGTTTATTTTTATGGCCTACAGTTTAGGGTTTTAATTGTAGAATTTAAATCCTAAAAAATTTTAGGCTGAATGCTTGAAATCCTAAAAAATTACATATGTACTGACCAGATGATACTTTAAAAAACTATCTCCTAAACCATGACTCATGAAGCTGTGAGACTAATTCCATAAGGTGAAAATTGACCCTAATTTCTTATATTTACATAAATAAATGTAAAAATTGTCCTTAAACATTTATTTATGCAAATAGAAGCATGTCAAAAGCATACATAATGTTTATACTACACATAATACATAAATATTATGTAACGTGTACGTGTTATCTAACACATGTGTTATAATGCGTATGTGTTATGTAATGCATATACGTTTTGCATTTTCTCTTTTCCCAAGCCATGCCTCAAGGCTTGGGATCTGGTATGGATCCCTAAGCCTGAGGCATGGACCTGCATAAACACAACAAATAGAGTGTTTTTACAAGAAAATGTAAAAATGTCACTTCCTCTATGATAAATCAAAATAAAATAATCGATCCATTTTTATAAAATTATACCACAATGTAGAGTAGAGTCTCTTCTTTCTAAAAATATAATTTTTCAAAATTTATGACTAATATGATGTGTCCATATTAGTTATTTTCTAACTATGCCTTTTTATAGCTATTTTTTGAAGTGTTAATATGTCTAATTTTCATGGTGTATCTTTTTTTTGGGTGATCGAAATTAAAAAAATATATACTAGCCCAAACTAGGCATAATTCTATACATATTAAAATATATATATAATTTTCAATATTTGTGAGGTAGTTAGTGGGGGCACGATTGGAGCTCCGTTATTTTTCAAAACATAAATTTTCAGTACTAGAAAAATCATAAATAAAAAAATATTCGCTAATTTTATTTTTAAAAATGGATCCCAAACTAGATGCTCCTAGATATTTTTTTACCAAAGGGTTTTAAAAAATACTAAATGGTGCTCAAAAAATGGTGAGGGGCACGAAAGTCACTCTATTATGTTTTTTTAAAAAAATAGGAGCATCTGTTGGTATTTTAGTTTTTTGACCCACTTAAACTTATCCATTTAAAAAAAAAATAGTTTCTTAGAAAATACACTCAAAATGATACAATTCATATTTCTACAACATCCTCCAATTTTGAGTGTAACTATTTCGAAAAACTCATACAAGTTGAATTTTTTTTCTTCAGAAAAATGGATCCACTTAAGACCCTCTTTTGGCCCCCCAACTTGGTATACTTACCCTCTAACTACCTATACATGTTAAAGACTTGTAAAATAGTTCTACGAGGAGGTAACGTGTCATTATTTCCAACTATCTCCCTAATATGGTAACAAATTGCAACAAAATTTTGATGGAAAAAAAACCACCATTGATGGAGAGGTTAAAAATTGTGGCCAGGATAAATTGAATAAAAAGCCAAATTTCTAATAATTAGTGGGGAATGAAAGTAAAAAGAAACTTTCCTTTTATTTTTTTCCTTTAAACGGAATTCTAGCTACCTATAAATATAAGGCTTGTCACTATTTCTAGCTATGTCCTTGCTATTACTATCTCCCTACTATGATAATGGTGTTGAGAAAAAGGTCAAAGGAAAAGTAAATATCTAACGTTTTAGATTTATCCCTGCATCAAGAATCTACCACTATTTCCAAGTCTGAATCAAAATTAACAAGTAAAACATTCCTTGCTACAACTATCTACCTACTAAGGTGATGATATTGAACAAAAGCTCAAATGAAAAAAAACATCTAGGGTTTTAAATTCCTCTTGATATTTTTTTTTATCTATGGTTATCTTCCTACTATGGCTATCTCCCTGTTATGGTGATGGCATTAAACAAAAGGTCAAAGGAAAAGAAAATAACTAGGGGTGTTAAATTTCTCCCAACAACAAATTTTTTCCTCATGAATTATATAATGGATTCCAAATGATGATTAAAATAGACACTATGGATTCCAAATGATGATTAAAATAATCACTATGGATTCTAAATGATGAATAAAATTCCATCAATGATGAGGCATCGGGTCTACGCCCCTTATGATTATATTGTTTTAAATCTCCCACGAACGAAATGTTATAATAAATATTGGTTATGTTTTATTTCTATGTAAAACAAGAACTTGGATTAAGGGTAAGGGTTGAAAATAATTCAAAATTATGATTTATTTTTATTTCATTGTTGTTGTAATGGACCATTATGTGTGTGTTGTCGAATTCATCATGATGTTTATTTATATTATTTTCTAAAACTTTAGTTATATCTATCATTATATCTTACAAAATAAATTTATATTGTTATAGTATCGATGTATCATACATTTGCATAGGATGATCAAAAGTCCATTTTTTTATCAAAAGTAAATAAAGTTAAAAAGTAAAAAATATTTGGGGAATGCCACAACTGAGGTGAAGGTAGTGAATATTGGCTTCCAAAGATAACGTATTGGAAAAATATTTTGCACACTTTGGATAGACCGTTTCCAAACTATAACATGAGGTCAAATGTTTGTTTTTAGCAGAAAATAGTAAATGAAAAAGACTTTTATGACCAAATTACAAGAGCCGTGATTAGTCATAGATAATACTTCATTAATAAAAAGTATCCCAAGTAATAATGATATTTATGTTAGGTATTTTTTGGAAGATCTAAACTATAATTCAATCCTTTGAAGGATGTGTTTAAGGGACATATATTTCTTATATGACCAAGAAATGATAGTGACAAGATATGAATGGGGATACTAGATGGGGATATTCTCCTTAAATGAAACGGAAATAATGTACATAAAATGGTGAGAGTTTAATATTGGAAACCTACTAAGAGAGGAGAAAATGCAACATTTTTATTAGAATTGTTTAAGGATAAATAAAATATGGGCCATAGTAGACAATCTTAAATAATAATTTGATATGGATAGAACCATCAAGGAATGGACAATAAACAGAAAATGGAAAAGTGGCTTCATACAGATTCCTGATAAAGAACATGAGTCCATTAAATCATACGTTGAACTACTTGAACATGGTAATGAATGCTAACTTTGAGAAACTATTGAATATCATACATTAATATGTGAAATCATCTTGGCCCAGGATGTTGGTTTTTTGAAAAACATTATTCCAAAGCATAGTCCAAAAAACTTTATAGTTGTATTATTATTTTATATTTAAATTTAAGATTGAATATCGTATTATTTTGGAATACTTTTCCATATAATTACATAGTACATCACGTCATTTATGGAAGTTGAATCTTTTTTTTATATTTGGTAAAAAGGAGGGTTTTGACAGGGTCCCTACCCTATTACAAGTTGGATCATAAATCCATATATATCCATAAAGAACTCATGATAAAAAAAAATAATACCAAATACCACAAAAAAACTGGAGAGTGAATAAAAACCAACACATAACCAATAAAAATATAGAACAAAACCAACAGGTAGTAAAAACAAGGAGCCAAAGATACCCATGAGAACACCCACCATGGGAACACCCACCCAACCAACAAACCACTCCAGAGGCACCTCAAATATGACCTTTTCTTCTATTACTAATAACATATTTTAATATCTCAAGAGTTGTACTATAATTCCTAATCCAGTTTTGAAGAACGCCAGAAATAACACCAATGTTAGCACACAATTCAGCCACCTTATTTCCTTCTCTGAATGTGTGAGATATTTCAAAGTTTGAGAAAGTCCTTAGAGAGAGGATAAAGTCTTCAATGATTTTTTGATGGTCCAACTTGAGGGGGAATTACATTGTAAACAATTCAAAATGTTCATAGAATCCTCTTCCATCTGGATATTTGAGATGTTTAGATATTTTGCAAGTTTGATTCCCTATGAAGCAGCTAATGCCTCAACAGAATGATAAGTTTAGACTCCCATGTTCCATGCGTAGGCTACAATTACATATCCTTTATCATTTATAATGGCTCCTTCTACCCCATCTTTTCCTCGGTTTCCCTTAGCTTCCCTAAAAAAAATTAACTTACACCATCCTTTTTAAGGATGAGTCCAAACAATCTTGCTCCTACAAATTTTAGAGCTCTATTGTTTAGGATCTTGAGTGAGCTACAAGTTCCATTTTTTGAGGATCTTAATGTCACTGTCCTTCAAAATTATTTTTCCACATTTGATGGAGGTTTTTAAGGTCTCTATTATCATATCATATTAAATTGCATGAATACAATTCCAACTTATAGCATTTTTCCTTCAAAAACTCATTTTTTCCTTTCTTTCCATATAGCCCAAATTATGTAAGGAAGGTTTAAGTCCCAAAGAGTTCTAACTGAAAAATTTTTAGTATGATAATTTTGATTATGTTTCATGTATTGCACTGATTTAGGAAAGGTCCATTTCAAAAATAAAATTAAAAAATGTGTTCCCAAAGAGATTACGTGAATTTACAATCTATGAAGTGGTGATTAAAATTTTCATCCTCTTCTTTAGAAAGGATGCATCTGTTTATAATAACATGTCCTTTCTTTATTAGGTTTTTAACTATGAGGTTCTTGTTTTTTACATTGAGCCATCGGAAAAAGTTAACCTTAGCAATCATCTCTTTATATAAAGCTTTCTTCTAGTAAGTCTAAGGATTTGGTGGATGATTCTGACTGTTGTACCCAGATTGAAAATGATAATGGCCATCACCTAAATCCTTCCAAATTAGTTCATCCTCAACCTCTTTATTATTGATGTATATGTTTTCAATCTCTTTTGGATTAATGATATATTATATCTTTTCAATTTATTTAATTCCTTAAGGGATTAATATTTTACAAGTGGTTTTACCATTTTTGCATTCAAGATATCCACTTATTCTCTCTTCATACTTCAATCTTACCTATTTTATCTGATTACGTAGATTTTTCCTTTATTGGTTATCAAGTTCCAAATTCCATCTCTCTTCCCAAAATCTAATCTTGTGTCATTCCTGAGGTCCCATTTTATTCCCTTACATATAATGTCTCTATTTTTTATAAGTTATTTCAAGAAGTGGGAACCTAAAGGTAAATCCGAGGATGAGGTGAATTATTTGATGAAGTCCTATTGTAAATATATTTTTTGATTATGTTGCAACCAATTTGAGTCCTCCTTGAGCAATTTATAGTCCATTTAGCAAGGAGAGCTGAATTAATTTTTATAATGTTTCTTATTCATAAGTCGCCATGGGATTTAGGATTATAGTCTTTATCCAAACAACTAGGTGAATTTTGTTACCTCCTTTACTCCAACCATAAGAATATCTTCTAAATTTCTTTGATGAAGTCAACAATATTTTGTGGCATTTTGAATCTTTATAATGTATACTAATATAATTTCCACCATGAAATTAATTTAAGTTACAAAAAACATTAAAAAAATAGTTATTATGGTAATAAGTTTATAGGGAGATATTTGTGATTTAAAAATAATTGGGTATGTTTTACAAGGAATTGTTTCAACATTTTATGCTTTCGTTTTCTCATGGATTTTCCATGATTAGTATTTCATTACAACCACTACATCAAATGATCTTTACCTAAATTTATGTTCATAACCCATAACTTATGACATGCATAACCCATTAATTAATCTTTGACACTAATAAACCTAATAATAAATGAAGTCACAAGACTTATAATTATAAAAACACCAATCCTGTTGTTATCGTTGATGGGATTAGACTTGTTGAATTGAACATTAATAAGTGTGCATAATGAATATTCTCTCCTACCAACCATCTCAATCCTTCAAAGAAAAATATTCCTAAGTTACTTGTTAGTATATATTGATGCCTATGATTCTAAATTAACTTATTTTGTAATTAGTATAATCTCAATTGTAAAGTGTAAACCTTTCAAGTCTATATACTTGAATATATGGTAGTAACTTCAGGTTTACAAATAATTGTTTATGGTTATGATTTCATTACAATAACCAAATTATATGATTTCAATCCCCTAATTATTGAATTAAAACCTAAAATTATATGCATAATTACCAATTAATTAAGTTTTGATAAGTACATAGTTCTTTAAACTGATACATAACATCTCCCAATCACAAGGATAAGGAAAAAGTTCTTGAAAATGATTGTTTTTGTTGTGTCCGATGTTTTTTTCTTTTATACCAACAAATAATTCTTGTATAGACTACCATTCTTCATCGAATATTTGTCCACACATTTGTGAGGCAGCTATATACTGATAATCTCATTACATTTAGACACTAATAAACCTTAATAAATTAATCCATATAACATTTCAAATAAAATATTTTGAAGTTACTTGTTTAGAATAGAAAAATTCCCATTTTAAATTATTTTAGATAATATTGTTCTAATATTATCTCTATAAAGTCAAAAAATTTCAAGGGTACAATGTGATGATTTTGTTGTTAATAAATAGAGTTTTCTAAAATTCTTGTATATAGTGTAAATATTGGAATCTTATCTTACACTACTTGAAAAATAATAATAACAATATTGAAATATGATATCACACTAGATAAAAACCAATAATGGTAATTTCGGAATCGAAGTTCAACATTTATAAGATGAGAAATGGTGATAATATAAGTGTAGATTCTTGTATAAATGTCAAGATTTAGTGAAAATTTTTGTTTGAAGTGACCATTATAATTTTTCAATGTAAATTCCCCTTTACATTAATGAGAAATATGCTAATTTTTATTTCCTAGAGAAACGTGAAAGGTCACAACTAGTGGGACTATGAAAGTTCATGTGGGGGTAGATGAAGATATGGATTGTAAAGATATAAAGTTGGAATGGATTATCCATTCTAAAGGATTAGATTTTATTGGTTTATAGCTCTCATTGTCTTACTATAGGTAAGGAATCCACACTTCTTCTATCTCAGTTGTATTATGTTTTCCTCTCTATATAAACTTTTTTCCATGGCCATGGATACTTGTGCAATATTATCCAGCTTAACTTGGATTTTGTTGTCGTTTGTCCTAATACCTTGACATATTCTTCTCATTGTTAACATGGAAATATTAGTGTTTATGTCAATAAAATCACTCTATATTTATTGAGTAAAACCCCCTTCTCAATTTATCCCTCACTCCATACATAGACCTTCCTCCACCTACTTTTTCACACAATTTAGTTTGGTATTATTTTGAGATCCTAAGTCGAAAGGCCACCCGGGATGGTTAAAGTAGTGTACATATTTCACATTTTCAAGAAATGGCACTTTCTCGTTCCTAAAAAGATGGGACCCTAGTGCTAGAGGTGTTGGTAAAAACCCCTAATTTTTCCTTTTGATAAATTATTTTCCCAATAATTAGTAATATGGGAAGCAATATCAAGGACATATATGTTTCCTAAAATAATGACTAGTGGACACAAATGTAATCAAACAATGTAATAATTATATCTATAATCTAGTTGTTAACATGGAAAACCTTGTTTGTTTCTTCTTATAAATCATTACTTTATTATTACCATATCACACACGCACACACACATGCATATATAATAGCATCATATGTTTCCTCTGTTAGGATTTTTCATTTATATATAAAAAGATAATAATAGTAGAAAAATAACAAGTGGGTGGAGGGTCGGGGCATGGTGTAACCCATCCCAAAACCCTCTCCTATATTTAAACCTCAAATATAGAGAGTTATGGTGGCATGACCATAATCCTTTCCTCCCCTCACATAATCTACTCAGGCCCATGGTTTCATCCCTTCCTTGTTATCCTTTGAATGCCTATATAATAATTTATACACACACATACATATGTGTATTGTTTAGGTTTTTGTGTGTGCGTGTGTGTGTGTGGTGTGTGTGTGGTGTGTTGTGTGTGTGTGTGTGTGTGTGTGTGTGTGTGTGTGGTGTTGTGTGTGTGTGTGTGTGTGTAGGTGTGTAAAAGGAGATCTAATATGGGAGTGACTATGTCAAGTCGTATAAATGAATATTTATTCGAATAAATTTCCATTCCTTATTAAATCATAATAATATAGTAATGAACATAAAAGAAGAGAATATCTCAATAAATCTAAATGGATGTCTCCTCGTAATCCGTTAAAATTAAAATCAGAGAAGATAAAAGTTGCCCTATTAGCATCCCTGACCTGTAAAAATGTAAATAAGGAAATGAGGGGAGAAGAGATAATATAAAAGAAAAAAAGAATAGGAATATAAGGTGAATTCGGGTTTTAAATTTTTATTAGGACAAGGACTGAGAGAATTTCACTTAAAAGGGATTCCTTTAAGTTATACCACACCACTTGTACTTAGGGCTTATGAGTTGAATGGGTAATGAAAATTGTCTCACCTTGTCCTAGAATTTGGATGCATTGAATATGTTATTTTGAATGAACGTTATTTGATTTGTGGCTACATGGGATTGGAACCTGGATGGACCTATTCCCCAATTTAACCAAAGAAACTTCCTCAAATTTATACAACCTCTACTAAAAAGACTAATTTGTGACCCCTTAGCGGGGAGAGGAAAATTGGATTCAAAAATTAATGATTCTAGCTGTCTTCAATTGTGTAATCTATCTCTCATAACTAAATAAAGAGATCCCATTTTGGTGAATGATACTAGTAAGAGTAATCAGGAACTTAAGTGGTACCCGAACACTACGAATAATCTAAACATTCCTGTTGGGTCCAACCTTTCTACATAGTATAAACAACTGATTATATTACCTGTTGTAATTAAAGGTGGAGATTGTGAATAGTACCTATTTATAACTTATACACTAGGATAATTTTTTAAATTCACTCCTAATAATAGTCCATATGATTATGGAAAATATGCTACAATAAGCTCACACACAACAACTCATTTACTTGTGGAGAAAGAAATGTAGATTATTCCAGGATGATAATTTTTATTATTGTAAAATAGTTTTTGAAAGGGTACTATTACCCTTGAACACCAAGGCTCAAAAGCCCGAATTGAAATTGAAGTAAAGAATGGATCAAAATCCAAAATAGAACAATAAAGCCGAATACAGGGAAAAATGGTCTGCACAAAGTAAACCAGCAACCCGACACAAGCAACAACAAAAAAACAACTGAGGACATCATTCAAACAATAATGGCCTATCAAACCCTGAAGCATCCTAATATCGCAGCCAAGAGAAAAATGCAGACCCAATGTACCCAGCCAAACCAATTAGCATCGATAAGAAACATCAAGGTGAAGTGTTACACTTCAGCGTGTAAATTTTTTCTCTTTTGCTTGCCGAACCATCCTGTGGAGCCTTCGCAGTTGGAGAACAGAGAAGACAAAGGAGTATGTTCCTTAGTCACATTGTCCCATTGGGAAAGCCATGTTGTTATCCTGGGAGAGATAGCATCATTTGTTCCATGTGCCTCAATAGATTGTGCATTTTTCATGTACTCACAATTTGAGATTCAGTTCTAGGGCTGTGTTGAAATGAATGATGAAAGGATTAATATTGGCTTTCCATTTAATCTAGACCCTTTTGTATAAAAAATCAGGTGGTTCGGAAGTGCATATTCCACCTTACGCTTCTCATGTTGACGCTTTTTCCATCCCACACTCAGTAGAGGTTGTTGCCCTAAGCAAAACCACCTCTACACTGTGAAAAGGAAGACCGTACCTTCATAACAAGAGGTTTTGTGACCAAGTTCTATTTTGCACGCTCAGATTATGGTTGTTAGGACGACTTTTATCAGTTTCAAGTCTACTAGGATTTTGAGCATAAGTAGTATGGGTGGTTGTGTGTTTGGTAATTAGTGGTTTAGAATCTATATAGAGGTCGTTCCAAGGCATGTGCCAATGCGATTTTAGTTAGACAGTCAGGCTCAGAAATGGAGAGGTAAATGGGAAGTTGATCCAAATTAGGTTCCATGAGAAAGATTAGTGGGAGTGGGTGACGGAGGACCCAGGGTTTAATGGATCAAATATTTAGATTGGAGGTCCCAAAGTTTGCGAAGAATGATGTTTCTTATTTTTTATATCAAGCCATTAAAGAGAAGGTTAAATGAAAATACCTTTAGCACAGGATTACAAGTCTAATTTTCTGTTAAAACTGGAAGTCCAGGCTCAGAGATCTACGACGTGAAATAGGAAGGTGGCCATAGTCCCTCGAATATACAAATCCAGAGCATGCTCTTTATGTAAACTCTCGAGGAAATGGACATCTCCCTAAAGTAAGACTGGGTAAAAGTCTATAGGTTTATGGACTATTCTTACCATTTAATTTTTTTGAAGGACGACCCAATATGGGCCATGACTAACATCTATGTCCAGTTCCAATCTGTCATCGAACGAACCTTCCAACACAGATTTTAAACGCCATTACCAGGCGTTGCTTTTTAGGAACACCCCGGGATGGATCTTATGGTTCGATCTCGGCTAGTGTTATCACTGTCATTCCGATATATGAGGAAAGGAGATCCTGCCAGAGTTGAAGGTAAGGTCGATCCATTAGACCAGGGTGTTGTGCCACCTCCATACCTCACATGTCCCGCAGAGTTCTTGTGCTGATTTCATATTTAGGTTTCATTTTGGTTGCTAGGGGTGGGTAGGATAGAACACCTGGCGACAAGATGCGAGTCGACAGGGTGGCGAGCAGGATGCCGCCTCCAAGACAGATAAATTAGTGCAAGTATACTTGGTGTTTATTTCTCGCCACCCCTTTAGATTAAACTTCTACTTTATGTGAACAATTCTTGGTGAATTAATTTTTACCCTATTGGAAGTAGAGATGATAAAACATATAACTAGGGGGGAAATTTTTTTTATATAGTCACGAAAAATAATGTTTATGCTCGTGAAAGGTTACTATCTTGGTTATATCTATCCTTAGAAAGCACATAAGTGGGCATTAAACAATGGTTTGAAGTTTTTATATTAAATAAAGTTAGAGAATTCCAATATTTTAGGGCTATTCTTTTGGATGGCATTTTTGGGTCATGAGATATGGACATGAAACTAGTATCAAATCTCAGTTTCAGATGAGGTACATTAGGATTAGCGGGTATAACTTAATATGTCTTATTGTTGAATTTCCTATTTTAATGAAAATCTTTTTCTTTATACTGATTTTTTCCTCGCATATAGACTTAAATTCCACAACGACGCACTAGATATGGATAATAGAACACTCTGGAGAAGAATTGACCCAGTCATAGGATGTTAGTTTTAAGTAGTTATAAGCTTAGATGAGGTAGGGAGTTTTTATAATGGGGGAAACTAATAAAAGTTGAACGTATTGTTGTTAAATTTAACTTAAAATACGTTTAAAAATTACAAAAATTTGTTCAAAAAGTATGTAGAGATCACACCAAATTCAATGATTCAAAACAAGTTAATAACAACAAATACTTCATTCACATGTGTTCCATTATGTAGAATCTTTGGCAAACTCGCTTACAATATCAATCATGTAAAAAACTACCTTTTCCCCAAGTTAGGGGATTTAAAAACTTTATACCTGTTCAAAGACCACATGAAATGAAAATGAAACTCTCAAATTATTTACAAAATAAAAACTTTAATTTCTTATCAACATGTTCTTTGTTTTCTTAATACAACTTACAGAAATGAGAAGAATGATCCTTTTAAGGGCTGATGGGATTTTCTATTTCAAGTTACTGCTTTAAGTTATTCAATGAACAAACCCTAACAAAACTACGCTGAATAAAAACTCAAAACCTCAAAAATCTCTCTCACATTATCCCCTAACTGGGTTCTGGTGGTGCTTTTAAGGCATACACCTGGTGAATCATAGTTGAAAAATAGGCCACACACACTACTACCAATTTAAATACAAACAACCTTTTAGATATCTTCGGTAACTGGAAATTTTAGTGATCAATATTTATATTTATTTCAACCACCTTTCCTCCTTTCTAACCCTATTAGATCATTACCAGCCTTCTTCATATTTTCTTGAGCATATATTCATTTTAAGTGGTTCCGATGCACTAAGGATATCTTAGTACCATGTTTGTGTTTCTCTTTGGAAAAGGTGTCAGAAATACATTAATGAGGAAAACCGTTTTTCTTGCTAATACATACCTCGTACATTGCTCATAACTGTGACAAACCTATCATACACTAAGTAAAGATAAAAAAATAGTGAGAATATTACTCAAAAAATATTCCTTATTCTATCTAGCAAGGTGTTCAGAAGTTGCCCACAAATCGTTAGTCATCAGTTGATGTTTTTAGTCTAAAACCATAGTTTTTCAAACCCTAAATATCTATTGTGTAAACCCACAATCACAACCAATAAATCCTGAAGCATGTAGTTAAGATTAGATTTCATCCATAAATTTTCTTAACCTTCTTAAAATCTTGACTATGATGAAATTGGATAATTGATCAAGTTTGCAATTCTTCAATGATTAATATGTTACACCAAACGGACATGGTTCGTAGCCTATTAATAGACTTTATGCTAAATTAGAGGAAATGAGGATGGTTATACCCTATAAAGGTTGTATTAATACGTCTCTATATCCATTCCCACATTGAAGACATTCCAAAAAATCCTGTCACGATTAATACATAAAATCCCACTCAAAACATAGCACTTGCACAATTCAAGTCATTAAAGATGTAAGCATCCAACTGTGAGCAAAACGTCAAATCATAAACTCTTAGAGATCTATAAATCAATTCCAGTGTTAGATTAATGAAATTTACCTCAAAGATCAAAAAACACAAATATCAAATATAATTCTTTACAAATCAAATCTCACATTTGAAATTAGTATGCATGTGATTACATCCTCCATAAAGTTTGGGTTTGCAACTCAAAAATTGGTAATCCTCTGAAATGATTTCTAAGAAAAAATCTCCCTATCTCAATGGAAATAATCAATATTCGTACACAGATCTCAAGGAAAATCGAGAGAAACTATAGAAAAGACCATTTCAATGACACAAAACTAGCATTATTACTATTAATATATTTCATAGAAACTAATGCTTCTCCCCTTACCCTCATAGTCCCAAGGAATGAACCAAACTAGCTCTATTCAAATTGTATCCAGATTTATTCTTTCACAAACCTTAAAATTTTACAAGGCTTCATGCCCATAATAGCAAAAAAAATACATTTCATTTCTCAGGTATTGACTCATCATACATTTATAGACTCTTAGACATGCTTGAAAATTGACACATACTTACAAACTATTAACACTCTTTACACCTCTTTTACAAACCTTCTGACTAGGTCATATTCTTAATCTGACAATATTAAAGTTTTAATCCATTTTGGAGGGGAAAACACCATCTGAGACAAAATTCAATTTTAACCTTCACATTATCTTGAAATGAATCACATTGTCTCCTAAGCCTCTAAGATACTCTAAAAACTCAAAACTGACAATAGGATGATGACACGTTGAGTTTTCTCTCTATTAGGTTGCGACATTATAAAAAAAATTGTGAAACATGCGTCCTCCCGACTCTGTAGGGATATCATTACTTGATCATAGTATCTATTGAAAGATTTAGGACACCCTAAAAATAAATACTGATTCTGTAAATTTCATTAAATCATCCACCATCCTAATAATAATTAATTGGAATTACTTCGTCTGCTTTAAGTGGTTCACCTCATCCTTTTAGATTAATTTAAATTAATTAATATGCTTAAACTATCTCTTAGGACCCTGGCTAACTTTCAAAAAATTAATAACACCACTAAAATCTGTTAGAGAATTAAGTAGTTATTTAAATGAAAATAAATTATGTATAGATCACACTCCACTTCAACTTATTGGCCATCACTCAAATCAAACTACCTAAACTCCACTCCGCTTCTAGATACTAAAACAAAATGTGTAAGCAGAAACAATGCGAGCTCCAAAACACCACCTCAATGGAACTTATGACAACCAAAATCATTTCCCTCAATGGATATTAATCCATTCAAAAAAAAAAATACTATTGGAAAAAAATGTCTCATGGGAATTAGGGAATATCTTACCAAACTGTGTTGACTAAGTCTTCTGCTTAAAGGGCAACTAAGTATTGAAATCATAAAGAATTCGTAACATTCTAATAATGAGGATGGTCCTTCAATCAGGGATCAATAGGGGTAATCCCTATGTTCTTTGTGGAGCCTATTTTCATGTGTGGAAGTTTTGAAGGATTACTACATAAAATTATTGGTACCCCTTCTACACAAAAAAATGTCCCTCAAAAACATGCTTGAAACCATGAAACCTGGTTTTCTCATAGGGACGGATTTTTACCCATAGGTTATGGGAACAGTTGCCCAGGGTTGGGTACCCATTTTTGTTTATTCTCTTGAAAGGTTTCAGAAACTACATTCAACTGAAAACCTTTTTTCTTGCAATACTACCGTCTTAATTTTGGTCTCATAACTGTGGACAACCTATCTCATCAATATGTTAAAGATAAAAAAATATTTGAGAATTATTACGCAAAAATATTCCTTATATCTATCTAGCAAGGTGTCAGAAGTTTCCCACAAAATTTTAAGTCATCATTTGATGTTTTTAGTTCTAAACCATCAGTTTTATTCAAACCCTAACTATCTAATTGTGACAACCCAATAAATCACTAAACCCAATAAATTCCTTAATGCATGTATTTAAAGATTATGATTTCATCCATAAAATTTTCTTAACCTTCTTAAAAATCTTGACCTATTATTGAATTGGATAACTTGATCAAGTTTTCAATTTCTTCAATGATCTAACTAGTTACACAACTGGACAGGGTTCTTAAGCCTATTAATAGACTTTATGCTAAAATAGAGTGATGAGGATGGTTATTATCCTTTAAATGTTGTATTAATACTTTTCTATAATCAATTTCCCACATGAAGAAATTTACAAAAAAATCCGTCAAGATTCAATACATCATAATTCTCACTCAAACATAGTCAACATTGCACAATTCAATTCATTAAAGACTGTAAGCATCCAACAGTGAGCAACACGTTCAAATCCATAAAATCCTTAGATTATCCTATAAATCATATCTTCCATGTGCTTAGCATTAAATGAAATTTACCTCAAAGATCAAAAACCTCACAAATATCAAATATTCTTTACAAATTCACAATCTCACATTTGAAATAGTCACTGCATGTGCTTATCATACTAAAATAAAGTTTTTGTTTGCAACTCAAAAATTTGGTAATCCTCTTGAAATGATTCTAAGAAAAATCTACATATTCTCAATGGAAATAATCAATATTTCTTAAACAGATATCTCAAGAAAAATCAGAGAACCTATAGGAAAAGACCATTTCATGACACAAAACTAGAATTTATTTACTATATAATTATATTTCATAGAAAACTAATGCTTCCTCCTTCCTTACTCCTCATAGTCCTCAAGGAATGACACCAAAACTAGCTTCTATTCAAATTGTATCCCATATCTTATATCTTTCACAAACCCTTATAAATTTTACAAGGCTTTCATGCCCATAAATAGCAAAAATACATCATTTTCATCATTTATTGACTCATACATAGTTATAGACTCTTTTCACATGCTTGAAAAATTTTTACACATACTTACAAACTATTAACACTCCTTTACACTCTTTTACAACCCTTGACTAGTCATATTTTTACTCTTTACAATATTTACAAGTTTTAATCCCATTTTGGAGGGAAAACACAATATGGAGAAAATTCAAATTTTCAAACTTCACATCATCTTGAAATGAATCACATTGTCTCACTAAGGCCTCTAAGATACTCTAAAAACTCAAAAACATGACAATAAGGATGATTGACACTTTGATGTTTTTCTCTCTATTAGGTTTGAGCATTAAAAAAAATTGTGAAAAATGCCCTCCCAGAATCTTGTAGGGATATCATTTACTTTGATCATATTATCTATTGAAATGTTTAGACACCCTAAAAATACATACTGATTTCTTGTAAATCATAATCATCCACATCCCTATAATAATTAATTGAATTAATTCTATCATGCTTTAAGTGTTCACCTACATCCTTTTAGAATTAATTAAATTAATTTTAATCATGCTTAAACTATACTCTTATGACCCTTGGCTAACTTTAATAAAAAATTAATCACACACTAAAATCTGTTAGCTAATTTAATTAGTTATTTAAATAGAAATAAATCTATTTATCTACTCACACTCCACTTCAATATGCTCATCACTCAAATCAAACTACCTAACTCCACTCCGCTTCTAGAATACTAAAAATGTGTAAGCAGAAAAAATGCGAGCCCAAACCACCTCAAATGGAAACTTATTGACAACCAAAAACTCATTTCCCATCAATGGATATTAAATCCATTCAAAATACCTATTGGAAAAATATTGTCTCATGGGAAAATTAGGGATATCTTACCAACAATGTGTGACTAAGTCTTCTTGCTTAAAGTGCAACTTAATTTATTGAAATCATAAAGAATTATGTACACTATTCTAATAACTGAGGATGGTCCTTCAATCAGGGATCACATAGGGGTAATCCCTATGTTATTTTGTGGAGCCTATTTTCATGTGTGGAAGTTTTGAAGATACTACACTAAAATTATTGTACCCTCTCTACACAAAAAAAAATGGCCTCAAAAAACATGCTTGATACCTCATGAAACATGTTCTTCTCATATGGGAAGGATTTTTACCCATAGGTTTATGGGACAGTTTTGGCCCAGGGTTTTGGTACCCATGGTATTGTAAAACTACTTAAGCATTTTCCTATTTATGTGAATTTGTGCATATGGTAGGGTTGATGTAACATTGTAGATGTGTGAGAGTTCAAGTGTGAATTATGTAGATTTTGTTGAGCATAGGTCCAAAAAGATCAAGGTAATTTATTGAGAGAAGAGGTGGATTGTAATAAAATCTAAGCAAGTGATTTTTGGTGGACGTAGCCTAAATTGGGTGAACCACGTTAAATATTGTCTATGTTGTGTTATTATGTTTTTTTTACACTTATATTTTAGATCTGTGTTATTATTTTGCATATTAGTTTCTACTACCACCATTCTGAGTGGTATTGTTCCTGTTAGGATAATTAATTATAATTATTAATTAATTATTATCATAAAATTATTACATTAATTAGTTGTATAATTTTATTTGGTTTTGTTAACCATATTTGGCTTATTATATTCACAGGTATAATTGTTATGTTGTCATAACAATTATGTCATTATTCATTTGTGCTTCCCAAATGTATTTTGGAAAATATTGTGTTTTAGTTTGTTGTTTCATAGTTGTAACTCCATATCTATTTATATCTAGACTATCCAATATGTATAAATATTGTAGTCTACACTATTGTATTTAGTTATGTTGATTAATATAATTCTACAGGCTTTCGTCCTTGTTCTACATTTGGTACCAAAGCAAAAATTTGAACCTGTGAAGTAGAGAAGGTTGGAGAGAGGAAGCATATAGTTTTGGAGGAGAATCTACACTCTAGGAGAGACTGTGTTGCCTCCAACAACTTCCCAAAATGCTTTGTATCTCCATAGCTGCTTGCCATTCTCTAGATTTTTGTAAGGAATTTTTTTTTGCCTTAGTGCCTCCTGCACTAGGCAAAATTTTCTCCCTAGATGTTTTTTTTTAAATATTTTTTTTCCCAAAAAAGGGTTTTACCTCTAATACTAAAGGAGCATTTAGTTACTGCTACATTTAATATTCTATTATACTTGGAGGAAGGAATCCATATGCTTCTTTCCTGAGATCCTAGACAAGACATTCATCGAGTTGTTTAGTTTTAGTAAGGCCAAGTTGCTCTGTGCATTATAAATGAGAAACATAAAGTGTTTGAGCCCATACTGGGTAATTTAAGATCAGTTTGGCTTCTAAAGACAAGTTGATATACAGTGATGCATTAAGCCACACATTGGCTAGTCCAAACAACACATTGGCAAGTCTAGGCTCATTTTGAAGGCACCTCCACTAAGCTCCATGAGGTGGTCAATACAAATACAACGCTAAGCAAACAAACACACAAACAACCAAACCTGGTCACACCCTCATTAGCAAGATAGTACTAAAAACTTCTACCTTACTAACTGAACAACCAAGCTTCCACCATGTTCACAAGATAAGAAGAGGAGATATAGCATAGATCAGCGGCTATTACACAATATTTCAAAGGAAAATGAAATTAGAAAAAAATCAAGAACAATACAAAGCGGCAGATCCTTGCAAAACAAAAAAGACATAAAAAATCAAATAAGTGGCCAACCAAATACAAAGGAAAAGATAAACATAAGAAAAAGAAAGATAGTTTCTTAGTAGATAGCCTAAATCACCATCCCCCAGCATAGCTATATGGATGTGCTAAGTTGTACCACCTTCCTCCAGTGTAACCACTTTACATTTATAAAGGTTAGTGATTTTTCATGAAATTTAAATCCAAGTTACTTCAATTTCTATCCCAAGCACATTGAGCACTGTTGTGGCTAGTAAGGGGTTGTTAAGACACTTTTAAGGGGGAGGTTTGGGGTTCAAACTAAAAGAGTGTTTGAAACCCACAAGAGAGGATCACGAGGGATGATGTGCACATCAACGGACGTGCAAACAGAAGCGTGAAGAGATCTCGGGAGGAGTGAGCATCAACTGAATGTGCATGCAAAAATTTGAAACATGGGCAGAACCTGGTTAAGCCATAAAACTCTCCTCTATCTCATAGATCAAATGGGGTGTACATTTAGGAGGTGTTGAGTAATCCTCAGTGATGAAATCATGATAAATCAAGTAGAGAGGGGGAGTTACATTCCCATAATAGAAGTGTAACTCCCAATGATGCATATGATGCACTGATGCACTGACGCACTAATGCGCTGATGCACTGACATGTATGAGAATCTCATAATGAACCTTGAATGACACATGGACCTATGATCTCACCTAAGTGAGATGAATCACCTAATGATGTGGAAAATAACACACACCAACATCCCCCCTTCATCGTAACTTAGGATGAGGCAACAAGTCAAAAATGAGAAATGGGTCCTGGCACAAAGCCTGATGAGGTACCCAAGTATAAGAAAAAGATCCCAAGAAGTGAAGGAAAAACCAGTGGGAAAAACATCCACCACAAGATAAAAAAACACTCACTAATCTAAGAAAGATGCCAAATATGGGTCCCATCTCTATATGAGCCTGAAAAGGTACCCATGTACAAAGAGGGAATATCTCGAAAAGAAAAAGAAGAGAGAAGAAGAGGGAGATGAGAGGAATGCAAAAGATGCCAAGGATGGATCTAAACTTTGTAGCTCTAGGAGGTCTCCTAGAAGAATGTCGATCATGAGATCCTCTGCCTCTAGACTGAAGAAGAGCCACCCAGAGCAAACAATGTGCCTACCCTTAGGAAGGATAGAAATGATGTGTTGGAAGTCTACCCACTCCACAAAGGAAACTTAAGGTAGCAACATGAAGAACTCTAAGTCTAGTGCACTGAACTATGACATAGGTCTAGCGAGTGAGTGCTAAGGAACTGAAGGTAATGCCACATGTGTAGAAATATCAGAGTGTGAAGAGTGAACACCTATAGAAAGGATTTCCACATGATGTGAAGGGAACAAAACATCCTCCACAATAGAAGAAGGATCCACAGTTGAGGGTGGATCAATGAAGGTCTCTGAAAAAGTGGAAGTGGTAAGAATCCTAGAAGGGGCACTCCCAACAACAGAGATGATGAACTCCTCTGAAACACTTGTAGATCGATGAGCAAACTGTAGAGCATCACAAGTGGACTATGTGAAAAGATGAAAAAGGTTAGGTAGATTCTCGTCTCAATGAAGGGGCTCAACAAATAGAAGAGTGATGTCAGATAGGTATGAGTCATCCAATGAAGGTAGAGGAGTGAAGTGGGCCTCGCACACTAGAAGTGGAAAGGAGGCTGGTGTAATGATGGTGTGATACTAAGTATGAGACTACTCGATATTTGATGAGATGTGGGATGTGGCAACACTCTCTGGAATAGTGAGAGAAAGAGGAGAAGAGTCCTTTTTAGTACTCTCTGCATCAGAACTGGGTGCATAATCCTCATCATCAAAAGTAAAACCAAATGAGTCTATCTCAGTGGAACTACCATCACACAAATAAATGGAGGAGACAACTAAATTAATAGAAGCAATAATGGCAGCAGTATGTGAAGGGTCTCCATAGAAGGACTAAAGAATGCTCCAGACACGGTGAGGTGGATTTGAGTCTGCCATGTGAAACCAGAGAAATAAAAATACATGCATCATCATGTGACCAAAGACATGGTCACAAGTGTCAAGGAAGTCCTCCTGATGATGATGATCAATGGGTGCAGGAACTGGCCCAAGCAAGAAGGGTAAAAGACCCTCGTGGGCGAAGTAACATTCCATGGAAGCATGCCAAGCTGAATAGTTCCCTCTCCCAGTGAGAAGCGGAAGAGGTTGTAAGGTGATCCTATGACGCTTAAGTCTAGAAAGAGCACTCTCCATGATGAAAAATGTAAGATGCACAAAAGCAAGATGTTGGACCCAGCTGATAATGCATCTGCGTGTGAAATCCCAAGAGTACAATCAACCCCCTAGAATGTGGCACTTTATAAAAGTAGTATGTTTACAAAAACTGATAATCCCATCATGTATAATGTGAAAAAACATGCAACTTTGACTAAAGAAGCGCTAAAAAACAAGTTGTGAGTCATTAGTTATGGCATTATTAAGATTCCCACAACTAATGGAAAAAGTCAATAAACGTTGCAAATGCATTAAAAAAGTGCTTGAAATGGGTGCAAAGGGTATCGTGTGACTACTCGTTGGAAATGACATGGAATTTTATTAGGGGTTTATTTGGACCGGGAGGGGGGTTAGCCTCCTGCCAACCCCGGACCTCCCCCTCCATCTTCGACACTCATAGGAGGGGATTAAATTACAAGCCAAAAACAACCTAAATTTTAATTACATGCCATTTAATAAATGTTTTGCAACTTAGAATTATTAAAAAGGTAATTTTTTAACTTTTAAAATATTTGAAAGGAGGAAGGAGGGGGCCCTCGTTTGGGTGATCATGTGGTGGCAGCGAGCTGTTTGGCGCTCACGTGGAGCTATTGAAGTTACAACGAATGGAGAAAAAACACCCAAAAAATAGTTGTACAGGCTACTGAGGGAGGTGGCCATGTGCTGTGCAAGGTTGTTGTAACCACAAAATAGATGTCTGAGATGAAAAATGTAGGTGGAGTAGCAGGTGGAAATCCAAAACGTTTGCTAAGAGCTGAGGTTGTTGTGCAGGTGTTGGAGCTGGCAAAAAACCTGAATGATGAGCAGAAGACCAGATTCCACGCAGGTTTAAAACCATAAGGTTAGACAGAGCTGGTGGAGGGGTATTTTGCCACGTACTTGAGCTATTAGAAGATCCCCCAACATGAGCTAATCCACTACAATAACATGTAGTCTGAGTTGAATGCAAGACTGAGCGTCCAAGGGCAAGGGAGGTAGGCACAATGCAGGCCAAGATGCATAGGTTGGAGAAAAAATGCAAGATGAATGAACACATCATGAGATTTGAAGGAAACCACGACCCAAACCAGGATGAATAGAGGTGAGCAAGGAAAAAATGAGTCTGTTCCACCAATGCAGGAGTTATCCAGCTGACGAGCAATGCAAGCCAAAGCCAAGAAGGTTGCAATGCAGTCTGAGATGAATCCCAAGGGAAAAAGTGACAATACAAAATGAAACTTGAGCCAGAACCTGGGATGTAATGAAATGTAGGCCTAATGCATGAGCTACAAGTTCAAAACCAACCCATAGACCAAGAAGAGCTTGTCCAAGAAAAATAATGCATTGACTGCAAAACTAGATCCGTCAAGTTTAAGAAAACATGTTCACGCAAACACTGTAGAAGTAAAACTCAAGCTGAGTTGAAAACAAGGGCAGACCGAGCTAAAAAATGGTACAGGGTGAGTTGTAGAAGGTGAGTTGGGATCAAGTTGGCCGTTAAAGACAGCAGACACACCTCTAACACTCTTAAAACAACACTGAGAAAACTCAAATTTGAAGCCCAATCCTACAAAAAATGCCTTCAGAACACGCATGCAAAGGTGGAGGACCCGGAAAACCAAAAAATGGAAAACACTTGAAGACAAACATAACCAAACGAACCACAAACAATCTGAGTAGAGGTATAAACACCCAAATCAATGTAAGAAGTGCATAATTAGAATATCCATTATAACACACGATGAAAGAGATCTGAATATCACACTGGAAGATGGAAAACACACACAGAAATGCTGATGAGTGCATGGATCCACAAGATCCGCTATGATACCATGAAAGAGGGTTTGAAACCCACAAACGAGGATCATAAGGGATGACATGCACATAAACGGACGTGTAAATGGCAACGCGAAGAGATCTTGGGAGGAGCGAGCATCAACCGAATTTGCATACAAAAATTTGAAACATGGGTAGAACCTGGTTAAGCCATAAAAATCTCCTCTATCTCATAGATCAAATGGGGTGTACATATAGGAGGTGCTGAGTAACCCCCAGTGCTACAATCATGAAATCTTGAGTAGAGAGGGGGAGTTACATTCCCAGAATAGAAGTATAACTCCCAATGACACATATGACGCACTGACACACTGATGCAATGATGTGTAAGAGAATCTCATAATGACCCCTAAATGACACATGGACCTACGATCTCACCTAAGTGAGATGAATGACCTAATGATGTGGAAAATAACACACACCAACACAAACCCCACCCCCTAGTTGATTTTTAAAGTAATTTGAATTTAGTAGCACATTTGGAGAAATCACCAAGTTTGGAGGAGCATTTAGTAGAAAAACTATCTCTAAATAGCTTAGTCATGACTAAATAGGATTCTAAAAGTTTTAGTGGGAAAAACCCTATTTTAGGGAAAAAAAAAAAATTCACCTATTAGGCATATTTTCATTCTGAGCAAAATTTTCCAAAGGGGGGATAGGTAAAAATTTCATTTTTAGTTGGTTTTTTGTATTTCTTTGCATTTTGGGTCATTTTGGGCTTTAGAGGCCACCAGGGCTTGAAAAATAAAAAACATTTTTGTTGCCATTCAATTTTTCAAAATTTTTGAATGTAATTTGTATACTTCAATATATTGTACTAATTTTTAGGTTGCCATATTCAACTAAAAACTTTGTAACTGATTAGAGAATATGAGAATATTGAAATAAAAAATAGTAAAATTTGGTTCAAAAAACACTCATGAGATCCTAGATCTCATTCGCAGCGTTCGGTATATACAGTGCCTCTAGGAAGCACTTACGGGTAAATTTTTCGTGATTAATACTGCACTTAGCACCTAATATAGTTTCAACAACATTGTTTGGGCATCATCCCTTTATGTCAATGGGGAGTAATAAGGTCATAATGTGCACACTATGAGTGATCCCATCCGTCTGTGAATGATTACACGACATAAATACGGATTGAGAAATTATCTGAGTATATAGAGAAGTTATGTGCGCGTACCAGGATATTTCTTTCAGCTGGTATCAATAATCACACATACCCCTTTCAGTACTATCTTGGTACCACGTATTGAATTATTTCACATACGTTAACACCTTTTTCACGTACCAGTGGGTATATAGAAAGGGAAAGCTTCTTCCATGTACCGCCAGGTATATAAGAAGGGCGTGTATATAAAAAGGTTTGGTATATTAGAATGAATGTATAAGATTAGGAGACCTTATACCTGTAGTGATAAGAGTGTAACTATTTCCATGATTTTTATGAAATGGGCACCAATGCCCTCAAATTTTTTCTTCCAGATTCACAACTACTCAAAGGAAAGAACTATGTTGCATGGAAGACAAAAAATCAAGACACACTTTACGTTTGAAGAGATTTGGCCTATTGTGACCGGTACTCTAACCAGATCAAATACTGATACAACACAACAACGATAGTTTGATAAAGTAGATCATAATTCCAAACTCATCATCTTGTTTGGAGTTTCTAACGATGTACAACCCCACATTTGAGATGACAAAATAGCCAAATAAGCGTGAGATAAGTTGAGCACAGTATATGAGGCCATAACTAAGAATGTCATATTGAATTTGCATATTCAGTTACATACACTCAAGTTCAATCAGAATGAGAAAATTGAGGCTTTCTTAAAAAGAGTTACAGAGTTGAGGACTTCACTTCTAGCCCTGGGAGAAGTAGTCACAGATGATGCTCTCATTCCCATTATTCTGAGAGCACTCCCCTCTTCTTATTGAATTTTTGTAACAACACTAAATGTGTCAGATATGACAGTTAGCTTTGACAAGCTAGTAAACCTACTGTAAAAAGATGAATCCATGCATAATAAGGATGATGAAGAGGAGTATGCACTTTCTTCACAAAAATGGAAAGAAAAAGGTAAAGGAAAACCTAATTCCTATCAAAAATCCCAACATTAAAATCAATATCAACATCAAGAGGACAAACAACAGAAGAAGCAATGTCCAATCTATAAAAGAGGACATGAGTTGAAATATTGTTGGTATAATACATACAAAAAGGTTCATCAACTAATTCTGGACCTCAACACCAACAATCTCACAGGGGACATACAAACTAAAATCAAGGGTATAAAAAGGGTAACTGGAAAAGAAGACCCCATCAACAAGGAAATATTGTTGAACAAGAAGAACATTCAGATAATGAAGACTTCTTATACACTTCTCGATCTAGTGAACCCTCCACATCATCTAGTGATGTCCGGTATGTTGATATGGGAGTCACTTGACACATGACTGGCCATAGAGACAGGTTTACTTTAGTGAGGGACACAACTTTGAAAAACCATGTTTTGTTGGGAGATGATTCTTCATATATAGTTCAGGGGATTGGGAACATTTCTCTACCCCTTGGTTCATGCAACTACAGACTATTAAATGTCTTATATGTCCCTGACTTAACAAAGAATCTTCTTTCATCAAGTCAACTCCTAGATCACAACTTAAAAAATTGACTTTTGTAGTCATTCCGACAAGAAAACATGTTTGATTCGAGACAAATCACAAGGCTTGAAAATAGTTACAAAAGCCCCCAATGTGGGATGCATGTTACAACTTGCTTTTTTCCACAAAGATGATCAGGTACTTGTGGCTAAAAACTCTACTTGAGCATAGTTGTGGCATCAGAAACTTGATTATGTTAGTTTCAAGTATCTCAAGACACTGTTTCAGTGCAATATGGTACATGGGATACTAAATATTCACAATGATACAAAAAAGTGTCCTCACTTCCTAGCAAGAAAACAACACAGAGCTTTTTCTAGAAGAGTACATATCGAGCTCATGGTAATATTGATCTGGTTCATCCCAATCTTTGTAATCTGATGCAACCAAGTCATTCTGGATTTCAGTACTTCATGCTTTGTGTTGATGACTATTCAAGAAAAATGTGGATTTAATGTCTTTACAAGAAAAGTGAAGCTTTTGAAACCTTCAAGAAGTTCAAAGTAGCTGTTGAGAATGAAACTGGTTGTCACATCAGAAATATCCACTCAGATCGAGGGGGGAATTCACCAGTAATGAGTTCAAATATTCCCTAAAATCTCATGGGATTCATCGAAAAATTCCTCCTCCACACACACCACAACAGAATGGTGTTGTTGAGAGAAGAAATTTTACTATCATGGAAATGGTATGATGCACGATCGATTACTCTAGACTTGTAAAGAAAGTTTTGGTAGAAGTAGTAAATACTATAGTGTATTTGTTGAATAGAGTGCCCACATTTTCTCTTGACAGAGTAACACCATAAGAAGCATGGTCAAATAAGAAACCATCTATTGCACACATTAGAGTATTTTGGTGCAAAGAAAGTATGCACATGCCCAAGAAAAACATAAATAAATTAGACATGAAGTCATAAAACCATCTTCATTGGGTATAGTGAAGAGAATCTTGGGTACAAATTGATGGATCCAAAGACCAGAAAATTCTACACTAGTAGAGATGTTGAGTTTTTTGAGAATAAGGAAGAAGATTCTCCTCCTCCACAATCACATGATGTAGATTATTCACCAGTTATAAAAACTGAAGCTGATGTTCCCACATATGATGAAAGTAATGATGGGGATGATGGTGTTGATCTGATAGAACCATGACCCATGGGAACAATACAAAATATGCCCAAGTGCTATACTAGCATGTTACGAGATGCAAGAATGGATACTCCATTGGATACATCCACCCCTGGATCACAAAATCATAGTAAAGCAAGAGAAGAAGTGAAATTTTCTTTGATGAGTAGATTTATTGAGTCTGATGAGCCCTCTACATTCTAGGAAGCCCTATAGTCAAAATCTTGGAAAGATGCCATGGAATCTCAATATCAGTTAGTGATGAAAAATAACACTAGAAAAATTTTTGATCTTCCACTAGGGAAGAAACCCATTGGATGCATATGGAAATTCAAAATGAAGTACAAAGAAGATGGGACAATGGACAAGTATAAATCAATACTTGTAGCAAAGGGGTATACACAAAAAGAAGGCATTAACTATGAGGACACATTTTCTGCCACAGTTAAGATCAAAATTGGATCACAGAATTGCAGCAAAGCAAGAGAAGAAGTGAAATTTTCTTTGATGAGTAGAGTTATCGAGTCTGATGAGCCCTCTACATTCCAGGAAGCCCTACAGTCAAAATCTTGGAAAGATGCCATGGAATCTGAATATCAATCAGTGATGAAAAATAACACTAGAAATTTTTTTGATCTTCCACTAGGGAAGAAACCCATTGGATGCATATGGATATTCAAAATGAAGTACAAAGAAGATGGGACAGTGAAAAAGTATAAATCAATACTTTTAGAAAATGGGTATACATAAAAATAAGGCATTAACTATGAGCACACATTTTCTGCCACAACTAAGATCAAAATGATCAGGATGATCTTTTCTGTAGCTACATAGTTTGGTTAGAAATTCCATCAGATGGACGTAAAAAGTGCCTTCCTGAATGAATATTTACAAGAAGAATTCTACGTGACTAAAGATGAGGGATATGTAGTACCTAGTCAAGAAGATAAGGTATGCAGACTCAGGAAATATCGGTATGGCTTTAAACAGACACCCTGAGTATGATACACTAAAATTGATGAGCATATTGTATAACATGGATTTGTTAGAAATCCATACAATCCCAATCTTTACCTCAAAAAGTAAGGGGGAGATGGTGATTTTTGTTGTCTATGTCGATGATCTAGTCATCAATGATAGTTTAGTGAGGATGATCAATGTAACAAAGAAAGATTTTAATCAATCGTTTGACATGATAGATCTCAGGCTAATGTACTATTGTCTTGGATTAGAAGTATGGTAGAAAGAGAATCACATATTTGTTTCTCAAATGAAATATACCAAGACAATGCTTGAGAAATTTAGGATGATGGATTTTACACTGATTGCTACACATATGGAGAACATATTACAGTTATCTCATTCAGATCCATCTCCTAAGGTAAATACCACTCTCTATCGGTAGTTGATTGGGATTCTCATTTACCTGACCTACACTAGACCAGATATCAACTTTACAGTAAGCTATCTATCCAGGTTCATACATAAACCCAAATTTTTTAATTGGAAAGAAGCAAGGTGCATCTTGAGATATCTCAAAGGATTAGTGGATCTTGGTCTAGAATACAAGAAGAATGACAACTTCTTCTTGTCAGGATATTTGGATTTGGATCATGTAGGCAATATTGATGACAGAAAGTTCACTTCAAGATTTGTATTCTTTATGGGATCTAGACCAATATCATGGGGAAGAAATAAATAACACTTTGTTTCTCATTCTTCCATAGAATCCGAGTATCACTCTGTATTAGAAGTTGTCTATGAAGTAATTTGGCTACATCGCATACTCGAAGGACTTGGAATACCACAGGACAAATTGACCACCATATATGTTGAAAATGAAGGAGTTATCAAACTTGTTTAAAATATAGTTTTTTATCAAAGAACAAAAGACATTGAGGTACAGGTTCATTCCATATGTGAGCATGTGTTGAAGCACAATATACAGCTTCAGTTCTATCTAATAGCTGAACAAAGACCAGATGTCTTCACGAAGTCACTTGCACGTGACAAGTTTGAGTTGTTCAGATATTTCCTATCCTCATCCCTTGAGACAATGTAAAATTAAGGGGGGGGGAATGTTAGGATAATTAATTTTGTATTATATAATTAATTATAATTATTATTATAACATTATTAAATTAATTAATTGTATAATGTTATATGGTTTTATTAACCATATTTGGCTTATTATATTCACATGTATAATTGTTATGTTGTGTTGTCCTCTCAAAACTTCCCCTCTTTTGAAAGTCTGAATTTTTTAAAATTTTGAGTTGTCACCTTTAGTAATGTTCTAATGAAGAGAAAACTTGAAGAGATAGTGAAAATTGCTTTTTTTGGAGTCTTTTTGGTGACTTGTGGGTCTTCCAGACATTTTTGTCCCTCATGTCCCAAGTACCTTTGAGCCTTCTATTCATCGATCAGCCGCTTTCCCCGCAAATACTTAACTGTCAAATTTTTCAGAACTTCTTGGCCCATTTGTCCCAAGTTCACCTGGAATTCCTTTTACCTATTCACCCACATTGGGTACTTCACGTAATTTTGTCCCATCTGTCCCAAAAGTATTTGGGATTTTTGTTCCCACTTTCCCCACATTGCACACATTGGCCAAATCACATCCTTGCATCACTAACGTCCTTCACATATCTAATTTCCTGGACTGCTTGTGCTCATTTGGCCTACTTTTCTCGCATCACCTGCATCATCTAGACCATGTCCTCATGCCCATCATGTCCCAAATGTACCAAAGACCATCCGGGCTAGTTTTTTCCACTTTTCCCACTTTTCATCTTTTTGAGTTGATGTGGGGTGAATTTAATGCGTATTTAGTGCCCTTCTCTCTCCTGAACGGCTATTTAATTAGAATCCCTCCTATGCATTTTTCACAATTTCTCCCTTACCTTCTCCTACTAAAATCCTTGTCATTAAAGTCATTTACTCATTCCCCTGTATCCCTTTGCATTCTCATCAAAAATTTTGATCTTGAAAGGATTTTCCCCTGTGAATTGTAAAATGAAGATAAATTTTTAGGGTCAGGAACCTATGTCACCTCTTGAGACCTTTGTACTTGATATCGGATACAAGGAGGTTCGACACTTAGATTTCAAATATTTTTAGGGAAAATTAACATGCTCTAATCCTACACCCATGGCAAAAATGATTAGTGATAGTGGAATTTCATATGTGGCTGGTTTTCATATCTCTGTACAGTGTGCGGACATGGTGCTCACTTGCGGAGCACATTTTAACTCAGATACTAAGGAACTCACCAATGTGCATGGGGAATTAATTGTGAAACTAGATTCTACCACCATTTCTACTTCCCTACGAATTCTAGAGACTGAGGATTCCATAATTCTCACTCGTGCCCAAGTTCAAACCATGTTTGACCAAGAAAGTGACACATACAAAGCATGTATAGTAAAAACATGGTTAAAGAACCCTAAGAAGGGAGCATCCTGACTCTCTAAGGCATTATACAAGGTGGATTTTAATGAGGAGCTATCTAAATTTATTATTTTTCTCACCCGTATCATGGGGTTGCCTTCCACCAATGAGTGTCACTTCTGGATGTGCCCCTTCATAAACATCATTTGTTAAGGCAAGCAGAACATTAATTGGGCTGAAATTGTTTCCATGAATTTGAATGAGCACTTGTCTAGTGTTTAACAGACTAAGAAGTTCTATATGACTTCTTATCTCATGTATACCATGGTTGAATTTGGGTAGTGGTTTGGTTTCACCTACATAGAGGGCCATAAGAGTGAACTTATTTATGCATATTGTCCTCAGTTTACCCTTGAAACTAAAAATCACAATTTCAGAAGAGTCAATGATGCTTTCACCATGTACATTGTAAGACTCTTAGAGGGAAACACTCCAAGAAGACTTTCTGATGAAGATATGAACCTTATAGCCAAGTATGGGTCTTTCTTTATCCAATTCAGGAGGTTTTTATACATCAGGTTGGTTGGCTATGAAAGCACACCTCTTAAGGTCCCTATGTTCTGTAGTGATAAAATGGCCCTGGTTGAAGTATGCATGAAGCTTGATAAGCTACATAGGACATGCAGAGACAAGAAGATCACTGTCATGCATTTCCTTATCTCTTTGGGAAATTATACATGTAAAATAGCTTTGGATGTCCAAAATGTAGAAAGGGCCATTACTTCTATCACTGTTCATTTCTTTAGACCCAAAACTTGCTTTGATCTAAAGAAGTTTATTGATCAGAACCTCAAGATAAACTATCATCACAGACCAGATACTGAGGATTACTGGGCCGATTGTGTAGATGATTTTGAAGCCAGGAGGAGGCACTATGGTAGACTCTCTCTCTACAACACATTAGAGATCTTAATCTCTACCCAGTTCCTGAAGGACTTTAGGATGATGATGAGGACCTATAGTCCTTTGAATATGAGAAAACAATCAAACACACTCCTTTGGAGGAACTAGATTGGTACAAAAAGGAAAGAGATGATCTGGTTGAGATTATGGCCCTTGTTCTTGTAAGAACTAAGGTTAGACTGGATAAGAAAGTTCATGAGTTCAAGAAGAATCAGGGTGGATCTTCTTCTAGAGACACCACTACACCAGGGAAGGAAGCACATACAACTAGTACCAAGGTTTTTGAGAAAACCCCTCATTATTCCTCAATGAAAGATCTTGATTCATCTGGTCCTTCTACTCAAGTATACCAAAAGAAGATCAAAGAGGTTAAACATGAAGCAATTAATGAAGAACCTCTTCTTGAGCATCTAGAGCTACCTTCAGGACTAGAGAACATTATTGTTCTTAGTGAGAGTGATGATGGTGAAGTTCCAAATCCTGCAAGAACTCTTGAAGTTACTATTTAAAAGGAAAAGGAAATGTCTATTGCAAAGCCTCCTAGTACCGCAAACTCCTCTACAAAGGAATCTCTTAATACTCCATCCACTTCTCTGTTAGAGGAAATAGTGGTCAATACTCTAAGTGCCATGAGTTTACTTACTCTTGGGCCTCTTATTCCTTCCTCTTCTTCTTCTAATTTTTCTTGGGTGCAACCCATGGTTGGAAACAGGAAGAGGAAATTTTCCTCTCAGATAACAAGGCCTAATTTTGATGTTGTAGCAGCTTTACTAGGAACTACTCCTCCTCCTGTAGGTAAGAGAGCCAAGACCACTTCAAGGCTAGTAACTGATACTCAAGGCCAACAATTCCTAGAGGTTACAAAGCCCAAGGTTGATAAGGCAGAGTAGGATTTCTTGGTTTCTGATTTATTACTTTCTAGAATCCCAATGGGGGAATCTACTCCTGAGAGTGAGGTTCATAACATTCAGGAAATAGTGAGAAAAGTTATTAAACGAGTAGAGATTATCAAGAAAACTATAGAACATTTGGAAGAACATAATCAAGTTCTCTCCAACTTTATCAAGTCATTATTAGCCAAAGATAAGGTTTTGAATCCTACCCCACTGGCTGCTCTTACACCCCCCATGATTCTAAGCCAAGATGAAGTTCAGAGCATCAAAGATGTACATAAGTATTCTACTTATGGAAAGGCTTTGGAAGCCATGGTTGATGATATGATTATAGTTATCTTGAATTTCATTGAGGAATCGTTCAAGGCCAACAAGAAGGTGATTAATCTGCAGCAGAAACTCACTTCCTCAATAAGGGTTATGGATAAAGAGCTGAAGCTCTGGACTAGTTGTATTACAGATCTTCACCTTATGGTCCAAGCTTATGAGAAGATCCTGTTGGCTAATAGTGTATTTGATGATGCCAAGAATAAATTTTTCAAGGCATGGGTTTTTGGTGTTGAATGGAAAATAAAGGTTTTGGAAGAAGCACTAGGTGAATTACATAATGTGTGGCAGAAAGGAGAATCTTTCAAAACTTGCATTTCTTCTTCCTTTAAAGATATTCATTGCCATCTTCATGATGAAACTTTAGGTGTTCCTTTCTCTCTTCAAGAGATAAAATCTCAATTCTAAACATTTTTTAAAGAATATTTGTTCAAAGAAGAACTAATTACCAAAGAGAAGATAAAAGACATTTGCTTCCTTTAATCTGCAATTGCTGAGGAAAATAAAGAATACCTGGAGCATACCAATTTTGATAAAGATATGGAAAAATGGTTAGGCACTTAGTCTCATGCCACTGCCAACACAACAATCCCACAAGGTAGGGAGATAACTGAAGCATTAAATAAATTCAGATATCGGATCCTCAAATCAGTGGGCTCACCTCAGCCACAATTGGGTGTTTCTTATTTTTGCTTCTGTTTCCATCCTTCTATTTTTAAGTCTTAAGCTCCTTGTAAATTAATTAAGGATATTGTATTGAACATTTCCTTAATTAATCTTTTAGTTAAAAGAAACGGTTACCAAGTGTAACTAATTTGTAAGCTATATAATGAGCTCCCCATGCCATTCTAAAGGGCGGGGAACTATGACTATTTTTACAAGTGTAAGAGAGTTTAAAAGCTATCAATACAAGGAGACTTCTCATTCTGTTTCTATCTGTGGTTATTCATTCTTTCCTATATGTTAAAATTATTGAATCATTAATCTCTTATGCATCAAGAAGATTTTTATTATTTTTGATTTCATCTCTAGAACTTTGTATCTATGAAATAACATCTTAAGGCTTTAACGTAAATGATTCTATTCTATATGATCTAAATTAAGCATTTATAAGGAATTATTTTGTTATCTATATTTCCTGAGAATGCTACTCTTCCCTTTCCCACTTCCTATTTCTTTTGTCACTTTGTATTTATAATCAGTCATTTAAAACACTTCCATGATATCAGAGTTCCTCTTTAAAACTAAAACATTTTACATTTGTACATAGGTTTTTGCCTTTAAATAAGTGAACCTCTCCCATTAAAGAGGAGGGACTTTTGTCCCCTGACTGTTGCTCTCATTAAATTATTTCTTTGATAACCACCATGTTGTTATTACTATTATGTCATTATTCATTTGTGCTTCCCAAATGTATTTTGGAATCTACTTTGTTTTAATTTTTTGTTACATAGTTGCAACTCTATGTATGTTTATATCCAGGCTATCCAATATGTATAAATATTGTAGCATGCACTATTGTATTTAGTTCTGTTGATTAATATAATTCTACAAGATTCCATCCTTGTTCTACAGTTCCACATATTTTATCCTTTATTTCCTAACACCCTACAACTATGGAGAAATTTTATTAGATACTTCAACGGAGGAAATAACTTGAGAGAGGTGCAAATAGAATCTTGAGAGAGGTGAAAATAGAATCTTGAGAAATTATTTCCCAATATTTATAACACCATAGATTTTATTTCTTAATACCATAAAATATCCATGAATTCAATGAGAAGACACCATTAACATTCAACAAGTACATTTTCATGGAGTGTAGTTGAGATGAAGATGAAACATAGACAAAGTAGCTATAATAATTTGATAACTTACTCCTAGAAAGAATATGTGAGATAGGAAATAAGATTAACCAACATGTTAAATGAGGAGGTTATCCTAATTTATATATTTATAAGAAAAATCTTCATCTACTCTCTACATGACCTTTCAATTTCTTATTCCACTTGTGAATTTTCATCTTCCTAGGAAGTGACTAAATAAATCCTCTTTTTATAAATCAAAAGGGAATTTTAAAATGTAAAATTATAGATTCATTCAAGTGAATAAGATAAAATACCATGATTGTATACAATGAATAATTATAAAGGGGAAGAGAAGAGGAGAAAGAATGAAGAGAGGATAGAAAAGATGCTCTAGAGCATGGATGAAGGTTCATCCACCCTTGATGTAGATCACCTCTAATGATGATGAAGATGAAATTTTTATCCACGATGACCCTCCACTATGATACACTAGTGAAATGATATGATGCATATCCTTTTAAAAATATCCCCCCTTCAAAAACTCTTGAAATGATGAAACTTTGAAACACTATTTATATATACCGAGAAAAGGAGTGATGAACACTTGATAGATAGAAAAATGAGAGTATTGAAATATGACCTCTCTCGTTGAGAAAATATTTCATATTTTTGAGTCACAATCATGTCTTTATAAACAATCATTCTCATGGGGATAATTTGGTGCATTTTTCTCACATAACAATGATCATGATTGTGTAAAAATGAGAGCACTAATGGTGAATGAAGAATTAAACTAAATCCTTCTGATACCAAAGTAAGGGTAAAATAAAGGGACAAAAATAAATTATATCCATAATATGATCTTTCAATCCATGTGATATGAAGTGAATTGGTTTAGGAAAAAACTAGTAGTTTCCTATCCAGACACCTTATGCTCACCACATCGCGAAATGCATGAATTTTCTTGAGAATTAAGAGAAAGATTCCAATGAGTTACAAGATCATGGTAAAATTCATGAAGGAATTATATGAGATAATTTTTATTTCATTCATACATTTAATGTTTTCATCAAGTTCATCGTGATTAGTTCTAGCTTTTTTTTTGCCAAACTTGTCAATTTTAATAATTTTGAGTGTCTCAAACATGGGAGAATGAAATGAGGTATTGGGATTCATATTTTTCTTATAATTAATATTATTATTAGGTTATATAATTGAGGATTACTTAAAATATAAAGTGTTCTTTCCAGTGTTAGATTCAAAGAAAACCACTTGTAGAAGTTTGTATTTTGCATTTTAGGCCTTTGCTCCAATTTTTAAAGGATTCCAATAACTAAGTTTGTATGGATCTTAAAAATGGATATTTTCACTGCAAATTTAAAATGGAAGGGAGAGTTGATGGAGGCATTTAAATACTACCTTAAATTCATTTTTTTAAGGATTATAAAGTCCAAATTTCATGACAATCGGAGTAGGGGTTTGGGAAAAATGAGAAAATTTGTGTTTTTGAGCATTAGGGTTTTTTAAGAAATTTTGACAGTATAATATAAAGTGAGCACGCAAAAGGGAATTTAAATTAATAATGATGAGTTTGATACTTTCCTAATCTCATAAACCTAGCTAATTCTTTTTTTGACTTTCCTTGTTTAATATAGGTTAGATGATACTCATAGGTGGGGTGAAAACTTTCTCAATGGGCCTCAAACCTCCTCATGTACCTTATAACATTTATTAAGGGGAAAAGGGACATCACGAGTGTAAAAATTCACATAGGGTTGAGGAATCATGAAGAAGGGGAGAAACATGTCATGAAGGATAGTTGAAAAGACTTGTCTAACACCCCATGTTGTGAACTTTAAGTGAAGAAACTTTCCCTCCTCCTTATCGGCCATTGTGTGTTAGTGTTTTCATTGATGTCAAATACATTAATGGAAAATGGTTTCATGGTTTTCTATGAGTCCCCATGAGGTTATGATAAATTCCAAGTATGGTAACAACATTTTGGTAGTGTATATGAGGTGTATAATGAGTTTCAGGCCAGTTTGCAGAGGTATAGTTCATGTATGAAGTCCTTGGGAAGAAAGCAGGTGAAGAAAAGGAAGTATTGCATAGGTAAGTATTAATGGATGGAAATTTTCATAAATATTTGAGATATGATGTGAGTTTTATAATTGAGATGATATTTTCATAATTCTTCATGACTAGTTTCAAGTCATTCTTATTTTTTTTGAAGATATGTTAGTTTTGGATAAACCGAGTATTCTACAAGGTGTTTTTGAAGAAAATGTTGACCTTCTGATGCTCATTTGAATTGTGTGATTTTCATGATACCTAGAGAAAATTGAGGATATTTTTATATGTAACTAAATTTTTTTACCAAGAATAATGAGGTGGTTTCATTGTCACATTTTTATGAACGATCGTTAAGAAGATAAATTACTTTGAAACCCTAACTAAACCCTAGCTAAAAGTGACTTGGAGAAAAAGACGTATGATTAATATTTTTTTATTCCTTTCATAAATTTTATTATTTGAGGTTGTAGAGGACTCATTCACTTTTCTAGAAAGGTTAATTAGAGCATGTGACAATATGTGGGCTATACCTGAAAATTCTTATTTCTAAAGAAGTTTAGTATGTGGAAAAGTTCTCTAAAGAAGGTGAGAAATAAATAGACATTGTTTTTTATCCCTAGAGTTTTTATACATGTCCATGATAATTTCAGGCCATGGCTTGAGTGGAAAAGGGAAAAGTGTTCCCTATTTATGAAGAGTAATATCTGGGGTAGTTTCAAGTAGCTTGTGGTAATAGTTGAATTTCAGGAGCTACAAGAAGTTTTAGGACTCCATTAAAGTTGTGTTGTAATCCTAGTTCAAATATATTTCTAACGGTATATCAAAAAAAAAAATTGATATGGTATGAAAAATTTATGACCTATTTTTTTATGGTCAAATTTGGAGGATGATTGGTCTAGAAGGGTGTCAAGTGGCTTTATGAGGTAAAGTGATATTTATAAATTATTCATGTTTGTTGAAGATTTATGAGTGCTTATAAATCATGTATAAGGGTGTTACATGATTTGGTTATGCTTTAAGGTAATGGAATAAATTGAGCTCTACCTCGGTTCTTTAGTCCTAGAAAGGCTAAATGAGCAATTTCAGAGATGGACCTAGTTAAAGGCCTTCCACTTGGAGTTAGAAGGATATGTCATATTTAATAGAAATAGGAGTAATATATATTTCAAATGGTATATAGTTTGTGTCTTGGTGATTATATTTTATGAGTCCTCCAACTTTATTTTTGAAGAAAAAGTTTATTTGGTTATCAGGATAGAATTACCTAGGATGAAATATTGAGGTAGATGAAGCATTTTTTGGATTGGTTGATGATTTATATTAATTGTAGAGTGAAGAGAGATGAATTTTTTCATGATGAATTCATTCAGAGGTATTGAAAGTAAAATAAATGGTGCAAGAAAATTGAGTTTGTAAAACTTCTTTCTAGGCACCTCAATTTGATGAAGAGGAAAGTGAGTTTGATTTACAAATATGAATGCTTCATGAGCTATAAAACAAATGGATGTGATATACAAGTTTTAAGGATTCCAATGTATGGTTAAATACCATATTTGAGTTGTTCTTGAGTTTTCGTGAAGCCTAGAGGTGACTGTAAGGTTCAACCAACAATATTTTAATAAAGGATATGAGCCTTATTGAACTATTTATGTCAAATTTGATTGGTGCAAGATAATTAATGACCAATCATGATTTTTTCATGATATATTAGACATGTGTGGTAATTTTTGGAGCTTGAGTAATCATGAATTTTATTTTACTAGATTTTTCTCATCCATGTGATGGGGTTTTGATCTGTTTTCAATCTTTTTTAGTGCATTTGAGCATGGTCGACTTACATGCGTCTGATGAACTAAAATGTGCAATAATGGTAGTTAATCTAACTAGGAAAAATAATAAATAAAATCAGAAAATAAATTTAGAAAGTGACTCTAGTAACTAGGATAATGAAAATAGAAACCCTAATATGAAAATAAGGGTTGGATTTAGTTAGCTTAGAGGAGGAAAGAATTGTGTTGAGGTTTGGTAAAGTGTAGATCTAGGCAATCTGTGTGGACTAAGGCACCTGGTTGAGGATCAGGTCACCTGTGGGTGCCTTATTTTTTATTCAGGGGGCCTTGGTCTCTATAGGAGGTCCAAAAACCAAGCTTGCATGGTCTCTAGATGATTTGAAGCCTTCTTTGTCTATCACATTAACTTTTTTTTACGCAGCTATATGTTGGGGATAATCCATGATTGAGAGGATACCTATAAAACCCCAAAACAATCATCAAACCCCTAAAAAATAAAGATGCATCTGAAGGGGTTAGACTGTCCCCAAATTCCACAATGGTGGAATTACTAACTGAGCGTTGCACTACATCTCAGACTCAATGTAGTGCTATGTTCTTTTGTGTGCAATCATTCCCTAGGTTCTCTTGTGCTAGATGTACTTTTTCAAAGTAGTGAGCAATAACTGTGTAGAAAATGTAATAAAATGGTGGATTGAATAAAATAAACTTCCCTACTACGTTTTTATCATTCACATGAACCAACCTTTTATTGTATGATGGGGCTAGATGGATGTAAATGGAGCCTTTGATAGATGCAACCTTAAGTGATGATAGTAATGCCTAGTTCTTGGTCCCTCATTATAGTCTCATAACTTTATATTTATATGGTTCTCTTTTTATAATTTTTAATTAACCCCAAAAAGTTTGACCACAATAAATATGAAATGTTCTAGTGTCTAGAAAGTACCCAAAAAGTGGAGAGAAAGTGGGAAAAGGATAAAGGAACCCCGATTAGGACTAGGGCACCTATCGAGGCCCTAGTACTAGCCTGGGTGGCCCAGTCAAATGCAAAATAGCATGGAATTACATAAACAAAATTGTAAGTATGTGTGAGAGGTTGGTAGTAATGACATAAAACAAAGTAAAATGGACCAAATATGGGGGTTAATTAGTAATATATTCACTCAAATACCATATTAATAGTAGTATGAGACTGGGACTAAATAATGTCTAAATCACATGATTTTGTGGCTATATTTTCCCCCACTTTATGTTGGTAAGAGGAAATATAGGCAACATAAAGTAGATAGATATGTGTACCTTATAATCTATGTAGAGTGATGTGGAAATGCGTTGAAAGACTATACAAATCTTGGAGTGACACAAAGAAGATGGAGCATGGAAACCAAAGATGTAAAAGCACAAAAGAGTGATGAGAGTGAACTTAGGTTGGAAACACGTGTGTAGTTTGTGATTTGTATGATGTACCTACATGGTTAGTATGTTGTGTGTTGTAATAAAATGTTGTTAGTTTTGCCCCCATTGTTGTAGTTTTTTTACTATTTGTTTCTCGTATGGATGGTCTTGCAAGGAGAAAATGATCAAGTAGTCAAATACACATGTATATGTAAAAGATGTATGTATATGTATGTGAAAGCATGTAAATGTAAATTACATAAATGAAAAATGGAACATGTGTACCTGATATATGTTAAGAGAAAAAGTGTAGAAATAGGATATCCTATCCTGGTTAATTTAGGTGATCCGATGCCATAGGCTGAAGAATTGTAGGTAGAAAGCTGCATTATTCTCCAACATGTAACTGATTCCTTGAATTTGTATGAAGAGGTCTTTATATTGCCTACTTTTTGGGTGATCCAATGCCACTAGATGAAATAGTGTAGAGAGGAATTCTGCTATATCGTCTAACCTATAACTATTCCCCAGAATGCTAAGGACTACCATGTCGTGTAAAATTCATTATGTATGGGGTTCATAGATTGGTTTGAACACTTTCAATGTATAACCCACAATGCCAAGGGTGGAAACTGAACTGAACTGAACTGGTGTAGAAGCGTTGTATAGTATGTAAACCCCAAATGATGCCCCCTCTTTATGGGTACATGTGACATCATTGATAGAATAATGCAACCCCAAAAGATGACCAACTACACTAAATCTGTAACTCTTCCCTACAGAGGGAAAGGAAAGTGCATAGTACAAACCAATGCACACACAAACAAGAGGTTATCCAAAGACAAGTGTTAGTATGACCAAGCATGCATGTATAAGATAATGTGTAATCTATGTAAATAATATATAAGCTACCAAGTAATATAGTAGTGTAAATATGCAAGAAGAAAAAATAATCCACAAAAAGTGGGTTGTAAACATGGGACATCACTCACGATGTCACAAGATAATTAATCCCATCATGGCCTCATATTAAAAAAAGTGTGAATACCAAATTTAGGGCAAGGCCCGCATACAATAGAAAATAAAACAAGTAAAAACAATAGATAGCCATGGAAGCAAGTAATCTTGCACAAAAATATTACACATGAAACACCCATTATCAAAATAGAAAGATAACTAGCATGTATAACCATATAATATAGATTGTTAAGTACAAAATAAAACAATAACACTTGTGAGAGATGAATGTGGAGACCGCCAAAGACCAGTGTAGTATGTTTAAAAGGAGAGCATCCATGCTACATGGAAAATACCTCTATCTGCAATCACATCTAAGAAAAAATGTAACCACACATGTGTGGATGGTATACATAAATGAAATATAATAGGTCTGACTAGTATGTGTAATAAAGTGACCATATACAAGAAAATGCGAGAAAGACTAAAGCAACTAAGATATGCAACATATTGTGGATGGATGTAATGGATTTTAATATGGAATGATAGGATCCATGTGCCCCTCGAGTGAATGGAAATGTCTTAAGTGAGTTTCATTTGGTTTTCCCCCTCAACATTCAAGAATGAACCGTAAATGAGAGTGTGTCATCGAAAAATGGTCAAAATCTGTGTTGTTTCTAACGTGTTATGATATATGTGTATGAGCAGTGATATGTGAAATATAAATGATATGCACGTGACCCTATATCCAAATCGTATATGGTGACATGATGATGTAGCGTAAATCGTATATCACTACTAGATGAATAAAGGGAGTGGTGAGGTAGCCTAAAGCATATCCCACTACAAGATGAATGGATAGGTGACCATTTAGCCTAAAGCATATGTCACTAGCCTATTAATGTCAAATGATAGAATGTCAAGTGATGAGTGTACATTGTATGATAAGTTTTATTTGTGTTATATACCCTCAACAGTCCAGTGTGGACTGTGAGACTAGAGTGCATCATAGGGTAGTGAATGCAACACATATAATAGTATATGTGATACTAAGAGATCACCATGTGATGTGTATAATGTGTGATGTATGATGTATAAGATTCAATAAAAAAAATTTATGTAAACAAAAAGTAGTTGGCATGATGAGTATTATGTATAATGATTAGGATGTAATGTTAGATTCGTATACAATAAGGTGTGACATAAATGATAAACACTAATATGATATGTAAAATATGTATGATATGTAAATATGTAATGGTTGAAATGATGTAACATTAAAAAAGGATGTATTACATAGGATGTGTGAAGATTCATGATGTATAGTACCTATCGTGTAGTGCGTGGGGGGTTCATGTGTAATATGTATCCCTCAATAGTTAAGTGTGAACTGAAGCACAAGAATGTGTCATCGGGTAATGACAATGTTAAAATGTGTGATGAGTATGTCTAATCTATTAGGTTGATGTTATGATAATGCATAAATGAGATATGCACTTATTTTAATATGGGGGAAATGTGTTGTATGCTATTCCCCTGAAGTGTATGGGAATGTGTGTACTATTTGATAAATAATGTATGGTAATGGGATAAATAATGAGATATCTTATAGTATGTGTGACGAGTAATAGATGATTGTGGAAGTATGTATTTATGAGTGGTTATGTAATAGATATATATGTTAATGTAAAATGAAATGAGGTTATATATTATAACAGACCCCTCAACAGTCATATAAGAACCATAGTAATATGAATGTATCATCGAGAGGGTAGGGAATAAGAGTCACCTACCAAAGACCAAGTTTGCATGAAGTGTTGGAATTATGGTGGGTAAGAGTAATAGTAGGACCATGCAATGGTGAAATTTGTAATGTTTCTTGACCAAAAATAGAAGGGGTAGTTGATTTGACAAAAAATATTGGTTACTGCAATGGTGTAGGATGAGGAGGTATCTTGAATGGTGGTAGCTTTAGTGGTGTTGATGACGCTATTGAAAGCTTGATAGGAGGATAAGTTGCACTAATTTTTAACGGAGGTTATGTAGATGGAATTTTTAGTGTCATAGATGACTTGAGAGGAGGGGGAGTGAGAATAATTTTGAGAGTTGGTTGTTTTATTTGAGTAGGTTACATATGTGGTTCTTGTCTGACAAAAGATGAAACATTAGAAGTGATGAATGGATGCTCAGTAGACATAGAGGAATCATATTTTGGAACCCATTGAGGTAGAGTATTTATAGATGGACATGCAAGAGAATGCTATATAGTGAATGAGATAAATTCATGTCACTCAATATATTTGATTCTTCTTTGTAAAGTGTGGTAGTCATTTTCATTATGTCTATTGATTCGATGATAATTGCAATATGGATGACCTTGATATTTTGCTAGATGATAAGGAGGGTAAAAATGATTAGGTGGTAAAGTTATTAATTGAAGACTAACAATATCAGTAAGAATCTCATGTTATTGAGTATTGCAATGAAGGATGAGAGGCTCTAGTAATGGTGTGACTTGAGCCTCGCTGATATGAACACATGTAGCAGCCATAGAATGAGAATGAGATGTGGAAGGAGAATAAACATGCACTTGAGAGGCATCCTTTAGATGTTGAATTTCATATTTGAGAGATGTAATCATGGATTCCATGGCCTTAAATTTTTCTTGAAATAAAGCATGTAGAGTTTGAATTGAGTCTAATAGGATTTTATTATAAGGAGGAATACTAGGACTAGGGTCGTGAGATAGATGGTGGAAGATATAACTTATTTTGTTCTATGGCATATCTTTAGGAATAAATATAGAGTCTAGTTCTCTTTGTAGAATAGATTGACAGTCAAGATGCATTTTAAGAAAATCAGTAAAAGGAACTTGAGGAACCTTATGAAACATAATAGAAGAAAGATGAGGATCCTAAGCATGAAGGTGGAGTACGGGTTCACCAAAATTATTAACTAAAATGTGGAATAATGGTACTTGATCTAACTAGGAACAATAATAAATAAAATCTATAAATAAATGTAGAAAGTGACCCAAAAAAGTAGGCTAATGAAAATAGAAACCCTAATATGAAAAGAAGGGTTGGAGCAAGCTTATCTTATTTGGTGATCTTGTTGGAATTTTTCATAGATATGACTGAAGAAATAGGAGGAAATGATTATTTTAAGTTCCAATACAGTGAATATCTTGGAAATCTAAGTGGACAGAGGCACTTGAAAGAGGATCAGGGTGCCTATGAGCACCCTAGTCTATGTTTTGGGTGCTCTAGTCTATGCAAGAGGTCTAAAAACCAAACTTTAAAGGTCACTAGATGATATGAAGCCTTCATTTTCTATCACATTAACTTCTCTATACTCAACTATATGTTGCGGATAATCAATGACTGAGAGGAGACCATAAAAACCCCAAGACAAACATCAAACCCATAAAAAATAAAGATGCATATGAATGGATAAGACTTTCCTTAGCTACCAAAATGGAAGACTTACTAACTAATCACTCCACTATATCTCATACCCAATCTATTTTTATGTGCTTATGTGTGAAATTACGCCCTAGGTGCTCTTGTGCTAGTCACACTTTGTGAAAGTAGCAAATAATAACTATGTCTAGAAAATGCAATAAAATGGTAGGTGGAATAGAATAAAATTCCCTCCTATTCTTGTGTGATGAAAATTAACCAACCATGTTCCTTTTGATGGGGCTAAATGGATACAAATGGATCCTTTGATGGATGCAACCTTAGGTGATGATAGTAATGAATAGTGTTTGGTCCCTCATTATGGTCTCATAACTTTATATTTATATGGTTCTCTTGTTCTAATTTCATAATCAACCCTAAAAAGGCTGACCACAAGAAATATGAAATGTTAAAATGGCTAGAAATTTCCTGAAAAGTGGTGGAAAATTTGGAAAAGGATCAGGGTGCCCCAACTAGGACCAAGGTGTCTGTCAGTGCCCTAGTACTAGCATGGGTACCCTAGTAAAATGAAAAATAGCATGGAACGACATAAACATATTGGGAAAGTATGTGTGAGTGGTCGGAAGTAAAAAAAGAAAGCAAAGCATAATGGTCAAAATATGGGGGTTAATTAGTAATTTCTTCACTCCAAAACCATATGAATATTAGTATGACACCAAGACTAAATAATGTTTAAAGTGTGTGATTTTTTGAATACAGGGTCCATTCCATGTTATTTTATGAAGGTATTGTTATATTTTTGAGTTGTATTGGTCGAGTTAATCATGAAGTACTGACTTATGCCGTGTTTTAATGAAGAGAAACATATAAAATAAAAAATTTGGTTTAAATTTGAGCTAGTTGAGCATATAGAAAAAATGTGACCTACGTGAGGGTTTGAAAGCTAATCAAGGACATTAATTCAGAGCTGATAATGTTTATAAATGTTTGAAAATTTTTTAGGGCATGTGATTAAGGTTTTAAATCCAAGATAAATTTTTAAAGAAGAAGAAAGAGTGAGTTAAAGGAATGAGGGTTCGAAGGTGTATCTATGAGCTGAAATTGTGATCTTCATTAGTTGTGAAAAAATGGAAATATTCATCTTCAGATAGTTGAGTTAGTGCTTGATCGTTTTAGGGGGTTTTATCCTCCTTGTGGAGTGGGTTCTTCACTAAATTAGGGTTTGGTACTCCTTGTAGGGTTGTTACTTTTTGGTTGTAGATTTTGATCTTTAGAAAACAAGCAATAGTCAGGGGACATTAGAACTTTGTCTTTATGGGAGAGGTTCTCTTATTGAACAAAAAAGAGAAAAATAAAAAATTATTTACAAAATAAACATTTGTTCAACATTTTGGTGGAGATTTTGATATCTTAGATTCCTTCCTCAAAAATATTTTCAATACAGAAGAAAGAGGAAAAGTCAAGACTGATATTCAAAAACTGAAGATAGAAGAGAACTTTTAAACATATGGATAACAGAGTAATATCCTACTAATGCTTAATAAAACAGTAATATTTAAATTATGCATATAAAAACACAAGATATGTATATATTAGAAATAAACTTTCAAATACACCTATCAATTGAAAGACACAAAGTTATTACTTAAATACACATAGATCGATATGGATCAGATAAGGAACATAAAGAGATAAGGTATGAGAGAGGGTGAAAACTTCATTTGTATTAAATAGTTCAATGTTCTTTTACATCCAGATATCAAAATCTTGATCCTTTACAATGATAAGAATATTTCTTTAAATAACCCTGAGAAATGGTTACAAAAACCCTTTTGAGTTTCCTTTCTTTTAATCTTAAAGCTAGTATCTAATTAAATATTACAAACTCACTTTATCCCTTGCTTTCATAACACATGGCCTAAAGGGATAAAATCACCTTAATTATATATTTCTAAAATAAGAAAGAAAAATATAAACTAGGAAGTCGAGACACTAGTAGAAGCACTTGTAGCCCCCTTTTCCTTTAACACTTGATTTTTTAATCATTTCAATGCTTCAGCTATGTCCATTCCTAAGGTAATTGTTGTATTAGCATTGGCATGAGTCGAACTACCCAAACACTTCTCCATGTATTTCTAAAACTCTAATTTTTCCAAGAAATCTTTATTGGCATCTGTGATAACAACTGTACTGTGCAAATTTATTTCATTTTCACCTTGGATATGGTGTCTTGTTTGAACAATTTTTCTTTAAGGAAAGCCTTGAATTGAGATTTGATCTCTTGGATAGTGAATTTATAATTTTAATTCTCTTTGAAGATTTGGAAATGTATATCCAAGAAGGAATACATGACACACGATTTAAAAGCTTCTCCTTTTTGCAACATATTCCCGAGTTCTACAATGGCCTCTTCTAGAACCTTTATTTTCCAACCAATACTAAAAACCCACCATTTGGACAGATTCAATTTTAAATCATCAAAAACCTTACTTTCTAAAAGGACCTATATATCTATCTCACTCATCACTCTGAGATATTTAATGCACTCACTCCACAATTTCAATTCCCTATCTAAACCATTGAGTGTTGTAGATAACTTCAGTTGAATTTTGGCAATTTTCTCAGATGCCTTGAATGCTTCTTCAATGAAATTCAAACTTTGGATTATCAAGTCATCAACCATATATTCCATTTCCTCCCCATAGGTGTAATGTTTGTGAATTTCTTTGATGGCTTGGACTTCATCACTAGACAGGATAGCAGGAGGTGGAATGGAAGCTAGGGGAGTAGGATCAAGTACCTTATCTTCTGCTAATAAGTATTTGATGAAACTTGATAAAATATAATTTTTCTCCTCTAATTTATCTTGTGTCTGCTTTCCTTTTTTAACTCTTTCAATCACTTTAGATACAATCTCCCTAATAGTATGCACCTCACTTTCAGGTGTTGATTCACCAAGAGGGATTCTTGTCAACTTCAGGTCACCCATTGATAAGTATTTTTCATCTGTTTCAAACTTGGGTTATGAAATTTATATGAATTACTAGCCTTGGGATTCTGAAACTAATCTTGATGTGACTTTAGCCTTTTTAGTCAGAGGAGGAGTAGTACCTAGAAGAGTTTCCACTGCATCAAACTTGGGAGCAACAATACTTAAAGTGTCCTTTCTTTTCTTTTCATATAGCAATAGTTACAGCCAAGTAAATGAAAAACCTGAAGTAGAAGGACCAATAGGTCCAAGTTGAAATGTACTCATAGTACTTAGGGTTTTCACAAAAACCACTTCCAACACAAAGGTATCAGCTTGAGTGATGATGGGAGCTTCCTAGGAAAAATTTTCTACAGATTCTAAAACCATTTTCTTAGACTGATCTTCCTTCACGTTGCTTTTTTCAGATGTATTTTCCTCATGATTCTCTTGTTATTTTCCTTAATTTTCATTTTCATCATCCAAGTCCATAATTTTTTCCTTTATTTTAGCTTGCTTAGGGGAGGGCTCACTTTCTTGAATAACATCAACTTTCTTATCATCCTTCTTGGTTTTCCACTTTTTGGTGTATACCATAGTTGATGATTCAGGAGGAGAAGGAACATATTGTTTAAGTGTATCAGTAGCTAACATAGGTATTTATTTCTATGGAGTAGGAGTATCTTGGGAAACAGACCTAGATTTCCTTTCCCTGAACATCTTAATTTTTCTATCAAGCCAAGGTCTAGTTCTTACTAGGATGGAATTTTTAAGCTCCTTCAAATCATCTCTTTTCTTGAAAAACCAATAAATGGTTTCAAGAGGAGTGTTATTGATTAACCTTTCATACTCAAGAGACTATAGTTCTTCATCATCATCCTCTAATCCTTTGGAAACATCAAATATACCAAAATCTATTATTTCTTGCAGAGATAATCTTCCTTAGTACCTTCTCTGGGCTTCATAATCATCTGAACAATCTACCTAGTGTTAAATATCAGGAAGATTGTTATAACCTATTCTAAAATTGGATGAAATGAACTCCTTAATACCAAATCAAGTTATGGGTTTATAATAATGGAGAGTGATAGGATCAATTTTCCTATCAAAATTTTGAGCATCTAGGGAATTCCTAAAATTGTAGTTACCCAAGGTGATTGGGAACTAAATACTTGCAATCTTCTTATCCCTATAGGTCCTATGCAATTTTTCCAATTGTCTGTAGACCTACACCAAATCCATTTTATCACTGCAGTACATGATAAGATTCATGGGTTGCCCCTCAAATCTAGCAAATCTTATATATGAAAACTTCTGAAATTGGGTGAAAAATATACCATAGACATTGATCAATTGCTTTTCCTCATCAGAAAATATTTTAGCAGTATCTTCATCCAACAATATGATAATGTGTATAGTGAATGCATCATTCACTCTCCTAAAATGATGATTACTAACCTTCAGGGTTAACTATGGATGATACATATAAATAGTTGCATATTTCTTATCATCCACAGGAGAGAAAACCAACCACTCTCTATAGGTTACAATGGAGTACATCAAATAGGAGGTCATGTATAAGTTTTGAGTTCTCTGAAAACTTGTCAATTTCTCAATCAGACTATCACAAATGATTCCATCCTAGTTTAAGTTTTTCTTACCCTCACATATAATATTGATGTAGGGTCACATCCAATAGTGAAACTCATTGGTGGAGGGAATTCCAATTATCCTCACAAATAAAGTAATGACGTCTGATAATTCTTCATGGAAATCAACTCTGAACATTGTCTTGAGTAGCCTTGAGGCTCATTCCTTAGGGTTCTTGAACCAAGACTTGGTAACTCTGCTCTTGTATTTTTCACTGACTTGATTGAAAAGAGCTTGCACCTGGTCCTTGGTAAGAGTATTTTAATTTTCAACGATGAGAATTCTAAGAGCAGTAAAAATACAATCCTCAACAAGTCGAGCCACCACAAGGCCTTGAGGATCGATAATTTACTTTTTTTCAGGGTTGAAACAAGAACTACATGTAAGAAATGTATCGACACACTAAACTGAAATGGGAAATGCCACTACATCTGTGATCCCACTATATTTGATCAATAGAGCCATAAAAATAGGTTTTTGAAAATTTATTCGAGTCCACAAATCATCCAAGTCCATGTGCTGAGATTCACTATCACTAATGTTTGGTACATCTGTCTCTAAGGAAGATAGGTGTTTGTGACCTTTAAAGTTGATCTTCATTTTATGGTAGGAGGAGAAGATTACTTATGAGATATTTCCTTAATTCCTTGATCAACATCTCGATGTTTCATAACTTCTCTTTACACCTACAAAATTGAAAACAATGGGTCAGGACTTGACCATGGCTATGAATAGTACAGAGGAGGGAAGCTCGAATAATCAATACCAAATGAGAGTGAGATGGTGAAAATATTAAATTAACTAAGTATTTATATGCATTTAAACTTAAGTAGGTCGACGGTGTGAAATAAATGAGGTAATTAATTCTCTATACTGACATTAAAACAATTAAAATTGGGTAACGTGGTAAAAAAGTACAAAATTGTCCCATGGGACATCAAGATATTTGGGACATACAAAGCCAAAATAGCTGATTTTCAGAAAAAGAAGAAAAAATTGCACAAATCTCACAAGGGACATCGGGACAGATGAGACACACAGATCTGAAATAGCCGCATTGAATGGGAATCGAAAAAATATTACTTGTGGGCAAATGGTGGTCAAGTGTTACTTGGGACACATAGGACATAAAAAGCTGAAAAACCCACATCATAATGAAAATTAGATAAGTTGGAAAGGATTGACACAAACTACCCTCGGGACATCGGGACACCATTTCTCTGAAAATGGTGAAAACAAAGTAAAATAAAGACCAATCGGTAAAAGTGGAAAATCGAAGAATAGACAGTCCGGAGGAACTTGGGATGGAAAAACCCGAAAACCCGTAAAACACTGAAAAAACCCCAAAACTAAAAACTTTGAAAAAATGACTAACTGTTTAGAACTAGTTCTTTCTTAGGAGAACTTTAGAAGGGTATTTTTATAGTCACCTACTTCAAAAAATTTAAAATTACAGAGAAAAATTCACAGTACTTGGGGAGGTGACAACACTTCTCTACTAAAATAGGGGTTAGTACTCCTTGTCGAGTTGATGCTTCACTAAATATATTTTATTTGTGTAATATAAAAAAAATTTCAGTGGGTTTTCTTCCCCATGATGGTTTTTCAATTATATCTTGTGTCTATGTGCTCTTTCTCATGTGTTTTAATTATTTTATTATATTGTGCACACATAATAAGATATTATTGAATGTATATGAATGAATAGATGTTAATAGATATTGAAATTAATGCTAAATGAAATATGAAATTTGTATGGCTGATTCACTCCCCTCTCAGTCCATTGTTCCTCAAATAATTGGTATCAGAGAAGGTTCTTGAGAATTAAGTGTAACAACATTAAGGAGGTCCATTTAAAACACAAGCAATGCATAACTCTTCAGATATTGAGGCTAAATTAAGAATGAATTATGAGGTTTTTGAGTCAGTTATTCATATCTTGCAATATCATATCAATTACGTGAATATAGAGCATGATCAATCATCAATGATTTGGAATCTTAATTTGAGAGTATGTCTAAGGCTGTAAAAGTCAAAGAAGAAACTTGTTGCAGGTATGAAGAAAAATTAAAAATCCCTAGAATTTTATTTTGAAAGTGCATCTAGTAGATTGAGGATTTATGAGAAGTTAGAAAAAATTACTACAGATATTGATGGGATTTTGGAAATTCAAAGAGAATCGAGATGGAAATGATAAGATAGACCTAAGTTTCAAAGGAAATAAGGAGAATAATGAAGAATCTTGTCCAAGTACCCAATCAGACATGAAGGAGACAAAGAGGACTGATTTAAGGTCTAATTATGTAAGAAAATCTAATGCAATGAGATGTGGTGTTGATTTCAATGGATCTTGCTATATTTTTCATGTTTTGGGTCATAGAGCTAGAGATTGCAAAAGTAATCTTAAGAATGGTGCCGACAGCTTCAAAGGTGAATTTCATTCATGTTGTGAGTTTAGTGATAATGCCAAGGACTATGGTGTGAATCTAATAATGTATGAGTTAAGAGGAAAGAAGAATGGGATTGTGTTTTTCAAATGTCACAAATATGAACAAATTGTTATTTCTTGTCATCAAGTTAAATCTTTGAAGGGTAACAACATGTTTTAAACTCAAAATAGAACAATATTCATGAAGAAAATAAATCTTATAAATGAATCCAAGTCTTTCATATTAGAGTCTAATGAAAAAACATGATTTATCAAGAAATTAAGGTCAGCAGAACTTATTCTCAGTCTAATATGTAGAGCATGAATTTTGTCAAAGTGGATTATAATGCCATTGAAATGGGTGACAAGTTCATTAAGCCTATGACGGATCTAAGAAGCATATTTTCTCTACTTGAAAAATATCATACGTGTATTAATTCTTTAATGCATGATAATTTGAAGGAGCTAGGTGTGTGGGACACTTCAAGGATGATAAGTTATGGGATATGATCTCTCCATATGGTCTTGAATCTATGTTTTTTCATAGGTGTTTGAGTTTGTCACGTTGTCATCCAAAAGTGAAGTCAAGTGTCTATTTCCATGGTTGGAATCTATTAGGTATTACTTTTATCCTCATAGGTATAGTTAAGATCCACGTTTGTATTGATCATGTAAGTAAATTATATTAGTTGAGTATGAAGTTTTGATTGTCTCATTTTGAGAAAAGGTTGTGATGTAGCTAAAGGAAGTTACAAGTATCTTGATTTTAATGGTCAGAATTGTATGAGGAGTTTAACTTAGTCATGAGAATTCATGTAAGAATGGTGTCTTAGTTTGGTATCTTTCATTTCATGAGTATCATGTGAAGTATGCTTTAAGGGAAGTAAGTAACCTTGTCAAGAGATTATTTCTTTGTGGAGTCTCTAAGAAATCCATGGTCTGGTTTGTGTTGAACTAAGAGATCTAGTTCTAAGTGAAGCATGTCATATCAAGTCTTGATAGGTCAGTTTATGGTCTTAGTTGCCAAGTTTTGATTTTAAGCATGATTTCATTCAAACTATACAAAGGTTTATAATTGGTGATTTCTTGTGTAATACATGAAGTCTAAGGTCTATGTCCTCTCATCATGTGTCAAAAGATTGTTAGGAGTAAATAAGTCCAATTTCTTTATCCTGAAGCTATTAGAGAATATCTATAAGTATATGAGATATAAATTCAAAGATATATGAAAGATGAATTACAGGTTTCATGAATATTTGAGGTCTATAATGTTATCTTAGACTACAAATCTTGAGAAAAAATGTGGTATGGTTTTTCACTTAAATTACTGAAGTTTCCACAGTGACTAAAGGCTTAAAGTGCATTGACAAGTCCTTAATGAAGAGAAGAATTTTTTGAACTATATGTGTTTGATAAGATGAAACATGATAAGATCTCAATCCTTTTATACAAATGAAATTAATCTATATAAATAGGGGAGGTTGTGAAAACTAAAAGAAATGGTATCCTATAAAACTCAGTTGTTATGATTCAATAATATTGTATCTGTGTAAACATATAGGCTTGGTGGTATTCAACTTGTACCTAAAATTAAATTTGTTTTCATAAGAGCAAAGAGGTTTAGAAGATTGGCTATCTCTACAAAATATTATGAAGGTCACTAAATTTTTTGGTTTCATGAAAAGAGTCCCTAGGTCTTAACAATGAAGGTAAGGTTTTCTTGATACAGTATATGCCCCTAATATCTTACTAATTGTCATCACTAGAAGCTCTATTAAAGGTGATATTCCCATGGAAGAAAGTTTTCTCCATTTGAAGAAATTTGTACTTGTCATAAGTAGCATGAAATTTTTTTCCCCAGGAAGCTCTATGTCTCAGAAGGTTATGATTTAATATAGTGTCCTTAGCATGTTTTTTTCTAAAGATTGTTATTACAGACATGTATAGGAGAATGATGAAAGGTTCAAGAAGGTATGATTAAGAATTTTTATTGTTCCAAGTATGTGCATTCATCAGAAATATGATTTCTCAGTATGATATTTTAAATATCTTATGTCATTATCTGTAGTGACTCTTAGTTTGAGGATTAATAATAGACCTATATTGTTTGGTATAATGATTGACATGATAAAAAGGCCTAGAAATTGAGATATATCCTATTGTTGATCCTTGAATCCTAGTGGTGAGATAACAATAGTGTATATGCTTCTTGAAGAGTTATGAAAATATGTCTGGTCTATGAAAATCATGCTCATCTACTTATTCATGGTTAGTAATGGTGTCTTTGAGTAGTGTATAGGTTAGTAAGAGGGTCTCAATGGTCAAAACGTTTTTCCAAATTGTATGTGTAGAGGTAGAGGTCACAGTCTTAAGCACGCTCAGGTATGATTCTAATTTACAAAACCTAAAGAGATTACAAGTTTGAATGATTTAATTACAAAGTGGATCTTTAAAAAAAAAGAGTACTTGAAGATACGACTCAGATTAAGAGAGATGAAGAGAGTGTTCAGATTGTAAGATTATAAGTAGGCACTAAGACTCTACAATAGTGTGCTACACAAGTGGAAATTATATGTGTAAGGCTATTATAGACATGAAATGTTCTCTCCTAATTGCATAGAGTCATGAAGGTCTCTTAGAAGATGAGTCTACAAGTTTTCTATGAGTTATTGCTTTATTATCATGTAAAAGTTGTTAGATATAAATGAAGGTAGTTTATATGATAGGGTACATTCCTGAGAAGCCTTGTAGAGGATTTTTGTTGAGGAGAAACATGTATAACTCTAAATTTTAGGGAAGATTTATGTCAAAATATTTTTGCAAGAGATTGGATATATGTGCTAATAGATTTTGAAGAGGTATAGAGAATTTTTATGTTTACTCAGGTCTGTGGTGATATTGTTAAGTCACTTTCATGGAATTTAGACAAGGTATGAGTTCTACATTTTTCTTGATTAGTTAGAGTTTGATAGCATAAGGCTAGGAGGAGAATTTTGAGGATATTTTTCTTTCTTGACTTGATTTTATTTCCATGATAAGTTTTTCCAAGTTGATCTGAATATATAGTTTTAGGACAATGTCCCTAAAGGATTTTTTTACAAGCGTTAGAGGAAGAATTGTAATGTTTAACATGAAATGGGATAAGAATAATTGGTTGAGCATGAATGAATTCAAAGTATGGAGAGTAAACAATTAGGGGAAGCCTTGTTAAGGATCATATAAGGTCTAATGGATCAATTTTCTTCTTGTTGAGGTCGAAGGAAAGAGATTTTAGTCATAGGGGGAGTGAATTGAGTCAAGCAAGTTGTGTTTTGCATTGTTTCCATTTTGTTTTGTAAAATTTTGTCATTTTCCATGTAGTATTATCATTGTACCCTTTTTCATAGATGTCATAGGAGGTGAGAAGAATCAGAAACATGGAAAAGAGGTATAATAGGCATTTTTTGTCTTGTTGGGTTCCATATATGTTTCTGAAGGTGGTTACCATCAATGACAAAGGGGGATATTGTTGGCCATTGCATGTTGGTATTGTCATTAATGTCAAATCCGTTGATGGAAAAGGGTGTCATGGTGTTGTATGATTTTCCATGATTTATAAATAAATGGAACACATGGTAGAATAATAGTGGTAGTGTATATGATGTGTATGACGAGTATCAATTCAATTTGTAGAGGTATAGTTTATGTATGAGGTCTTTGGGAAGCAAACACATGAGGAATAGACATGATTGCATAGGTAAGTATTAATGGATGGATATTTTCAGACCTATTTCAAATATGAGGTGAGTATGATAAGTGAGATGATATTTTTTTGATGCTTCATTTCAAGTTTTAAGTCATTCTAAAGAATATTTTTAAAGATATGTTAGTTTTGTCAAAACTGGGTAATGTACAGTGTGTTTTTGAAGAAAATGTTGACCTTCTAATGCTCTTTGTGAATTTTTTAATTTTCATGGGACCTAGATAATTTTTCAGATGTTTTTACATGTAACTAAGAAGGTTTATCAAAAATAATGAGGTGGTTTGATCGTCACATTTTTATGAACAATCATTAAGAAGATAAGTTGCTTTGAAACCCTAACTAAAAGAAAATTGGATAAAATGAGGTATCCTGAGTCTGTTTTGATTCCTTTTTAAAATTTTATGATTGGATGGATGTTTTATATTACTCCTCGATATTTCTAAAAATGTGAATTAGAGCATGTGAAAACATGTGGCCCCACCTAAAAATGCTTGTTTCTGAAGAAGTTAATTTTTTTGGAAAATTTCTCATAAGAAGGTGAGAAATAAATTGACATTTTTGTTATCCCTAGAGTTTTAATACATGTATGTGATAGTTTTATATCATGGTTGAATTGTAAAAGGGAAATTTTTTCCCTATTTATGAACACTGAGTTTTGGGGTAGTTTGGAGTAGTTTGTGGTAAAAGTTGAATTGTATGATCTCCAGAAAGAGTTAGGAATACATTAAAATTGTGTTGTGATCTTGGCTCATATATATTTCCAATGATATATTAAACTTTTTTGTGTAATTTTTAATGAATAAGTTATGACATATTCTTTGAGGGTAAAATTTGTAGCATGCCTAGTCTAGCAGGGTGCCAAGTGTGTTCATGAGGTAAAGTGACATTTCTGAGTTTTTTATTATTTTCAAAGGTTTCTGAGTGTTTTGAAATTATGTATAAGAATTTTCCATACTTTTTTTAATATTGGAACTGATTTTGGAGGTGATGGATTAAACTAAGCTCAAGCCTAGTTCTTGAGTTGTAGAAAGGCTAAATGAGCAGTTTTAGAGATGAACCTTATTTAGGGCTTTCCATTTGTAGTTGGAATATGTTCTAGAAATATGAATCAAATATAATTACAATGGTATATTTTTTATGTTTTGGTGATGATATTTTATTGGGCATCCAACTTTATTTGTGAAGAAGAATGTTGTTTTGTTTTTAGGAAAAACAAATTCAGGTTTTGAGGTAGATGAGGCATGTTTTGGATTGGTTGATGCTTTCCATCAGTTTTAGAGTTAAGAGGGATGAATTTTTTTTATTAATGAAGTCCTCTTGAGGTATTGAAGTGATAGAAAGGGTACAAACCAATTTAGATTGTAAAACTACTTTTTGGGCCTGTCGATTTAGTGAAGAGGAAAGTGAGTGTGGTTTGCACATATGAATGTTTCATGAGTTATAAAATTCATGGATATGATATAAATATCCTAATGATTGTAATGATTTTCTATATTCCATATTTTAGTTGTTCTTGACTTGTCTTGTAGCCCAAAGGTGAAGTTAGGGTCCAATAAACAACTGTTTAGTGAAGGATATGAGGATTCTTGAGTTAGTTATGTGAAATTTTATTGGTTAAATATAATTAACGGTCATTTTTGATGTTTTATGATATATTTTACATGTGTGGTGATTTTTGGAGCTTGACTAATCATTTTTTTGGTTTTGGTTTCTTTTTCTCATCCCTGTGATGGGGTTTTGAGCCATTTTCAGGCTTGTTAAGTACATTTGAGGATGGAATACATACATGAGTCAATTACAAGTTTTTTATCAATATATTTTTATATTATTGAGTTTTATTGGTTGATGTAATAATGAAGGACTGACCTATGGTGTGTTTGACTAAATAAAATCATATAAAAGTATAGATTTTGTTCAAAATTGAGCTAGTTGAACATATGGAGAAAAAGTGAGCTAGGCGAGGGTTTGAAATTTGGTCAAGGGCATGAATTCAAAGCTGATATTTTTTTAAATTGTTATAATAATATTATAGGGAATTTAAGAAATAGGTTTAATCCAAGACAAGTTGTGAAAGAAGAAGAAAGAGCGAGTCTAAGGAATGAGGGTTTGAAGGTGTATGTATACTATTAAATTATGATCTCCATCAATTTTGGAAGAAAAAAAATTCATATATCTTTATATTAAAATGGTTAATATTGTGTTTGATTATCTTATGGGGTTGTAAGCTCCTCTTGTAGTGGGTTCTTCACTAAATTATGGGTTGGTGCTCCTTATGAAGTTGGTGCTTCACTAAATATCTTTTCTTTGTGTAATAAGTAGAGTTCCATTGGGTTTTCTTACCCATGATGGTTCCCTACTTATATATTGTGTGTATGTGATCTTTCTCATGTGTTATTATTATTTGATTGTATTGTGCACACATAATAAGATATTATTGAATGTATATGAATGATTGGATGTTAGTGGATATTGTAGCTAATGGTAAATGAAATATGAAATTTTTAGGACTGATTCAACCCCCGTCTCAGTTCATTGTGCTTCCAAAAATCCTTGGTGGTGCACTTTTTATTCTCTCATGTCCATTTATAAAAGCGACAAAGAGACATCACCCTATTAAAAGTGCACATAGGGTCGGCTCATCATGAAGAGGAAGTAGGTGGGGTTAGGTGAGTGGATAACATGTTCTAATCACCCAAGTTGTCACTTAAGTGACGCAACTTCCTTTATCATGTGGGGGCATAATTTTTTGTCCCCTATGTTAATTTTAACTTTGGTCAAATGGAAAAATGGACATTATGGGTCTCGATGTTCTCATTTTCCAAAAGTAGATGCTTGCCTTCACCAAACACTACCTGAAATATCTACCTGAGTCAATTTTCTTACCACAAGAGCTAGGATTATAATTAAAAGAGAGAAAAAATAATGTTATTTTGACTCTAGAAGGGATGATAAGAACATTCCCATTATTTTTTAGGATCAAAATCTTCCTGAATTTTAAACATTTGGCCCTATTTTAAATTCTGCCCAAGCCTATGCACTTGTGAATGGAACTACGACCAATTTCTATGATAATAAAAAGAATAAAAAAAACCTTTAATGGGAAGGGAAGTTCACATACATCACATTTTAATTTTTAGAATATTATAACTCTCACTATAACTCTCATAATCCTTAGGAATTTTCATTAGGATTGAAGGTCTTTATCTATATTATCGAGCCATTATCTAAAAATATGATCCTCATAATCCCTTTAAAACTTTAACATAATGAATTCTAAAATCTTAACTTTATAGTTATTGTATTATTATATTTTAATATATCTAGATATTTTTGAATCATATAAAATATGAAATGTTACTTTTTAGGAAAAGAAATCCCCATCAACGACTAAAAATATCCCAATTTTGAAGAAGATTTTCCCAAGTTTCCAAATATTTCCTAAATAATTTTAGTGAATTTTTAATCTCCTCTTCAAACCCCCAGGAAGGTTGTGCCTCAACAGTCAACTTCTAAGGGGTGTCAACCAGTGTGAAAAAACCTTAAAGTAGGCCTTTTTGATCCTCGAAGAGAAATTCCTTTTTAAATGGTTTTGAATGAATTCATTAATCACTTCCCTACACATGAAACATAATTGAATATCACATTATAACATTCCTCTTGTCCGTCATGAGAGTAACATTGTAACATAATTGGTCGAAGGAAAAGTTTACAAAAACCAGAAGAGAGATTTTGAAATGTGGGCTTGGTTATCATGATAATTTATTTAAAGTTTTCATGCTAGAAATTTTTCATGAAAACAGTTGGATCTAACTTGGGGACTTATTCTAGATCAAACATAGTGTGCAAAGGACAAGGGAGAACTACATAATCTCAAGAAACTATGTGGACCAATGCCTTATCCCATTGGGATATAGAGTCATAAAAAAGATATATAATGAGGTTTTCTTTATTAAACACACACACATAACACACAATAAGAATCAAACACATAACAGGAAAGGGAAACATAGAAACCTAAAATCACCTCTGGTACATGTGGGGGACAACAAAATTTAATTTTAGTACTTTTCATCTTTTAGAACATGTTACCCTTGAGTGGGTAGCATCAGGTGATGATTCTCTAGGAAGTGATTGACTGGTTTGAGGAATTAGCCTCCTTTCCTCAATGTATTTTGAAATCCATGTGCTTTTATGAATGTATGTATACATGGAAAGAGTGAGCCTACATAAATAATCTGATGCTCAAATATTCACCCAAAAAGTCCATTGTTATTACTATCTTTCTCAAATTGCAAATTCTCTTCTATGCTCATCCATATTTTTTATCTCCCATTTTGCATTTCACTACTATCCCAAGGCTTATTTTTTATTGTATTTCATAAATGACCCCAATGTTTCTATTTCCCACATTCATGCTTACTAAAAATAATTTAACTAGAAGCATTGATTCCATTAGTTTTTCCTAATTCATTATGAAACAATTGGGTACCAAATGAAGAATCGGTCTTAGATTCATACCTATCTTTTACAACCATAACATGCACCAAGATATCAAGAATAAGCATGGGATCTTCTTTTCATTTTGTAAATTTTTCATATTTCTTCCATAGACTCCTTCTAAAATTAGAAATCTCACCTTCACATTCATTTGGAGATTTTTCATTTTGAAATTTGAGGAAACAATTTGGAGAAATTGATTCATCATCACAAATCTCATTGAATCTCACTACTTATTCACTATGTGAGGCCTCATCTCCAAAGGACTAAAAGGATTTTTTTTCAACATTTTCATCATTGACATAATTTTCCCCTTGAAATGGAAAAGAGAAAACTTCACTTTCATCACTACATCCATCAACCATTATCTTAAGAGAGATATCATATTTTTCATCTTGATATATTTCAACATGAATTTTTTTTCAATTAACTAAGAAATAAAAAATGGATGTATACCTATCTTACAATTTCCTAACATGCATTAGGAGTTTAAGGTTGATATGGAGATCTTGTTCTTCTTCTACAATTCTTACCATTACTTTTGCATATTCCTCTTTCAAATCTTCCAAAGGCTCATCATAGATTATCCTCCCTTCTTCATGGATGATATATTCAATGAGAGGCTTAAAAGAGGTTTTATCAATACACCAATCACTAGGAGAATATTCTTCCTCAAATTGAAATAAGAACACCTATTGTTCATGAAAAATACATTGGCTGAATTTTCATTTTAGAACTCATCAAGAATCACTTCATTTTCCTTATGGTATGCATCATTTGGAAATTCTAGATTGTTTTCTTAAAAGTCAATATTTTTCCACTCTTCATCATTACCAATAACCAACTGGAAAGGAATGTTTGGTCCTATGAAGATAGAAATTTCAGCCTCATCTTTGGATGTTATGAAATGGTTTCCATTCTCATTTTCCTAGTATAAGATGTTAACTCCTAGATATTCTAAACTTTGTACCTTTTATTTCATCTTTCTTACCCGAAGAAACGTTTACATTTGTCCCTTAACCATAATTACTGTAGAAGAAAAATTCATTTGGATTTAACCTCCCAAGTCCCAAAAGAAACTTATACTTAGAAACATTCACAATGATGGCAAAATATTTGCTACCAAAATAGTCAACAATATTTTCTTAGCCATAAATTTAGTCAGAGCCACATGTACATCCCTGATATGCCCCAAAAATGGGACTTCCTTGTACTCCATGGAGTACCAAGATCCGTTAGACCATATAAAGGCAATTCTAAGATCATTGGAAACTTTAATTGGCATTACATGATCTGAAGCACCTAAGTATATTATACAATTATTTAGTTGGTATCCTCTAATGAGAAGGGATATATATAATAGATCAATCTTATTAATCTTTAATACAATTATAGAAAGCATATTATGAGATGGAGAAGTAGCTGGAGTTGGTATTATTCATTTAGAAATAGGTGTTGGTTGTGGAGACTGATAGTGACGTGGGTTACAAGGGGGGATTCTCCCCCTTTGTAGGGTCCGAGGGGGATGGCTCCCACGGTGGGGGGTCTGACGGCCATATACCCAGGTGGGGGTTTGGGGGAAGTGCCCCCGAAAGACACATTTTATATGTATTTATGCAATGTGAAATCTGGACCATTTCTTATTAGGTCACATATCTAACATGTGGTTTTCTATGTTTCCTCAAAATGATAAAAACCCTAATGTATTTAAAGGGTCATTATGTATGAGGCTCATTGTATTAGTGGTGGCACTATGAGAGAGAGTTTGGCTAGACTGAATAATAGGATTGGTTGTTTCTAGTGGATGTAGCCCATTTTGGGTGAACCACGTTAAATTTGTGTCTCTGTTTTATTGCATTCTTTTCTATTTTACATTTTCTGCATTATTCATTGCATGTTTGTTTATCTGTAAAACTGGTATAATCTTAACAATAGGGACCATAGTATTATTATTTGAACTACATTTGATATAATGGAAAATCCTATCAAATTGCTTCAGATGTGTTTACAAGAATTCAAATTTATAAATATTAAATTTAGATATATTTACATATTCTATGATATCAAAATAGGTTGATGCATATGTTTGGGAGAAGTGCCTGATTTTGTAGCACACTAGAATCTTTTTAAGGACTAGATTTTGTAGAAACAAAATTAGAACTAGGAGGAGCATTGGGGGACATACTTGGGACAACAGATAACCTTTTTATTTCGATGAGATCTAGCTTCTCCTTTGCAAACTCTATGGAATGTGGAAGTGGAGATCTTAGACTATTTATTTTATTTTTTGGATTCTCCATAGGAGGATCATCAATCTTGTTATTTTTTGGAGAAAAGGTTGAGGAACTTATTTGTTGAGATTACAAGTAGGTGAACAGTGCAAATGAGAAGTTAAGTGCATCATCATCATCATATCCTTCTTCACCTTATGAATATTCAAGATATCTAATTTATGCATAACCCACCATTTATTCAACCTCTATGACATTGTTGTTCTCAATTTCTTGGTCCATCTCTATAAATTATTTTTCATCATCTTTAGGTATTCATATTTCATTTTTTGATAGAGCCTCTAAGGAAATCCTTCGAGGTGGTTCTAAAATATGAATCCTATTCTAGTTTGGGTGGGATGCTCATTGATAAATTTCCTTATTCAACTTTATCAAGTTATTAAACTACCTCTGCAACAATGAATAAGATCTTTCATCTTTGGAATTTTTGGACTTATTCTTCTTTGAATGATTCTTGAAGTTTCCTGAAAATATGAGGTCATCTTCCACTTCAATGGCTATTTCATGAGTGAAATCCAAATCTATTGGTATAACTCTCCATTGAATTAAATGAACTTCAAAAAATTTGGCATTCACGAAGAAAATTTTCAAATTATAGCGGGAATCTTGTTGATCATCTTGTTGAATTTTTCCATGAAGTATCTCATAGACTCTTGTGATTCTTTCTTCATTTGAGTTAATTTGGAATGGAGGTCATGAGAACCTTCTACAGTCTTGAATCTTGATTTAAACTTTATTTTCATACTACCTGAATCAGTAATTGAGCATGATCAAAAAATGTAAAACTAGTCTGCATTGGCATCTTGTAATGTTTCCATGGATAGCCATAGTACAACATATTCATGTTGTACCCATAGAATTCCACAAGCTATGATGAAAGATGTGATATGATCATCTTGTCATTGGTTTCCATTTCTATAGAATTTTGGAAAGTTCTATCTTGACCATTTTTGAATTTCATAAAGTGGTGGAGTTAAAGCTAACAGACAAGTTTTTTGTCCACTTAGCACATATGCTTGTGCAACAATTTCTTCCTCTTCTCTTTCCTCTTTATGTGGATTGAGGAATAGTTGTTATACAACTAGTTCTTTTGTAATACCTTCAAGAGTATTTTTAGGAACTCGTATTCTTTCTTGTACAATGTGAATTTGTAAATAATTTCTTTGTTTTTCCTTAAATGGGTGATCAATAATGCCACCTACAGGATCAACTCAGGTATATATTCTTTCTACCAGTTTTTTAGAGCATTAGATAGGAATAAAACTTGAAAATATATAGATTTTTCAATAAGTTTTGTATAATGCCTTTTGGACATAAAAATTACTTTTGGTTTTTTTTCAATTTTTCAGTTTTGTATGGATTTTCAAATATTTAACTTTTTGGTATTTTCCTATATCTTTATGGGTGTATGAGGGAAGATCTCTCCCTAGCATAGTTTCCAAAAAATGTTGGAAAAACAATTTGTCACATGGGAAAATTAGGGATCTATCACTAATAGTGTGGTACTAAGTCCCTCTGCTCGAATGGGGAGGCTCCATTTATTGAAAAACAAGGAAAATTATGTACACTATTATAATAACTGAATGTGATCCTTCGACCGGGGATCACACATGGGTACTTCCCTACACCTATGGAAAAATTCTTGTAGATACTACAAGGAAGGAAATAACTTGAGAGAGACATGTAAATAAAATAGTGAGAAGGTTTTAAACAATAAATAACATAGTAGAGTTTATTGTTTAAAACCAATATATATCCACGAATTTAATGTGAAGACACCATTAACATAGAAAAAGGAACATGATGCAAATAAGAAAAAGTCTACGTGCATACATTCAAAAAGTACATGCTCATAGAGCATAGTTGAGATGGAGAAAAAACATAGAAAAAGCATTTATAGGATTTTGAAAACTTGTTCCTATAATGAATATTGGAGATAATAAACAAGAATTACCATTATTTGAAATGAATATGCTCTCCCAATTTATATGTTTACAATACAACTCTTAATCTACCCCCACATGACCTTTCAATTTCTTATTCCACTTCTAACTTTTAATCATCCTAGGAAGTGAGTAAATGTCCCATTTTTCTAAATTAGTTGTCTAAAAAACTACCTTGTTTATTTATATAGCTTACAGTTCTATTATGGCTATGACATCAATTTTATAGGTTATACTCGCTCTTGGTTGTATACCTTGGCACAATAACATGGTTGTATTTCTTCATGCATGACCTCACACACCCTTTCGTATTATTCCATATGATCTCTCTTCCCTTCACTCCCTTCTGAGATACTCCCACATGCTTCTTTTGTTCTCTTTTATTCTTTTATCTCATCCCATTTTCATTTTTCACACATTCCTTGTACACGTGCTTTTCTTCCCTGATCACTACGCACTCTTTATGTGCACCCACACACATGCCTTGAATTTTTATAAGTTCCTAACATATTTTCCCCATGCATGAACTTCCTTCTCGAGACCCAAAAAAATCCTTTTCCGCATCCATTATTCTTCTGATTTCCACCTTCGCATAATTTTCTTGAGAAAATTACTACTATGCATCCTTTTCTCATGTATTCCCCTTTCTTCCTCAAATATTTGCTACACTCTAAAGTATGTTATTTCTACATATTATTGTTTGGAAGTTACTGAGTTTGAATTTATGTGGGATCCTAGAGGATCATTTCTATGTATTGGTGGAAAGGTGTGTTGGATAGCTACACTCTGCAGTATGCTATTTCTACATATTCTTGTTCAGAAGTTGTTGAGTTTAAATTTATGTGGGAGCCCAGAGGATCATTTCTACATATTGGTGGAAAGGTGTGTTGGATAGCTACACTCTGTAGTATGCTATTTCTACATATTCTTGTTTGGAAGTTGCTGAGTTTGAATTTATGTGGGAGCCCAGAGGATCATTTCTACATGTTATCCCTCTGGAAATAAAGATATCGATTGTTACCTTGAGTTTAGAGGCATTTTCAATGGCCGGATAAACCATTCTGAGTGCTGAGTGAGGAATCTAGGGTGGAGGAAGATGGAAGATATTACAACGGAGGAAGAAAGGGAGGAGAGGCAGCTCAAGTATAGGGAAGCAAGTGAAAGGAAGATTGCTAAACAACATGACATTGCAAGTGTGATGGATCTATGGAGTTAGATGTTGTGGGAATGAGTTGAGGTTCACGTGGAGGATGTGGAACATGAGCAATCTATGCTTCCCCATCTTGGCAAGCACGTAAGAGAGACCCATTCGGATTCTGATGAGATTTCATCACGTGGAGAGAGAATATTCGTTGGCACGTATCTAAACCCACCTAGTGACTAAACCTTGGTGCTTGGTTTTCTAGATCAAGGAAGGAGTATCATTGACCTAGTTGGTATCAGTGGAAGTGACAGATCTGCACCTAAGAGATACAATTTTTCATTTCCCACTTCTATGGCTACGCATATTCTAGTATTCGAAGGAAATTTTGGATAAGGAGTAAGTACACAAGCCTTAAGTCTCACATCTAGGAGTGGCACGAGGTACACTAGTGGTAGCCGAGCATTACCACAGACCATCGACACACAGTTAAGTGGAACCTTAGGGACCCTTGGCAAGACCACTACAAGATCTAGTCGATCTGGTGGGTTAGGAGGGAAAATACCTGGTGGATCCATATGATTTGGTGGCTCAGGAGGCACAAGACCTAGTGGATCTGGTGGATCTAATGATGGAGGAAACACCAGAGGGAATGAAGGCTCTGGATCAGGAGGAAAAGGGCCCCAGCCACCCACTCAAGTATTCTTTGAGATGTCTTTACCTTTTCTAGATTACAAAGTTATTGAAGATGCTAGAGAACATTTTCACAAGTGTGAAATGCTATGACGTGAAAAGGGGATCACAATCACAGAGCGGAAGGATAGTCTATTTACAATGACTTTGTAAGGACGCATGCATATCTGGTATAGGAAATATTACCCTCATCAAACAGTGGTGTAAGAATGCCTTCTTGGCAGAATTCCTCATCCTTGAGTTTGAACAAAAGAGCATTAGCACTCTGAAAGAGATCCAACAGGGAATGACAGAGTGTGCGAGAGTATGATGCATGGTTCAAGACCCTCCTGTCAAATTTTTCATATGACATTCACCCTTTAAAACATGCTCAATGGTTTTTTGGGGGGTTGATAAATCCTTTTAGAATAGCTTTATCTCATAAAACTTTCACAAACCCATGCAAGGTGTTAGAATCTACTCAGCACATCAAGGCTATTGGAAGTGTTAATACTGATGTTAGCCCATTTCTAGAGGCTCAAATTGTTGCTATGGCTAAGTAGCTGGATAATTTGTCTGCAAACTCATCCCATGAGACTCACGCTGGTATATAGTGTATAGATTGTGAAGTAGAGGGGCATGTCAAGGATAGTTTCCCCTGGAGGATAGTACGCACCGTGAAAGTAGACTATGAAATTTGTCATGGTGACCATGATGTAAGTAGATGTCCCTTGTTATAGTGCACAATTCAGAACAAAATGTCTTGCTACTGTAAGATATGAACCTCTATAACCCATGATAATAAAGATTGTAGGCTTATTAACTAGATCCATGAGGCCATTGATTATGGGGTGTGCTAGACCAGCATTTCCAATATTTCTAAAGGTGATGATCACCGTTATGAGGAGCATACAGATGGAGGCACACGTGGAAGGGTATTTTAGGGAGGATTCTGTGGTCATGGTAACCACAGAGGAGGAATAAGTGAGCTCCCATATGGAACCTATTTTAATTTTGGTTCTACAGAGCATTACAAATGAGAGTGCATAGACCTATTGCAGTGCTCATGGTGAAGGAAGAAACACAAGGATGAGGAGTTACCTGAGTAGTTTGAGCACATGAATCAGTAACACCAGAAAAACAAGGGCACTGCAATGGTAATCATTAAAAATATTGACACATAATGGATGCCACAGGTAACATGTGATGTAAGCTTAGAACCTGTTATGGTAACAACAAAAGCAAAGGTCACACGCACAAAGGAAATACCAAGGTAGAAAAACCTAGTTTCAAGGGAAGAAGTGGTACATGGGAAGTACCCAAACCTTTATCATCAAAAGGAGGTATATCAAGATACCATGGACATCATTCAGATTTTATAGGGAGAAATCCAATGTCTAAAGGAGTAGTCTAGGAGGGAGGATAAAAGAAGGAAGGTTCAGGTGCCAAGAGATGACTTGGATGAGGTCAACGAAGTATGAAAAATACTAAGGCAAGAGGATATTATTCCCTTGCTAGGAGAATGGTTTAGAGAGAAGGTACCATGCACTAAAGAAGAGTGTGAGAGGTAGGTCTTACATGCAAACCTTCCCCCTCATAGCCTTTACTATGATAGGGAGATCGCGTTAAATGTAGTTATGGAAGGATGGATCCTTAGTAATATCCTCATTGACATAGGTGTGAAGGTCAATGTTCTCATCCTGGATGCATGGAATCATATGGTAAGGCCTACATTATAGCCATATTTGAATGTGTTGTATATGGAAAACAAAAAATGAAAATTCCCATCAGTGTCTTAAAGGATGTAGCTCTCACCATTCTGGGAGCTAAGTTTATTGAGGAATTTGAATTCTTGGCACTCGCCAAGGTAGACAATTTCCCAGCACTACTTGGGTTCCCATGGTGTTATAATAACAATGCGGATCTTTGGTTCAACAAGGGGTGCATAAGCTTTTAAAATGAGGAGGAACGAGTCATCATACCACTAGTTGATGGGAATTCAACACCCTATACAAAATGTTTGGGAGAAGAGGTCCTAGATAGAATATATGTGCACTCAATCATGGATCCAAAGATAATCCATCCTACTGACAGAATTATCTAGTTTGGAAAATCTCAGTCGGTAAGTGACACCACTAGTCTAGCATGTGATAATTGGGTGCATGGAACATATGAGTTAATCGGATGACATTTAAGAGGATTGGTGAAAAAGGTGAAAAAGGCGCACATAACCTAGTGTCTAGGTGTAAAAGAACTACCTAAGTACTCAATAAGAGCCTCCCCTAAGGTATTTTTATAGAATATGGAAGCTCAATGGATGGAGGAAAATGAAATAAGGGGGACGTTAAGTTACTTCCTATTAGGAACTACTGCACACTAGTGGGAAACACATCAGGATAATCTCTTAGAATGGCATGAAGTGAGAATTGCCTTCTTTGTTTGTTTCTCTAGAAGCAACACACCCACCACCATCAAGAAATACCATGGTAAGGAGCCCACCTCTTTCCACATCCAAACTTGTGAGAGAGCCTAGAGGGAAGGAAAAAATATTTACCACTGTAACTCTAAGTATAAAACCTATATTCTACACTACATGGTTGCACACGCGTATAGTACATGCACTCTAAGACATGCCACCAAATAGGGAAGTGGCAAAAACTAGCAGGTGACCTCATCTAAGAATTTAAGTATCAGAGTAAAAAAACCTTGGTAGATAAGGCATTACAGGTTGTTAAGCACCTTACCATTGAGGATATTGCCAAGGAAGAAGATAGGCTACTGAAGTTGCTAGGTGAACTTGGCTTGGAGCCGTGCTTTGAGGAAGAAGACACATAAGAGATAAAATTTGAGTGCATTTGTGCAGAGAAAGAAAAAGGCAAGATGGTCTATGTCATAGACGGTGAAGAAATGGAAAATTTGGAGGTTAAACATTATCTAGGCTCGTGCAAAGTGATGGATAGTGTTGATGAAAGAACACACGCCTATTATGAGCCTTTAAAGACAAAAATGGTTAATATTAGGTCAAAGGTAGAACTCGAGGAAGCTATCATTGGAGATTATTGGTCACCATTCATGAACTCAAATGCGTTCACCATTCCTCGGGGGAAATGAAAATTAAATTGAAGGAAGGTGTGTGCCCAGTCCAAAAGAGACCATACTGAATGAATCCTAATGTATGCATGAAGGTCAAGGAGGAAATAGACAAGATGATAGTGTCAGGAATCATAGAGGCTATGGAGGAGTCAGAGTGGATAATTCCAATGGTGACTAGTATACAAAAGGATGGAAGGATAAGGATATGTGTTGATTATAGGTATCTGAATGCATTGTGTGTCATTGATCCCTTCCCAACCCCGTTCACTAAAGAAATATTAGAAGGAGTGGCAGGGGGTGAAGTCTACTCTTTCACGAATGGGTTCTCAGGATATTACCAGCCGAGGATTGTAAAGGAAGACTAGAGAAAGACAACCTTTGCCACCGAGTGGGGAAGTTTTTCCTATATGGTCATGCCTTTTGGGTTGGAAAACATAGCTGCTGTATTATCATGCATTGTAGTGCAGGCCTTCCAGCACTTCTTCCACAAGTTTCTCCAAGTCTACTTTGATGATTAGACCATTGTTAGAATGGTCAAGGACCATTGTGACAATCTAATATTAATGTTTGAAAGGTGTTGGTAGTTGATGATATCCCTCAACATCAAGAAGTGTGTATTTGCTACCCTATTTGGACCCTATTGGGACACATCATATGCAAAGAAGGCTTGCAGGTGGATCCTACCAAGATTATAGTGATTGTGGGAATGGGGGAGCTAACTAGTTAAATCATAGTGCATAGGTTTCTTAGACACATGGGCTACTATCAGAAGTTCATCAAGGGGAATGCCAAGATCACCATGCCTTTAGAATAATTTCTTAGACATAAAAGTGCCTTCCATTGGGGAAAGGCGCAACAGAAGGTGTTTGAAACTTTGAAGGATAGGCTTTTCACCGCGCCTATGTTACGTTTTCCATCTTGGGAAAAGCCCTTTCATGTTCATGTAGATGCCTTCGGAATGACCATTGGGGAAGTGCTTGAATAGCCTAGTGAGGGAATTTTTGATCACTCCTTATGCTTTGCAAGAATAAAAATGACACCAACAGAGAAGAATTATACTATGGATGAGTGTGAGGAATTGTTTATGACCTGTGTGCTTCATACATTTAGGTAGTATCTCCTGGAAACTCCCTTTACCTTCTATACTGACCACATGGCATTGAAATATTTGGTGAACAATCCCATCCTACAAGGGCGCATGTGTCAGTGGGTGTTATTATTTCAAGCGTTTGAGTTCACCGTAGTTGTCAAACCAGGTAAGAGTAATTCTGGATCTGACCATTTATCTAGGATTGATTTAGGAGAGGACGCATAGAGCATTGAAGATACCATGCTAGATGCATAGTTTTTTAGGTTGCGGTGCATGCCCTTAGACTTGGAGGATATTTTTGTGTTCCTTAAAATAGGTATGGCACTGGAAGGGATGAAGACATTAGAGAAAAAGAAACTAGCCATATGTGTTGCACCCTACATGTTGATCAGTGGGGACTTATACAAAATAGGACATGATGAAGTTTTGCGTAGGTGTGTACTAGAGCATGAGTGGCTCACCATCATAGAGGAATTGCATGGAGGAATTGTGGGAGGAAATTATACATGCAATGCCACCACACGTAAAATATTAATGGAAGGATTGTGGTGGGAAACTCTATTTAAGGATTGTAAGGAGTATTGTAAAGCATGTGACCATTGTCAACATGCTGGCAAGCCAAGATGGAGAGATGAAATGCCTTTACACCCTATCTCTAGCGTTGAACCTTTTGAGAAATGGGAAATAGAATTTATAGGCCCCATTGCACCAACAATGTGTAGGATTGGATAACACTATGTAATCACTTGCATGGACTATTTGACAAGGTGGGAAGAGGCAACACAATCTAAAGACTATACAATAGCTAAAACAACAAGATTTTTTTTGGAGAATATTATCACGAGGTATGGATGCCCTTTAAGTTTAACCAATGATAGGGGTACACATTTCTTGAATGAGACCGTGAGGATCCTATTAGAAGAGTTCATGGTGGCTCATCACAAAACTACACCTTATCACGCACAAGAAAATGGAACCGTGGAAGCATTTAACAAGATATTGAGTCATATCCTGACAAAGATTTGTGATGTCAAAAGAAAAGATTGGGATGACAAGGTATCAGCTGTATTATGGGCTTATAAGACAACTTATAAAAGGATTAACAAAGCCACACCATTTCAATTGGTGTTTGGCACAGAAGCTATTCTACCGATTGAGTTCATGTTACCTTCTTTGCGAGTAGCACGCACAAGAGGGTTGGCTGATAAGCAAGCGCTAGAAGAAAAGATTAATAAATTAGTGAATCTAGATGAAAGATGATCACTTACTAGGTGGAGCCAAACAACCAAAAAAGAAAAGCAAAAAGCATGGCATGATCACCACATTAGGAACAAGAAGTTTGAGGTTGGGTAGATTTTCCTACTGTATGATTATAAGTTTCTTCACCATCGTGGGAAGTTAAAATTGCATTGGTTGAGTTCCTAGACCATCTCGTACATCCTTGATTCAGGTGCATGTCAGTTACAAGCGTTGGATGGGACGAGATTTCCAAGACACTTCAATAGGAGTAGGTTAAAGCCCTACTATAAATAAGTCTTCTTGGTGTTTGTAAATAAGGTAGTATTTCCAGTTAGTTTATGATTTTATTTAATGCATTTTCCTCTCTTTTGTTTCCCTTTCTCGTTGTTGTTTCGTGTTGCACCTTGGGCACCGAATATCACTACTTTTTGAAGTTGTAATTATGCAGAGGATGGTGCATCATTTTAGTGTGGGTGGAGTAAGGTGGTATAAATTGAAGTGTGAAGCGCTAGGAAGGATTGTATTGGAAATCCTAGTTGAATGGCCCTGTGAAGAAAGTTCATGAAAAGAAAGGTGAAAAATGATGGTTGGTGTCAGGATAAGGCTACATTGGGGATCCACGTACAAGAGAAGAAGAAGTGCATAAGCAACACATGGTAGGTGAGAGAAAAAATCATGACAGAAGAAGTGTCTTTAGCGCTGGTTACATGTGTGTAAGAGTCTCCTGTCAAGATGGATTGGTTACATGCCAGAAGGTTGGAGAATTATCCATGCAAGGTTGGGTGCGTGAGTTAAAGTGCTAAAGTCAAGTTTGTTTTAAAAAGTTGCATTAAGTGTTAAAGTACAGTGGTAGGTAGGGTAGCATTTAATGTGACAAAGTGGGAAAAACCTATAAACAAGAGGGTCGAGGCCATTCATTATTTACTGTGTATACAAAGAAATAAGCGCCTTTGCATCTTTACAAACTAGAGATTCCAAAACTAGTCTGTGTGAAGAAAATTTTGAAGAGTTTGAGCATGAAAAACTAGTTTGGATTTGCAAACTAGAAGGAAGTGATATCACGGGCATAAGAGAAGTTGTGAGAAGGTGTCATCTTGTGAAAGTATTATCCTAGCTAGGGTTTGAAAAACTAGGGCATGGGTTTAAGGGATTTTCTTCACAAGTTTGAGATTGAAGGTTGGAAGGAGTGGAAGAGTAGAGTATCAAGAAGAGATTTAAGTGATAAGAGGACCTAGTCAATGGCACCCAAGAAACTAGCCATGTCACCTAAGAAGACAAAGGGCAAGGGCAAGGGCAATGGCAGAGAGCTAGCATCAACCACCATAAGTATGAATGAAGAGTGATATGTAGAAATGCAGTACCCAGATGGATTTTTGCTGGGGAAGAAGGGGGAATCCCATTTGAGAAATATGGTAGTGAGGTAAAATTGAAGTTGGAGAAGTTAGGGTTATTGTAACTCTATGAGTTTCCTTACTTCGGAAATCCTTAGTGCCTCTTTCAATGGTTGATGTTGCACGTGCATGAGGATCACTTTTACCTCACGGGGTGCAAGATGCGCATAACCCCTCAACTAATTTTGAATTTCACAGGCCTCATCTGCGAAGGAGACAACATAGATGATGACCTGAGTGACAAGGAATCCATCAAATCAACCTTCGCTGCATATGATTACAAGAAGGGGTCAAGGTATTTTGACACTGTAGAAATCCCAGATCCTGTCATGAGAATGGCCGCATGCCTGGTCATAAATTTAAATGATCAAAAAAGGTGGACACAGGTGCATAAGTCCTAGTTTAATGTATTTAGAAAAATATCAGAGGGCACAATCTACAATTTGTTGGCCTTCATTATAGATGAGATAATAAGAAACGCCAATGAAGGAGACAAGATACTCTTTGGAAATGTTCTCCTGCAATTATATTTTCAAAAATAGGAGTTCCTAATGTAGTAGAAAAGTTTGTTTAGGAGTATCTGACTGAATATCCCTTACCTGTGAAAATATTTTCAAAGTATACATGTGAAACAATGATAGACTCCCACAAGGTGCACCTTAACAACTGTTATAAATGCTTAAGGGATACGTTTAGGGAAAATTGGAGAATCCCAGAGCAACTACCAGCGCTTACAACAAGAGAAGTTGAGTTTTTTATGTAATAGAACTTCTCAATAGGTAGGTTCATGATGGTGGATGAAACCATGAGCCCATGGTGTAAACTCCCATTCTCCTTCACTACCCATTACTTCCAAGTGGGAGTTAATAGGTTCAAAGAAGCAAAGATACTAAATTTTGACCTTAGTGAAGTTGATCAGGACCACAAGGAGTTGCGTAGGATGCTTGTCTACCCTAATAAGAATGCATATGTGGAAAAGTACATAGAACATGAAGTGAGAATGATGAAACCCCTGACCCTAACAATTACTGGAAAGTCCACAGGACGTATTTATCTCCACATTATCCCAAAATTCAAGAAAGGTGCATACCTGGAGAATGATGTCTCCATACCTAAAGATCCCATGGGTAGAAGAAATCCTATGCTCAAGAAAAGGGAGAGAGAAGAAGAAAAAACACTAAGTGTGTAGACTGCCCAGCTAGTAAGTGTGCCGATGGTAAGTGCCAAACCTAGCACCTATACACACAAGAATAAATCCCCAGTAAAGGAGAAGACCCCGGAAGAAGAGGCGCCAGAACAACCCATCACCAAGGAGAATTCACCAAAGGAAGCAGACAAGGCTAGATCCCCTATGGAAGAGTCACCTCTTAAAAAGAAGTAGAGGATAGAAGAGGAAGATGACTCAGAGGAGACAGAGAGCTTGGAGAGATACATAGGTGTAAAGGATGATGATGAAGAAGAAGATGATCCTGAAAGATATCAAGAGCCACCTATCTTCAACATGCATGATTCAAAAGAAGAGGGTAGAGAAGAAGAATAAGGGTTCCTTTTCATGTGGTGAAAGGGTATCCATGAGGGGGAAGAAACCTAGGACATGGGAAGAAGTAAGGAGGTTAGCATGCAAAAGAAGAAAGCTCCAAGCCTTACACAGGATCAAGTTAACAAGGTTGCAAAAAGAGAAGCAAAAAAAATAATCAAGGCCTTGGTAGAACAAGAATTGGAGCACAATGTAGGCATAGTGATTGAAGAAGGTAAGGAGGAAAACATTGAGAAATAACAAGTCAATATGGGTGGAGGTCCTAGTCTAACAGTGAGTTTTCCCAAAGGCACGTGATTGGGAAGGAAGATCCTTGATAGAGAACGAGGATAGGTCATGAGCTATGTTGATGACCAAAGGAAGGTGTTACACGTGCGCTTCTAGAGCACTATATCCACAGAATAAATTCTAGATATGGATTCATTTAACAAAGAGGGCACGTACCCTAGGAAAAGGAAGATGTTTTAATGGGCATTTGAGTCCCATATTGATGAGCCAGAGTTTGAAATATACCAAGGGGTAATCATACCAATATCGGAGTCTAAGGGAACCATCCCCTTGGTAAATGCCTAGAAGCTCTCAGATGAGTAGTTATGTAATGCACCGAATAAGGTCACGGTTGAGACTGAGGCTAGGTTCTTCTTAAGAAACAACAGAGTAAGTTTCTAGAGGAAAAGCTAGAAAAGAAGGAAGAGGAGATGGATGAGAAAATTAAGGGCTTGAAACAAGAAGAGTTGAACAACTTGTAAGTGAAGCGCGAACTAAGGGATGAGAAGGTGAAGGTGCGTGAAATAAAAAAAATATGGAGTCTATCACAAGTTCCATTATGTTGAAGCATCCAAACCTAATGCCACCCATGTAGAAGTATAGATCCATGCTTGAATTCTTAGAAGATCTGATGTGCATCCTCACCATAGAGAGACAATCGTTGGCCCTAGAGTCCACTGAAGAAGTTACAACATGCTTGGAGAGGGAGGATGAATTGAAAGTTATAGAAATCATTTCTGAGTATAACAAGGTACTTGTGGATGTCAAGATTTCTACCCAATTTGCTAAGGCTGCATATGATAATTGTGCAGATAGGGATAGAGTGGTGAGCATCTTGGTATCCACTCACAAAGTAGATCTGAAGGAGTTTCAAGAGAAGAATAAGGGAAATAGGGTGGAAAGGGACAAAATCCTTTCCAAGGTTAAAAATAAATCTTAGGCCAATGAAACCTTAAGGGGTTCAATAAAAACTAGTTAAAGGAATTGTAGCCACAGATTACTAGAAGGATGGACGCACTTGAAGACATGAGGAAGGAGTTGGAGAAAATTATTGACACTATGAACACTCAAAGAGATGGAATAAGTTTTTGGGAGGTAAGCGACCTAGTCAGCAACCTCTGTTAGAGAGTACAAAATGAAGTTGATGCCTGGAAAAGTTAGAGGCTGACTTACAAAAAGATTTTCCCAGGTCTTTCTTCTTTCCTAAAGCCTTCATCCCTTTATTCTTTTTCCAAGACGTAAGTCTACTATAATTCTTTATTCATTGGAGGAGTGTTCCCAAATATAGAGAATAGGTGTATTTTGGGGTGTTGTTGGGACCCTAAAATATTGGCTAAGTACAAAAAGGTGTGTAGGCATGTAAGGCCTAGTTGAAGAAGGGCACACAAGGAGAAGGTGCATATGACAAGGTTTACGGAAGGGTTTAGGAAAATCCATGGCACACGCGTAGACAGAGCTAAGGTTTCAGGACTTAGCCATATTGGGCATTTTGGGTAGGACATGAGAAAAGCATGCCATAATTACACATATAGAGTGGATAAGGTGTCAGCCTGAAAGCGTGATGCCCATGAAAGGAATATGCCATGCGATAGAAGGTTATAGAATACGTCATGGATAAAAGTGGAGAGCTCATGCCTCGAGAAGCATGCTCCCATGGAGGAGCACATTCAAACACTTGGCATTGGATTTGAGGCCACAGAAGGATGATTTCACACTTTGGGATGCCTATATATGTGAGCACTTGTAAGAGAAAACAGACAATAATAGAGATAGATCGGATAGATGAGAGGAGAATATAGAGAGCGGAGCTCTTTAGTAACACTATGAGAACTCTTTGGGATTTGGTAGAGGTTATATAAAGGAGTAATGTATTAAGGGGTTGGGATATAAATTTTTCTTTGTATGGATGAAGGACACGATCCCTGCTATGATGCATGACTTCCGTCTGATCAAGATGTGGTAATCTAATGGATCCATTGAATGTAATGAGGTTACAAACATGAATGAGAAGGATTTTAATTGATTTGGTTCATATATATATTTGTTCATTTCTTTTCATGGATGTTATAAAATAGATGTAAATCCTTATGTATTTTCCTTTCTTCTATAATTTTTTCTGTTATCTGTAAGTACCCTCTGTTTGGAATGAATACAATTGTCAAGAGGCCGTTATGAGTCCTATGATGATTGTATGTTTCATTTCCACATTTATTCATTAATTTCATGACATAGATGATAGTTTACCACTTAACTCACATAAAAGAGAGACTCGGCACCTACGCATGCCTTAGGTTAGTGCCCAGTGCCCACTGGGTGATAGGACGATGCGCATGGGATTTATTTCCTTTGTGATGGGTGTAAAAATGAATACACTTCATCCATACTTGACCTATTTTTAGATGAATGGGATAAAGAACAATAAGAATTTTACCCCTATGATATGTCTATTGAAACTGGTCTTGGAACGTATTATATTCTTGAAAAATAGAACAATAAGAATTTTACCCCTATGATATGTCTATTGAAACTGGTCTTGGAACGTATTATATCCTATGTTGCTTAAGAAAAATGATAAAACTTCAGGACTGTGGAAGATGGTTCTATAAGTATGAATTGATCATACGTTTGTGTCATTATCATCTATCCCAATACTAAAAAAATTCTTTACGCACAGGTTACATTTTTCATGCTTCAACAACGTATAAGAATATGAAGTGTTGGCACGTGTTCTTCTAATTATTTTGAAGAGACATATCAAGGAGTTTTAGATCTTTGGGGACATTGAATTGGTCATCCAAAAGCTCACAAATAATTGTGTGACAAATAACAAGCTTCTCAAATATTACAAACATATAGTTTGGGACCACCTGGAGAGATTTGATGCTCTCAATCTACAGGTGATGCTAAAGAAATTAAACAAAGAAGATGATCAGATGGCAGCCCTTGGTTCAAAATTCTCAGTAACTGAGGATTTTGTCCAAGGTAATGTATAGCACATCAAAATTTTGGCCAAGCCATCCATGACAAACAATAAAACCTACTGCTAGGTATTTGACAGTAATTCCCAGATTGTGCAATTTATTTTGAATGAAGCTGATTTTTCTTCAAACATGTAAGTTGAATTACATGACAACCATGGTGAAAAATTGATTCAAATAAAGAAAAAATAAAATTCCTAAAGGTCTGTTCACCTTATAGTATATATTTATTCCTGATGTTGAGTTAAAGGGTGAAGAAATGTACCTGTGCGTAACACAAGAAGATTTTCAGCTAGTTACTTTTACACCCAGTAAAAATTTACTTCTTAGCAAGGAATGCACATAAGATGAGAAACAAGCTTTCATCTCTCTATGTTAGAAATACATTCATAAATTTCATGGGAGTATGAATAAATGAAAGGATTTGATCCAATTTTTGCTCAACACTCCATTGAACTTGATCCTAGTATCAAGCCCATCAGACAAAAACAAAGGCCTGTCAATCCTAAGATAGAGCCCCTCACGAGGAAGGATTTATCCAAACTCATCGAGGAAAAAATAATATTTCCTATAAAATACTCTACATGGGTGAAAAATATGGCTCCGGTGCGTAAGAAGAATGAATAAATTAAACTTTGTATTGATTTCATAGATTTGAATAAGGCATCTTTTAAGGATCATTATCCTTTGCCTTCTATGGAGTATATTCTATAGACAATATCTTTCATGAAAAGGTTTTCTATGCTTGATGGGTAATTTATCCTCCATTAGATCATGTTCAAGGAAGAGGATAATTTTGAAACAACATTTAAAACCAAATGGGTAACATATGCTTATCAGAAAATTCTTTTTGGTCTGTCAAATGTTGGCACAACATTCTAGAGAGAAATGGACATTTCCTTCAAAGGATATATCAATCTATTAATCTTAGTTTACTTGGATGATATAAATATATTCTCAATGTAGAGTGCAAATCACATCAATTATCTGGAGGAAGTTTTTGAGAGATGTAGAGAATTTTGGGTATCTCTAAACCCCAACAAGTGCATCTTTTTTGTTGCACATGGAAATATTCTAGGCCATTTTATCTTAAAGGATGGTATTTACATTGATCTAGAGCACGTTTCAACCATCCTTTCTCTATCCTTGCAAGTGCACAAGAAGGCCTTACAATCATTCCTAGGCAAAATCAATATTATTAGGAGGTTCATTCCTAACTTTGTAGAATTGGTCAGGCCCATCACCCTCATGCTCAAAAAAGACATGGTCTTCAAGTGGAAAGAAGAAGGAAAATAATTCTTCAATAAGATTAAGAAATAAATTTCTTGCACCCCAAAAACTCATCAATCCAAATTATTCTAAGGATTTCATCCTTTATTCTTATGGAGCTGGTACTAGTGTTGTTGATGTCTTGATACAAGAGAATGAACAAATAATTGAGTACCTAATTATTTTGTTCAGTAAAACATTGAAATATTATGTATTGAAATAAAGCTATATGGAAAAACAATTCTTCACCATCATGGATGCACTAAATAATTTCAAAAGTGTGCTTGCCGTAAATCATGTCAAGGTGTTAGTTTCACACTCAGGTGTGAGAGAATTCATCATGGGAGCAGAAATCGATGAAAAGAGAGAAATATGGGTGACAAAAATCATGGAATATGATGTGAAAATTAGAGTCACTAAACTAGTTATAGGAAATTCCCTCTACAAATATATTGTTGATGATTTGTAGAATGATCAATATACTTCATTAATTTTAATGAAGATCCCCCATACACTAAATTTGAACAAAATTAAGATCCTAGATCACACAACTGGATGAAGGATATGGAAACATTCCTATCTTCTAGCACAAACCCTTGTGGTTTGAGAAAAGAAAAGAGAAGAAATTTTAGGTTGCAATTAATTCACTATGCATCATTAATGTAATTCTCTTCATATGAAACATTGATGGTGTGTTGCTGAGATGTATTGATGGCGTGCAGGTTAACCAAGTGTTAGCATAATTTTACGATGGATTCTCTAGTGGACACTTCTATATTAAAACAACAATAATGAAAATCATTAAGACAAGTTACTTTTAGCCCACCCTCTTTTTTGATGCGCACAAGTGGGTCATAAAATGTGAAGAATGCACTTTCTTTGTGGGTAAAAATAATTTGACAGCACTTCCCCTCAAACCAATCCAAGGAAATCAGCTTTCCACATAATGGGGTTTTGAATTAATTGGCAAGATCAACCCTCCCTCAAGTGGTGGCCACAAATGGGTGTTGACAACAATATGGATACATCATTTGTATCATACATAAACAATCTCATAACATGGTCACATGTCTTTATCACTACATCTATTGGTTTGGGGAACCTTGACCTTCACATTTTTTAGATAGCTTCCTCATCATCATACGTTTGGGGGGCATCATGCTTATTTCCCCATCTTAGTATTATAAGGTGTCTCTCATTTCTACTATCACACTTTATGTTTCATATCTAGTATTTTTCATTCCTTTTTCACGACTTGATACACATCGTGTATCATAATTACCCTATAATGCACTCTTGTGCTATTGTTCAATCTCAACTGTTGATGGCACACTATATTCATGAACCTTAGATTGTACTACACTTTATTCTCTACACTATATGATCACATATTTCTAGCGTACACATATTTCAAACCATTTCCCTATGACACACTCCAGTTTAATGGTTCATAGTCGACAGTTGAGGATCTAAATTTGAAACGAACCTCACCTCATTCACTCTTTAAGCTTTATGCTTTATTGATCACATCTTTCCAGCACACACTATAATTTGTTTTCCCGATGATGCACTCTTGTTCTACGATTCATTATTGATTATCAAGAGGTCTTTTATAAATTAACCTCACCTCATACTTGTTCATACACATCCGATATGGGGGCACGCTGATCCTATCACATTCACAATTCATATTACTCAATCCCACTCATTTACAATATATTACATATCTTTGTTGTACATACTCTTGCTTTCTTATAATAGTTATATGTACACTTTGTTTCAAATGAAATATAGATACTTCCAATGTCATTATCTTTACCATAAACACATACAAGTTCACTTCTTCTCTATTTTTAAATATAAAATTATTACAGATCCTATTAAGAAACATTAATGCTTGGTACTATACCTCTTACCAGTCCCACTAAGGCTTCTGGGGGCATCTACTTTCTTACACATTATATGTGATATTGTTTTGTTTTATACTACTTCCTATTATTACTAGAACACTACTATATCGATACATACACATATTGACATGATTCTTATCTTTCTAACATGCTAACTGGTGCTTCATGTGTATAATTTTCCTTACATGAACAATTTGACACTAGGGTTGTACGATACTTTTCTTGTTACTATTTTCCATTGTATACCATTGTTTTCAGGATTTTCCCTATGTCTTGCATGTTCATTTCTTGTATAATTTTGGCAGCTTCAACCTTGATTGTCTTGTGGCAGTGTGATTGATGTCTCATGTTTGAAACCCACATTTTGGGGTGTACTTTGTTTTGCATTATTTCTTATTTCCATTATCTTTTATAGTATGTTTTTCACTTTTTATACTAACACATTTTTTAGCCACTTTTTTTCCATGTTCCTTGGTTTCTACCATGAACATTATCTCCCCGTGTAGGGTACCGGTTTCAGATCAAAAACCATTCCTCTCCTTTGCTACACATGCTCCTACAAACGTCACATGTATCCCAAATGAGAGGTGGCATACATTTGGAGAATTAGTCAACCCATATAACATATCAGAGATTCAGTACATGCCTACATAGTACAAGAATGGAATAGATATATAGTTTCAAAAATGGCCCAAAATTTTAATTAGGTCCTCCATTCATCATAGAAACCAGTGTGCAGATACAAACACTAGAACTTAGGAGCTCCTGACCTTTCCTATTTTCCTTTGACTAGGGTTAGTTACAGTTAATTTATCATATTGGCACAATATTTATAATTTCACAGAGCAATTTTCACAGTACATGGACAATCATCCAACAATAAAAATGCATTCTATCTCATTTTTCTCCTTGGATCAAATCAGAACAAAGACGGAACAAAGTAGGATCACACCATTTGCACTGGCGTATAAATTTGGGAAGTAGTCATGGATAGAGAGTAAAACCAAACCTATCTCCGTAATAATATTTTTACGTGGGGTGATATTTCCCAAAAAACTTGGCCTTGGTGTGAGATCACCCAAAAAACTTGACCTCAGTGTGAGATCACCCAAAAAAAACATTCTTGGCATGAGATCACCCAAAAAACTCACGTTTTTCATGAGATCACCTGAAAAAATGATCCTTTACAATGGTTTAGGAAAATTTCTATCCATTTTTGCTCATCATGGATCAAGTGCACACTTTCCTTTTTTACACATTTTCTCATACTTTTACATACTTATGTAGAGTTTTTATATACAAATATTTGAGTACTTATTTGCTTTTATTTTATAAGTTTGTCCTTATGTTGGTCATCAATTTTGCACCTGCATCTCGGATCTGGAAGGATCAAGTCATTTGAGAAAACAATGGAACTGTATCCAAGTTGTGGGACCTTGCGCACTTGAGACAGATCTCTGGAGAATGTCGGTTACTCTATTTATTTCTACTGCTATTCCTACTCCTAGTGCTGAAAGAGAAAGTTAAGCTAACAATGCCAAGGGACCAAGGATAGATGGATAACATGAAAGGAAAATACACTAAAAGATGAAAACACTAGAAAAAGAGGGATGAACACTATCTGTTCTGAGCAAAAATGGTGTGAAATACATGAAAGAAGGATATGGACATGTAGCACAACTAAAATGTATTTACCAGATTAGTTTCATGGAACACAACTAGAAACGGAACTACAAGGGACGTAAAATGACACAACAAGCACACAATTCAAAATACAAGTCAAAAGAAGAAATAAAAACATGTTAGGATAGAGAGTATTCACAAAACAATGCTCCAATTACTTCTATAAATGCACAGAGGTGTTACAATGGTGAGAGAGGACAATATCCATATACACAAGACACATCTAGAAGTCTGCAACTAAAAATATAGAAAACATGAAGTCCTTATAAAGGTGTGTAAGGATCCAAAAATTTCCAACATAACAAATGAGCCTAGCTCTTACATTTATAGATGAATTCATGGAATAAGAAGAGGAGATAAAATCTGAATCTTAAATACAACCACCAACAAAAACCATTCAATTCCTATAAATCCACCTACAAATCTATAAAATATGTCTACCTAATTCTTTTTGGCATGTTGGAGAAGGAAGAAGGGTAGATCATATAAAATTGGGTAGTTGGAGAAATCTAATCTTCTCATTAATGTCCAGAATGACATTTTTCCCATTTCTTACCTACCTGACCCACCAAGAATTTGAATTTGAATATCTAGCACTATAGCCTATGTCAGTAGGTGTCGATTGATACTAGGCGCATACCGATCATAGATTTGTATAAAAATATATGGCTATCAAAAGTTTCTCATAGTCATCTATGCATGTAAAACACGTGGCACATGTAGATTGGATGAAAGAACAACCAAAATTTCAAATGTTCTTGTCGTTTTTTTCCTCATATCACTCATTGATTTTTTGTAAGGATTTGGTGCCCTATTAGCGCACTTGGATTGGTTATGTATGGCACACTCAAGTGTGTTATAGAATGATGTGGCATAGAAAAGTGCAGAGGATGGTGAAAAGGTATGTGTGTGGAAGAATGAGGCACAAGACGAAGGAGGAAATGAGGAAAAATGATGAGTGAAGAATGTATGGTCAAGGTGTAACTATTAAAAGGTAGTGCGCAGAGAATGCGGGAGGGAAAGAGACTTAGTTGATTGAAGAAAATGTAAGACACGTGCGTAGGATGAAAAAATTCTAGGAAGAAGGTGAACGCGTAGAAGATGCACGCAAGGAAAGAGTGGAATAAAGAAGAAAAGGAAAAAAATGAAGGGGAGAAGGGGAAGCGCACAAGTGCGAGTGATGAAATGGTGAACAAGTGAATTTACAAAGGAGACAACTAAGGTATGCACCAATGCAATGAATATCTCTGAGCCAGAATATGTATAAGTTATTCAAATAATTAGGAGAGTTATTTAGATAACAGTTTTGGCAACTTTTGAGGCCATCTTTTTGCTAGATGAAGGAGATCAGTCGCCTAGAGAATCCATTGGTCATGGATTCTATTATGTAATCATGAAATTATGATTTTTAGTTTTGAAAAACTACCCCTGAAGTCAGTTGAAGGATCATCTGGTGACTCTATTCTAAATCCTGTAAAATAATAAAAGAAGACTGACACCCTCGAAGAAAATAAGAGTGCATGTAAGAAGCACATGAGGTGAAAGAAATATGTACAAAAAAAAAATGTGCATGCATCAATTTTCAAGAAATTTAAACTACTCTAATATGTACAAAATGATGCGACAAACTTAATGGAAGGGTTTGAGATGGATCCCATTTACTGGGATTTACAGTGCACTTCCATCAAGATGAGTTAAATAAAAAGAGTTATCCTCCTTGAATGAATTAATGGTGTATGGGCCACTCCAAAGTACATTAAAATTTGAATGGTGCCCTGGTTTAGCTCTGTCACCATCCCATTTCAAAACCAAGTCCCCAACTTTGAAATATTGAGGCCTAGATTTTCTGTCAAACAATTTCTTTGTTTTTTGAGTATGTTGTTCTAGCTTGATCATGATAGAGTTTATTGATTCTTCAAGATTAACTAGCTCTTCCATTGTAATTTATCTTTGGTCTATGCCTTTGAGCTCCAATGTTGGGAAAGTGCTAATGATATCAACTCTAGTGTAAAAGGAAGGGTGGCCTCTTTTCCATAGAAAATATTGTAAGAAAAAGTTCCTATTGCCTTTTTAATTGTGATTCTATCTATCTAGAGCATGTGCGAGACCTTTTTTATGTCATTTTCTTTGGCTAATGTTCATTGTGCACTTTATGATCCTGATTAGGTTCTTGTTTATTGAATCTACCAGACCATTACCTTGAGGGTAATATTTGGAATAATTCTTCAGATAGATACCTAGATTTAGATCCCAATCAGTGATTTTAGTGCCAAGGAAGGCTTTTACATTACCAGAGATAATGGTTTGAGGAATGCTAAACCTTGTGACTATACCTTTAAGAAAGTCAAGGATGACTGAATCAGTTAATTCTTTGATCATGACAAATTTTTTCCATTTGGTGAAGTCGTCCATAGATGTCAACACCCATTTGTGTCTAGCACTTGAAGGTGGGTTAATCACGCCTATGAAATAAATACCCCATTGCGGAAAAGGCTGATCCACTTGCATTGGTTAGATGGGAAGTAATGCTAATATCTTCTTTCCTATGAAGAAAGTACATTACTTACATTTTATTACCCACTTGTGTGCATATGAAAACAAATTTGGCCAAATGATACCTACCATTATGATCTTTACTGCTGTAGTCTTGGTAGAGAAGTGTCCACCAGAAAATCCACGTGAAATTATGCTAACACTTTTTTAGTTTTTGTACTATTGATACACCCTAACAACATGCCATCAAGATTATTCTTAAAGAGAATTCCATCAATAAAAAATAAGGGATAGATTGTAATCTTACATGTATTCTATTTACCTTGTTTAATCTAGGAGAGTATGCTCCCTTAGAAAGGAATGTGATCATGTCCTTCATCTAGTTGTGTGTGAGAGAGTGTGTATTCTATTAAATTTATGCATGTGGGAGAGCTTCATCAAGAAAAAATGAAGTCTTAGATTCATCGTGTGCATCCTCAGCAAGATTCTTATAGAGTGTGCTACCTCTAACCAAATTTATGGATTTAATAGCCACATCATACTCCATGATTTTGGTCACCCATAATGCTCTCTTGTCATTTATTTTTTCTCCCATGATGAAGTATCTGACATAAGAGTGGGGAGACAAACACCTTGATATGATTTTTTGTGAGCATACTCTTAAATTTCTTGAGCGTGCACATGATGTAAAAGACCTTCTTCTCTCTATGAATGTATTTTAATTCATAATCCTTCAACATCTGGTTATATAAAGCCATTGATTGCTCCATCTCTTGTTCATTTTCTTATGTTAGGACAACAAAAATACTCACATCAATGTCATAAACATAAAGGATAGAATCCTTTGAGTAACTCGGGTTGATGAGTGATAGCGCGTAAGCAATATCTTTCTTGATTTTGTTGAATATTTCATTTCCCTATGTTTTCCATCTAAAATCTATGTCCTTCTTGAGAATTAGGGTGATTTTCCTTACCAAGCCTACAAATTTAGGAATAAAATGCTTAACAAAATTCATCTTACCTAGGAATGAGTGCAAGACAGTTTTGTGCGCTGGCAGGGAAAGAGCCAGGATGGCTAAAATGTGCTCAAGATCAATTGTGATGCCATCCTTTTAAACCACATGGCCCAAAATATTTCCCTACACCACAAAAAAATTACACTTCTTGGGGTAAAGAGACACCCCAAAAATTTTGCACCTATCAAATACTTTCTCCAGGTGCACCATATGGTCCATGCTCTACTTTGAGAAGATTGTAATGTCATCAAGGTAAACCAAGATGAAATCATTAATGTAACTTTCGAAGGCAATGTCCATGGCATGTTGAAACATCGTGCCTACATTTGACAGATCGAAGGGAATCTTCTAATATGCATATGTTCCCCACTTCATTGTAAACGATGTCTAAAATTGATCCTCTTCCTTGACCAGGAACTGATTGAAACTTGAATACCCATCTAGCATTGAGAATGGTTTCATGTCGGCCCCAGTCTACAAAATCTTCTCCATTGAAGGAAAAGGATAATGGTCCTTAAGATATGCCTTGTTCAAATCTCTAAAATCAACACAAATTCTAATTTCATCATTCTTCTTATGCACTATAACTTTACTCACGACCCAAGTAGATTACTTGATGGGAAAAATAATATTCACCTCAATGATTTTGGATAGTTCCTTTCTTATGAGGGGATCTATCTTTGGATTGAATAGTTGCTGCTTTTGTCTGATGGGCTTGATATAAGGATCAAGGTCAATGGAATGTTGAGTAATACTTTGATGAAAACCTTTGAGGTCTTCATACTCCCATGAGAAGATATCACTATATTTTACATAGAGAGAGATTAAGGCCTACTTTTCATCGTGCATACAATATTTAATGAGAAAAAATATTTTCCACACACAATGGGGATTGGAGAGAAGTCTTCTTGCACAAGGCATAAATATTTTTCTTCACCCTTGAACTCATCATCAAGGCTAAACATTTTCTCTAAAGAGACCAAACCTTTAGGTAACTTATTTTTCTTCAGCTATATTACTTGGTCACCATAGTTGTCATGTAACTCATCTTGCATAATTGATGAGAACTCAGCTTCATTTTGAATGAACTGGATGATCTACATGTCATTGTAAAACACTTGTCAGCTAGTGTTGTTTTATAGAATGGATGGTCTGATCACCATCTTAATATGCTGATTGTTTCCTTTAACAAATTCCTTGGTAGGATAAAATTGCGAAACAAGCGCGACCATTTGGTCAACTTCCCTATTCATTTTATGTGGCACCACCTGCATATTTAGAGCATCAAAGCTCTCAAGAAGGTCCCAAAATCTATTTTGATAAGCTTTAAGATGCTTATTCTTAACCTAGAACTTGTTGGTGACTTGGTGGATAACCAATTTTATATCTCTAAATATTTTCATCACCTTAATCTTCTTCTTTTCAAAAATAAGTAGACCATGCACACGCACTTCATACTCTACCAAAGTGTTAGAACATGTAAACTCTAATATGTGAGTGAAGAATAATTTATCATCCTTATGGGAAATGAGAAAAAATCCATCTCCCATACCGTTTCTTCTTCTGGATCCATCAAAGTATAAATTCTATAGACCAGGGTACTTTTCACTTTGCTTGAGCACGCATGGCAGCATACCTTCTTATTCAATAATGCAATAGGTACCAAGTCCAGTTTCATAAGATTCTAGTTCTTCAACATATGGGTTAAATTTATGATGCCTCTCTACCCACTCATCAAGTACTAGATCACGAATAGAAGGTGGAAGAGGCTACTCTTTAGGAACTGAAGCTTGTTCTTCTTGGATTAAATAGTTGTCTTAGATAGGGGATGGGACATATGAATCTACATGAAAGGAAAATATTGGCCCACCTTGTATGGTAAATCGGGTATCATACCTTTTCTTGAGTAACATATGTGACCAATAAGAAGACAAGAAACCATACACATTATCAGTAAAATGTCTTAACAAACATAAGGAGAATAAAGGGGGCAGATCAATGATTGACACTTCTTGAGTTATTGTAAGACTTGGACATGTATGGAGATTTATCTCAATATCCGTGATGATTCCTAGGGTAGTGAAAGTTGAACCATTGAGTTGCAAGACTCATTTTATCAGGGGGTTATACTTAAGATGTAAGAAATTAGAAATCTTCTTAGGAATGACAGAAGTACTAGAACCCAATTCGATCATACAGTTATGGAAAAGATGTTTTCCTATGATCAAATACATATAAAAGGGTGGGGTTTTAACACATTTACTTCCTTACTTCTCCTTTTCTTTGCAGATGTTGATAAAAGTGTGTGGCTTGTGAAGAGTTTGATCAACACATAGGAGATGCGTCAGAGCTTCATGTAATAATTTACACTGAGATGGAATGGTCAGCACATCCCACATTGTAACATTTATGTTTTTCCTTTTCATCTGGTTCACAATGATAAATGGAAAACCCATTAAATTTCCCATCTTAGGAACATAAAAATCCTTTTTTGGTTACTCCAGTACAGGGATAGGAACCTTAACTGTCGTAGAGGACTGGCCTACAAAAAGAGAGGTGTGTGCCACTTCTGGAGGACATTTACGTGAAAGCTCAGGTGTTGTAACTTGAGTGCTTTTACTACTGGATGTATTAGCTACTTCCTTTTTCCGTTGAGGGTCTACTTTTGTTGCTGGAATTGTGACTTGCATTCCATACTCGAGCATTCTCTTCTTGTATCTTGTGTTTTCCACAACTTGGGTGTGTGGTCTGGTTGTATCCTATGCAGCTTAGTTGATGGCGCACAAGTCCTCAGCACAAACTAACATCAAATTTTCCTCTGGGGAGGCTTCTGGATTTTTTTGGTTATCTTCCTCTGGTGCACTTGTTGAAGGTTCACAACTGGAGGTGTTCAGAATCATGAAGGCTTATGCACACACACAAAATTAGCACAGTGATACTGGCTATGAGGCATATTTATTGGAAAGCACCATTTAGAATCCTATGACATGTTGTTCTAGACTGGGACAAATGTCTGACTTGTGCGGGGAACTAGAAGTTGTTGTGTAGAGGGAATAACTTGCAAAGCAAAGTGTGCATTAGCATGCCATCTATCATTCTGTTGGTTTTTTCTATACCTTTTGATTCCCATACTAATTCTGCCAAGGTTGATTTCTCAGGACTTTTGCTTGATTGGAACTACCTTTGTAAGCTTACACCTGCTGCTTCTCCAATGATACAAACTTTTTGGACAAGTTTCTAATCAGGGCATTTAACTCATCATCTTATTTTTGTTATGTAGGAGAGTAGGATTTAGATGTAATTGGTTATAGCTCTGCACTAGAATTGGAGCAATAGAAGGCTAGGGCACTGTAGAAATATCTAGGAATAAGGATGCAGGAAGCCTAGGCACAAACTTACCAACTTGAATGATACTATTGTTTTCCCTTATTTTAATGTTATATGCAGTAGGTTTCTGCTTAGATATTTTAGGAAAATATATGTGGTTACAAATATTAATTCAAAACTATAAAACTATATTAAGAATTCAATTGTATGATGATTATTTCCAATTATATACGTGTTTCCATGTAGAATTAACAAAATGTAATGTCTTCAGTATTTGTATGGTATGTACATTGGAAGTTAAACACATTATATATGTAATAATATTATTAAATATAATTTTAATCAATATGCATTTTAGAATTAATATATTCTTCCTTTTGAGCCCACTAATCTATGCAAAAAATTAACATATATTTGAGGCCACGACTATATAATTGGTTGTTTTGACAACATATTGACAAAACCCCAATTCTTTTTCAAATTACATGCATGATTTTACACGTATATTTATTTATCCATTATATCAATTACATATTTATTTTTTATCATTTGTATCTTTTCAATATGATTTATTTTCTATGAATAAACTCTACTATAGGAAAAATTTATACCCTAGCATCTGCTAGGCTATAATTCTAATTTGGAAAAAGCATTTGTTTTCCTTAACACCTTGCAAATCAATTGCTGTTATATAGGAAAACAACATTTTTTGGTCGTAGCGATCACTTTTTTTCTTTGTCAGTTGTTATATTTGCAAAGATTAATAATTTAGATTTATAGAACAAATTCATTTTGAACATGATATATTTACCTTTAAGAATAGATTAGTGTCCACTAGGATGCAACGGGCAGATTACGTCGTTTGTAAAAGAACTTGTTTTATAGATTCTCTGATGCAATTTTGAGTTTCCATATTTTTTCATAAATGTAAAATAATTTTGCCAGAATCTTGTAAGAAGTAGATAAAACTATACGTTTACCTGTATACAATATTAAATATATAATTTTACATGTACATTTATGTATCCATTATATAAACGTAAGATTTATTTGTTATCTTTTATATATTTTCAATATGATTTCTCCTTTATGAATACACTCTAGGAATAGCTCCCAAAACCTTTTACCAATAATAAAAAAATATGATTTATCCTATATGAATACACTCTAGGAATAGCTTAGTAGCCGCTAGGGTGCAACAAGTAGTTCGTGTTGTATTTAAAATATTGTAATATAACTTCTAGGTCTCTAGTTCGTTTCTTTTCTTGTCATAAATGTAAAAAATATTCTTTTAAAATATTAAAAGAAATATAAAATTCCATACGTATAGTTCTGTAACACATGAAAAACATGATTCTAAACTTACACAGATTCATTATGAACATGATATATTTTCCTTTAAGTATAGCTTAGCGGATGCTAGGGTACAACGAGTCTAAGTCTATACATATACTATTATATAAATTCCAAATTTATTTTTTACCATTTATCTAAACTCCTTTTTGAATACAATCTAAATGAAAAATTTCATCTACTCTAGAACCTTCTAGGCTATAATTCTTATTTGGATGAAATTTTTGTTTCCCTTTGTGGACTCAAGGATAGGTGAATTTTATTATAGGAAACAATTTTTTTGGGTCAAGTGATCACATTGTTTACGAATAAGAATAGGTAATCGATCGCTAGGATTCATCAAGGATATAACATTGTATAGCATTAAGACCTTAGGGTTTGTTGGATTAAACAAATTAAATTAAAATATTTTGAGATAATAGGTGCTAGGTACTATTACAATATAATATTTCAAGCTTAGTGGGTGGTATAATATATCCAGTTACATAATTATATTTTGATCTTAGTGTCTACTAGATTATAACACAACTTAATATTTGGATGTTAGAAATCTCTAGGTGTCACTAAAAGAAAGTAAGATATTATAAGCATAGCGGTAGGTAGGTTATGCCAAAACATAGTAATATAATCTTAGTGAATACTGGTATTAAGAGCTTATCGGTCACTAGGTTATGCCACAACATATTATTTAGGTATTCAATTTACTAGGTTATGTATCAAAAACATGATATGTTATTTTAAATTAAGATATTTCAAGCTTAGCAGTCACTAAGTTAAGCTACCACCTAATCGTTGGAACCTAGCGGTAGTTAGGATTTAGAAACGAAATTGAGGTATTAAGAGCTTAGCAGCCACTCGGCTATGAAGACAATATTATATTTGGGCATTCAATTTTCTATCTTATGTATCAGAAACATTATATGTATTACAAATTATATATATATATATATATATATATATATATATATATATATATATATATATGTATGTATGTATGTATGTATGTATGTATGTATGTATGTATGTATGTATGTATGTATGTATGTATGTATGTATGTATGTATGTATTAGTTGAATTCATTATATGATTAAGATATTAAAATAGGATATTTCCATGATAAGTCTTCAAAAAAAGTACACGAGGAACCAATCAATGATAAGTATTCCAGTAATGGATTCCCTTGATGATGACAAGCAACCTATCTTACTAAATATATGCCATAATATGGGGAAGATCTGTAATCAGCTTCACTTCACCCATAAATACTTACTATATGGATAAAATTTGCTATAAAAGTAGTCATTTGAAACCTTAATAAACAACTAAAGAAAAAATATTCTAGGAAAGATTGAGTTGTTTGGCCTCTCAGCTCCACCTCATTGATAATATTGACATCAATGTTCCCTTTAATCTGATCATAAGAGGAGGACGAATCGACACAACATTCCAACATTTTTACTTTAGAGGAAGCAGGGAGTTCTATACCCTAATTTTCTGTAACTACTACCAGACGATGTGCAATTTCTTACATCCCTTGTGTCAAGACATGGATATGATAATTAAGGTTGAGTAGATGCCCTTTCAACTTCTCATTGTCCTTATGCAAAATAAATTTCCCCGAAGAGTTGGACATTACGTTTTCCACGCTCAACCCTTGCACTATGTCAAAAACATCCATCCGCCCTTTAGAATGGTTTGGGTCAAGAATTATCTTGTTCATTCTCTCACAAATATCACCATCATCTTCTTCATTGGATCACTCTGCAACCGACTTAACCTTATTGAGCCAATTACACATAGCTACATTCTGAATTTTCCCATCCATCCTTATTTGTCATGGCTCTTCATCTCTTCCTACTAGGACCACACTCCATGCTACCCAAGAAACCACCAACACCCCTATCATGGTCACAAAGAGACATGAATCAAAATGACTAAAGAAAAAAAGAGGAAAGGGGTAGTGAAATGTCCAGCCATCCTGAAGATATAAAGCCACCAACACATAACACACAAAAAGAGGTAATTGTGACATTACCAAAGATCATCGATTAGATATGCTTATCATAAATATCACACTTCCCATTAAAAATCTTAAATACCCAATGTCATATTACATGTTGCATACATATAACCCTTAATCGAGTTCATCTATCACATAAATGTAATCTATTGATGTCATAAATGACCATTAAAACTATAGATGTCATATCCTTTTATTTCCACCAAAAAAGGTTACCCCTCAGAATAATCTAACAATGTTTATTAAAATCTTTTAATTTTCTACATTTTGACAAATTAAAGTAAGTTGTTTTGAGCTTATCGACCTATAAGTTAATCAACCACGTTAACTTTGGAGAAATGTATAAAAATCAAGATATGTATAAATTAGTTGACTTTATTGTATGATTTTAAGATTTCAAATTAAGATATTTTGAGCATAACACCTGCTAGTTTATGCCACCACACAATATTTGCATCCTATCAGTGGTTAGGATTTGATAAATTAAATTAAGATATTTTCAACATAACGGTCACTGGGTTAGGCCACAACATAATATTAGGATCTTGGTAGTCTCTAGGTTTCAACTAAATAAAGTAAGAACTTAAGAATATAAATATTTTGAGCTAAAAAAATAAAATTATTTAACAAACAAGAGAAATACATTGACTTTGGAGATATTTACAACAATCAAGACCAATAAAAATTAGTTGAATTTTTTGTATGCATTTAAGATTTAGAATTAAGATATTTCAAGCTTAGTGCTCGCTAGGTTATACTACTACATATTATTTGGATACTACTGGTTGTTTTAGATACTTTGAGATTAGCATCTATTAGCCTTTTCCACAACATATTATTTGGAGATTGAATTCGCTAGGGTTCAATAATTCATAGTTACGATATTTTATAGTAGCTGATAAATTACATGAAGATATTTTGAACAATGACATAATATGTGGAGGTTACAGTTGATATGATTACAAAAATTAAATGAACATATTTTGAACTATGCGGAGACTAGATACTTCCATAATATATTATTTTGATCATAGTGGTTACTATCATTTAACATGTTAATGAATTATATTTTGAGCTTAGTGTCCACTAGATTATGACATAACATAATATTTGGTGTTTAGCACTCACTAGGTTTAAACAAAATAAATAAGATATTATTAGCTTGGTTTTCAGTGGGTTACATAAAAAAATAATATTTGGATCTTAATGGTGACTAATATTTAGCAAATTTAAATCAACATAGTTTGAGCTTAGCATTCATTAGGTACTTAAACAATATATTATTTTGATTTTTACGTCTACTAGGTTTTTCCACAACATGTTATTTGGTGATTTCATTACTAGGTTTTAATCATTCATAATTAAGATATTTTACAACATCTAGTAAATTAGAGGAAGATATTCATAATATTTCTGGTGCTAAACCCATAATATAATATTCCAGGTTTTAGTTTTTGCTAGCATCTAACTAGTAAGATAATCATATTTTGATATTAGATAACTGTACATTATGCCACACAATAAATTTTTTGAGCTTTGGGGTCGCCAAGTTTTATCAAAATAAAGTAGGATACTATGATATGAGAAGCCGCTAGGTTATACCAATACATAAAATTTTGAGCATAACAATCTTAAGGATGTAAGAAAACTCATTAAGATATTAGGATCTTATCCATGACTACGATATGACAAAAAATTAAACTAATTGGAATTAGAGTAAAATGGGGTTTTCTGAAATGGCCCACATACTTGCACAAAAAATCCCTCACATCTAGGTATTATAGTGAAAGAATAAGAGAACTATCCTGTATGTAACAAAAAACCAAATTGTCCCAAACTGGACAAATTCAAATTACATTTTATGGATATTCATGAGAGTAGTTGCTTCATCCTTACTATCGGCAATAGGGATTCCATGAACCATCACATCCACTAACTAATGTTTTCCAGGTAGTCGTCATTAATTTTCATCCAAGTCATGTATTTGTGACTTTTTCATTCCTGTTAGCATATAATGAGTGTAACATAATCTTAAATGGCCTCGCATGGGTCAGGAGGGATCTTCTCTAAATGCTCATGGTGTTACAAATTTGCAATGGGGGAGCCCATATTCTCCAATAGAGGATAAAAAGGGTAAATAGAGGAGACATCCCACAACACATCATGCATTTCAGATTCCATGCTAACTTCCATGCAAAAAGGAGGGGGGTCAGCCACACATGCTTCTGTGATCAAGTACGTTGAGTCAGGTGTAGCCATGACAATGTCTGAGGAGATGAGAGGAGAAGCCAGAGAAGCATCAGCAAGAGGTGGAGAGGAATTAGATGTTGGTTTTGAAAGAGGTTCAAATAACTTAGGAGAGTTCTTTAAGTGGTCCTAAGGGTTAAGAGCCACTGGAGAAGATGACAGAGCGACAAGAGTGAAGTATTTAGGGCTAATGATCTTGATGTCTGCATTGGAGTTAGAAGGGAGACAAGGGCGGTGGTGATAGTGATGGAAAGAGGGAGTTGGTTACGGAAAAGGAGGAGGAACCAATGCTACTTACTAGGATTAGAGGGTAAATGTGATATTTAGTTTTGGGAAGATTCAATTTTAAAGAGTAAATATAAAATACATTGGTGTAGGAATGGACCTTCATATTCTCTATCTAGTTTAAGGGACCTCTCAAGTTATTGAAACAAAAAATCCACAAATTTTATCTTATGATTATGTAACATATACACAAGAATAAAAATTTGAGGTTCATAGATCACTTTATAGTGTTGCTGTAGCATGAAGTACTCCTCAATTGCTCAACAACCCTATCCCAAGGTTTTGGAATTGAGTCCTGTTCATAGCGTGAGTGATGCATTATCTGATTTTCACAACGATATAAGAAATCATCCATCTCCTCCTGAAGTGATCATTTAAAATAAATTTCCCCTCTGTGATGAGCCCCATCGCAATGGCAATGGACTATTTCAAAATAAAAAAAATCATTTTTCCCACTTTGAATCTTCCTTTCTTCTAGGTTTCTAGTACATTGCTGGTCATTCAGATAGAGTGACCAAATATTCTTTCAAAATATTTTTCTAGTATTGACCTCTTCACAAGAATAAGGTGCAATGCATTTAACGGTGCCACCCATAGTGAATAGGGATATTCTCACAGTGTTTTCCAAAGGCCTAATATAGACGATGCTTTAATAGAGATGTCGAGCACCTTCATTCCAATCTTCAACATGTGTATCCAAGATTTCTAATTGAAAATATGACGTAATTATTAATAGTCATTAAATGGCTCCCCCCATCACATGAATGCAATCTATGAATGCCATAAATTCCCAAAAAACCCACAAATATTGTATCATCTTGCCAACATCAAAAGACGTTATACCTCAACATAACTTGACAACTTTTATTGTAATGTTGGTTAATGTTTAGCCAATGGCAACATTAATTAGTTAATGTTCATGTAATTACTGCACTTAGTTGAGGTTGAAGGTAATAAATTTAGTGATATTAGATGTATTTAGTCAATATATATTATAAAGGAATAATCTGCAAACAAAATGAAGCAAAGTGAAATAACTAACATTGATAGAAATGATTTCATATCGTATAGATTATCAAACAAAAAATCATAAAACAATATCTTATTATAATTTCATTATTGACACATCTATTTTTTTACATTTAGGTTCTCCAAGGTTGTTCATTCTACACATGGAAATGAAGTGGGTAAGTAAAAATATGTTATAAGGAGCACAAACAACACTGGTGATGGGAATTATTTGCAAGATTTTGTGAGGTGATTTCACAAAACACTATTTGACTAGAATGAGATAGGGACAATGTTGTCTCAAAAAAAATGCATCCCCGTGAGTCCTCTCCATCCCAGGGTCTAATTTTTTCAACAGAGAGCAGCGTGTTTAGTTTCGACTAGGATAAATTTAAATGTAGATACAATTACATGTATGTGTCAATAATAATATGCTTTTTGGGTTTGTGTTATCTTACAGGTATAATTACATACACAATTACAGGTACATGACAAGAATAATATGTTTCTTCATCTTTTAATTAGCATCGTGCATGTTAAAAGTTCTTCTTATATTGAACCCTTAAGTGACTTCAGACTGGTGTGGGTATATATATCAACTCGAATCAATATTTTTTTTATAGGTACAGTCGACAATTGGTTGTTTATACTACTTCGAGCATAGTGGTTACTTTCATTTCATAAGTTACTGAATGATATTTTGAAGGTAGCATCCGTTAGCTTATAACACAACATAATACTTGGATCTTCACGGTCTTAAGGTTTTGACAAAATAAATTAAGATATTATTTTTATTTTAGTGTTCACTGGGATTTACAAAATTAAATCAACCTAGTTTGAGATCAGTGGCCAAATTTTTTTGAAGAATATAATATTTCAAGCTAAAGAAAGAAATATTGAGTTTAGTTTCTGCTAGTATCTCTAGATTTAATCTTATAATGAACTTCCACCTGGTTGGAGGATTGAATTGATATAACCAAAAAGGTAAAGTAGCTTGGGATTGAAGTGAAATTTGTAACCTGTTTTTAAAATTTTTTATTACTCAAACAAAAGTACGACTAGCATCGTGGATGTTAAAAGTTCTTCTTATTGGAAGGTTTTAAATATTTTTTAAATACTACAAAATGCCTTGTTTGTTGTACTTATAATATGTAATTTTGTTTGAATGAAAAAATATTGAACATGTTTCTAAAATAGTAGTACTACAATGCTTAAGTATAACAATTGACATATCCATTATTGGACCAAATATACTCATTGTCAAAACATATGTTGTCTTACAAAGGATTTCTAGAGGAAATTTTGGACTAAGTATTTACTCCCCAAGGTCAACAACATGAAGACTGCATGCCTTAACTGGAATTGAATTGTAAATATTGGAGGACAAAAATTTTATTTATTTGAAAGATTTGTTACTAAAAAATACCTTTTATTTTGTACTTGTAATATGTCGTTGTTTAAATGGAAAATATTGAACATGTTTCTAAAATAATTTTATGTCTTTTAAATGTCCTAGATCAAATGTTTTCACATAAATTCTTTTCCTACATACGTTTATGGAGCTTAATGACTATAATGCTCAAGTATAACACCTAAAATATCATTTCTTTGACCAAACATATTCATTATCCAAGCATATGTTGTCTTGAAAAGGATTTGTATAGGAAAAATTTGATTAAGGATTTACTCACCAATGTCAATATGTTTTTCTGGTTAGTTGTACAAAATAATATTTTAACACTTGAGAATGTGAGAAAGGATATAATTAATAATTGGACCATAAGCAATATCCTTAAAGATACTAAAGAAAATTTTCTCAAAGAGTTTGATAAATGTAATTATTCATACCCCTAGAAAGGATAATAAATGTGTGGATTATCTTGCCAAATTGGGGGCTAAAGGTAGTAATTTTAAAGTGTTTGAGGGGGGAGATGATATCACTAAACTTATTAATATCATTAATAACATTAAGTAACGATGTGTCAGTGGTTGTTTTCCCTTGTTGAGATGTCATCCTTATACTTATGGTTGACATGACCCTTTGCACGTGCATGATATATGGTGGGATTTTTATTAATTTTGCTCTTACGATTCATTTTGGCCATTGTTTCTTCCATTTTTAATCTCATTCAAGTAAAACCATGGGAGGTGGTTGACAATCCCTCTTTGTGGCACATTCTAAAAATTTTGGGGTTTTGGAATTTCATCTCAAAAATCATGGGGTCTGATCCTTATCTTATGTTGAAGTTTGTTCAGGCATGAAAAAATGGTAGCATGGTGATCTGTTATATGTAAATTCAAGTTTCAGAGGATTTGATAGTACAAGTGACTAAAATGGAGACATAGGTCTTAAATATATTCAAAGACCACACCAGACGCAAGCAAAAAATTGAGACTTTCTTTCATGGTAAAGAAATGGTTTACCTACTAGTAGATGGTATAGCTAGATTCTACATCCTTGATATTTGGAATACAGTCTGCCACCACGTTATGAGGAACATTACTCTTGAGGTGAATTATAGAAAAATATTTACTCACCATATTACTATGTTTAATATGTTTAGGCATAATATTTTTATGAGCCCTCCCTTTCTCTTGTTTATGTCACTCTCTGCATTGGTGCATGATTTTCAACAGGGAAATATTTATAACCAGATACACCATGGACTAATTTTTTTAAGAATGGTAAAATGGCGGTGGAAAAGTAATTAGAGCACAAATCTAAGGATTCAGATGAAAATTATACTCTTACGGACCATATGAACAAACTAAGGAGAAAGAAGAGTAAGGCACCTAAGGGGAATGAAAATCTTAGTACTGGGGCTATAGGTTCTCTAATTGATATGAAAGGGGAGTCATGTAAAGGGAAATAGAGAGTGGAGCTTGGATAGAATGTGGATTTTGATAAAATTTATCTCAGGGTGTGTCAGGTTGAAATGGATATGGAGGCATTAGGAAAAGTTGGAACGAATATGGGAAATAGTGTCATGCATTGCATCAACACCTATAAGAAAATTTGTATCACCCAAAACTCTATCAAGGATGATATGGTAGAGATAAAAATTTTAGTTTTGAAGTTGTAGAGGCCTGTGGTAAAGCTGGAGCAAGGACACAAAGTTTGTAGGTATAATCTCCACCACAGTAGTTCTGATGAGGAAGAGTAGGTTGAAGACAAAATCCCTATCACAAGTGAGCGAAATGATAATATGAAACATTTGAAGACTAACTAGTCCATTGGCTTTTGGAGATTTTGTTTGACTATTTGTGGACTGTATCATTTGGGATGTTTTCCCCATTTCATGATTTATCCTTATATTGATATGTTGGACTGTAGTTTGGGATAAGATGTTTTAGCCCTTTTTGTCCTATTTATTTTTTGTTCAATCTTGGTGATGCTCACAATGTATTCTATTGTAAGGTTTCCGGGTTCCTTAATCCTTGTATAAAGTAAAAAATCATTATGTTCACATATATTTAATAAACCTTTTTAATAGTAATTTTGTTAATGACATTTTAAATTAAATAAGATAGAGCAACAAGCTCATGTTTCATGGATGGGAGATGTGCTAGTTGTGCGATTGTTTTCATAGAATTATGATTTTATTAAATAGAATAAATCAATGTTGTAATAAGGCCTTATATTTTTCAAATCAATACTAAGTAGCAATTAAAAAAATATATAAATAAGTTTCGTAGTTTAAAAATTTATTTAAATAAATTACAAACATTCGAAAGTTGAAAAGTTATAGAATTTTTGTATTAGTGGTTTGAGAATAAATTTTAAGTAAAAAATTTTGAGCTTAGCGCCAGCTAAGGTAACCTAATACTTTCATAATATAAAATTTTGAGCTTATGAATTGATAGAATTTAACAATTCAAAGAATTTTCTTTTTATCTTAGTGTCTGCTAGCTTATGTGACACCATAGTAATTAACAAAATAAAGTAATATATTATCATCATAGATTTTGATAAGTTATGCCACAACAACATATGCTAATGTACAAAAACTCTGTCTATTTTTTGTATAAGGGTTCATATAGGGGTTTTGAAAGGACCCGCATCGTTTTACAAAAAGGTATGTAAGGTAGAATATGACATTGAATAATAGAAGAGAGAAATCTCGTAGGCAAAAAAAGACCAAATTCTACATAGCCACGACATAAACAAAGAAAATTTACATTTTGTGAAATTTTTTGAGGATAACTGCTACTTCCATAGTAGTAGCATCTTAGAGTTTCCTTGTTCCTCGAATTATCCTTTCACAAATTTGTATTCGTTTTTTGTTCTCCAAAATATTTTTGGCTCTCCTACTTTTGCATTACCATATTTTTTCACAAATAGGTCACTCTAAACCAACACCAACACATATAATGGAATCTAATTCTTAATGTACATATCTTCTAAAATATTGTCATTGACAATGTCAATGATATTGTAGCCATTGAATTTTGTTGAGTATGTGTAGCAAAGGACTATTTGCAGACAACAATAAGGCCAACAAAATAATATCAATTTTATAAAATACATCTGATCTTTTATTACTACGTGCCACCATGTCCATAAATCAATTCCTGATATTCACTTTTTTATTGTGTAATTTTAGCCACCATCCATACCACCAGGCTTCTTTTTCAAGACTCAACCAAAAAAATTTCTTGGCAGGTGTTTTTGGTTTTTAACAATTCTACAAATATTCCTCTCATGTTATTACGTATTAAGCTACGTCATTTCTCTATAAATTTGTTCTCCATTCCATCCTCTTTTACTTCTCTAACAAATGTTTACTAAATTATGAAATATTTATTTGATAAACAAAACTTTCTACAAAATATTGAATAACAAACTTTCTTCCATTTAATTATCTACAAAATCCCTACATGGATATAAGCCCTAATCAACTATGGATAATTATACATGGATATAATCCCTAATCAGCTATGGAAAATTTTACCTTAAAAAAAAATTGAAATTTTTGAGGGACTGAAGGTGAGAATGCATACCAGCTTTTGGCACAGAGAGGAAATCAAAATGTTTCCATAACTTGAGCAATGAATTTTCAAAATTTGCGCTGGTGAGATTTTTCTATTGATGAATGAGCTTACGTAATGATGAAGAGAATAGAAAGGTAAATGTTAAAAATATAAACTCAATAACTGTCTACTTATAGTGATAAGTAAACTAATCCAACTACCAATTTTGTTTGCGAATGAATTTAAGAGGGCACACATATGATTTTACATTACTTTTCATTAAATGAATGATTAATGGCTGACAATAGTTACATGCTCGAAAAGGTGCAAAATTTTTGAATGGCGTATGTAATTTTAAAAGGAAAATTTTACATAGCTGGAATTAATGGCTAATTAATGTTGAGGCAAACACAACATTAATTAGCATTTTTCCGTCCAAAATGGTTATCATTAATACTAAAAATACTTGCAAATATTTGTAATAAAATACTTACAAATATTTGTAATAAATGTCACATGAAAATTACATATTTAATATTTAACTTTCAATTATTAATATAGATTTATATATAAATTATAAAAATTATAAAAAAATCATCAAAATATATTAAAAATAATGAAATTTATACCTAATAATTGGTATAAATAAACATTGTTTTGTATTTTTAAAGGGTAGTTTTGACAAATTATCATTACCTAAAAATTGTTTGAGGGGTGAGTTATCACACTCACTCACTTTCACTTAGTGTAAGTTTTCATTAAATCAATATTCCACCATTCCCTGAAATGATAAAGGCAAAAATAAATAAAAATATCAAATCACACCATGATCCATCTCTGTAACAGGTGAATGCTTCTTTTTCCCCTAAAGCCATTGGGATTATTTACAGTAAGATATCCCCTATAATTGTAAAGGTCTTATTGATAAAATTGTCATTTATTTAAGATCTAGGAATAGTCAATTAGAAATTTAGCTGTTCGAATCAAGACTCGCACTTAGCGGTGCAAATCAAGACTCACACTTAGCAGTGCAAATCAAGACTGGCACCTAGAAGTGTGAGTCGATACCGACACTTAGAAGTATAAGTATAGAAGGACACTTAGAAGTGTGAGTTGATACTCACACTTAAAAGGGCCAGTCAATACTCACACAAGTGTGAGTCGAGATATGTGTAACTTGAGGCTCGCACTTAGATGTGTGACCAATTGCACTTGTAAGTGCGATCACTCACACTTATACACTACTTACAAAATTTATAAATGACAATTCTAAATTTTTTAACTATGCTTAATAGAAATGAATAAATTATTTATATAAATATTGACAGACATAGTTTAAACATGTGAGTCACATGTGTCAGTTGTATAAATTATTTGAAAGTATGTTACTTTTAAAATCACAAAAAACTTCTAAACACAGTCAAATTTAACACCATTCAAGGAAGTTCATGGAAGGGATTTTCAACGTCAACATTTATTGATTAGAATAAGGTATGCATGAATAGTCATATATGTATGATGATACTAAGATTGATATGTGTCATAAATTACAACATTAACTTATGCACTATATTGAAGTTAGCGGCTGCTTGAACTGCTTGGGCTATGTAATTTAACAACCATTTGGGTTATAGAAGATAGAAACCACTAGGCTTATGTAAGTGGGTGGTTGTTAGGCTTATGTGGTGAAAGTAGAATCTAATAATAGTGTTATTAGAATCCAGTAATAGTGAATTTGGAATCCAATATTAGTGAAATTGGAATCCAATAATAGAGAAATTGGAACTCGAATAAGTTTGATAATGACAATATTGGAATTCTATATTTCTACTAATTGAATCCAATATACATAAAAATGGATATGGATTTTATCTAATACTTGAAATATGAGAGTCTCAATTCATTGGAATATGTCCCAATTTAGTGAAATAATTGTTATATCCTTGTTCTTAAAAACATCATGGTTATAGGATAACCATATGGGTCAGTGGGGATTGTGTTATATGCATATTATTCATGATAAGGATCATAGAAATGATCTCGAGGGATATTTTGGAAACATGGAGATGGAGTGGGATGGTATTACTCTTGCATGTGAGGATTCCCATGAGAAAATTATTCATGATTAAACAACTTCATGAGAAGGGAAATGGAAGAATGGGAATGATCTGTAAATGAGATAAATGGGTTTATTGGATCAGTTTACTCACTAGATGTGTTAAAATGGAGCCTCCAAAGGCAAGATATCATAAAGAAATGCACCAATCCTAATTAAAAAGATGTATATCTCATAAATTTGGTCCCATCGAGCATTCTAAAAAAATTTGTCACCTAAACTTACACCCTTATTGAATCTTCTAGATCCAACACCTCAGTGAAACATAGGATGATATCTCAATATTGGAATTGACTGTATGATATAAAACTCCAAAGAATTCCATATTCTTGATGTAAGAGCATGAAGGTCCAAATCACAATAAGGTCATATAATACCATTAGAGAATGTTCTCCTAGGAGTTTTAAGGTTAAACATGTTGTAAGAGGTGCATATGTGTTTGTAAAAGGTCAATAAGTGCTTGTTAGAAGGTTGAAAGAGTTATTTTGACTTTTTAAAGGGGTAATATGGACAAATTAAGTAATTTTATCTCATTCTAGTTGTCTAGTATGGATTACATAAGTAACTTAAGGTGATATACACCCTATTTATATGTTGATAAGGTTGTTGAGTTTACTTAGGGGTACGTTGAGTCAATTTAGGAGCTTGTTAAGGATCTATACTTAGTTAAAGAACACCTATTAATAGGTGATTTGAGGGAATTAAATATAGACAAAGGTTCTTGAGATTGAATAATGAGGAATGAAGACTGAAATATGGTTGTGGAGAAGAATTGTGTTCTGTTTTACATGAAATTGCATGTTTCTTATGACTATGTTGTTTAAACCCTACCTATTCAGTGACCTAGAATTCCTCAAGGGAATGGAGTGGATGAATTCCCCTTGAATTTCAACATAAAAAATATTTCAAAGACATCAAGGAAGGTAATCATTATGTTTAGGAGCTTTGAAATACTGTAATTTTATGATTATTGCAAATTGTTGCCTCTCGGGCTCATACTAGGGCATATCATATCTCTTAAGTGTGTGGATGAATCAAGTTAAAATTCATGAGATATCTCTTTATAAATATGAATTAGATATCCCCAAAATTTAGTTTTTAATGGTTGGGTGCAGTCAAAGATCTCCATGATAGTCTCTCAAGAAAACCTGCAAAGAAAAATAGTACACCGTTAGTAAAGGAAATAGAAATTTTTTGCATTATAACTTGATGAATCATGATTCTACACCTTTTATAGAGGTATTATCAGGCCCAATTCATGAGTTTGGATGATCTTGGAGCATTTAGAAATAATAAAATGTCATTATTTGGATGGAGTTTGACTGTACAGGTTATAGAGTACAAGTTTGTGAGCAAAAAGACAGTTTGTCATTGATGTTTATAGGTTATGACCCTAGTTTGGGTATGAATGTAGAGAAAGGTATGATTGATTTGTTTAAGTACTTCTAGGAAGAGTTCCATAGTGAAATTTCCTTCATTTTTGTGTAAATCATGATTGTAGGACTGTTAAAGACTGAAATAAGTCACTAAAAAGGGTTACAAGGAAGGTTAAAAGGAAAATTTTCTCTATAAAATATGATTAAGGATCTTGGAAATATTTATCATGATGAGAGGGGTATGTGGAATAGTTAGGTACTCCATGGAAACCATCTAATTTCATACTAGGTCTTGAGAACCCTAGGGGCAAGGTTAGAATATTACATAACTAATGTCCAGTGCTTAATTGTTCATGAAGGAGCCTAAAGTTGTAGTTTGATAATTTGAAATGTTCCAACAGGTTGCAGAGATATTGTGACACCACTTCTCCATGTGATGCAAGGAGTAGATAAGAAACATCAAGAGGAATGTTGTGCAAGAACCTCATAAGTGGATTTAGTAGCATAAAACAAGTTTAAAAGTGAATACAATAGTTTTTCATGTTGGGAAACATTGGTGTAGTAATCACAAGGTAATCACGTCAATTATCAAATAAGCCTATAACTATTGGTCTATTATATACATCTCTTCTAGTGGTTGTCTATCATGTATGAGCATGCACTAGTTCTCTTATATGAGTATGCATGGTTCCTGAATACACTTCAAGGTGGATAAGAACATAGATAATGGTGCTATTAAACCTTTTAATGAAGATCCTCAGGAAAGGGTTAGGTTGGTTGTTAGGAATTAATAGAATCTAATGCGGAATAATTCCTCATAATCACAATAATAAGAACTATGAATAGAAATTACAGAAATGAAATATACAAAACACGAAGAGAATATTTAACGTGGTTCACCCAATGTGGGCTACATCCACTAAGAACACTTGCTCTAATTTTATTACAAGCCAAAAGTCTACACAATTACAATACCCATATCTTGTTTGGAGTTACGCTCAAAAAACCCTCCCGAATTCACACTTGAATTTGCACATAATGTTCACCTTCACAAAAACACTCATATCAATCCTATTGTATGTCCATCTATATATAAGTACATCAATAGGTAGCTGAAGAGGCGGTTTTACAAAATAATGGGTACCAAAAATCCATGGGCACAAAACCATCCCATAATGGTTACCCATTACCCATGGGTTAATAAACCACCCATGAAAATTTTCTTTGGGGGCTTCACCCCCAAACCCCCTTGACCCACTCACCAGCAAGTGGGACTGCCATAAAAATATCCGAGTGTAACATATGGAAGGTGTACCAAACTTTAACATGAAAACAGGCTCCACAAACATAACAATCTCCCACTTAGAGACTGATTTCCACTAAGAAAACTTCTCAACCCTTCATTGTCATCCGCGAAGGCCAAACAAAGCTGAACATAGCTTTATTTTATCCCTTGTGACAACCTTGGTCATCATGTCTGCAAAATTCTGACTCGTATGAATCTTCTCCAAATTTAACTTATCTTCCTCCAAAGTTGTCCTGATGAAGTGATATCTCAACTATATATGCTTTGTCCTAGAATGGAAAGTAAAGTTCTTAGCTAAGTGAATAGAACTTTGACTATCACTATATGCTTTGTCCTAGAATGGAAAGTAGAGTTCTTAGCTAAGTGACTATCACTCTGACTATCACTCTGCGCATATATTAAATTGAGTTACATTTTTATAGATAAGAAAATCAGATTAAGAGGGAAGATCAGATTGCACCAGTAATGAAGAGGTTGAACTACTTGCCTCTTATGAAGGACCAATCACCATTTATTTCGAAGGTGAGGTATGGGAACTTGACATTATTGTAATCACACTCCATCAAATCATTAGTGTGGAAGGGTGATACTGTTCAAAATTCAACTGTAGTTGTTGCAGTGCTTGGGAACCTGGTTTGAATTAGGCATAGATTTGTTGAGTTTTAAAAACAAATTGTGAGCTTCTACATTTTTAATTTATCTTCAAAAAATTCATATATTTTTATTGTGATCTATTGATTTTTTATTTATTTCCATGGTTTTTGGTGGCCTTTATCATCTTTCGCATGATCTCCAAAATTTATAGTGTCTTCTCTTGATCCAAGATCATATTTTAACTTTTCACGACCTCTTCTTGTATTCCATAGATTTTTATTTGGTTATTAAAATTTGGGTGGCATGTGGTTTTATCTATGCCCTTCTCCCTGGTCCAGATTGTTGCATATCCTTTATCCTTTGTATTATATACTCCCTTTGTATCACATGTTTTCTTTGTTCAGTGGCTTTCATGTGTTCCATGGATTTTTAAAATTTACCTTGTTCTATGGATGACCATTTGTTTCACAGACTTCTTAACCTTGCACAACTTTCTTGTGTTCCTATGAACTCAATTTTCTAACATTCCCATGTTTTTTTTGAAATATCCCATGACATATGTCTGCATGGATTTGTTCCTTTTTCTCTGTGGTTTAGAAACCTATGTAACACTAAGTTCCTGGTTTCTGCAGAACACTAACGTTTTTACCTCTGTAGATTTTTAAACATAAAATTCTTAATCCTTTCCTTAATTGAAGTTGTTAAAAATAGCATGGTTTTTATTTTGGATAATAATAGCCTTTATCTAATGAATGTGACTTAGGATTCTGAATGAGATTTGTGTTTATTATTGGGTTCTTCTTCACCAACATATCCCCATTATTTTTTCAACTCAATGGTGTGGTAAATATGAAGTTACTTATTTGAAAATGGACTTGTACCTCTAGTTTGAAAAAAAAATCATGCCCTTTGGACTTTTTCCTCAAATTGGTGACATAAAACAATTTTCCTAGTTGAGAACCTCAAAACACTATTAAGTATTTCAACAACATATTTAACCAGTTAAAATTACATAATATTTGGAGATAATAGTAATGAAATTGCATGCACAGTCACTAAACAGTTATTCCCCCCAAAAACTCAATGCACAACCCTCAAACAAAGCTCCAAAAAAATAACTGAATAAAATAAAACAAATTGATTACATGTATGTCCTCACTTCTCAAGGAAGCTATCATTTCCACCCCTATCAGGTATGTCTATTGTTTGCATTAAACTCCCATCAACCTTCCTTAATTTTCATGCCACGTCGTGTCTTAGCAACCATTTAAACCTTGCAACAATATGCCATGCAACTCGTGTTTTATCCTAAGTTTTATTAACTTTAAAAAACACATAGCTCACATTGCATGGGGTGGTCTTGAATTTCCACCTCCCCCAATTAACCAATTAACATCTATCATGTATTGGCAAATAAAATCAAACTCTAGGTTATTGAATGCATGATCATAAGTGGGTTTGATTTATGCCCACACACACACACACACACACACTACACACACTACATTTTCACATGTATGGCTGTACACACATGACACACACACACACATTATTAGTACACTACAATATGTGCAAATAATCACCATATCACTCAAGTCAATAAAGCAAACCAGTTAAAATTTCATTACACTTGATCTTATGTAATCCATACATGAATCCTTAATTAAATAAAGGTATAGTTACAAATACTATGGAAAATTTGAGGGTATTCTTTTATGAATGTAACAAATTTGGGATTTTGAAAATATTTCAAGATCATCCACCTCTTTCTCTTAGATCCTTTAGTAAAGTCAACATCTCTACCAAAGAGTCTTATATTGAAAATCATTACCTTGACCATGGTGATACACAAACATGTATCATATTGCCCTCCTATAAAGAATATGACATTATATCCCATGCACAAACTGGACACCTTAATTTTATTCACTATCAAAAGAGCCTAGCTAAAATGCATGAAACTATTAATTTTGATGATGATCCAACATGATTATTTTTGGTTTCCTACGATTACTGCTCATGTTATCTCACACTTTGGGACATCTTATAATGTCACCCCTTTCATCACCTCAAACCTTGGGGTATCTAATGATGCATACTCTCATCCTTTCAACTCAAGGGAATCTTACGATGCTTGGCCTCCGACAAGATCACAAAGTTCATTATTCTTACCCATCCTAGTGACTTCTAGGAGGAAGTTTATTTCTAGGTGAGGGGGATGTTGTGCCAAGTAGTTTCACTCCCTTTATTGGTGACACTTAATCAATATATTATTCATGATCAAGATAGTTGGAATTAATATTATCATGACTATTTGATTTCAATAATCAGGATTTTATCATGTTAATTATTAGTGATATTTATGTACTTAATACAGTACCAATGTGCTCTATGCCATTCAATGCCAATAGCTTACAATCCATAGTTATTTCTATACTTCTTAATATTATTCTAGGGATATCGTTGATCTAAGATTCCCATGGATCTATCGTTCTTTGAATCGACATTAGCTCATCTGATGGCTTTTTATCAAGTGGGTATACGGTAATCTATTTACGTAGATATATTTTACAATATTGGGCCCATGATACTGAATTCAAGGACATGTAGTGCGTATGCCATTATGCCCATTTTAAGGAAGGCACATGTCTTGGTAGAAGTGGCTAGTTGTATCCCCGATTTTAGTTGTCTATGATATAAAAAAGTATCAATAAATAGATAATGATAATATAACACCCATGTTATACTTCATTTGAATAAGGGAAAAAATTGAAAATCATTTGGTTTATAGAATATGTACAGTGTAATTGCTTGAGATGGGTGTGATTGATTCATTTAATGTATTTCAACGAGCAAGTATAAAGTTTACAACCCATCTGAGTATATAATTGATAATTTCATGTGTAGCTATGAGAACTTGGGGACTCAATTAGATCTACCTGATCCCCCTATGAGACTTACACTCTAGACCAAGCGAGTATAACATGTATCCTTCCCTGGTTATTTAACCTATTTAAATCCAAGTCATTGAGATACTATGTGAAATCTCATATGTGTCATCCTAAAAATCATGTGTAGGGGTATACTCCATCTAGCATCCCACACATGGCTAATTTTAGGAAAAATGATTGAACATACAATGTATCAGTTCTAGCTACACATACTATGGCCAATTTTATGGTATCAAGAATTATCTTTACAAGCTTAGCTTCGTGTTTGCACACTAAATATTTTTAACTTGTATCTATCACTATACAACCATCTCATCACAGTTATTTGGATCCCATTTCGTTGTTTAAGGATTTAGTTTTCAATTATAAAGATGCAGGGATCATGACTCGAATTCAAATTTTGAAAGGTTTCTTGTGCAATGTTCCCATCTTAGGATCACACTTACATTAGGAAAGGTAGCACTTGGACTCAATGACCTATGGGCAGTGAGACTATTTACTAATGATTAAAAGGAATTATCCTCCCCCATTAGCCATTGTCTTTAAGCTAACATAGATAAGATTCAAACGATGTGAATTTTGTTTCATGATATCGACACTTCATTACAATTTCGTTATGTTTTCTTCTTATAGACAAATTATTCCAAATTTCATAGTTATTTGTTTCTTGATAACAATAAATCATCGAGTTACCATCTTCTACAAGTACCTCATACTGCACTATCATAATGAAAAGTTTTAACTACGTTGATTTGTTTAACTTTTTTACGCATAAGATTAATCCAATTCATAACTATGGTAATCAATACACATAATCATTTATCATTAATTAATCATAATAGTGCTCTTACATCAATTAAATACAAATGTATCGTAACTTGTAATTGTTATATTGTGTACTTAATAATGTACTTTGCTCCATAATGACATAATTGTTTTCTCGCAATGCTACTATAGAAACATGTATGATTTTTCATAACGAATATACATTTTCTTATGCATATATTTAATATTGTTAAAAGACAACACTATATTTATCTAACCAATACAAGCATACTTGTTCATAGTTGGCAAACTAATGGAAACAAGTAAATTATCATACCATACTAGTGTATTTTTACTCTGTAAGTATAATAATATATTTCATTGTTTTGTCTTGTTGATTTAATCGTCAAAATATGAATGTTATAACATAATTTATCATTCATGATGAAGTCATAAAAACATATAGCATATCATAAAATTGTTAGAGTAGGTATTTACCTTAGCTCATGTTCACCTAGGTACTTTATTTACCTTTATTGTATTTATTCTCACCCACTTATGTGTGAGGATATTTATTTTATCCTATTTAGATATTATGAGATATTATCTAGTTGTTAGGTATAGTTCTTTCCTTGATCTGTGGTATTGACTAGTTCTTTCCTTGATTTATGGTTTGATCTACGACCATAATAATATATGATATTGATGCTAAATCTATGGTCTTGATTAGTTCTTTGATGACTAGTTATTTCCTTAATTTATGGCTTGATCTACGACCTTGAATAGTTCTTAGATTGTTATTCCTTTCCTATTTAAGTAAGGTCCATTCTCAATGTATTGCATTGAGTTCCATAATAATATATGATATTGCTGCTCATTTGTTTGCAAAGGTTTTATGTAAAGCCATTCTGGTGAATTGCTTTTATTTTATTGATTGCAGTGTTTGATTAGCATCTATGTTCTTGGCTTGGTACGATGTGGTTATCATTCCTTTCATGGTATCAGAGTGAGAGATTGCTGTTGACATCTGTCTGTAAGTTTTATTTTGCAAATCACCTCGGGATTTGTGCCCACAAGAAAAGAAAGCGTGGGATTATTATTTTGGGTTTGTTGTATTTTCGATATTTTTACAGAGAAACACCCATTAAAATGCTTAGCCCTTGGTCATTTGGTATGGTCATATGAGGGCTTAAAACTTGTGATTCCTACTAGTAGGTGCTTAACTTGTAACTTTGATCGGTAACTCAGTTTTGAGTGTCGTTTTTTACAAAAGTGCTTGTTTTTTCATGCTCTTTCCATTGGAGTTATTTATTTTGAGACTTGCACTATAATTATAAAGTGCCAATTATGGAGGAGTGTTGTAATCAATTGTGGATGTAATTTCAGCTGAGCCTAACATCCTAAATTTTTGGGAGTTGCAGTTTGTACCTATCATGGATTCTGAGAATGATATGCTTTTCTCTGAAGTATGTGGACTTCAAGAGGATATTGTAAAATTTTTGGAATAAAATAAATCACTCAAGAAGTGAAATTATCTTCTACAATCACTCATTCATGATAAGGATACAATAATACACTCCCTGCAGAATAAACTTGCTAGCCTACAACATCACCATCATATTGTGGACAACCATATCCATGCTCCTAGTCTACTTGCAGTTGTTGCCCTTGTACCCACTGACATTGATTTGCTAGCCTTTGAGCCTGAACCTACTTTTGATGCTTCTAAACCTGTGAGGCTTGTTATTGCATGTTCTTCCACATCTATGCCTATTAAAGTACCACATGTTGTGTATCCTACTTCTGCTCAGTTGCATGGATTTTTTAAGAAGCATACCAATGCATTCAGTTCTCGCATGCTCCATTCTATGGGTCTCACTAAAGGAGTCATTGACAGACATTCACAGGGTATTGTTTCCTCTATTCCACCTGTTAAGTAGAATTCTTGTCATGACATTGGTTTTCAAGTAGATACCTCATTGGGATCACACATTGATAGAGCTACTTTTTTTGTTGACTCGACTCTTTCTGAGGATCATGACCAACACATGAGTTCTACACCTTCACTCAGTATTTTGAAACTTGAGATTTCAGCTGTCAAATATGATCAACCTGATACACATTCTGATGTTATTTTGCATTCACCCATTATGTATTTTTCACCAAGTCATATGTAGGCATCTTCTTCATCCATCCATGTTGATTTCAGGTGGATATCTGATCACTCGTGGCAGTGACATAGGAATTCATTGAGAGGACTCTACAGGTGTGGCTCCTCAACCATTTGGCCTCTTGATCCACTTTATATACCTTATGCATTGTGATGCTTCTTGTTTTGAGCACTTTTCTTTGGCAAGTGTAGTGTATCTCTCTTGTTTGTTGAGAGATTTTGTATCTGTATTTTTTACGCTTTCTGCATGTTGACAATATCTCTTATGAGGGATCTATTCTGGTGAATTCCAATGTTATTTTGTCAGTGTTCGAGTTGTTGATTTTGGGAAGCTCATACAGATTTGTAGCATCACTCCACCCATTCAGTAGTATGGGAGGGTGTGGTGTTGATCCTACTTCTTCGGGTTTCGTTTCCTTGCCTTGTTACCTTGGCTTTTCTTGGATCATGACACTCTAGATTTTGTGCCCTTGCCTTATTGCTCTGGTTTTTGTTCTTAGATCGTGGCACACCTATTTGCAGCAGTTGATCGAATTATGTTTGGTATTTTTTTTACACTTTCAACATCACTCCGTTGACAGTTTCCTTGTATGGAGCTATTCTGGTGGAGCCCAATGTCAGTTGTTTTTTACTTTTGTGATTGAGTAGTGGATTCAGAGCACAGTGCACACCAAAATTCTTCAGCATTGTACAATTTTTTTGAGTTGAGCTTCTTGGGATGCCTTAGAGTGGGTCTTTACTCTCTTTACTTTGTTGTTACTGGTTTTGGGTACCTTGTGGTGTCCCTTTTTCCCAGTTACTTTACATGAGTACCTCATTATGCCTAGTTGTCGGGACTCATATTGTGAACTTGCCACTTCTATTTTGGCACCTAGATTCACTTGAGGGGGGCTGTTAGAGTAGGTATTTACCTTAGCTCATGTTCACCTAGGTACTTTATTTACCTTTATTGTATTTATCCTCACCCACTTATGTGTGTGGATATTTATTTTATCTTATTTAGATATTAGGAGATATTATCTAGTTATTAGGTATAGTTCTTTCCTTGATCTATGGTATTAACTAGATCCTTGATGTCTAGTTCTCTCCTAAATCTATGGTCTTGACTAGTTCATTGATGACTAGTTATTTCCTTGATTTATGGCTTGATCTACGACCTTGACTGGTTCTTAGATTTTTATTCCTTGCCTATTTAAGCAAGGCCCATTCTCAATGTACTGCATTGAGTTCCATAATAATATATGATATTGCTGCTCATTTGTTTGAAAAGGTTTTATGTAAAGCTATTTTGGTGAATTTCTATCATCTTATTGATCATGGTGTTTGATTAGCATCTGTGTTCTTGGCTTGGTACGATTTGGTTATCGTTCCTTTCAAGAGATGGATTGTGTTATGTATCCATGGGTCCCTTAAAACTTCTCCTTGGTTGATATTGTTGGTGCTCAAAAATTTTCATACTGGTATCAAGAATAACTCTGAAAATTCTTGTGGATGTTAGCATGAAAAAAATTTGTTACCTTGATATTCACAGTAATTTCTTCTTAATGTTATACAAGCATAGACAAAATTGAATAAATTAAAAGACATGAAAACATATTTTTCTAATGGTTATGGTTCAGGGATTGAATTTTATTATGGGATGAAAAATTAATTTGGATGGGTGGATTTATTATGAGTGGATTTTCATTTTAGCTCTAATGAATTCCCTGAATATGGATGGAGTTAATTAGAAATGCTACCACTTCATTATTACAAATTGGATATGTTAGTTTTTGACTAAGGTTATGTACAATAAGATCACTGAGTTGTTAGTTGATACAAGGGTAATGGTGGTGGCTGTTAAGAATGGAATTTGATATTTCATCAATTGGATCTACTTCCATATTCAATGTCATATTTCTACCATTTCTAGATATGAATTCTTTATCCATACCATTATACCTTCTTGATCAAATATCATAGTCATTTTTTTAATACACAAAGTTAGTTTATGGGGAGGTAAATATTTACAATCTAACAGTCCTTATTGCAGAAATAAAATTTTAATCAATATTGCATGAAAGAAATATTAATCTATTTAGAGAAAATAAAATTTTAAAGGACTACCACCAAATACTTCCTGTCACAAAATTTTCTAAGAGGTATTCTATTTTAACTAGAATATTCTCTTAGAAAAATATTAATCTCTTAATAACACCATGTCCCCAGAAATGACACCAAAATGATGAAGGTCATCAATCCTCTCAATTAATAACATCAATCAAAGGCTGGTGTCTAATGGTTGTATGCATTAAGAGAAAAAATATCTTTGGAAAAAAGCTCCGTTAAACACAATCCAAACTTGCATAAAATAAATAACACATGTGGAAATGTAAAGGCACACTTATTTGCATGAAGGAAATCACACTTAGATAAATGAAATTACTGAATTAAAAATAACTAAAAGATAAATAAGATACCTGCAGGTTCACAAAATAAATTGTACAGAAGAAGGATTACATGACATAAAATCAGAAATCACAACAAAAGGAAAATGACAGAAATAAAGAAATAAACATAGCACATTGATCCATATTCATTGGAATAAGTGTCCATATCATTCCTTGGAATAGGACTTAATTCATAATGTTAATTCAAAATATGCATAACAATTTCACTCAGAAGATTGATGTGGAAGAACAGATATCTATTTCTTGGTAGTCAAAAAATTACATATATGAGGGTAGAAGGTTGTATTTATAATTTATGCATCCAACTTCTTATTTTGGGAAATACAATCTAATATTATATTTATTCCAATCTTAACAACTAAGATCTTCATCTCCACAAAATATGGAGAGATATATATTATTGGAGTCAAAGTCTTATCTTGCTTATTTTAGGAAGATTTTCTCCCAAATCTTCTCCTTGCTTTTTGGTAACAAGAATAAAAATTATTTAATTCTCCTACTTTTTTGGAAGGAGGTTTTTCCTCAGAACATTACTTTGACCAAATAAGAGAAAAATTGACAATGGAAGGTGAAGAAGATTTTTTGAAACTATTTGGGAAGGAAAGCGATGGAAGGGAAATTCCACCTAGACCAGAGGAACATGATGCAATGTGGGAGGAAGGAGAAATAGAAGTTTCAGTTATTAGTGAAAGTAATATAGTAATCAAAACCCAAAGAAACTTGGTCTAATGTAGTAAAAAATGATGATTCTTCTCTAAAAAACAAAAGGTTTTTTCTTCAAGTGACCAAGGAAAGCTCTGGTTACATTCTAGAAATTTTTGACCAACTTCTTCATTCTACATCAGAAAACTTGAATAAGGCTTTAGTTGGGAAGTTGATGGGAGGGAGGCCTAATATTCATGCAGTCAGAAGATGGACCAAACTGAAGTGGTCCCCTAAAGGGCATTTGGAGGTATGTGCTCTTTCGAATGGATTTTTCCTTTTTCAGATTTAACCTTCAAGAAGATATGCAAAAGGACTTTTGAAGAAGGTACCTGGTTTTGGGGAAAGTCAAGTTGGTATTTACAGAATATGGGAACCTTCTTTCAATCTGGAAAAAGAAAATCTGAACCAATTCCCAGTTTGGATTTGCCTTCTAAACCTCCCTCTGGAATTCTAGCTTGAGGATATAGTTAAAGGTATAGCTAATACACTAAGAACCTTTGTTATTATTGATAATGCCACTAGACAAATGTCCTGCCTTATTTGTGCACGTTTCTGTACATCTACACTATTGCAGATAGAGAAATCCCGAGTAGTATAAAACTCAAATCTAAACTTGGGATATGGGATCAAAGAATTGAAATGGAAATCTCTCCAGCGAAATGCTCTAAATGTAATGGATGGGGCCACTCCTCTCAGATCTGTAAGTTTAAAGTTTCTAAAGTGTTTATCCCGATCACCACTAAGGAGGGTAATGAGGAAAAGGGGAAAGGCATTATGCAAAGTGCGGAGGATCACAAGAAAGATTTTTCCAAAATCAGGCTAAGAATTTTTCTCTCCTCTTCGCATAAAGGAAAATATGGTGGAAGAAATCCCTTGTTAAAAAGAAGCACATGAAAAGGACGAGGATGGTTTCACTTTGGTGACCAATAGAAGGAAATCTAAATTTTTGTCAAAGTTAGAATCTAAGGTAAAAGAAAAAGAGGAGGAAACTTTGAAGGATCTTATGAAAGGCAGGAAGATTGAGATTGGTAATTTTAACTTGAAAGAATGGATGTGCAACGAATCTGTCAGGAATGATCAAATCTCAAAGGCAGTAAAGGAAAAGGAGGTTAATAAGAGCACGGAGTTGGCTGAGGACAAAACAGATTTAGATGACTTCTCAAGACCAGAATATGGATCTGAATTTCATCAAAGGGATGGATTTTTTCCCTCTATTAAGGATCTCTTGACCCCAATCAAGGAGCCTGAGGATAATAAATAAGGCCCTAGTTCTGGATTAAAAACCCCTACTCGGGAAAAATTAATATCTGGGAAAAATAAAATAGATTCAAAAGGAAAAAAGGGGGACTCTTCATGTTCTATCGACCCTCATAGGAGGAAGAGAACCCTATTAATGTGGAAGCTATAAATAGCAAATAAGGCAGACCGAATAAATTGGATTCAAGGAAAAAAACAACCCAAAAGGAGATACATTCATAGAAACATATGTGCTTAGACCAGAAGGTCTTTAGGAAAAATAAAACCAACCTAAGATAATGAACTGCATATCATGGAATGGGAGAGGACTGAATAGTCCTGTGAAGAGGATAATCCTTAAGGATATGATTGAAAAATAAAAAATTGATTTGCTTGTTGTGAAGGAAACTAAAATGAAAGAAGAATCCTTCCTATCCTCTTGTAAATTATATTGGAAAAATTCTAAAGCCTTTGATGTTAGCTCGAAAGGAGATTCCCGAGGTTTAGCTATGGTTTGGAACTTGAATAAGTTTGAGGGTACTCTATTGGTTAAGAGAGATAACCATATGGCAGTGATGATGAAAGATATTGAAAATAGAAGTATATGGGTTATTTCAAATATTTATGCTCCCACCCATCACAAAGAAAGGAAAAAACTTTGGCACCATCTCCTTTCCTTCAATTACTCTATCAAAGGTTTAGGTTGGATAGTTATGGGGGACTTCAATACCCCAAGGACTCCTGGGAAAAAAAATGAGGTTCTAAGGAGTTCTATGTTGGCATGGAGGATTTTAATATGTTCATAACTTCTTCGCAACTCCATGACATATATCTAAAAGGCAGCAACTTCACTTGGTCAAACAGAAGGTCTAGCACTCAACAAATTCAAGTTAGATTGGATAGGGCTATGGTTTCAGAGGAATGGTTAAACCAAGACTTATCCCTTTTTTACTTCCTCGGATTGTATCTGACCATAACCCCATTCTTCTTCAAATTAAGAATCCTTCTCGAAGAATAACTCCCTTTCATTTTGAGAAGATGTGGCTCCAAAGCGAAGAGTTGAATGATCTCATCAAAGAATGGTGGAAACTAAAGGTTAAAGGAATAATGATGTTTAGACTTTCTAAAAAACTTCAGAATGTTAAAGCTCACCTTAAATAATGGAATAAAAAAAGCTTTGGGAATATTTTCCAAAAGAAGGTGGAAATCAAAGAGGAACTTCAAAATATCCAAATAAGAACTGAAATTTAGGTTATCGAGAGTGATCATGCTGACAATGTAAAGGAAAGATCTCTCCTAGTGGACTACCACAATATCCTGGGAAAAGAGGAAATCTTTTGGAGACAAAAATTCAGAATCACTTAGTTAAAGTAAGGAGACAAAAACACTAGATTCTTCCACTTATCCACCTTAAAGAGAAGAAGCTCCAACAGAATCAACAAAATCAGAAAGGAGTGAGGTGTCATGATTGAAGAACAAGAAGATATTGAAAAAGTGAAAATCTCTTTCTTTCAAAATTTACTCTCAAACAGTAAGGATCATAATCTCTTGAAAGAACAAGTTTTCCTTAATGGTATCCCTAAGTTAGTATCATCTGAAAAAAATATGATGCTTTTAGCGATTCCTTCTATGGAGGAAGTGGAATTTTCTATCAAACTCCTCAGTGCAAACAAGGATCCTAGACCAAATGGATTTCCTACCTTTTTCTTTCAAAATTTCTGGGACATTATCAAAAAAAAGGTTTTTGAAGCTGTGAGGGAATTCTTCAAGAAGAAGGTAAAGGATATGAACTGCACCTTTCTAACTCTGGTTCCAAAGTGTAGTAATGCAATAGAACTAAAATACTTCAAACCTATAAGTCTTTGTATCACCTCCTATAAAATATGCACGAAAATTTTGGCACTCAGGCTTCAGATGATCCTGCCTAATATCATTTCAGAACAGCAAGGGGGCTTTGTCATAGGTAGACAAATACAGGATGGGATAATTACTATCAAAGAGACTATTCATACAACAAAAATTAGTAAGAATTCAGCTTTATTCTTAAAAATGGATATGGAAAAAGCTTATGACATGGTTTCATGGAGCTTTCTAGACAAAATCCGTGGCATGTTTGGCTTTGACATTGATTTGAGACATATGGTTCAGGCATGCATTTCCAATGTTTTATTTTCTATTCTCATGAATGGTAGTCCTATTGGGTTCTTTCCTAGCACAAAAGGATTACGGAAAGGGGATCCCCTCTCCCCTTTCCTCTTCATTTTAATGGCAGAAGCTCTCAGTAGAAGACTCAATGTTGAAACAGAAAAAGGTTTCATCAAACAGTTTTCTCTGGCACTTGATATGGATAAAGTTTCTCATCAACACTTTGTTGATGACACTTTCATGGTGGGGGAAGATACTATCCTAGAATATATAAAACTCAAAATCATTCTAGATGATTATATGGATGTCTCGGGACAGTTGATTAACTTCAAAAAAGTTTCTTTTTTTTTCCTGAACACTATGGACAGTCGCTGCAAGAAAATTTCTGAAATTTTTGAATGTACCTACAAACCCTTCCCCACATTATATTTAGGCATTCCTCTTGGGGATAGGAGGCCCTCCTATTCTAAACAGAACTTTCTAATTGAAAGGTTTGAAAAGAAATTATCAGGTTGGAAAGCTAATCTTTTCTCCCAAGCAGTAAAAATTACTCTTCTTATTAGCTCTCTCCAGAGCCTTCCTGTGTATGCCATGTCACTTTACCAACTTCCTATCATAATTGGGGAAAGATTGGAAAAGATCCAAAAAAGGTTTTTATGGAGTGGTATAGAAAGTAAATATATAATTCCTTTAGTTGCATGGAGTAGAGTATGCAGATCCAAGAAGCTTGGGGGACTTGGTCTCGGAGACTAGTCCAAAATGAATAAAGCTCTACTTGCTAAGATTATTTGGAGAATAATAAAGGAAAATGGAGTTTGGGCCAGAATCCTTAAGAGAAAATATTGGCAGGATAATAATGACAAAAGATGGATGTCTAAACAGGTTAATTTCAATGGCTCATGCATATGGAAAGCCATTAACTGGGCCAAATAAATTCTGAACAAGGGCAGCAGATGGAAAATAGGAAGAGGCAATGAGATAAATTTTTGGAAAGACAAATGGGTAGGAAATTTTACCCTTCAAGATAAATTTCCACAAATCTCTGCATTTATGGAAGCTAAATATGGAGAAAAGGTAAACAACTACATGGCTAAGGAAGAGAGTTTTCAGATATGGAAAACTCTAGAAATGGATAGATAGGATCTAAATGATCAAATGAGAGGGATCAATGAGTTTTTACAAAATTATGTATCATATAACAGCAAGGACCAAGATAGAATCATCTGGGATAAGGAACCATGTGGAAATTTCACTGTCAAATCAGCCTATGGCCTCTTTTTTGAGGGTCAAACTAGAGAAGAAGACTTAATGGCTGGAAAGATTTGGAACAAGAATACAAAACCTAAGGTAAATGTGTTCAGCTGGCTCCCTTTTGGAAACAAAATCCTCATGGTTGATAATATGGAAAAAAGAGGCTTCCAATGGGTTAATAGATGTGTGCTATGCAAAAGAAAAATGGAATATGTAAACCATATGTTTATGGAATGCATGTATGCACATCAACTATTCTCTTCTATTTTGACTGGCTTCTTGGTTAATTGGGTTATCCTTAAAGATATAAAGGAAGCTTGGAACCAATGGGAATGCCCTTTTCATAGTCAAGGTCTAAAAAATCTATGGATCATAAGCTTAAGCCATCTATGGTGGGAAATATGGAAGGAAAGAAATAGAAGGATTTTCAAGGAAAAGAGTCTCCCTATTAAACTGTCAATAAGAAATATTTTTCAAGAAGTTAGAAACAATTTCTCTATCCTCTAGAAAAAAGAATTGGAAATACTAGATTACGAACAACATTTCTTAGAGAATTGGAATGTTTCAGGGATTCCTCAATCAAATAGACCTAATTGTAGATTGGGGATTAAGTGGAATCCTCCTTGTGAAGGTTCTATAAAACTTAACTTTGATGGTGTAGCAAAAGGGAACCCGGGGAAAGTAGGGGGAGGAGGAGTCATAAGGGAACCTTTAGGTCAATTTATTCTTGGTTACTTCTTTGACCTTGGAAAACAATCTAACAATGTGACAGAGGTAGCTGCTCTGTTCTGGGGGGTGAATATTGCAAAAGAAAAAGGTTTCAATCTGCTGGAAGTGGAAGGAGATTCGCTGTACATAATTTCTTGTATGAAGGGTTCTTCCAATCCTTCCATATCTATTTAATATTTTATCTGTAAAACTAAGTATTTTTAAAATTATTTTGTGAATATTTCTTTTAACCATGTGTATAAGGAAGGAAATAATGGTATTGAATTTGTTGCTAATCTTAGGGTTATCTCTAATGGTATCCATATTGTCGAGTAACTCATTGGAATGAATGCAAATTTCATTGAAATCATGAAAAGGGAGAGAGCCTTTTAATAATGTTACTAACTCTCTTGCTCGTGCTAGTAACCTCTCGTGATTTTTTCTTACTTGTGTGAGTTGGATTCCTTTGTTGACACTGACAATCAGGCCTTTTTGGATTTAGGGAAGCTGAAAAAAGAAACAACTGATTTTCAGGTCTATTTTATTTGTAAGAGATTTTCTGGGTATAAAAGGATGGGAGGAGACTTGGTACGCACAAAACCTTCAAGCTGTCCAGAGATATCCAAGGAGGCAGAAGTTCTTCTCAAAAAGGTGGGACTACTGTCTTTTTTAAAAACTTTCGAGGGCCATGATGAAATCCTGAGTGAATTTGTTGTAGAAACTTGGAACGAGGGAAAATTCTAGGTTGGCAATGGTTTCCTTACAATTTAACCCAAGCTCGATGCTAAAGTGATTGGTCTCACGTTGGAAGGAAAAAGTATTTTTAAACCTAAATCTGATTATAGTCTTGAGATTGACTATTTTTTCCGAGGAAAAGGGGAACCTATTTCTCTTCATAATGGATATGCTAGGAGTAAAGTGCCTTCTCCATTTGATGAAATTGCCAAACTTCTCCTGTCTTATATCACACTGGAAGGTAGATATAAAGTAATATATGGCTACCATTTTCCAATGTTAAACCATATTTGCAATGCCAAACCATATAACTTTCCTTTCTAATTATTCTCTTCTCTGGAAAAATCTATAACTATGCTGAAGAAAGGCACTCTCATTTTCCCCTTACACCAGGGTCTAATAAAAACCATCATCCGGCTGAGCACTCCCTTGTTGGGAAAACACAAAAAATTTGGGGCTTCGGCTTCAAACATTTCATTGGGTAAAAGGACAGGGAGTATGGAACCTAAGGATGATAGCTGTGATGAAATTGGTCAGGGGAATCAGGTGGCCAAACGTACCAGATCAAGCAAGGGTAAAGGGGGAGACATGTCTCAGTTCAGGAAAGTTCAGTATTCGGGTCAGGATGAGGAGGATAACACCACCTATATTTCTGATGAATGCCTTGGTGAAACCCCTTCCCTGAAGGAATCCTCTCATGAGAAAGTGGAAGGGGAAGTAGAGAGCAGCGAGGATGTTGCTAGCTTAAAAGAACATGAGTCTTCCAAGAATACTGAGGAAGCTATCCACTATCTTCACAATCTGAAAATGGCTCAGATGGAGCTTTTCTTGGACTAGGAATCGGCTGTCAAAACTCATGCCTTCATGAGAGATTTTGAAAACTACAAACTGAACAATGACATTAATAGGCACAAAATTAGTTTGATCACTATGGACATTAAGGAAATGTAAGAAAAATTTGATAAAATGTCTACCGTCATCCTTAGCAAAAACCTCAAAAATGCAAATGCCAATAGAATGGAAATGGAGAAAGATATGATAAAAATGAAAGGAATCATTACGAAAATCATAGATTCTCATGTCCTTAATGTGAAGAGTACTATTTTCCATCTCAAACTACTGGCTGAAATGATACAGTCCATGGAATTGGCAAAAGAAAAATAAATGGATGGCACAGGCCCGAAGGTGGTGATCAAAGAACCTAACTACAAGTACTAGAAAGAGACTATAGAAACTTTGGTCAAAGAATGGAATGGATGGATGGAGATGGTGGATGATCTGGTTAAAGATAAATGAAATGTTATGGTTTGGAATCTAATGCTTGTTTACCTTTTGCTGTTAGTATTATTGTTGGGACTTCTATATAATGTATAATGTATATAATGGATATCATATACTGGTGTTTTTTTTTTTTATATTTTGGATCATGACTGGCCTTCGAAGGTAAATACTTTGGCCAATATGTAAGTAAATGGTAACTCATTGTAAGGGGGTAGGGTCCCCTCAAACCTAAATTTTACCTCTAATAAAAAAAAATACCTCTCTTGTATTTTCCATTTGACTTTGTTGTTTCTGATTGTGGAACTTTTGGTACTCATTTGATACACTTTTTCCTTAGACTACAACTCACTAAAAGTTAGATTTATTTTTATTGGTAAAATCTGTAGCAAATCTGAATGAGATTTTTTTAAACACATCACTATGAACGAAAAACTCTCTCATATTTTCCATTTGACTTTTTGTTTCTAGATATTGAACATTTAGTGCTCGTCTAATACACTTTTTCCTTGGATTGCAACTCACTAAAAGTTAGATTCCATTTTATTGTTAAAACCTGTAGCAAATCTAAATAATTTTTTTATTAAACACATTTCTATGAATAGAAATATCTCTCATATTTTCCATTTAACTTTTATGTTTCTGGGTGTGGAACTTTTAGTGCTTGTCTGATACACTTTTTCATTCCAGACTGAAACTCACTAAAAGTTAGATTTCTCTTTATTGGTAAAACTTGTAGCAAATATGAATGATTTTTTTGTTAAAAACATTGTTATGTTAAAAAACCTCTCTCATATTTTCTATTAGATTATCTTATTATTCACAATTCCTCATTTTATGCAAGTTCTGAAACTAGAACTACAAGTTTCGGAAATAAAATTTTCAGTTCCAGAACTAAAACTACAAGTTCTGAAGCTAACTCCAATTGTTTCAGAGCTAAATAAAAACAACTATAAATTTTGCACACGATCTTGGATTGAGATGATTCTTTTGTTTGAACTTGCATAATTTTTTGAGAGGAATCTGAATATGAAATCATATTTGAGTACAGATATACCATCCATGATCAATTCCACTTTTCCTAGAATTAGCATTATCTTTCCTTTATGGCCTGCATACACAATACTTTGCATCTTTCCTAAATAATCAATAGGACTAGTCAACAAAATAGATAAAAAAATACTTCTAAAGAATGAACAAGATATATATCCTATATTTTATCTCAAGAAACCTATAAGTTCCAAGATTTCATTTAAATCCACTTTCAAAGGTAACTTGGAAGGACAAAATAATGGTAATTTATGGCCAATTTATGTCCTCATCATGCATCTTGGATGCATGTATACTCTCTCTTCCATGGGCATGGAGGGAGTATAACATGTCATCCTTATTGGATATGGTATGTTATAATTCCATTTTGTTGAGAGGCAAACCAAGCCACTTACATTACTTTTTGGAGTCCTAATTGATGATGGAGTATAGATTTAGAGCCTTCCTTGGAGTGTTCATTTCTTAGAGATATAAAGGATTAATTATAAAATGTTACATGTTGTACCATTTTAGAGACACTTTTCCAATTGAATTTTATTTGTAGTTTTCTTATAAAATTGGAAGAGAAAGGGAAATATGAATTGTTTTCTATTATATTACAAAATCTCATCGTTATCCATTTTACAAAACTTTTTGAGAAGTATATGTTTAAGTAAGATAACTTATTCCTAAAAGTATTTCGAAGGTATAATTACATGAATGTATTTCTATCCTCCTCTTGTAATCTTGTCTTAAAGAGGAGATTTGTATTATATTTTGTTGGAAGCACAATGATTGAGAAGGGGGTGAATCATTCATATAAAAAAATTTACTTCATTTATCATAGATTACATACATAATTCAAATCAACCATTCAACATACATAATCAATGTGATATTATTAAGAGTGTAAAAACCATCCAAAAGTGCATTAAATAAGAGAGAACACAAGAAAACCATATTTGAGTAGGAAATACTCAATGTGAAAAAAAACCATACAAAACATTATATTGCCATGTTTCAAATTTATTGAGGCACCAACCCATAGTTTATCATGGAACCAAACCTACAAGAAGAACCAACCCCTGATTTAGTAATTCGCCAAGCCTGAAAATAACACCAACCATTGATTTAGTAAGGCACCAAACCTAAAAGGAGGATAAAATCCCCTAAGATGAATAAAAACCCACCTAGCCACCTGAAATGGATGATCACTTGATGTTCTTGTTTCTTCAGCAACTGATTATGATCTATGTGTCACCTCTTATTACTCAAAACATTCTAAAAAATCTCTCTCTCCTCCTTTGATCAAACTTGCATCTTCACATGCTGATTTGGTCTAATGACCTATAGCTCCTTCTTATTTTCCATTCTCAACTTCTCATACCTCTTCCTATTTCACCTTTTTCTTAGATCGTTTCTTTAGAGTGTTGACGAAACAAATAGGGTAACGGACGTAGGAGGAATACTTGTTTAAATGTTGGTTAACATTTTGTTACATGCGTATGAATTCTGAATCCACAACTGATCATGAGAGCTTCCTTTTGGTTAGGAGGAACTACCTGTAATGCAAAGCAAGACCACAAGAAGGAAATAAACAATATGGGAAGTGAACTGCCTAGTGTATGCTAGATCCGGGAAGTGCGATACTTCCTAGATGGCTGTCAGTCTACTACTTTGAACAATTTAATGTTGTAAACAAAGTAAATCCTATTGTAATTTGAAATGATTTAGGTATCTCACTTAAAACATAATAAGAAATAGATCTAATCTAACAGGCTACTCTAGAATAGAATTTGAAGGTCAAATGATTAGTTCTAGGTTCTGTAGGTTTGACAGAGGTCTCAGGTAGATCACATGTGGATGAGGGTGAGATGAAATTAAGTGGTTAGGTCTTTGTTCTATGTTGTGTGGGAAAATACAGAGACCGATGTCGGTCAGGGTTAACCGAGGACGGTCAAGTGTGATCGGTGCCAGTTATTATAAAATCTGGAAATGTCATAGAACAAGCTTTCAGTATCCTTTATGATTGCGTAATGGAATTTGGTTAGTTGGGATGAGATAGTGGATGAATGGGGTAGGCTTTGGTGAGGCTTTAATGGGTATATGGAGGTGGAAATGTTGGGGAAGGTCAATAGGTGGCTAGGTAGGCAATAGATGATAAAATAATGATGAAATGAAAAAAACTAGAGAAGTATGATGTTATACTTACTTGGATTCTAGTCTTGGATTCCTATGTGTGAGGGATGGAGGTGCTGATGAGGGGTTTGAGGGTTGCAAGTGATCACTAATAGAAGAAAAACTTTTACATGGGTTACATGTATGTTCCTCTTTGCTTGGCTAGATCAAATCATGGATATGTAGGAAAAGATGTTTGATCTCCTTCGTTGCATGTGTGGGCTCACTGGAATTCACTCTCTGAAGATGTGTTATCTCTCTGAGATGTGATAATATTCACCAACCTATTTTGCTTCCAACTTCCAATTTCCAACCTCCAAATTCCAGCCTCCAACCTTCAGAATAAGGTTGTTTTGGGGTTTAAAAGGTAACTGATGGTGGTTCCAGCTTAACCAGTGATAGTTAGGGGTAACCGGCATCGGTCAAGGTGAGATTTACTAGGTTTTATAAACTAGGTAGATCCTCTTGATTTCCTCAGATATTGTGTCATTAACCCACATATTAGATTGGGAGCCTCTTGTGAGCATGTGGGAATGTGGTAAGAGGGAATGTAGGCATTGATTTTTAGGGTTTGGGTAGGTCTTAGTTAGTTATGGTAACTTACTAAGAATAGGTCTTAGGTTGAGTTGGCTTGGTGAGGTGTTAAAGTGAAATGCATGTGTGGGTATTATTTAAAATAAGATATTTAAATAATAATTATATTGAGGATAATGCTTTAATTTAATTAAATTAACATTAGTGGGGTGAAAGGGGTCATGGCTAGGTGAATGTGATGAAGGGTGCTTATTTGTCAAGGGACCAAAGGGGAGTGTGACCTAATTTTAGTGTCTACATTTGCAACTTTTTTTGTGTAGCTTGTATTGGTAAGTGACGCTAACAAAAATAAGATGTGGTTGCCCCATGTGCTGGTGAAGGTGATCCCCCTCAAACTAGGAACTGATGAGGCAACAGGTAGAATTGGTGAGTGGTTTGATAAAAGGTAAATGCAAGGAAAATGCAGGTGGGCTCAAGGAAAATGGTAAAAGGTCTACTTAGGCCATTCTAGGTAATGGGTTAGGGTCAAAGGTAGCAACAGTGAAACACACACATACGAATAAACCACAGCACGCTACCGGGTTGAAGAATAGGAAAACCCATCATCGTCCAAGGTTAATAGGTTTATCCAAAAAAGGTTGAAGTGAATCCAATATCCAAGGTATAGGATATGGTTAGGAAACACAACATAGGTTAGGTGCAGGAACATTTAGGTATGTTCCGGTACACTAAAGGTAGGGTCAGGATAAATGGTCACGACAATAGGCTAAGCAGGGTCACCAGGTCAATCAACACGGGTAACAGTGCCACAAGGTATACCGACCACGTGAGTTCAAAGGTCACTAGTGATGGTCTAGGTATAAATATTGAGGTCATGGCATGGGTAAGGCCAAGGCAGGGGTAAAAGAATGAGTCGCTAAAGGAGGAATTTTTAGAGGTAGTAAAGGAGGAGGTCAGAAAAGGTAAGGTAAATGGGTTGGGAAATGGATCAAGGTGAGGGGTGGGGTAAAAGGGGCTTAATTTTGGGTAATGTGTAGGTGAGGATAACCGATGGCGGTCATAGAAAACTGACGTCATTATAGGAAAACCGATGACGGTGAGGTAGGGCATGCGACCGATGCTGGTTAATGGTAACCGAAAACGGTTAGGTTGGGTTAGTTATAAAAATAAAAAATTTGTGTTTGTATTATTCATTTGTTATTTGTGAAGTGAGAAAATGATAAAAAGGAGAGAAAAGAGATAAAAATGTCTGAAGGAAATGGGACAGTGAGCTGGTAGTGTGATTGGATGAGGATTGGGTTGGTGAGCAGCGGGTCCACGGGATCAGGATGAGAGATTTGATTGGGTGGAGGTTGCGAGTATTTTTTCAGGTATGGAAGAGGCTAGAGAGGGATCAGGTGGGCCACTAGCACAGTGGCTAGATGTGCCACCAAGATGGTGGCAGCATGACGAGGTAGGTGCCCAACGTGACATTGTTGATTAGATAGATTAGGAGCTTGGAGTATGGTTATTTAAGGTTTTTGTGGTTGGGTAAAAATTAAATTTGGGTGTGGGGAATAATAGCCTAAAAGAGGGAGGGTAAGGGTAGTAAGTGTTATAGGTGGGGTGGGTAGAAGTCCAGAGGTAGTTTTAGGTCATTGTAGGTGGGGTAACTGGGAAAGGGGGGTGATTTTTAGAAAATGGGGGTTTGGGGAAATAGCGAGATTTTCTGCGACAATGACTGGTGTCGGTTAGGTTCGGCCAACATCGATCGAGTAAAAATGGTATCAGTCACCAAACAGGTGATTGATGTTAGTTACATGGTAACCGTGGTTGGTAAAGGTGAACTGGTATCGGTCACCAGACAAGTGACTGATGCTGGTTTAAGGGTGACCAGAGTCGGTTAGGATGAACCGGCACTGGTCGGGATTTTAGGCAGAAGGGTCAAAAATTGATGTGGGCTAGGTATTTGAGATGGGTAGAGTGAAAATAGGGTGGAGGGTAATGATAATTGGTGAATATGGTCATGGTAAATGTATAATAATGTTGTGCTTGGATTGGATGTAGGGGAGATCACAATTACATATGCGGGATAAGGTTCTGCCTCTACTGGTGACATTGCATGGCGTAGCAACCACTATGGAGCTCCAATATGTGGAGGTAGTGGGATTGAGTGGGATTTGTCACTACCGACATGTTTTTTGGTAGCCCAGCTTGATGGTCACGCTCATCAATAGATGGGATCCCACGATAATCATGTTCCACCTTCCGATGGGTGAGATGACTATCACCTTGGAGGACGTGTTATGGATTTTACGGCTACCCATATTGGGTGCCCAGGTGTATTCCATATCCTCAGAGGCCTTAGAGGAGTTACTTGGGATTGTCTTTGGTTAGGGGGTAGCTCATTTGAGATTCCATAGCACCAATTTAAGCTATGGAGAGATGTATCTAGCCCATCCGGATGAGACGAGGCTAGTGGTTTTATTAATGGAGGTAGTGTGTTTCTATGCACTGTCAGATGTAGAGGGTGGATGTTTTCCCCGATCACTGATGGGGGTACTCCACGATATGATGGTGCATGAGACACACTTTTCCTGGGCACTAGCATTCTTAGTATAGCTATATAGAGAGTTGTGGGCATATGGGCGGTTGTGTAGGTTTAACATGTGCTATACATTGATACTACACTACTGGGCATAGAAGCATATAGTGTGCATACAACCTATAGGGATGCCCCGAGTAGATGCATTCCCAACACAATTTTTGTCGGTGGGATACAGGAGATGGGTGCCTGTGACAGGAGAGCAGAGATCGAATAGGCTGACACATGATGTGGCCCATTTTTGGCAGTTACTGGAGAGGTTGTCTAGAGTGGACATTATCTGGAGGCCATATGTGGGATTCCCCTCATATAGGCATATGCATGAGGAGATAGCTGAGTTCTAACTAGAGAGGTGGATACAGGGTCACCATGCCGGGGAGGATGAGATGATACTGGTAGACAGAGTCTGACAAAAGTTTGGGCTCTTACAGGACATCCCTCCACCCTTCCCACAGTATCAGAGAGATGAAATGAAGAGGCCCTTACCTCTTCTATAGCCGATAGTGCACAAAGGGGAGGAGGAGTAGCCATTGGATCGGTAGATAGATGATGTTAGATGTACAAAAAAATGTAGGTAGTGGTGGGCAGATCAGTTACGAACCATACCACCCAGGCTGGGGTAGCCAAACTTAGCTACCATTACAGTGTAGAGAGATTCCCTATAAGGGTAGGTAGCTATGTTGATTACCTAGTTGGGTATACTACAGACCTAGCTGGAGGGCTCAGAGGTAGAGGTAGCAGAGTTACACATATAAGTAGCCAGCCTCCAGGCCCATATGGTGGATGGAGGAGATGGGGGAGATGGAGATGTTTAGGTGGGGATGGTTAGGTGGTAGTCTTACAGGCTCAGGTGGCGGGTTTACAGGGTCATTTGGCCACATCCCAGGCACAAATTGGGGCCTTACAGGCACAGGGACAGGGGGCACCACCACAGGCATCGGGAGTAGGTCCCAGTTCCAAGATGGCATAGGGTAAGTTGTTGTAGAGAAGGTACAGGGGATGAGACCTATGCAACCACCATAGACCTTGCCTGTATCTAGGTTACGGTATGCCCTAGGTGACGTGAGATATTATCAGGACCAACTTATGGCTGTCGGGATAGATATCATATCCTATTCCAAGTACAGGGCACAATAGGCGTTCAGTGAGAGGATGAGATTCCACACTCATAATATGGAGAGCATAGGAGGTCAGCGAGCTCTGAGGCCCGATCAGGGAGAGGCCACTAGCACACAACGACCAAATCTAGGTGAGGTGCTAGCAGGGACACATGAGGCTGAGGATATAGGTGACATAGAGATGGAGGACATCTGATGAGATGCCTGATATGCAGTCATCATATTTTTGATGTATATTAGTTATTTGTTGATATATATCCCAGCATACGTGCCGAATATAGTTTTATTTTTTATCACATACCGGTCTGCGTGCCGAAGATAGTGAGGATGTACAAGTGATTTGTATATTTTGAGCATATATTGGCCTGCATGCTGATGAAATTTTGTATCATATATCAGCCTACATGCTGACATTTCGAGATGATGTTCATGATGAGATAGGCATATATATTGAGATACACATTTATTGATTTATATGATGAGATACATGGTATTTTGTGAGTTTGTGATGTATTTATGAGAAATTGGTTTATGGCCTATGTTTAGATGAGATATGGATTTGTTACTGTGATTTGGATGGAAATTAGTTGAGTTAAGCATGATGGAGTTAGGTCGATTTAGGCATGGATCGAGTCAGGTTGGTTAGGCATTGTTGAGGTAGGTTTGGCTAGGCATGGATTGAATCAGGTTATAGGCATGGATGAGTTAGGTTGGTTAGGCATGGTTGAGTTAGGTTTGGTTAGGCATGGATTGAGTCAGGTTATATGCATGGATGAGTTAGGTTGGTTAGGCATGGTTGAGACAGGTTTGATTAGGGATGGATTGTATTGAAAGTAGGTGAAGTCGTGATTCATTACTATTTTTGCAATGAATGATACTATGGGTCATACGTGAGATGTGTTATAATCCATGCATAGTGATGATAGAGAATTGGTAATCATAATAAATGTACAAAATATGTAGAAAATTTTTATGTATGTGACTTAATTTCTAATTTTTTATATAAAAGGGGAATTAAGTGAAATGTGATGTAAATGGTGGGGAAGATGGAAGATGATTTTTTTAGGGTAGAGGATGGCCAAGCTAACCTCCAAGGTCCCCATGCCCTCAGAGTGATTCCTACCTAGTCCCGGTAAAAAGGGACCTCAGGCCAATGTAGTTCTCCCATAAGCTAGGGAAGAAAATGAGAAGGTGTGAAAATGATTCGATAGGTGTTTGGGCATGTTGTGGGTTTAGGTTTATTAGGTGTGGGTAGATTGTAGGTAAAATGTTGTAGGTGAAAGTGATTGTGGTGAAAGAGGAGGATTACCCCAAAGGTAAGCATCAAGGACCAAGTCCTGTATAAGGTAATGAAAATTTAAACAAAGATTGTTAAAAGATAAAAGGGGGTAATAAAGCCAGCTTATTGTGTAGGATCATACCGAGGAGATGATACCTTGGCAAAGGTGATGAACGTAAGACCCTAAAGAAATTGTATGATTGATTGGTCTATGGTGTAAAGTAGTCACATGATCACCAAATTTATAAGTTCCAAGAAGTCCCTTAAGGAAGTAGGAAATGAGAGGGGGCATGGTTCACAGGGTGAAGATTAGGGAGTTTTTAATTTTTTTTATATGAGGTAGTAGGCCCTTCAGACAAGAGGTCCTAGGTCACAATGGGTAAGTCCATGACTAATTTTTTTTTAGTTTTGACTTATAGTTGCGATAGACTGATCGATGTAGGAAGTCTATATCGGAAAAATTGAACTCCTTGAGGTCTTTGTGAAGTTGATTGATGTGGGAAGCTTTGGTTGCTCTCATTTTTTTAAAGAGCTTTACATAGTTGTCCTTCATGGGAGAAGTCTATTTACAACAGCAGTTGGTCGAGAGGAAGATTTCCTTTTGAGGGATTCATATTTTTATTAGAAGTTTGACTCAAGGAGTTTGGTCCCATTGTGAGGTCTTTCCAGTCATGGACAAGACCAAGGTGAAATATAAGACTCTGGTTTAAAGGGCAAGGTGAAATGACCATGGGATCTCATCTAGAGGTAGACAAAAATTATACATGAGAATCATGCTATGTGCAGCATCATGGTACACATATTCAAGAGAAGATAACAAATGACGGGTACTCACATGATCCTTGTTTAATTGTTGGTGAGGTGTATGAAGTGGGTTGCACTCAAGGGATGAGATGGAGAGAGACAAAGGGTGAGGTAGGACAACGAGTCAACAATAGAATGGTCAAAGATATAAGGCATTAAGGGGCTCATGTTCAGGCTTGCCCTCAAGAGAAGATAAACGATAAGCACCTGATCCATAGGTATGAGTCACAATGTATGGTCCAAGCCAATTAGGATAAAATCTACCCCGTTTACTTTTTCTGCTTTGGTTACGTGTTGATTTTCTTTCAGGAAAAGGTCACTGACTTGGAAGGTTCGTTTATGGACATGTTTGTCATAGGAACATTTGATACATTTTTGGTAAACTTGAAGGTGATCCAGAGCGTTAAGACGATGTTTTTCTAATAACTCTAGCTATGTTAAATGTTCCTGACGAAAGTCATTGTCAATGACCATGTCATGGAGAGAAATATAGAGTGAGGGGATCTGGAATTTGAGAGGTAGAACATCCTCTGTACCATAGACCAGATAAAATGGTGTGGCCACAGTGGAAGTGTGAATACTAGTGCGGTATGCCCATAGGGAAAAAGGAATGTGTGTATGCCAATCCTTCCCATTATCGTCAACAACTTTCATGAGAATTTTGTTGAGGGTTTTGTTAGTGGATTTGGCTTGGCCATTGGTTTGTGGGTAGTAAGGTGATGAGAAACTAAGCTGAATGCCGAAGGCATCAAAAAGTTTTTGCAATTTTTTTTTCAATTGTTTTCCAGTGTCAATGATGAGGCGACGGGGAACACGAAAGCGACAAATGATGTGGTGGTTAATGAACTCACATATTTTCTCAGCTTTCGTGGAAATGAGTGGTATGGCTTCTACCCATTTTTTGTAATATTTGGTAGTAGTAATGATCCATTTATGGCATTGGGAAGAATGAGGATTGATTTCTTTGACAAGATCCAAACTCCATTGAGAGAAGGGCCAAAGGTCACAAGCGACCTGTAAGGTGTGACTGGGTGTATGATGAAGATTGGAATGTTGTTGGAATTTTACATAACATTTGATGTAGTCACAACAATCATGGTTAAGGGTTGTCCAATAATAGCCTAGATGAAGAATACGCTTAGCAACAACAAGGCCACTAAAGTGACCTCCACATATGCCATCATGAACCTGCTTAATAGTATAAGGAATTTCAGAACTTGTGAGGCATCGTAAGAGAATACCATCAAAGCTACACTTATAAAGGAGTCCTCCCAGGATAATGTAATGAGAGACATTTTTAAGGAAGGCACACTGTTCGTTACGAGTGAGATCAGGAGGTAAGATGGAGAGTGAAAGGTAGTCGGAGTATTGTTTATACCAAAGGTCACTCAGGTTAGGGGTATTGGTTTCGATCGAGTAAACATCGTGAGGTAAATAAGAAGGTGAATGGAGGCATTGTACGGTGACAAATATTTTGGAATCGGTGGGTGAAGTGGGTATTTGGGAAGCTAAGAAGGTCATGGTATCTAAAAATTTATTGGTGGAACGTGGGATGGTTTGAAGGGTGTAATGATCAAAGGTGGTAAAAAGTATGTCTACATGATGTTTATACTTTTAAATTTGTCTTCATGATGTTTATACTTTTGAATTATCTCGTTACGACATTGGTACATACCATTGACTTGGTTTATAACCAATTGAGAATCACCAAATATGTTGATTGATTTGGCATCTAGGGAATAAGCGGCTTGGAGACCTAGTATGAGTGCTTCATAATTGGAAATATTGTTGGTGCATTAAAAATCTAGTTTGAAAGACAAAGGCATGGGTTCTCCATCAAGAGAAATGAGGATAATACTAGCCTTGCCCCCACGCTGAAATTTGGAACCGTCAAAGAAGATTGTCATTTGGTAAGGGGGTTCATCTAGGGAAAGGGTAGCAATTGACTCATCTAGAAAGTAAAAATTAGAAGGTTGACTCCTAGAAATAGGTGCATCGGCCAATTGGTCGGCGATAGCTTGGCTCTTGATGGACTTTTGATGAATGAATTTGAGGTCAAGATAATTAAAAATGATAAGCCATCGTGCGGCATGCTGATTTTGATAAGGTTTGGTGTATATGAAGTGTAAGGGGTCGTGTTGGTCATAACATAGGTTTTGTGGTTAAGTAGGTAATGACGGAGTTTTGTGGCAATGAAAACTAAGGCTAAGAAAAAAAATTCGGGATGGGTGTATCATATTTCATAGTCCAAAAGAGTACGGTTGATATAATAAACTACTTGCTCCCTATGTTGTTCATCGCGATGAGCGAGCATGGCTCCCAAGGAATGATTAGTAGCGGATATGTATAGATAATAAGGTTGATCGTCATTAGGTGGGATAAATACGGGTGGTTGGAGAAGGTATTGTTTTAAGGCCTCAAAATCTTTGTGACAATCATCATCCCATTGAAAGTTGACATCATTCTTGAGAAGATGAAATGGATGGCACCAATCCGATAATTATGAAATGAAACAGCGAATAGACTGCAACTTACCTTGCATTCTACGGAGTTGTTTAAGGTTAGTGGGCGGAGGCATTTCTAGAATGGCCTTGACTTTAGCAGGGTGAAATTCTATACCATGGAAGGAAATGATAAATCCTAGGAGCTTTCCTAAGAGAATCATGAAGATGCATTTCTTAGGCTGAAGGTGGATGTAATATTTGATGAGGTGGTCAAATATGGCTTTAATGACGGGAAGGTGCTCGGAGCGACATTTAAATTTAGCCAAGAGATCATCCACGTAATCTTCCAATATGTGATGCATGATGTCATGGAAGATGTAAGTCATAGCCCGCTAATATGTGGCATCGGTGTTTTTAAGGCCAAAAGGTGTGACTTGATAGTAGAAGGTCCCCTATGGGGTGATGAATGAGGTTTTTTGTTGATCTTCTGGGGCAAGTAAAATTTGGTTATAACCCGAGAAGCCATCCATGAGTGATAACATCTCATGACCAGTGGTGAGGTCAACCAACTGATCAATACCGGGTAAGGGAAAGTCATCTTTCGGGCAGGCTAGGTTGAGGTCACGGAAGTCTGTGCAAATGTGGAGTCCCCCTATTGCTTTAGTAACATGGACAATGCTAGAAATCTAATGAGGATAATCAATGGGTAAGATAAAGGAAACAGAAAGAATGCACTGAAGTTATTATTTAAAGAGAAGAGCAATACAAGGGTGCATTTTCCTTAGCTTTTGTTTGATGGGTTTGGCATCAAGGATGGTTAAGATATTATGGACCACTATGGTGGGTTCAATACCAAGAATGTCTACGTAAGACCAAGTTAAAGCGTGGTTATGATTTCTGAGAAAAAAAGTGATGGCTTCCTATTCAGCAGCATCTAAAGATTGTTCGATCTTTAGAATGTGTGGGTCATCCTGAGTATGAATGTTGATCTCAATAGCCAATTCATTCAACATGGTTTACATCTCAGAGGGTAACGACCGATGAATATATGAGTCTTCTACACTAAGGTAGGTGAGTATGGATTCATCATCCTGACATTGAATGATGTTAATTATAGGTGTGTCGTCATCGATCATTCCGGGATACAGGAAGGGAAGAGTGGAAGGGGCCTCGCCCTCACACATATAAGTTAGAGGCCCCAAGGAAATGGTGTTTATGAAAAAAAATATTAGGAGGGATAGATTTAGGCTCCATCGACTCCGTCGGTAAAAGTGGTGATGAAGGTGGAGCAGGTGAAGAAGGTGGAGAAGGGCTAGTGTCCTTAATGAGTTCAATGCGGGTCTGTTTGGTAGGTGGTTTGGGGAAGCCGATACCACTTCAGTCATTATGTTTATAGGTGGTACATGGAATAATAGTATGGCAGCCTTGCTCGTAAAATCTAAAACCAAAACCCTTCCATGCACAATGGTGCAGGAAGGTGTGGGTGAAATGGTGATTGGTAAGTGATTGGAAGTCAGTGGAAAATGGGCAGGTTTGTGATGGTGGTTCAGGTGTGTAAGTGGTAGTATCAAGTCCCCCATTGGTGAGACTAGTATGAAGGTGAGGAGGACCATAAAGGAGATGTTCTCCTCTAAAGTTATCATAGCGAGGGTGTTGGTAAAGGCTTCCATACTCTTGTGGAGTAAGAAATGTGTTGACACTATATAGGTGGTACTCCCCTAGAGTGAGGTGGTGAAAAACACCTTCCAAGGGATCAGTGGTTAGTATGTATGTAGTTGGTATGGTAACTGTGTCAAAGGTTGATGTGAAGGTGGAGTTAATGGATTGGGAAGCTGATGGGTCAGCCGTGGAGGTTATGGTAGCGGTAGGCATGGAGGAGGTATGTGCGGTAGAAGCAACGAATGTACAGGTAGGTGGTGTAGGTGAAGTGGTAGTGGTCACGTAGGTAGATGGCTTGATAGGTATGAGCACATCATTGGGTTGATAAAGCATGTTGCATGTTTTACAAGGTGATGGGTCAACTAGAATGGTATAGGTCTGTCCTTCGTGTTCAAACTTTACACAAAGATGCAAAGTGAAAAGAATGTAACCCATGATATGGATCCAGGGTCTACCAAGCAACATGTTATATTGGAATTCCCCCTCCAAAACATAAAACAATTAGGGAAAAATGTGGGGGCCCACGTGAACGTGGAGGATGATGGTGCCTAGTGTAGAGGTGATAGCATCATTGAATGAACACAACATGACCAGGTGTTTATGCATACAATTTTCAGGTATGCACATTTGAGTGAATGCATGGGATGAAATGATGTTAATGTTAGTGCCCCTATCAATCATCACACAATGTACCCGTATGTCATTGATTTGTATAGAGATGAAGAGGGTTGGGTCCAGGTCATCATTTTGGTGTGGCATGATCTCTTCGTCTGAGAAGCTAAGGGAGGCCACTTTGTGAATAAGGTGGAGTGAAGATGAAGGTGGTAATTTAATGAGAGAGGCTACATGATGGGGTGTGATAGTGGAGGCTACGGGTGGATGATTGAAGAACCACCATGAGAGCTTGATGATGGGTTTTTGTGGTTTGGATGAGGTTGTATAAGGATATTTTGAGGGGTGATTGGTGTAATTGTTTGAGCATGGTGCGATGTGTGATGCCATTAGAAATAATGTACGTGGGGCCATAGATAGTTATTTTAGGTATGGGTGTAGATGGTATGTTGGCTATAGGATTAGTTGGTGAGTTAGTTGCCTATTCTTTACCCTTCTATGCATGTGTAGTGATGTGTATCATGTTGATTTGAGGGGATTTGGCAAATGGAGAAGGTGTAGGGTGAGTGGTATAACGACATGATGGGAAAAAACCTACCAGAGGAGAAAAACCCTATGAGGTCAGTTGGGCATAATGACATTTGAGTGGTGGTGTGGCAAGTTCTCTGATGCGAACCATGTTTATTTTAAATCTTGGCGATGGCTCTACGAGAGGTGAGGGTGGAGGTTGTGGTCGTTGAGTGGGGAGTGTGGGAATGGGTGTTGGTGAAACAAGATCCTCATCGAGAAGGTCGTCGTCATCAAAGTTTGCTTCTAGTGGAAAAAATTGGATAAGAATGTTTTTCAAGGCCTTGTAGCTCTCCACATTGTATCCTGGCACATGATGGTATGCACAAATTTTAGTATCATCAAACCCTTTTGGCTTGGGTTCGAGGGGGTCGTAAGGTCTGAGTGGCAGTAATGTAATGACAGAGGTTTCCAGGAGGTTGGTTAAACTTTTGGCATAAGACCCTGCTAGTGGATCACAATGGGAAGTAAACGTAGGTTTGGGTGTAAGTGTAGGTGATTGTTGAGGAACAGTATTTAGAAGAGGAGGGGATCGAGCCATGGGTTTCGGTGCTAGTGTAGTTATAGGTGTTGGTCATGTTTGTTTAGGTATGGGTATAGTAGATGGATGGGTAGGAGGGTGTGTGGTCATTTTGACTACCTTATTATGGGGTAGTGGAGTTTTGTTTTTGGGTTACACCTTCTTGGGTAAAGGTGATGTGGGTGTATGAGGTCTAGAAGGAAAATCCGATGGAGGAAGAGGATGAGTTACCCACATGGATAACGGGGGTGATGTGAAGGTAGATGATGTGGGTCATGCTTGAGGTGCGTGAGACAACGACTGAAGTGTAGTGGGTAGTGGAGTAATAGCTGAGGGTATCGAGGAGGAATGTGTAGGTGTACGTCAGGTTGGGCATCTAGGTAGGTCAAAGGTTTATGAGGAAGGAATGAGATATTCTATTTTTGGTTTATTAATGGGTGGAGGTTTCTTGACCATGTGGGGAAGCTGAGATCCTAAGATGGATGGGACAAGTACAGGTGTGATTGCTGCAGCTAGGGTATGAGTTCTATTGGTTTTGTTATTCTATTTAGGTGTCGGAATAGGTATGGTGTCAAATTTGGAGGATGTAGATAAATCTAGTTTGATAGGTGGATGAGTAAGGTTGGTGGTCAGGGTGACCCCTAAAGTGGTAATGGGTTTAATCAAAGAAAATGTTGTAGGTATAGGTTTGGGTTTATGTGTAGGTTGAGTTATGGGTAAGAGTGTAGTGTGAGCTATAATAGGTGTCATGGAAGGGGTTGTGATAGAGGTGATTGGGTTTGGTTTGATTGGTCGAAATGTTTTTGCATAGATTTTGGAGGTATCAGCAAGGGATCTCTACATCTATGTTGAGACGAGGAGTAAAAGGCACCCCCATAGTAGAGCCCTATCCACATAATCTAAGTGATTAGCCAAATGTGAGAATGGAACGTCAGTAGGTGGAGTTAGTGAGGACCTAATGGAAATTCTTGTAAAATGTGTCTTAGAGATGGGGAATTCGCTAGCTTCAGCCTCCGTGGGTAAGAGAGCTGAAAGTAGGTCTGTAGGATCTTGAGTGGCTGATGGAGAAAACTCGCCAAGAGGTAAAGGTATCTGTTATCCAAAATGTGCCCCTGCTCATGTTTTGTGGCTAACTCCTCTCATTTTTTCCTCTATTTTGTCTCAATCATAATATTTTGATTTTCAAGCACTCAAAACCTTCTGTAAATGACACCATTGGATAGAGATCTTTCTCAGCTTTCCAGAAAGGTAAATTTTTCCTCCTAACTCCATGTATTTTTAAAGTTATGGCTCGGCGGAGTTTTTTGGAAAAAATTTCCCCTGAAAGGTCCGCGGCCAATGAGATGCTACCACATGGCACCTAGAGTGGCAGAGTGTGGGGAAATTTTGGAAAATTTTCCAAATGACCAAAAAGGTGCAAAAATTTGAATTTTTGCCCGCAACCCGATTTGGCCCTGTTTTGCCCTAAAACTTCAAATCGCCATATCTTTCGATCCAGAGCTCGGTTTTTCATGTTCTTTATATCAATGGAAAGATGGTGAAATTATCTACAATATTCTGGGGTAATTTTTGCATTTTTATGGATTTTGGAGAGAGAAAATTGAAAAACACCTCTAGCACGTGGTCATGAATAGAAATGATGTTTCAACTACTATTTTTAATGAAGAATGGCTTGCATTCTCTCCCAGCATGGTTTAAAATGTCAGGGAATGGATCTGTTAGGGTGCCCATGCTATTTTTATGGAATTTTGGTCAATGGTTGAACCCTTTGAACTTTTTCCCATCTTTCTCTCTCCTGGGGTCGTGGTTTGCACTGTAAAAGTCAGAATGAGTTCATTTTGCAAAAGGAGAGACACTTTTCAACTCTGCAACTTCCTTTTTCTTCCTCCTTGGAAAAATTTGTGAAGAAATTTTACCTTTCCATGTCATGCAGCACCTTTTCTTACCTCTGGATCACTGTAATGTACTATATTGGATCTGAGATGTTGATATATGTTCTGTGATTAAAATCCCTCAATCCTTTCATATATCTATCAGTGCTTTCTTGATCTTTCATTACATTTTAAGCATTTGTGCATGTTTTGTGCTGTGTTTCCTTATGGATTGTGTATTTCATGTTGCATTAGGTGTCTACAACTCCTTTGGTGCATCACCTATTAGCATTAGTTCTTTCTTTTTGCATTCCCTATCTCTGTCTCCTTGGAATTTAGAGTAGATTTAGGAGTTTAAACCTCTGCAATTGTGCAAGTAAAATAGCTGATCATAGGAGTTGAGGAACCAACCTCTAATCTAGAGATTCCTCTTCCATTTTTGCAAGTCCCACACTTGGGAAGAGGATTCAATGTTGTGCAATCACACTGGATGCTAGTATGATCAAACTAGAAATCTGACCAACATCCAGGGGGTGCTGTTGATTTTCCACAACAGTATCTCAACTGGGTCTATGATAGGAATCAAAGATGATGGGTGATCCTCTATGGGTGGAGGAGGTAATGGGTGCTCTTCTATGGGTGGAGGAGGTAGTATAGCTAAAGGCTCTTTAACTGGTGAAGCCAGGGGTGAGATGGTCTCAATGTTAGCAAAAGATTCCTCAGTAGGTGATGAAGGAGATGAAAGGTGTTCCTCTGTTGGTGAAGGAATAGGGGAGGTTGGTTCCGATACGGAAGGAGGATTTCAGGCTAGCATCTCCTCTATGGAAGGAATATGGGGTAATTAGTAGGTGACAGGTGCATGTCATTAAAGATAGCGTGAACCTCACGTAGGTATGGGTATCATGAGTGGAGGTCTCACCAGTTTGATCAGATGAAGGGGCATGGTTAGGAAATGGTTTCTTGAAGATAAGTAGGTTTTGGTTGGTAGGTGCATTAGGATTATCCATAGTTAACTCGCCTTTCTCGAGCATTTCTTGGACAATATTTTTGAAATGTGATGCAGTTACTGTTACTATGACCCTTTACTCGATGATAATTATAGAAATCATGTTCTGTATACCATGTGGGCATGGGGTGAGAAGGGTCAAAACTAGTGTGTGGTTTTATGGGTGGAAGAGTGATGGCTTCGGCTTTGATAAGCATTTTTAAGATAGAAGAGTAAGGCTCCCCGATTGGGGTATATTTCCACTGCTCTTGTCTAAATTGAAAACTCTGGACATGTGAGAGATTAGATGAGGGGGTAGCCTAATTTGATGGATGTGTTAGACTGGCCTTGAGTACCACTTTGTTAGTGGTGCCCTTAGCTTTTGAATAATTAGTCTGTGGTTTGGAAGAAGAAGAGGTATAATTCGACTTGAATGCCAAATTCTTATTACATAATTGAATTTTCTTCTCTTTGATGGCCCGAATTTCTAAATTTTGTGCCATAGTGAATGCTTCATCGAATGTTTGGACCTACAAGGTCAGTGAGATATGCCTGGAACAAGCCCATGTGAAAATCTTGATGAGTTCTATTTGTGGCAGTTGGAAGGTAAGTTGGTTGATCAGGCTGTGCCAGCAAGCAACAAAATCTACGATAGATTCGTCTTCATACTGACGTGTGGAATATAGATCGGTCATCGTAGCCTTCTTGATGATATTGATAGAGAAATGATCCAAGAAGGCTTGGGCTACCTGATTGAATGAGAATATAGAGTGTTTAGGTAACCCACTATACTAATCTAATGTAGGTCTGGTGAGGGACATGGGAAAGGTTCTCAAGAGCAAGGCATCATCATGAGCGATTAGATAACACTCATGTTTAAATGATCAAAAATCCTACTGCGGATCTTCTTTGCTATTGAAATGATTGAATTCAGGTATTTCCCAATGCATGTGGTATGAATGGATAGGAATGGAAGGGTGAACGGGCTCGTTACAAATCTCATCATAAGTGAGAGTGTTATGGGAGCTGGAAACCGATGCCTTCAATGTCTGCATCTTGTCCAACATAAATTTAATTAGGTCGTTGGTGGGTTGTGATGATTGGATGCCTCTTATAGCATGAGAGGGTTGGTTTTGGCCATATAATGGGGGTGACACTCCAGTGTACAGTGTTTCCATGTAGGTTGATTGGGAAGAAGGAAGTGAAACATGGGGTACATACCCTGAGTGAATAATGGATGAAATGGGAGGTTGTTGATAGTATGTATATGCGGGTGGAAGGGTTGTGGTAACCATAGTAGTAATAGGGACTAATGATTGTGGAATGAAAAGGACCACATTCTGAAATGGGGTAGGGGTCACTAACACTGGAGGTGGTAATGTAGCTACGGGTATGTGTGAGACATTAGGGGTGGATGAGGTTGTGTTTGGGATAGTTATCGAGGGTATGGTGGATGTAATGGGTGCCACAGAGGTAACAGACGTGGCAGTCATAGCGGGTATATGACCCAACTATGAAACGGCTAGGGGTAAGGTAAATGTAGGCAGTATGGAACCAGATGGGTATGATGTAGGAGTTGGTGCAAGAGTCAAGGGGATAGATATGAGCATTCCGTATATTAAATGACCTGAGGCATCTCAAGTGGACGAGCGGGAAAGGTGAAATTGCAAGGTGACAGGGTTTTGGTCAAGGAGTCATATGAACACCTCATCTCCAGTAGTGATAGTAATAGGCTGGATGGGATCCATGGTTGGTGATAGAATGGAAGGTGGTGAAGGACTAGGTGGGAGTGGTTGAAAACTAGTGTGAAATACGAGTGTGCTTTCTTGTCTTCAGGTTAGCACCATGTGAACCAGTACTGATCAGGTAGGAGTGCTTCTCTATAAATGACACAGAGAATAGTAGGAACAGGTGAATCTGGTGACAAAATGTAGATTAAGTACCAAATGGTGGGTGGAATGTGAAACAGGATAACCTATGCCGGTCAAGGGTAACCGATGCCGGTTACTATGGAAAATGGAAAGTGAGTGAACAAGGTAGAAGGTAAAATCTAATAGGTATGCCAAATCTGATGATGTTTACAACATCAATGGGAATGGTACCAAATGGTGGGTGGAATGTGAAACAGGATAACCTATGCCGGTCAAGGGTAACCGATGCCGGTTACTATGGAAAATGGAAAGTGAGTGAACAAGGTAGAAGGTAAAATCTAATAGGTATGCCAAATCTGATGATGTTTACAACATCAATGGGAATGATGACATTGACAGGAATTATGAAAAGTGGAAAAAAAGAATGAAAATGTCCTTTTGAGTAGGTTAGCAAAAGGACCTGGAACCGACATCGGTTGGGTATAACTGACAACAGTCAGAGGTAACCGATGACGGTTACTATGAAATTGAAACAATGATGAAAGAAAAGTGGTTGTGAATTAAAATCTGATGTAGAATCAGACCCAGAATTCTGAGAATGATGATGATATGGCCCAGGCACAGTAGGTGAAGCCAGAATACACTAGCTGTGATGAGGAACATGCAAGGATGAAAAAAAAAATGAAGAACATGATCTCTCACCTCAAAATGCAAGCCAAGCAGAAACACTAAGAAAATGCGATCCTAGGAGTGCCTTTTCTACTATGTTTGTTTACCTTATGCTATTTAGGGACTGACACATGAATTGTGAAATAGATTTTTTGGGTGAGGATGGCTTCCTACAAAGAAGGAGATCTAAAAGGTGAGGTTTCAGGTATGTTATGGTGGGGGCGGGCTTTGCTATGAATTATGACTTGACAGAGCAGTGAGCTGGGTGCCCACTATGTCGTGATTGTGTGATCACCTACAACTTCTTCTAGGTAGGATGTCATTTGAGAATGTATGTATTTTGAATTTTTGTGAGGTTTGGTAAGACTCAGAGAAAGAGAAAAGGAAAGAAGTGCTTTTTTACGATTCGTTTGTCAACCATCATCTGGGCATGACTTCCAGCATATAGGTTGCCCTCAATTAATGTGAGCTAATGCAATAAATCAAAATGGAATGCACTTATTTTTAATCCCAAATAGAAATGTGAAATTGGATGACACAATAAAATGAAGAGGAAGAGGGATTCTCTTTCACTACAATGCAGAAAACATGAAAAAATGATTCTTTTTAATTACACCAAAAGAAAATTTTCCTTTAGAGCAAATAGAAAGAAGAGGTGAGTTACCAAGGAAGAAAACTAGTGTGTACGCTTTTTAGAAGGGAATCAAACACACAAATTTTCCTTGGAATGAATGAAATGCAAGGAACCTCGGATGGGTCCCATTGGGCATGCCAAAATGTTTCACCTTTTTCTTAGATTGTTTCTTTGGAGTGTTGATGAAACAAATAGGGTAACGGGTGTAGGAGGAATACCTATTCAAATTTTGGTTAACAAGTTGTTGTGTGTGTATGACTTCTGAATCCACAACTGATCATGAGAGCTTCCTTTTGGCTAGGAGGAACTACCTGTAATGCAAAGCAAGACCACAAGAAGTAAATAAAAAATATGGGCAATGAACTACCTAGCGTATGCTAGATCTGGGAAGTGTGATACTTCCTAGATGGCTGTCAGTCCACTACTTTGAACAATTTAATGTTGTAAACAAAGTAAATCCTATTGTAATTTGAAATTATTTAGGTATCTCACTTAAAACATAGTAACAAATAGATCTAATCTAACAAGATAAGCTAGAATAGAATTCGAAGGTCAAATGATTTGTTCTGGGTTTTGCAGGTTTGATAGAGGTCTTGGGTAGATCATAGGTAGATGAGGGTGAGATGAAATTAAGTGGGTAGGTCTTCATTTTGGGTTGTGTGGGAAAATACAGATACTAATATCGGTTATGGGTAACCGAGGGCGGTCAAGTGTGATTGGTGCCGGAACTGTGAAATCTTAAAATGTCATAGAACAAGCTTTCAGTTTCCTTTATGATTTCACAATGGACTTTTTTCGGTCAGGATGAGGTATTGGATGACTGGGGTAGGCTTTGGTGAGGATTTAATGGGTATATGGAGGAGGAAATGTTGGGGAAGGTCAATAGGTGGCTAGGTTAGCACTAGATGATAACATAATGATGCAATGAAATAAAATAGAGAAGTATGTCATTATACTTACTTGGATTCTGGTCCTGGATGCCTATGTGTGAGGGATGGAGATACTGATGAGGGGCTTGAAGGCTGCAAGTGATCACCAATAGAATAAAAGCTTCTGCATGGGCTGCAGGTACATTCCTCTTTGCTTGGTTAGATCAGATCATGGTTGTGCATGAAAATATGTTTGATCTCCTTCCTTGCATGCATGGGCTCACTGGAATTCACTCTCTGAAGATGTGTTATTTCTCTGAGATGTGATAATTTTTTCCAACCTATTTTTCTTCCAACTTCCAACTTCCAACCTTGAGAATAAGGTTGTTTTGGGGTTAAAAGGGTAACCGACCATGGTTATAGCTTAACCGGCGACGATTAGGGGTAACTGGTGTCAGTCAATGTGGGATTTCCTAGGTTTACTAAACTAGGGAGATCCTCTTGATTTCCTCGGATATCATATTGTTAACCCACAGATTAGACTGGGAGCCTCTTGTGAGAATGCTGGAATGTGGTTAGAGTGAATGTAGGCATTGATTTTTAGGGTTTGGGTAAGTCTTGGTTAGTTATAACAACTTACTAAGAATAGGTCTGAGGTTGAGTTGGCTTGCTGAGGTGTCTAATTGAACTGCATGTGTGGGTATTATTTAAAATAAGATATTTAAATAATAAGTATAGTGAGAATAATGCATTAATTTAATTAAATTAATTAAATTAATATTAGTGGGGTGAAAGGGGTCATGGCTAGGTGAATGTGATGAAGGGTGTTTATTTGTTGAGGGACCAAAGGGAAGTGTGACCTAATTTTAGTGTCTACATTTCCTTTATTTTTTATTGATCCCTCATAATACTCTCACACTCTCCTCTATCTCACTCACATCTCCATCATCTCTACTAGCTCAAATGAGCTAACACACATCACTGTTATAATTGACACACCCCATAACAACCATAGGTCAATTAATATAATTAAGGTTGGTCATAAAAAATAAAAATACATTCCACACATCTATATAAATCATCTCAAGAAACCTTAAATGTCAGAAATATCCTTAAAAACATGCATGAGGATTTTTTAATTTAAAGGGCACATAGAAGCTTTACCAAGGATACACTAGATCTATACAAGTCAATAGCATATTATCACACTCATCTAGAGGTTCAATAACATATGCATCCTTCATTATTATCATGGACCCCATCATTTGGAAAGCACACCTCATTAGGTCTTAAGCACCTAAAAATCATCCTCCAAAAGCGAATGAATTCACATAGAAAATCACCTCATAAAGGAACAAATGATACATAAATAGAGAGGTCTTGATTTATACTATATTAAAAAACTCATGAAATTATCCAAATTAGGGCATAACGCTTCCAAAAACTTTAATCCTTGTAGCTAATAAAACTTTCCATTAGGTATAAGAACCACTCTTGAGAACATCATCCTCTAACACCTCCAGGTACACTTCCAAGAACAAAAAATTCTTGGAAAACATAATTATTATTCCACCTTTATGTTCAAGCACTCACATGCATAACTTTCATGTTGAAAACAAAACTTACACACCCATTCCAATAGGTTTTCTTGAAAATTATAATAGGGTTGATTAGGCCATTAATGATTCAATATAAAACTTCCTTATATGATCAAACAAAAAATTCAAACACATAAAATCAGACCTCTACAAGCTCTCCATGATCATCTAGCACAACTACATCATGAAAATCTATCAAACTCATCTCAAACCATTAGAACTAGTTTTAGCCACATTAGGCCAAAAGTAGTAGGCACACTTTGAACACCTATTACACCAATTTTATCCATAGAACCTAGAAAAATATCTTCATGAAAAATTAGAATACATCCCAAGGTCCTTGGAAAAAAAAAATTCACTCCATGAAACGTGTAAATCATGTCACTATATGGAAATCTCTTCAAAACTGAGGTTTTTATGCACCTTACCAGAACATTTGGATCATGAAATCACCACCAAAATTATCTATGAAGATTCCCATACATTTATGAGTCATCATATTTTATTTCCTAAGTAATTTTATGGCCATACACTTCATTTATTCCATATCGCTCTAGAACTAGGGTTTTGTGAGGGCTTAGACTTGCTTAGCTTGTTAACGACGGTTAATAAAAATGTGACAACCAAATGAACCCATTATTTTTGGAAAATTATCTTAGGTCCATGCCCTAACATCCATAAAAGGATTAGGATCTCATGCATGGATCACACATGCAGGTGAGAATCCAAATTTTCCTATCAAGCTATGAATTGCAATTTTTATATCTCGGTAGAGGTCAAAACACTTTTTATTGCTTTATCTTCAATGTATTATCTTGAAACTTTACACATGACACTAAAAAAACATCCTTCAGCTATCCCAATTCCCATTCATTCTCTTCATCCTATAAATATCAGCAAGAACCATGGTTTTCCTTGTCTTTATTTCCTTGTCTTCAATGTTCTTACTTCAAAGGACCTTAAACATGCACTTAACACTTGATTTATTACCTGATATTCATTCCATAACTACTATGCATCCTCACATCATCTTACACATGATCATAATAATTTACCTTAGCCTTATTTTCTTCATATCTCATTTTACTTGATGCAGAGACAAACACTCTAAAACAACCAAATAACCAATTCGATCAAATACTTGAAATCAAACCATACAATTTTCACCTTTTCTGAATAGGCCAAATCTTTGTTTTCAACAAAAAAATTATAGATAAATTATTCAAAGCTCAATAATGATTTAGAACAAGTTGAATACACCATATCACCATGCACAAATGCTTGAAAAGGTTCCAAAACTTTAATTTTTTGCAATCTCACTCTAGACCTCAGATTCCCTTGTCACCCACAAAAAATGTGAAATTTAGAAAATATGACATAAAACCAAGATTCAATCTTCACTGGTAATATTTTTTATACCCATTTATCTCATTTAATATTCTATAAAGTTTCAGATCCTCAATATCAACCCATCTAAACTTATTCCTTCTTTATTGTTCTAAGCTAGACCTAATTTCTAGCCCTAAATGCATATAAATCTTAGTGTTTGGAAGAAACCACACACATAAGTAAAGTACGTTCTTGATACCCTTTTTCCTCTTCACTATTTTGTAATATTTTATGGACTAACTCTTTTCCTTCCACTCCCAACTCCAATATCTTGCGTGTCTTTAGGTATTCTTTAGGCCTAATCCTATGGTTTCAAGCACCTACTTAGGGTTTCATAGTATTTCCACTATGATCCACCTATTACTTACTTTTTCATGTTCACTTCATGGTTTATTCATTATTTAATATCCTTTTATATTACCTTTCTCGTGTAGGCTTCTTGGGTTGTCTTGTATTCTTCCACACCTTACAACCCTCAAAATTTTTTTATGCCTTTTCTACCTTATCTCAAGTGATTTCTCACTCACCTAGCCTCACTAATCCTTATATATCCTACCACTAATTTAAAAATCACCATAAACCTTATTTTTTACACCTTCCATCACTTATTTACTCTCTCTCCTTAGACTTCGAATGACACTGTTCCAGGATAGTGTAGAATATTCTTATTTTATGAGGAATTAAGATCCTCCCTCACCTTTCCAAGATTGTTTAAAATTATAAAAAATATTATCTAACTCTTTATATAAAAAATATTTTTTATAATTTACCTCATAATCTCTATCTTCATGAAAGCTTGGGACTATCTCAGATTGGAGCTAGGACTTTACCTTATACCTTTCTTGAGTTTTCTATCATTATTGATCTTTTAATATTATCTAGTAAACACCATCAAACCTCTCAACATTATTTTCATATTCAAGTCTTCATACTATTCCCAAATCATGAATGAATGTATCTATACAATCATATATTTGCTTCATCTCTTCAAAATGAGTACACCACTATTATATCTTATCTATCCATGATTTTTTCTAGTTTGGTTTGCAATTTTCCTTCTTACACTCTTAGTTCTTCGAGAGAAATAAAAAATTATTCAAAATCATAGTCCACCAATATGTGTAGGATATAATAACCTCTCTAAGATTCCAATCATCATGATTTGGTCTTAAAATAATCTTGCTAATCCCTAAAATAGGGTATTCGCAGATCATGAGAAGATTAATAATTTGAATCTCTCGAATAGATTTATAATAGAATAAAACTTTTATAAGTACTGATACACCTTTTATTCCTTTGAAATACCTTTAGGATAGGTTTAATGTTTACTTCTATTTCACTTCATAGTTTTATTTATCTCAAGATCTATGCTTGAGTGTATCAGTCTGAGATAAATCAGTTTTTGGTTATTGTTTTAAGGTTTTATTAACCAAGGTTTATCATGACAATTAACAACTCTAACATTTTATTTAATACTTGATCATTATTCTTTAACAATTGTTAAATCTCTTAAATAACTTTCAAATCAGTCATGCAAGGAATGTACATCACAAAGTTACTATTTAAACACAAGATATTAATCCTACCTCAAGTCAGGGGTCTCTACAATACAATCCCTATCAAACCTTCATTTATATTTATTAGAATTTTATTCTTTTCATCACATTCAATGAGACCTTCAATGCCAATAAAGAGATCTTACCAATCTTATATTCCAATTTCCACCAAGAAATGTCTTTTAGTGTAGTCAATCCCTTCTTGACTATATTTCATGACCCTTCAATTCTCATATAACTTCATGTACCTATACATTCACTTGATACTATATTTTCAATGAGTTCAATCACAATGTATAGATATTCATTGTGAAATAATATACAAAAATATATTATTCAAATTCTTAGCTTTTAAACAAGGTTTTATTTAATCTATAAATAAATTACAAAGATTATAGAACCATTAGGGCTCAAAAATCAGAGCACACACTCTTCCTCCCACATAAATCCTTTATCATTCAAATATCTTCATACAAAAAGTAGGAAACATGGTAGTTAGGGTTTTAGCTCACTAATCCAAACTGTGGATGATCTAACCTAGAAAGGTTATATCCCTAGTTAAGGTCAAGTAATCCTATCCTTACATGAAGAGTATGCTTCATGACCAATTTACACCCTTGAATGACCCTAAACTAACACATTATCTTATAAACTACAAACTAGACAATTTGAAATTTCAGTTTTGGAGGGAAACCACTTATTACAATAAAAAAGAGTCCAAATGGACTAATTACATCACAAAAACATCCATATGGACTTCACATACATGTAAAAATCTAAGGAAAACTAAAATTGTCAAGTTTACAATGATTCTCCTACATCATATTCCCCAAGAGGAGATAATTCAGCCAAAATTTGTGTTTATTTCATACACTTTTTCCAATTCTTTTACTTATTTTAATTTCTTCCTCTTCTTCTACATCTTATCTCATCTTCATGTTTCTTATATCTCTTTTGTCTTCTCCTTACTTGGTTCCTATCTTGCTTTCTTTTTTATCTTCTTTCTTCATCATTCCCATTTCTTCATATTTTTCTTCATCTTCATGTTTCAGTTGAATTTTATCATCAATTTGTTTCTTCTCTTTATCTTTTGCATTCATATCTTGTTCCATACCTACACATTCATAGCTAAAATCAACCTTAGATTGTAAAAATAGAGGAGAACTTGTCTCCTTCTTATCTTTTCTTTTCACAAACTTGATTTCTTCATTCTTTTGTAGATGGTCCTTCATTGTTATCTCTATATTTTGTTGTAGATCATCATATTTCTTCTTTATTTCTTTTTCTGCAATCTTCATCTTGATTTTATCTTTTTTGTATGTTTCACTTGCTAAGGTTTCTCTAGGATTTTCTTTATCATTAAACTCATCTTCTCCACTCAAAAAAATCTACATTATTGTAAGATATTTTCATCATCCTCTCATCACACTAACAACTGCACTTTCATTTTGTAGCAATTCACATTGAACTTGAGCTTCTTCACATATTTCCTTTTCTTATTTGTTTTCAATTCTGATATTTAGTTCTTAATTTAAGGCATTTTTTCTTTCCTTCATATCTTATTTTAGTACCTACATTCACACATAAAATGACACCATAAAATTCAAAAATTGGAGGAAATTTAGCCTTGTTAGAATCTCTTTACAAAATATCTTTTCCTTCTTCTTAAAGCTGCTTTTTTTCTCCACCAGTGTTTCCTTTTTCTTCACCAAACACCTCTCCCAATTCTAGATATCATAGGAAACCTATAGTTTCAACCCTTTTTATTGCTCTCATTTTTTCACATGTGACTCATTGTATCTATATTATTGTGATCATAGGGACATTATTACTTTTTTTCTTCTTTTGATGGGACATTATCAAATGACATTATTGCTTGACAGGTTTTGTTTACTGCTTTGATACACTGTTATGATATGACATTATTTAGGATATGATATTGGTAGCATTAGGATGCTAACACTTGATCGCATGCTAAATATGTGGTACACGAAGCCACTATGTATTTATATATACTATGTTGTGATCAGTGTTGGTGAGAAATAATTTTAGGTAGAATTTTTTTTGGGTTTCTTGTCAATGCTCTGGGAATCAAATTCCCTCTACTTAGACAATGTAGCTTCTGTATTTGCATGCATGTAAAAAGGTGGATTTTCCTAGTGGCCTTGCAGATGGGGATCCAATAGGGGTACTCTACTAACCCTGCAGAAAAGTTAGCAATTGTTTCTAGAGAATACTTTGTCTAGAGAGTGGGAAAGGGGAGTGAGTAAAGATATAGGAGAACTAATGATGCAAGTAAAAACTTAGATTTCTACACACACTAGTTAGAAATTTCCACACATGCATTTATGAGAAGAAACAACCAAAACTTCCATGTTATTGGCTAGATGAAACCATGCATACAAAGATGAAAACATTCATATGCCTTAGAAAATATAAACTTATTGCTTACTTAGAATTTAAATTAAATTTTTACAAAGTAGGGAAAAGGAGGAAACATATGCAAGAGAAGGATAGAAGAAAATGGATATCTCATTTTTTCTCTCTAAGCACAATGTAGTCTTGAGTTTAAAAAATTTATCACCAACCCCTTGAAAAGAGAAGGCCTTTAAAATTTATAGAATGAGGGATGACTCTTCATATACCCCCAATGCCTTTTCATATGTCCTTGCACAACTTAAAAATTTTCAAATTCTTAGGAAACTTTTAAGTCCCTTTAGAAATATGAATTTAGTTTTTAATTTTATTAAGGACATATAAAAAGTGCACCCCTAAAAAATAATTAGAACATGGATGAGAGAGAAATTTTGGGTATGGTGAGAGAAGAGAGAGAAAGAGAGAGAGAGAAGAAGGAATAATTATAAGCCACCTTTGATGAATTCTAATGATTTGTAAGATGATTTCATGAAACACTCCAATGAGATGAAATATTAATCCTTTGGCACATCCCAATCCTCCTTTGTTGATGCAACATTTCCATTTTTGTCCACTTTCTATTTTTAGTATGCCTCGCCATGGACACATATTATTTTTAGTAAGTGCATCAAGGAGGAAAATTTTGATCAAGGAACTACGGGACATGATAGAGCAAGGTAAGGCATGTGTAATGAAAAAATTATCATGAAGAACAGATCAATAGGGAAAAATTTATGCATGGGAACATTTTATTGTCCCTATTGCACCAATGGGATGAGATGGGTAAAAAACCTCACTTTGTTCCCAAAGGCATGATTTTGCACTATAAGACGTGAAACTGGAGGAAGAGATAGGGATTGCGAATGCACAAACGATGTAAATTTTTTTGGATCAAATGAAGAAATAGATAAAAATTTATGCATGGGAACATGTTACTATCCCCATTACACCTTTGGAAAGGGACATGAGGTGCACAAAAATGCACCTTGAACTTTTGAGAGGAAAAATATAAGAATTTGACCCGCTGAGAGAGTGAACTTGAAATTGAGATTGTTGGAGCTCATGGAGGTCTTTTGGGGTGAAATTTAATATGATTCCACCTAAAAAATAACCCACTTAATCCAATGGTAATGTTCTCAAGATCCAATTTTGAGTATAACACCTCCAAATGGCCCCTTATTGATCAAGATTGTCAACTATCCCTGTGAAGAATAAGCTTCATTAAAAATCACCAATATTTTTTCAAAAACATGATGATTCCACCTTGTAGAGGATTCTATTATATTTCCAATGAGTATTTATTTACCTCTTGAATCCTTATGGAGATTTCAGAATCATCTATAGAAGATCAGGTACCTGTTGGTTGCTGAAACGTGCACCCGCATCTCAGATCTCAGAAGGGATGAGGTGTTTGAGAAAACAATGGAACCATCCCCAAGTTCTGGGACCTTACAAGCTTGGGATGGATCTCTGGAGAAGGCCGGTTCCTCTATCTATTTCTACTGTCACTGCTACTTCTAGTGCTGGAAGGGAAAAATAAGATAATGATGCCAATAGACCAAGGATAGAAGGATAACATGAAAGGAAAATACACTAAAAGGTGATAGAACTAGAAAAGAGGGATGAACACTATCTTTTTTGAGTGAGAATGAAGGGAAATGTGTGAAAGGAGGCTAGGCATGAGTAGCATAGAAAAACACATATTCACTAGATTGTTCTCATGGAACGCAACTAAATATGGAACTACAAGGAACCTAAAATAGCACAACCAACACACAACGCAAGAGTGAAGAAAAGAAGAAGGAATGAAAACATGCTAGGATAGAGAATAGTCACAAACAATGCTTCTATTACTTCCAGGAATGCATAGAACTGTTACAATGATGAAGGAGGTTGATATCCACATGTAAGATCCAAACATAGAGGTATGCAACTCAAAATAAAAAAAAATATGAAATCCTTTACAAAATGCATAAGGATAAAGAGTGTCCAACCTAAACAAATGATCCTTGCTCTTACATTTATATATGAACCCATGGAGGAATAAGGAAATAAGAAAGGAAAAACTAAATTTGAAACACAACCACCAACAAGAAGTATTCAATACCTACAAATCCTCCTAGAGATATGTGAAATATGCTTCCCCACACCTGTTTGACGTATTGAATAAGAAAGGAGGGAAGATCATATCAAATATGGTGGTTGGAGTAATCAAATCTACTCATCAATGCTCAGAAAGATGTTTTCCATTTCTCACGTACCAAAACCACCAAGAATTTGAATTTGAATTTCTAGCAATATAGTTGATGTCAGTATATTTCTAACAAGTCCAGGCATGTGCTGATCTAAGCTCTGTAGAAAAAGATATGGCTGTCTAAAAATTTCAGAGTCATCAACACATGTAAAACACGTCACCCATGTGGATTGGCTAAAATGATGGCCAACTGTGCCAATACTTGTCATTTATACCACATATTACTTGTTGATTTGTTGTAAGGATTTGGTGCCCTATATACATGCTTGACTAGTTGCACACAACACACTCAAGCATGTCAAAAGATGACCTAGTACAACAGGGCACAAGGGAAGGGCACACAGAGAAACAGAGGAAGGTGTAGAGAGAGTGCGCGCGATGCGCATGGGGAATTAAGGAAAACTAGTGAGTAGAGAACATATGGTGAAGGAATAACTATTACAAAGTAATGGCTACAGCGTGTGAAAGGGCCAGGGACTTAGTCGATTGAAGCAAGTACGAGGCGTGTGGGAAAGGGAAGAAACTGATTAGGAAGAAGTTGAATATGTAGAAGGTGGGTGCAAGGGAGGAGTGAAAGGAGAGAAATGAAAGGGGCGTGTAGGGAAACTCCAACCAAGGGAATGTGCCAAGTGACCTTGAGTGTGCGTAACACTACAATGAATAACTTAGAGCTAGAATGTGTATGCAAGTTATCCAAATTGGTAGGAGATATATTTGGATAATAGTTTTGGTGACTTTTGGGGCTATTTTCCTGCTAGATGGAGGAGATCAGTAGCCTAGAGCATCTATTGGGCATGGAGTCTTCTTATGTAATCATGAAATTTCCCTTGTAACTACTTTGAGGATCATTTTTTGAATCTTTTTTGAATCTTACAACTACTGAAAGAAGCTCTACATTCTGGAAGAAACAAGAGAGTGCGCACAAGAATCATGCAAGAGGAAAGAACTATGTACAAAAAAATAATGTACGTGGAGTGCACTTAGAGGAATTGAAACTACTCTAATATATACAACATGATGAAGCAAACTTAATAGAATGGTTTGAGATAGATCCTATTTACTGGGATTTACAACGTGCCTCCATCAAGATGAGTTAACTCGAAAGAGTTAGCTTCTTTGCATGAACTAATGATGTATGGGCAACTCCAAAGTCCATCAAAATTTGAATGGCACCTTGGTTTAGCTCTGTCAGCATCCCATTTTAGAACCAAGTCCCCAATTTTGAAAGTTTGAGGCCTAACCTTTTTGTTGAACCATTTATTTGTTGCTTTTTGATGTTGTTCTAGCTTGATTATGGATGAGTTGTTAATTTCTTCAAGACTAACCAACTATACCATTCTGATTTCTCTTTGGTCTATGCCTTAAAATTCCATCTATTGGGAAAGGGTTGACGAATTCAGCTCTAGTGTCAAAGGAAGGGTAGCCTCCTTTCCATAGACAATCTTGTAAGGTGAATTTCCTATTGCCTTTTTTACTATGATTCTATTTTCCCAGAGTGCACATGAGACCTTTATATGCCACTATCTTTGGTTGATTTTCATTATGCACTTCATGATTTTGATCATGTTCTTGTTTTTTGATTCTTGCAGACCATTACTCTGAGGGTAATAGTTGGAAGAATTCTTTAGGTAAATGCCTAGACTTAGAGCCCAATCAATGATTTTAGTGCTAAGGAAGGATTTTACATTATCAGAGATAATGGTTTTTAGGAACACCAAACCTTGTGGCTATACCTTCAAGAAAGTCAAGGATGATTTCCTCATTTGATTCCTTAAGCACGAAAACTTCTGTCCATATGGTAAAGTAATATGTAGCTTTCAACACCCATTTATGTCCAGCACTTGAAGGTGGATTGATCATGCCTATGAAGTCGAGACCCCATCACATAAAAGTCTGATCCACTTAGATTGGTCAGAGGAGAAGCGTTGCTAATCTTTTCTTTCTTGCAAATAAATCACATTCCTTGCATTTTGTGACCCACCCGTGTGTATATAAAAATAGGGTAGGCTAATAGATACCTGCCATTATGATCTTCATTGTTGTATTTTTGGCAGAGAAGTGTGCACCAGAGAATCCATCATGAAATTTTTATAACACTTTTTTAGTCTACCTGTCATTGATACATCTTAACAGCACACCTTCAGTATTCCTTTTGAAGAGTATTCCATTAATCAACACATAAGGGACAGATTGTAACCTCAGATGTCTTGTCTTTTCTTTATTTAAACCAGGAGGGTATTAACCCTCAGAAAGGAATGTGATCATGTCCTTCATCCAATCACACACACCTGAGTCTATATTCTATTCAAGTTTTTCACACGGAAGGTCTTCATCCAGAAATAATGAAGCTTCACGTTCACTCTGTGCATCCTTAATAATTTTCCTGCAGAGCACACTACCTCTTACCAATTTTGTGGCCTTGATAGTCACATCATATTCCATTATTTTGGTCACCCATCATGCTCTTTTCTCACTGATTTCTACTCCCATAATGAGGTCTCTAACCGAAGAGTGCGAGATTAACACCTTGATATGATTGGTGGAGAGCATACTCTTGAATTTCTTGAGTGCGCGCATGATTGTGAAGACCTTCTTCTCTGTGTGACCGTATTTTAGTTCATAATCCTTCAGTGTTTGGGTAAATAAGGCCACTAGTTGTTCCAGCCCTTGTTCATTTTCTTGTGTTAGGACAACAGTAATGCTTACATCAGTGCCATAAGCATAAAAGATGAAATCCTTTTAATAATCTAGATTGATGAGTGTTAGCACACAAGAAATCTTTTGCTTGATCTTGTTGAAGGTTTATCTTCCATTTATCATCCATCTGAAGGTTATGTCCTTCTTAAGCAACAAGGTGATGGGCTGAACTAGTCTCAAAAGTTTAGGGATAAAACACCTAACAAAATTGATCTTGCCAAGGAAGGACTGTAGGGATTTTTTGTGTGCTAGCAGGGAAAAATCTAGGATGGCTGAAACGTGCTTAGGATCAATTGCAATGCCATCCTTTGAAACCAAATGGCCCAAGAACTTTCCCTACCCTATTGTAAAATTTACACTTCTTAGGGTTAAGAGACACCCCAAATTCTCTACATCTCTCAAATACCTTTTCTAGGTGTGCCATGTGATCTGTTCTCTTCTTTGAGAAGACATTTATATCATTAAGGTAAACCAAGATGAAATCATTAAGGTATCCTTTGAAGGCAACATCCATAGCACACTGAAATTTGGTGCCCACATTTGACAGACAAAAGGGCATTTTTTGATATGCATATGTTCCCTACTTAGTTGTAAATGTTATTTTGAATTGATCCTCTTCCTTGACCAGGATCTAGTTGAAACCTGAATACCCATCTAGCATGGAGAATTTTTGTACACTAGTCATAGTTTGCAGAACCTTCTCCACTGAAGGCAAAGGATAATGATCCTTTAGAGATGCCTTATTCAAATATCTAAAATCAACAAAAAATCTGATTTCACAATTATTCTTGCACACTAGAACCAGATTTCCGACCCAGGTAAAGTATTTGATAGGAAAAATAATTTTTACCTCAATGAGTTTTTACAATTCATTTCTCATGAGGGGATCTATCTTTGGATTGACTGGTCATTTCTTCTGTCTTATGGATTTGATACCAGGATCAAGTTCAATAGAGTTTTGAGAAACGTGTGGATTAAAACCTTTGAGGTCTTCATACTCCCATGAGAATATATCACTGTAATTTTGACAGAGAGAGATGAATACCTGTCTATCTTCATGCGCATAAGTCCTACTGAGTAGCAACTCTTTCCCATGTGTAATATTGATAGAAGAGAACTCTTCTTGTGCAGCATGCATGTACCTTTTTTCACCCTTGAACTCATTATCAGGGCTAAATATTTTGCCTAAGGGGACCAACCGTTTAGGTAACTTATTTGTCTTCAGTTGTATCACTTGGTCACCATAGCTATCATGCAAGTCAGCTTGTATACTTGACACAAATTCAACTTCATTCTGGATGAACTGGATGATCTGTGTGTCACTGTCAAACACTTTCCAACTAGTATTATTTTTAGGAATGGATGGTCTCATCACCATCTTAACATGCTGAGTGTTTCCTTTGAAAAAGTCCTCAGTAGGAGAGAATTGTGAACCAAGCGTGTCCATCTAGTTAGCTTCCTTGTTCATTCTGTGTGGCACCACCTATAGATTAAGAGCATCAAAGCTTTCAAGGAGGTCCCAAACTCTATGTTTATAAGATTTGAGAAGATTATTCTTTTTCTAGAACTTTTTGGTGATGTGATGGATAACCAATTCTGTGTCCCCAAAGATTTGCAGTGACTTTATTTTCTTCTTCTCAACAACGAGCAATCCATGCACCAGTGCTTCATACTCTTCCACATTGTTAAAGCATACAAATTACATCCTATGTGCAAAGAATAATTTATCATCCTTAGGGGAAATGAGAACCACTCCTACTCCCGCACCATTTTTTCTTCTGGATCCATCAAAGTACAACTTCCATAGACCAGGTTAAACTTTGTCTTTCTTAAGTGCGCATGGAAGCATAAAATCTTCTTCTAGAATGAAATAAGTACCAAGTCCAGTTTCATAGGCTTCTAATTCTTCAACACAAGGATCAAATTTGTGGTGTCTTTCAGCCCATTCCTCAAGCACTAGGTCTGGAACAGAGGGTGGAAGAGACTATTCTTCAGAAACTTAAACTTGTTCTTCTTAGATCAAACAATTGGCTTGAAGAGAGGATGGGACATATGACTCTACATGATAGGAAAGTATATGTTCATCTTGTATAGTAAATCGGGTACCATACCTTGTCTTGAGTAACATATGAGACCAATAAGAAGACAAGTAACCACCCACTTTAGTAGTAAATTCTCTTGATAGGCATAGGGAAAATAAAGGAGGCAGGTCAATGATTGACACATATTGAGTAATTTTTAGGATTGGATGTGCATGGAGGGTTAAATAAAGATCCTTAATGACTCATAAGGTAGTGAAAATTGAGCCATCAAGTTATAGGACTCCTTTAGACAAAGGGCTATATTTTAGACCTAAGACATCAACTGTCTTCTTAGGCATAACAGAAGTACTAGCGCTTGAGTCAATCATGTAGTTATGCACTAGGTTTTTGGATATTATCATGGACATATAGAAGGGTGGGGTTTTAAAAAATTACTTACTTGTTTCACCTCTTCTTTGTAGATGTTGATAGAAGCGCATGGATTTTGTATAGTTGGATCAACATGCAGGAGTTGCGCTAGAGCTTCATGCAATAGATCCCGTTGAGATGGAATGGTCAGGGCATCCCCCATTGTGAAATTTATGTTTTTTCTCTTCATCTGGTCCAAAATGCTAAATAAAGGGCCCCCCATCTTGTGGATTTGGGGAATGACATCCTTTCTTGGTTGTTCAGGTGTGAAAGCCTGATCTTTAGTTGGAGTAGAGGCTTGTCGTACCAAAGGAGGTACGCATGCTGCTTCAGAAGTAGTTTTACGCAGGGCCTTCTACATAGAGATTTGATCACCTTTTCTACAAGATGCCTTGTCTTCTTCTTTCTTCTAAGAATCTTCTTGAGTTGCTGGGATTGTGACCTACGCACCTAACTCTAACATTATTTTCTTGTATCTTGTGTTGTCTGTAACTTGGGTGCACGGTCTGTTTGTATCTTCTATGGCTTGATTGATTGCATAGAATTCCTTTATGCCAAAGAACATAAAATTTGTCTTTGGAGGAGCTTCTATTATTTCTAGGTTATTTTCTGTAGGGGAATTTGTTGAAGGTTCGCAAGCTGAAGCATTCTGGATCATGAAGGCTAGAGCATGTGCTGCATTGGCATAATGATATTTATTATGAGGCATGTTGTAAGGGAAGCTCCATTATGACTCTTGTGCCAAATTGTTTTGAACTAAAACAAGCACCTGACTCACACTGGGTGTTAGAAGAGAAAGTGTGGGAGGAACAACTTACAAGGGTAGATGTGCATTAGGCTGTAATCTATCATATTGCTTGTTGGGTGCATATATTTGCTTACCATATTGATTCCACTAAGGCTGATTGCTTTGGCCATGTGCCTAATTGGAATTTCCTCTATAGGCTTGCGCTTGTTGTTTTTCTAATGATATGACCTTGTTTGATAAATTTCTAATCAAGGCATTAAATTCTTCATCTTCCTTTTGTTGTGATGGAGAGTAGGATGTTGAGGCAACCGGTTGTTCATTTTTCTCAGGAACAAGAATAGGGGCTATAGAAGGTTGGGGCGCTCGTGAAATTTCTAGGAATAAGGGCATAGGACATCTAGGAGCCAACTTTCCAACTTGAATAAGAATATTTTTTTCCCTTACTACAATATTATAAGCAGCTGGTAAATTTCTACCTCCCATAGATTGGATCATAATTGAAATGTCATTGTTGAGTGCCTTCAGATAATATAGGAATGCATGTTGGGCTGTAGGTATAACCACAAGAGGATTTTATCCCAATTCTTATAAACTATGATGTTGGAATCAGTCATCTACTCATTGGGTGCCCTCCTTGTTGTTGTCATTTTATCTACCAAAGATAGGTGATTCGACGTATCTTTAAAGTAATTATAAACATCCGTTTCTAGTTCATCCCAAGTGGTGATAGATCCAAGCTTCAAGCCTTGGTACCATTGAAGATATTTACCTTTGAAAGAGGTTGCAAGTAGCCTGATTACTACATCATCATGTGTTATTAGATAAAGTGAACACATGTTTGCTATATCCTAGATATGCTCCTTAGGGGTGACTTGATTCTCACTAGTAAAGTAAGGAATACTCTTCAGTGTGCTATTTGGCATATCATGTTACACAAATAGGAGCAAAGGACTCCCTCCAGCAAAGTTTACAAATTTTCTTAATGGGGGATATTACTGATGCACCATTGCTAGGTGCGTAGGTTGTCTATTTTGAGGATGATTTGAGTGGGTGGGGTGCGCTAGAGATAGAGATGCATGCACAGACTTTTTGGAACGAACTCTTCTTGGGGAGAGCTGGAGGTATTCAAAAGAATCTTCAAATTTTTCACTTCTTCTTGTGTGCACTCTTCTCATGAAAGGCACTCAGAACTATTGAAATAGAGGTCTTAAAACATTGTAAGTCGCCAGATGTCTTGAAATGAGCCTCCAAAGGATGAAACACTAATTCCACACACCAGAACTTAGAGATATGAAATTTGAGCTTTTAATGTAGGTGTAGACACTAAAAATAGGTCATACTCCTCCTAGTCCCTTGATAAACAAATACCTTGAACATGTCCACCTAACTATGGCCCCCTTCACCCCACTATAATATTAATTTAATTTAATTAATTCATCACCTTACAATATCTATTATTTAAATATCCTAATTTAGATAATGCCCACACTTATCCACCTCACCTAGACACCTCATCTAGCCACCTCAACCTAAGACTTATTCTTAGTAAGTTGCCATAACTAACTAAGACCTACCAAAACCCTAAAAATCAAATCCTACATTCCCTCTAACCACATTCCCACATGTTAGATGGAAGCTTCCATTTGAATCCGTGGAGGAAATGAGTGAAATCCCATAAAATCAAGGGGATATATCTAGTTTAGTAAACCTAGGAAATCCCACCCTAACCGACACCGGTTACCCTTAACCACCGCTGGTTAAGCCGAAACCACCGTCGGTTACCATTTAACTCCCAAAAAAACCTTATTTCAAGGTTAGCACATTTCTGAGAGAGAGAGAGACATCTTTTAAGAACAAGTGACAAAACCAGAGCTGCATGTAAGAAGGACCAACATATGTACAAGCATCAGAACACCGATAGCTAGTACCTAAAGCAATCACACAACCACCTACCTTCACGGGAGAATCTGGAGAAGATCCAACACTACACCAAGTCCATTCGATCACCCACCATTACCAACCAGGCATCAAGCTCGTACAAACAGTAAATTTGTTAAATTACATTGGTTCCTTATCATTTGAGCAGATCCTTTTAGATTGGTTATTAGTTTCTGCTTTCATTTCCATTTCCCACCATTTTATCTCCATGAAAAACCAACCACCTCTTTACCCACACCCTTGAACTATTTGTACCTAGACTTTCATCATTCTTGTGCATCTCCAAGATCCATACAAACCTCACCATTTCCCTTCCACCTTCATCTAACCCTGAATCTATCACCTAGCCAACTTTTTTTGGGTTTCCTATACCCCGACCATACTGAAGCCACTCACCCATAACTTTTGGTGGTTAACCTAAACTAACGTCGGTCTCTGTGTCTTTTACCAAAACCCAAATCATAGCCTAAAACCACCACCAATTACTCAAAATTTACCAGAATCTGACCCTGACCAATAAAAACATCCTAACAGTGACATTAGCCTACTATGAATGATTTTGCTTATTGTCAATGAATGAGATACCTAAATCATTTTAACTATAGTGTGATTTAATTTATTACCAACATTGAGTTGTTTTAAACAATGGATTGATAGCCTTCCAGGAAGTACCACACTTCCAGGATATAGCACACGCTTGGTAGTCCACTACACATATTGTTTAACTTTTATTCGGTGGTCTTGTGTTCTATTTCAGGTAGTTCCTCCAAGAAAAAAGGAAGCTCTCACGATCAGCTATGGATTTAGACGTCATATGCATTCAAACAACCTATCAACTAGCATTTCGACAGGTATTCCTCCTAGGCCTGTTACCCTTATCTGTTTCGTCAACATTTGAAGAAACGCATCTAGAATCAGGTGAAACATTTTGGCATGCCTGGTGGGACCCAATCGGGGTTCTTTGAATTCTTTCATTTCTAGGTGAAAACGTTGTATGTTTGTTTCTTTTCTAAAAATTTCTTGCATTAAAATTTCTCCCCTGGAACCTTCTTCTCTTCTTTGTCTAAAAGCCATCGTATTTTAGTGCTTAAAATGAACATCTTCTTCCCTTTTATTAGTATCACATTAGTGAAAGAGAATACCTTCTCCTGTTCATCTATTTTTGGCATCAAATTCTATATTTCGATTTGGGTTTAAAAATCATTTCATTTCATTCTGATTTTCTGCATTAGATCACATTAATTAAGGGCAACCTATACACTGGAAGTCATTCCCAGCTGATGGTTGACAAATGAATTGTAGAAAAGAACTTCCTTTATTTTTCTCTCTCTTATTCTTACCTAAACATCACAAATTTAAAATATATACACATTCTTAAAAAACATCATCACTCTGAAAGAAGTTGTAGGTGATCACATGATCGTGACACAATAGTGGGCACCTAGCTCGCTGGTCTATCTCTGTCCAATACCCCATCAGAAGGACAACCTACCCCCACCATAACATACCTGGAACCTCTCCTTGTAGATCTCCTTCTTCGTAGGAAGCCATCCTCACCAAAAAACTCTATTCTACAGTTCATGAGTCAGTCCTTAAATAGCATAAGCTAAACAAACATAATAGAAAAAGCACTCTTAGGATCATATTTTTCTTAGTGTTTCTTCTTGGCTTGCATTTTGAGGTGAGAGGTTACGCCCATCATTTTTCCTTTTTCTCCTTACATGCTCCTCATCATAATTGGTGTATTCCAGCTTCATCTGAGTGTGCCTAGACCATATTCTCATCATTCTCATAATTTTGGGTTTGATTCCACATCAAATTTTAATTCACAACCACATTTTCTTCATCACTGTTTTAATTTCATAGTAACCAGTTTCAGTCCAGTAACCATCATTGGTTACCCTCTACCCATCATCAGTTATACCCAACCAGCATTGGTTCACTATCATTTTGGTTAACCTACCCAAAAGGACACCTATTCACCTTCTTTGACTATTCAGAGTCCCTGTCACTCTTATCATATACATTGACCTTGTAAATATCATAAGTATTTGGCATACCTCTCAAGTTTGTCCTTATACCTTGTTTTGAACAACTTTTCACATTCCATAGTGACTGATCGTGGTTACCTGTGACTAGCATCGATTTACCCGAACCAGCATCAGTTAGCCTATGTCATTTTCTAGCTACCATTTTAGCCCCAATTCACCTACCACCGTCTATTTATCCTACCTGTGTTATATTTCTGTGTCACTTACAAAAAGTAGCCTTACCCCACTAGTACCTATTCACATGGTACTAATGTGTCTACAAGTTCCCTCGTATTCCATGCCAATTTTTAACCACTCTTACCTAGCCCTTTGCCACCTTCCATTTTATCACCTGCCATGAAACCTATCCAACCTATCACTATCACTACTAGAGATGAGGAGTTCTCACGACTCCTTGACAAAAACCCTACTAACTTGTATTTTTATCTTTCCCACTCATCCACTCAAGATGCCTCAGGTCAGTTAATATATAGCATGCATGTATCTATCCTCCCGAAACTCGCTCCTACTCCTACGTCAGCCCCTTTTGGATTTTTGTTGCCTGCATCTACCTTACCCGCAGTCATTTCACAGTTAGGCCCTATACCTGCTATGAATGTCACTTCTGTTACATCCGTTATACTTTCCACATCCATTATACCTTTTCTAACCATTTAGAAAACCACCTCATCCGCCCCTGTGGTCTTGCATATACCCTTAGCTACACTACCACCCCTGGTGTCAGTGACCCCTACCCCTTTTCAAAATGTGGTACTTTCTATTCCACAATCTTTATCCCCCATTACCACTAGGGTTACCACGACCCTTCCACCTCCATATACGTACTACCAACAGCCTCCCATTTCATCTATCATTCATTTTGGGTATGTACCCCCTATCTCACTCCCTCCTTCTCAGTCTACCTATACAGAAACACCATGTACTAGAATGTCACCCCCATCATATGCCCAACACCAACCCTCTTACACTACAGGAGGCACCCATCCATCGTAACCTACCAATGACCTAATCAAATTAATGATGGAAAATATGCAGACATTGGAGGCATCGGTTTCTGGCTCCCACAACACTCTCACCTACGACGAGATTTGTAATGAGCCTATACACTCATCCATCCATATTCATCCATACCCCATGCATTGAGAAATTCCTAACTTTAACCATTTCAATAGTAAGGAAGACCTGCAACAAAATTTGTAGTCTTTCAAACATGGGTCCTACCTAATCACCCATGATGATTCTTTGTTCTTGAGGATTTTTCCCATGTATTTGACTAGACATGCATTAGATTAGTATAGTGGGTTACCTAGACACTTTATATTTTCATTTAACCAAGTAGCCCAGGCCTTCTTGGATCACTTCTCCATCAATATCATTAAGAAGGTTATCATGACTGACCTATAGTCCATGCGTTAGTATGATGACAAATCTATTGCAGATTTTTTTGCTCGCTGGTGTAGCCTGATTAATCAACTCACATTCCAAATACCACAAACCAAACTCATCGTGTTCTTTACGTGGGATTGTGTTATACATATCGCGCTAACCCTCCAGGTCCAAAATATCTGAACCTTTGACAAAGCATTCACCATGGCACGAAAGCTAGATATTTAGGCCATCAAAGAGAAGAAAATCCAATTAGGCAATAAGAATTTAGAATTCAATTCGAATGATACATATTATTCTTCCAAACCACAGAACAAGTATTCAAAGGTCAAGGGTACCACTAACATAGTGGTACTCACAGTCATCTCGGCTCATCCTTCAAATTAGGCTATCCCCTCATCTAATCTATCACCCATTCAGACTTTTACATTCATACGGGAACAATGGAAATACACCCTAATTGGGGAGCCTCATTCTTCTGTCTTAGAAAATCTCATTAAATCTTGGACCATCACCTATCCTTCTATAAAACCACACACTAGTTTTGACCCTTCTCACCACACACCGACATGGTATAAAGAACACAATTTCTGTAACTATCATCAAGTAAAGCGTCATAGTGACAGTAATTGCATCACTTTCGAAAACATTGTCCAAGAAATGCTCGAGAAAGGCGAGTTAACCTGTGGATAATCCTAATGCACCTACAAATCAAAGCCTACACATCTTCAATAAATCCTTTCCTAATCATTCCCCTTCTTCTAATCAAACTAGAGAGTCCTCAACTTATGATAGCCATACCCGCAAGGTCCATGCTATTTTCAACGATACATCCATTGCTACCCAATTACCTCATATTCTTTCCATAGAGGAAATATTAGCTCGAAGTCTTCCTTACCTACACTTCAAACCCACTTCACCTAATCCTCCATTCATAGAAGGACATCCTTCGTCTCCTCTCTCACCCATGAAGGAGACTCCTGTTGACATCGAAACTACTTCAACTTTGACTTCTCCACCTAGAGAGCCATTACCCACAGTACTTCTCCAGTCAATGGAAGATACTTTTCCATCTCCTCCACTCACAAAGGAGCACCCATCATCTCCTCCACCCACCGAGGAGCACTCATTTTCTCCTCCACCTATCAAGGATCTAGTAGAGATACCTTTACTTCTAGGCGAGCATTCTCCATTAGCTATCCAAGATCTTGCAGACCTACTTTTGGGTCTCTTACCCATGGAAGCTGAAGCTAATGAATTCCCCATCTCTAAGACACAATTTATGAGAATAGCTATTAAGTCCTCATCCACCTCACCTATAGATGTGTCGTTATCATGTTTAGCTGATCACTTAGATTATGTGGATAGAGCCTTACTGTGGGGCATCTTCTACTTCTTGTTTCAACATAGATGTAGATGTCACTTGCTGACACTTCCACTATCTACCCAAATATATTTCAACCAATCGAACCAAACACAACCACCTCTATCACAACTTCTTCTGTGACACCTATCACAGTTCAACATACACCCTCACCCATAACCCAACATACATCTAAATCCAAACCCACACCTACATCATCTTCCTTGACTAAACATGTTACTACCTTAGGGGTCACCCCAACCATGTACTAATGTCGTAATGAGATACGTCCTCTAGGGTGATCATCATCTCACCCATCGGTAAATGGAAGGTATTAGTCGCCGAGTCCCATCCATCAATGAGGGCAACCATAATACTCACCTTCCAGACTACATGTCGGTAGCACCTCACCCCTATCAATCCCACCTCTACCACATTCCGCCACTCCTCCTGCATCACACTCGGCCATAATCTCAATAACTAGGGTGGCACACAGGCTCTCATTCGTAACTTGTCTCTCACCTGCATCCCACAAAAGCACTTTATTAGTATATCTTTTCCCAACTTACCTATTTTACCCCATATCCTGACCTAATCTACCCAAAACCATCTAACCAAATCCATCTACCCAAACCTATCTACCCTAACCCTCACCCAAATCTACCCAAATCCATCTACCCAAACCTACCTACCCTAACCCTCACCCAAACCCCCCAAACCTAAGGTTAACCAAACCTGGTTATCCCCTGACCGACCATAATCTCCCCTTGACCGGCATCAGTCACTGTTCTTCTGACCGATAGCGGTCCCTACTCACTAACATTGGCCACCAGATGACCGACCTCGGTCACTATCACACTGCCCACCCTGACTTTCCAACCCTACTTTTTCCCTTCCTCAACATTCTACCCACCCAAATCCCTCTTTACACCCTTCATTGTGCCTACATTACCTTTTTTCCCTACCCCCTACCATTTAATATTACCTTTTCCCTCTTTTTTTTCCCATTTTGAAATTATTTCCCCCCCACCCCCATTTGTTTATATATATTTTCTACATTTTGCATCAAATTCACCAAAAAAAAATCACAAAAAACATATTCAAATCCTACCTGATCTCACTGCCGCTGTCATGGTGGAACCTCTGGCTTCCGTGCCACTCCTCTCTAGCCCTCTTCGACCTCTTCCATCCTTAACTGAACAACCAATCCTTAGCCACACGAATTGTGCCACCTGATCATGTAGGTCCCACCTCTCTCTCAATCAATCTCACCTATGTGGCTCACCAACCAAGCTCTCTGCTATACTCTTTTGTCCTCTTCCTCTTTTCTCTCTTCTTGTCCTTTTCTCCTTTTTCCAAATACACAATTGAATTTTCAAATGTGGGTTTTCCACTTTTTATACCCTACCCAACCCAAGCGACATCAATTAACCTATGACCACTTCCAGTCTGATGCCCTAGACTACCGCTGTCGGTTCCCCTAAACCATCATCAGTTTCTCCTAACTACTGTCTGTTACCCTGCCTACTCATTACCATCACATTTACCTCATTTTCCTTCCTTCCTTTTTCTTTTTCCCCCCGTACACTTACCTGGACCACTTTACCTTCACCTCTAGCCCTCCACCTTCTTCAACCTCCTCACATCCACTGTTGACGCCTTATTATTTTACCCCTACCTCGACCTTACCTGTTCCATGATCTTGATATTTGGTCTTGAACCATCGCTAGTGACCTTTGACATCATGTGTTTTTTATACCTTATGGCATTGTTACCTATGTTGTTGACCTAATGACCTTACCTAGCCTATTGTTGTGACCGTTTATCCTAACCCTACCTTTGGTGTACCAGAACATACCTAAACATTCCTGCACCTAACCTACGTTGTGTTTCCTGACCTTATCCTATACCTTGGATACCGGATTCACTTCACCCTTTTTTGGATAAACCTATCGACCTTATACGATGTAGATTTTTCCTGCTCTTCAACCCGGTAGCATGCTACAGTTTATACATGTGCGTGCATTTGACTGCTACTACCTTTGACCTTGGCCCATTACCTAAATCACCTGAGTAGACCTTTCACCCTCTTCCCCTGCACCCACTTACCTTTTTATTCATATTTACCTTTTATCAAACCACTCACCACTTCAGCCTATTACTTCGTCAGTTCCTGGTTTGAGGGGGATCACCTTCACCTACGCATAGGCCAAAAACATCTTATTTTTGTTAGCGATGCTTACCAATACAAGCTACACAACAAAAAGGGAAAAAATGTAGACACTAAAATTATGTCACACTCACCTTTGGTCCCTCGAAAAATAATCACCCTTCATCACATTCACTTAGCCATGGCCTCCTTCACCCTACTAATATTAATTTAATTAATTAAATTAAATTAATTCATTATCCTCACCATATTTACTATTTAAATATCTTAATTTAGATAATATCCACACATACACTTCACCTAGACACCTCATCAAGCTAACTCACCTTAAGACCTATTCTTAGTAATTTTCCATAACTAACTAAGACTTACCTAAACCCTAAAAATCAATGCCTACACTCCCTCTAACCACATTCCTGCATGCTCACAAGAAAATCCTAGTCTAATCCATCGGACAATGACACAAGATTTGAAGAAATTAGGACGATCTCCCTAATTTTGGTAAACCTAAAAAATTCGGCCTTCACTGACGTTGGTTACCCCTAACCATCACCGGTTAAGCCGGATGGCCATCGGTTACCCCCTTTTAACCCCAAAACAACTTTATTCTCAAGGTTAGAATTTGGAACCTGGAAGTTGGAAGCAATAAATTTGATGAGCAAGAACAAGATCTCAGAAAGATAATGCATCTTCAGAGATCCAATTCCAGCAAGAACTCACATCCAAGGAAGGAGATTGAACATCTTCTCCTGCACAGCCATCCCAACCACCTTCTGATCTATTCAAGTAAAAGAGGAGCGTGCATACAGCCCATGCAGAAGATTTTATTTAGTTATTGATCACTTGCAGCCTCCAAACCCATCATCAACACCTCCATCCTTCACACATAGACATTCAAAAATGAAATCCAAGTAAGTACAACCTCATAATTTCCTGGTTATTTCATTTTAACATCCATTGTTTATCTTACACCCTATTGAGCATCTCCAACATTTTGTACCTCCATAGACCCATCAAAACCTTATAAAAACCTATTCCAGTCACCCAATACCTTGTCCCAACCAACCAAATCCTTTGTGCAATAAAAAAGGAGACCAAAACCCCATTCTATGACGTTTCCAGATCTCATAGTAACCGACGCCAGTTATACCTAACCGCAGTCGGTCACCCCTAAATGACATCGGTCTCTGTGTTTTCACACACAGCTATAAATAGAGTCCTACCCATCTCATTTTACCTCACCCTCACTCACTTGTGACCTACTTGAGACCTTTATCAGACCTACAAAACACAGAACTAACCATTTGACCCATGGATTCTATTCTAGCTTAGCCTGTTAGATTAGATATGTTTTTCTTATTGTGTTTTTAAGTGAGATACCTAAATCAATTTAAAATAACAATAGGATTTAATTTGTTTACAACATTAATTTGTTTAAAACAGTGGACTGATAGCCATCTAGAAAGTACCATACTTCCCAGATCTAGCTTATGTTAGGCAGTTCACTGCCCATATTGTTTAGTTCTTTCTGGTGGTCTTTCTTTCATTACAGGTAGTTCCTCCTAGCCAAAAGGAAGCTCTCACTATCAGCTGTGGATTTGGAAGTCATACTCATGCAACAACCCATCAACCGACATTTGAACAGGTATTCCTCATACGCCCGTTACCCTATCTGTTTTGTCAATAATTCAAAGAAGTAATCTATGAAAAAGGTGAAACATTATGTTAAGATATTCCTAGTGTGTCATATGAGCCAATTTTGAAAAATACTAAGATATCCAAACTCATTTTATTCCTCTACCAAGTTTTGTCTGTGGGAAATTTTTATTCAATTATTTATTAAATAAATAGTTCCCAGTTTGAAGTAAATTGTGCTCCAGTTAAACCCTGTCAAAGTTTCGTATGCCAGTATTCACATATATAAATAGGGTTTTCATTAGAAATGAATCTTGAGATTTGTCTGCAACTTCTGGCAACGTTTTTCACTTATGTTTATTTCTTTTACATTTTTCTTCAGTTTTCTCCTCGGTTTCTTTGTGAAATTCCTCTAGGTTAATTATTTAGCTAGTATAATCTGTTTAATTTCCTAAAGCATATGGAGATCATCTACCAACATAGTGCCAGAAGGAATCAGCCTCAAAATGCAAGCTTCTAGCCAAAAATGATGAAGTCATGCACAAAAATCCTCTCCCAGGCAAGTCGCGCTTTTTGGGAATGACTAGGTTTAAGCTGCAGTGGGATTTTTAGTAGCAGCAGGAAGGAGGGAATTTATTACCTACCTTGCAGTGTGAAAATTCCCCTAAAGTCAAAGTCACTTAAGCTGCAATGGGAAAATTAGAGGTGACAGGCAGGTAGGAATTTCTTTCCTGCCTTGTAGGGTAAAATTTCCCATTATAGAATAAAGAAAAAATCACTTAAAGCACCGATGCAAATTTTCCACCTTCCTAGCAGGCCAAATTTTCCCATCATATGGTTTTATTCACCCAAACAAGTTGCACTTTTTCAAAGGAGGCTAATTTTAATGCAAATCACACTTTTTGGAAAGTCACTTAAGTTGTAGTGGGAAAATTAGAAGCAAAAGGTAGGTGGTAATTTATTACCTTCCTTGCAGGGTAAAAATTCCCATGATGAAAGGCAAATCACTTAAGTGGAAGAAGGTATTTTTAAAGTTGTGGTGCAGGGTGACCCATTTAGAATTCACCCATGTCAAAAAGTGTGACCCATTTGGTGATTAAACAATAATATTAATGGTATTTATTAATAACTGCTTTGCCTAATTTTGGCACCTAGGATGAATAGAAATTCAATGCATAAGGATAAGCTAAAGCGAATTGAAGTTAACATACTAAAAATAAATAAATTAAATTTATTTAATGGCAGCCTACAACATGCAAAAATAGGTGCCCAATTTGGGTGAATAAACATGTTTATTTATTAATTAATTGCCAGGAATAAAATGGATAATTATTAGAAATAGAATGTTGAGAGTTATATAAGAATGGGATATCATAATGAATATGTAATTAATCCTTTTTACAAAGGATTTCATCCCAGACAATTTTGGCACCAAAGGAAGGAGGATTTTTGCATCAAAAAGTGTTTTTCATTGTCAGAAAGCTTCAAATTTTTGCACCTAGGGTTGGAGGATCTTGATTTAAGGCTTGTTAATTATCTTCATGTTGGTATAAGTGCCTAGGTGAAGTTAAAAATATTTATGTTTTCTTTGCATGCAAGCAAAGCCTCAAATTTTAGGGGCAGGGGGCTTTATATGTAGATTTTTGTGATAAAAATCAAGTGTTCATGCTATGGATTCCATCTTTGTCTGAATTAATTGTAGGTATTCATTACATGTGCTTATATAAATGAAAGGAAGTTCAAATCAATCTTAGGTACATTGAATATATCTTTTGAATCTGAAGAAATTACTAGATTTGCACCAATTGTAAAGAATTCTGACAAGATTAAAAGGAAAAGAGTTCAGACAAAGGTTCCTCAGATAAAGATTGCTTCGGCCATGATGAAGTACAATGAAAGAGAAGAATCAACGAAATCATGCGTTACTTCTAGATTTTCTGATATCAATGACATGGATTTAGGCCCTGAACCCCTCTTCAAATTGATTGAAAGATCCAGTGATGGAAATAAATCTCTTATGCAGGTAATAAAAATCAGTAAAATTAATCGAGCTTCAGTATTCCCAGGCACAACTCAGTTGCCTAAATTTTTCATGGAGTGTGCAAGGTCATACCATCTCTAATCCAGAATAATCTGGGATGTTGCGGGAAAGATGATAATCAGGCTAGATGCACTATTTATAAATTATTTTATGAAGATTCCAATGCGATCGGTGGTGACTATAATTAGCATGCTAGATGTTGGCAATAGATGGGAGAAGCACACAACAGACTGTGTGGGCATAATGAATAGAAGATATATGAAGAAGTAGAGGTCTCCATCAAATTTCTAGAGGACTCTTCCATGATCCAATTTGGTGCAGGAAGTGGATGATATTACCAATTTTTTATTATTATTGGTAAATAGTTTTGAAGGGAATATACCCTATTACATAAATGGCTCACCAACCTGATATGACTATGAATATTCAGCAAAAAAGGATCAAAATCTAGATATAACATTGTTACCAAAAGTAACCAAGAGCAGATTACGACCAAAAGAGAAAAAAGGACACAGACCGCAACAAGACCGCAAAAAATCAACAACGTCACAACAAAAATAACACAAAATAACAACATATAAAACCAATCCTACCAACCCAAGTGAGTCTATTTATTGATTGCTCTTTCAACTATGGACTTGATCGTCTGTAGCGAGGTAAAAAACACAAAAGTGGTTGTGTGAATTGAGTCTGAAGCTTCCAACTGTGAAAAGGCCATACTCGTCTCTTTCTCATTCCCCCAAATAGTTACAAGGATCCCACTGAGCATAGAAATGCTTTGAACTTGCTGCTCGAGAAATTAAATTATGGATTTAAAGATAGCCATGTTGTGATCATGTCTATCTTTAGTTCTCCCCAGTCTGGTATCTAAAGAGTTCAACTTCTTGTATATCTTAGTAAAATGATCCTTGTCTTTGTCATTCTCTTCATCAAACTTTATTTTCCCTGTCTACTTCTCCATATGTTGAAGGTCCTTCTTCATCTGTTTCATCTCTTTCTCTATGGCTTCCACTCTACTAGCCCCTTGATTCTCCTCCTAATGTAGGGCCTTTTCAATACCAACATTTTTGATATGAAGTAAGTTTTGAGAAACATCCATCTCTTTGGAGCTTCTGAGAATCCTACTAGTGAGAGGGGTGTCTATTTTTAAGGGGTTCTTGTATTTTTGACTTGGAAGGGGTGGCAAGAGTGGGAGTGGGAGTAGAGGAGGTGGTCGCGAGTGGCTCACTAGGAGCAATCAGGAAGCTAGGGAACTTGGAAACGAAAAGCTTGAGTAACAGAAAGATAAGGCCATGATACAAAGGAATAGCATGGGAGTGCTTTTGAAAATCCATAACAGAGTGTTGCAGGGAGTTGAGAAGGTAATGTAGGAAAAAGACCACAAAATTCCTTCTAAAATGGTTTAGAAAAACAAGGTGTTTAATAGGGACCATTTTATACCGTCCTTCTAGAGCAATAAATATGACAATCATATTTGTCACTTCATCATACGGCATGGGAATAGAACTTACCATTATGCCCACAACAAAAAACTCCAGCTCTTTGCCCTTGTCAAAGAATTTCTTAGCCTCAGTGACCCTGTCAATCCTCTTACTAAAAAACTGGTAGCCCTTCAGTTCCAAACTTATTACCTCAGCAATTAGCTCCTCATTTATAATAACCCTATGCTCACCATACTTGACCTTCTTATCCTTCCAATCCATAGTAAAGTGAACCAAAATGTTCAGGTCATGACCCTGGATTCGCTCAATGAAATTTGAGATGCCTCCTTTATGCAGGAGGTTCCAAAGTACCTTGTTTTTTTTCCAGGATGTGTCGCAACTCAGATCCAATTGACACGGTGCCCCTCCCATTTTCCCTTTCTTCCTACCAATTCTGCAAATAACCTACTCAAAACCCTCATAAGAGTCTATAATTTTCTTATGGCTGTCCTACTTTTTGAAATACCTCCCACCTATGTGAGGTTTAATGGCTTTAATGTGGCCGTAAAAAGGAGGACAAATCACACAAATGAAATCTTTCACCTCTGTTAATACCCACTCCATGTCATAATTAACATTACTCCACATGTGCCATTCTATTATTATCCACATTAATACTAGTTTGAACCTCCTTAAGGATGTTGTTTGCATTATCCCAAATGGTAAGATTAATATATGGAAATATTGGCCAAAGTGTCTACAACCTTATTCCCCTCTCTATAGGTATGTATAATGATGTTACTCTTGATATTTTGATAAATATTTCTATCTTTGATAATGAATTCTTTGATGGTCTAGCTAGGAGGAAAAGTTTTGTTTAAATGATTAATGATATTAAGAGAGTTCCCTTCCAAAATTAAGTTTTGGATATAAAAATCTTTGCCAATCCTTAGCACCCCAAAAAGAGTAAGGGCTTCAGCATAATGATTGGTCTGAATCCCCATTTTACTAGAAAAAGCGAAAACTAAACATCCTTTATGATCCCTGATAACTCCTCCCCCAGCAACAAGACAAGGATTACCCTTGGAAGTGCCATCAAATTTGAGTTTATACCAGTTTCTCTTAGGAGGAATCCAATGGACCAAAGACCTATAAATGTTTGAGGTATTCCTAATCTGAAAACTAACAGCTCTAATTGTCCAATTGGAAAGAATGTATTCTTTATCAGCTGAATATTTCTTATTTTAGGGGGGTTTGAATATGTCAATATCATCTTTAACAACATGCCCAATCTTAACAGAGCTGAGCTTGCAGTGTTGCTTTTTATTTCTAAAGATGATGGCATTCTTATCTTTCCATATTCTTTAGATAATATGGGGCATGATCAATTTCCAAAGTCTTCTCACAAAACAATGTTTAAAAGGAGGATTTCATTGGGTCCATAATTGGATGAAGTCCTTAGGTACCATCCAGAGAACATTAAACTTGTAGAGGACATAGCTCCAAATCTTGGTAGCATAATCACGGTGGATAAAACGGTGTTTAATATCTTCATAATCATTTTTGTAGAAATGACACCTATTAGGCATAATGAAACCTTTCTTGATTAGGTTATCATTAGTAAGAATTCTACCTTTGAGCACAAGCCAAAAGAAAAAGCTAATTTTAGGGGTTAGCTCAGTCATCCATATTTTTCTCCAATTAAATTCATTCCAGGTATTCTCAAAGTAAAAATTGTACGCAGATTTAACCTTATAGTCCCCATCTCTAGATTTTTGCTAGACAATTTCATCTTTGATATCCACCTGATTCTAGGGGATGAGGTCTAGCTGCTCCTGAAGAGAGGACAACGTAGAGTTCAAATCCAATTCATCCATAGAGAGTTGTTTCTATCTCTTTTGATTTCTATCAATTTCCATGTAATCTATGATCTTAGTACCATATTTATGTTCCAGACTCTCTTTAGTAGTTCCAAATCTATCATTGAGGGTAAGATTAGACCAATTATCACTCCAAAAACTGATGTCTCTACCATTTCTCACTTTTCATCTACAGCCTTGCTTAATAAAATTCCTAGTAAGAGTCAGGTTGTTCTAGAAAATGGAGCCATGGGGAAGCAATTCAAAATGTAGGAAGGAGGAAGCAGTTTTCTGCTCTAGATATTTAGCCTTAATGAGATCTATCCAAGGTTGTTCCTCTGAAAGAAATATCCAACCCATTTTTGCAATTAAGGCCATATTCATTTTTCTAATGTCTTTTATTCCCAACCCCCCAATCCTTTTAGGAGTGCACACTTGCTCCCACGAAACCAGGTGATATTTAGATTTTTCCTCCATTCCCTACAATAAGAAGTGTTTCTGAATCCTTTCATTTTTTTCTCTGAAAGCAGAGGGAATGTTGTATAGATACATAATGTAGATAGGAAAATTTGTAAGAGTGCTTTTGATAAGAAAACATTTCCTAACACTGGAAAGAATGGCTCCTTTCCATCCTACCAATTTCTTTTGGAATCTTTCCACTAAGTAATTCCAAACTTTGTTTGAAAAATTTTTAGTACCCAGGGGAAGCCCCAGATAAGTAGTGGGAAGCACATTTATTTTGTAACCCAATACCTTAGCAATTTTATTCTTCCTTTCCAAAGGAGTATTGAAAAAGAAGATGGAGCTTTTGTCAAAACTGATCTCTTGTCTAGAAGCAGCCTCATAGAATTTCAGAATGGACTTGATCACCCTAGCTTCCAAAATATATGCCACTAAGAGTAGGAAATGTCATCCAAAAATTTTTGATGAGAAGTTCTTTGATTCTTAGATGTAGGTTTAGTTCCTTTTAGAACATCATCTTTAACAACTTTGGTAATTGTTATGTTAAGGCTATCGGCCAATAAAATTAAGAGAAGAGGGGATATAGAATCCCCCTACCTTAGTCCCCTACTATTGGTGAAGTACCCCACATGTTCACCATAGACCACCACAAAGAATCTAGCTGTTGAAAAGTAGGTTTTAATAACTCTTCTGAATTTGTCAAGAAATCCAAATTTGGCCAAAAATTTGTCAAGAAATGCCCAGGAAACTTTATCAAAGGCTTTATTCATGTCAAGTTTAAGGATCATGCTAGCCTTTTTGTTATTATCCATAGAGTGATTAATCTCATGAACCATGATCACACCATCTTGAATAATCCTTCCTTTGATGAACTTGCTTTGCTATTTTGTTGTTCCTGATATTACCAAATTTCTATGCAAGATAAATGGAGAAGCCAACACTCACAACTTCCACTCATGGATGTATGCCTTAATTAGAACCATTAAGATCAAAAAATATGCTTCAATAATCAATTAGGCAGAGATCATCAGTGATAACATCGGTGAGTAGATCCGAAGTGTGAGGTGGACATACAACTTTAAGATGACTTCATACCTAGTTTACGCAGCAGCATCGCAGGGTATATTTTAAAACATGGATAGACAAGGCATAGTCTCAGAGGATCCCATTTTTGAGTGCTACCCGTAGTTGACATTACCTGAATTCCATAAATATTATAAGGCAGTCAACGATGGATTCTTCTACAGATTCATTTGAAAATTCAACAGTGATCTGAAGACCAATAGGGTGAGTAAAGAAGCTTGGGAAGTTGTATCCCAACATGGTTGTATTTTCATCCAGTTTGCAAACTTCACATACCTTAAGGTAACCATATTTTTGGGAGAACTAGTCAAGTTGCCAAGATATCCAAGTGACACGTGGGTAATCATGGAGTTTTATAGGCACCTCATGGAGATGCATGACCTACAATCAAAGAAGCACAAGTATACTTGTTCCTTTCCAATCACAGTAGGCTATTACAGCTGCTAGAGCATCCATAAGAGGAATCAAAGCTAACATGTTTTCTGAGTATGAGCATGAGTTATTCCCATCACAGATGAACTTCAATCCATATGGGGTATAAAAGAAGATAATATCTTAGGAATACTCGCATGTGCCTTCATTAGAAGACTTCTAGATGAAGTGTAGAAATGAGTACAAAGTCAGAAAGAAAGACTTCAATAGGTTATCGGTGCAACAAGTGTTTTATTATGGATTATCTCAGATACCTGTAGATCTCATAGATTATGGGCCTATGTTAATTGACACTTGTCATCAGATGGGAGGGGATAGAGCTGCTCTTCAGGAAAACTTTGGTGGTTGCCACATGATCGAGGAAAGATCTGTCACTGATCTAGTCAACACCTCGAACTGGTTGCTAAAAAAGGGGTATTGCCTTGATGAAGATTTGATGAATCAGATCATAAGAAACCTTAGCACAAGAGACTCCATCAAACCAAAGCATGAAGGTGAAAGCATTAGATGGCCTTAAAAGCTTAAAGTGCACAAGAAGTCTCAGACAAAGGAAAATGACACTTCTACGGCTATGGTGCTAGTTCCAACTTCTCTAGCGTCAACTCATAGCACTTCATCTACCTTTGAAACTCATGAAGATATTGTCATTCCTCCATTGAATCTAGAAACATTTACGTTTTCTCCTCAGCCACTCCGATTTTCACCTTTTCATGAAGAAAATCTAAAGTTGTAGTGGCAGATTTTGAAAGGGCATTATCTTTGGACAATTCAGAAGATGACATTCATGACACTATAGCAAAATTGGATGGAGAGGAACTAGAACACGAGATGGTGGTGCATTCAATGAATTATCATTCTCCAAGAAGTAATTTCTCAAATTGGTTGGCTTTGTATTCAATCCCAGAAGCTCAAGTGGAGATCAAACTAGAGGAACATGACTTACAGCTGCTTCTAAGTTTGGGTAGAAAAGATAGAAAACCTAAAGTTGCTAAGGTGACTTATAGGTTGTTTATTGAAGAATCAGGGAAAATTTTTGCTGAGGTATCAATTCTAAGTAAGATAAAGTATAAATGAAATCTTACAGTAATAGATATATCAGCAACCAAGGTTCCAATAGGTCAAACTACCATAGGAGGATTAAAACAAGACACTAATAAATGCTTTATTCCTTAAGCTTGACATCGAGAAGGCAAAAAAAGATAAAATTCAAAAGAAATTTTCCCATTTGTGTGAGATCATTGCTAAGGTTGCCAAACCTTTCTCTCAGCCAATTTTAGGACATGAGTAGGTGAGTGATCATCTGATGCAGGAACTAGAAAATGTAGGTAACCAAGTTAGAGCTATCAATGAATGGAAGAGCCTAATCATTCACCCAACTTCTGTACAGCTCAGGGAGGTTTCAGTTCATCTAAATGTTATGAAGGATGTATTAGTCTAGCTGAAGCAACTAGTGACAAGCATGGTAGTTATGAATACAGTGGCTGATAGTAACCTAGGCACTTTGGTCTAGATAAATAAGTTATTGAAGGAGGTTTTGATTACAGGATGAATTGTTCCTGATGGATCGGTTAAAAAGGGGAAGTAGCTTGGATTCACAGTATCTTTCTGCTTGGAGATCTTCATAATTATGTTGAAAAGAATGTGGGTGCTCGAGGATATGGAATCGTCATTGTCAAGCAATGTAATTACTTTCACCAACAAAGAAGAGGTTAGGAACATTTCTTAATATAAAAGGACCATTTCCAATAAAGTGCTTGATTCCCTGGAAGGTTCTCTTCTGAGTTCAAGAGAGGATTGCTGAATCTTTTAGGCCTTTCACGATGAATTCAGTCAGTAAACTGGTAACACTGCAATCAAACATTAAGAAGTTTAGGCCTAGTTTGAAGGAGGTGGAATTTAGCATCAAAGTTTTGAACAAAGGATTGATGCAGTTCAAGACAAAGAAAGAAGTTGTGGTTAAAGCAGATGGGAAATTGTTGAACTATATGTTTGAAAAGTATATTTATTATTAAAAGAAAGAAAGTGTAAGAGTTACAACTGGAAGATATTCCTTCTTCTTTTCTTTCTTCTCTTATTTCTTATGTCCCCAAATGTAATTGTAAACTTAAAATTTATTGGTTTGAAAACCATTACTTTAAGTTATTTGGAATGATTATTTGAGTTAAGTGATAGATGTGGACAATTTTGACTTGAACTCCTGATGCATGTCACTAAGAGAGGAATTAAAGGAAGATGATTTCCATATTTTCTCTTTATTTCTTGTTTATGATCTAGGTCAGTTATAGTCTCCCATTTGTAATTTTCCCTCAGTGTGCTATAAGTAGAGGAAGAACCTACGGGTTAAAGGATCAGAATTTGTAATCAACATTCTTATGTTCTAGACTTTGAGCTGAAACCCCTAATTTCTACAAGTAGAGGAATATAGAAGAGATTTCCAAAGAACTTTGTGTCGATGGTGCATTTTACTTCTTACTTTCTTTCTATATCTGTTTATAAAATTTATGTTATTTTAGATCTAAATATGAAAGTTTCCTTTGCTTTGAATTTTGTGCTTAATGATCTATTGTTTTAATCTATGTGCATGTAATCAACTCTATAAACTGTTTCTTGGGTTGCACATCATCTCTACTTTCTTTTGTTTCCTATTATTTTCTTCTTCTGCAGATTTTTCCTTTCTTTTACAGCTACTTATTGAAAGAATTAGCGAGAATCGTATCAAAAACTGTGCACCACGATGAAGTTTCAATTTAAAGGAAACATAATAGCTCCAGTGTAATCACAAGGAGCAATCGATCAATCAATGGAAGAAATTTCATAACAGAACAAAACTTCCACATAAAGAAAGACATCAAAGTGTCTTGGCATACTCATAAATTTCAAATGAAGGGATACATATAGGGTGTTGAGTAGCCCTAGTGCATGACACACAAGCAAACCCTAAACCTAACCCATGTGAGATAACCCTCCATATGTGTGTGGAGGACGTATAGGATCCCATGCACCAACACTTGTGCTTCATCAAAGTTGGGGTAGTGGCTATAATTAGTCAAACAAAACAAGAAGAAACTCATAAACAACTAAAAAAGATGTGTCAATGAGACCTGGCAAGTAAAGGCCTAATTGGGTGTATACCCAACTCCATCGTGTGGGAGGGTGTTGGCATAGCAGTTGTTTAACATGATGAGATGCCTCTCCACCATCAATTCAATATTTTGGTGTGATGGCAAGTCGTGCATCTCTGATACCAGGTAGTTAAGCACACCATCCCCAGAGTAGTGATGGGATGGGTGACCTCCTGAGAAATTCCTGATGTCACTACCTCCTAATGTTGTTGGGCCTATTTGGGTGTATACTCAGCTCCATCATGTTGGAGGGTGTTGGCGTAGTAGCTGTTTAACACGATGATATCCCTCTCCACCATCAATTCGAGATTTTGGTGTGACGGCAAGTCGTGTAGCTCTGATACCATGAAAGAGTTGGTGAGAAATGTATCAAAAATTTTGAACCACGATGAAGTTGCACTCTAAAGGAAACACAATAGCTCTAGCATAATCACAAGGAGGAATCGATCAATCAATGGAAGAACTTGCATAACAGAACAAATCTTGTACATAGAGAAAGATAATAGAGTGTCTTGGCATACTCATAAATGTCAAATGAAGGGATATATATAGGGTGTTTAGTAACCCCAATGCATGACACACAAGAAAACCCTAAACCTAACCCATGTGAGATGACCCTCCATATGTGTGTGGAGTATATATAGGATCCCACACACCAACACTTACTTGTTGTAGAACCGTATAGCTATGGTTCATGAGCTTCAAGGTTAAAGTAATACACAAAAATAGATATTAGGATATATAACTGATGAAATCTTACACGGGAGCCTCATCGGTAAATGAGGGAGATTTATCTCATGACTGCTTAGGTTTTCAGCTATGCAGAAAATCTAGCCAACACTCACCAAAATTTATTATTCAATAATGTTCTAGAAATATTCAAGCGTCAAATTTCCCTAAAATGTTAAGAAAGATTCAAACATTGAGGTTCATTATTTAAAAACTATCATTCTTCACTAGAAATTCAATAAATATTCACTCTTGAAGGATCACAATAACAATTATTCTTCATCAAGTTTTAATCATCTATACTTGCATATCCTTGAGAAATGTATCAGTACCTAAAAACATGTACACCCACCTTCAACAACTTCCTTCTCACTACACTCCTCACTTGTCATTTCTTGTACTATAGTCACTTCCATACACTATTAGCAAAAAAATCATACATTTAATTCTGAAAACCAAATCACAATATGATCCATGCTCTGATACCAAATGATGAAGATAAAAACAAGCTCATCTATGTCATTCAACATTCAAAAAGTTTCTAGCAACAATAATGTAGCCAAATTCTAAACAAACTCGATATACTGCAAATAATATGAACTCTAAAAGAAAATAGATATCCTTCTTCATTCTTGAATTATGAATTAAAATGTTTCCTAAATAGGAAAACAACTCCTAACTTGAGTTTCCAAGAAAACTATAACTAACTTTGACTGAATCTACTATAGGTGGCCGAAATTACTATTTTTAGCAGTTTACTAGAACCTTCTATTCTTAGTAAGTTCACATGATTCTTCGTATGGGCACAAAAATTGCCACACATATTCTATATTACTAAATTAGAGGAATTTCTAAATTTCCAACTCATAATGCAACTAATAGACTAAAATTAACTAATTCCCTAAAATAGGAAAAACCCAAACTACAACTTAAATCCTGATTTTTTGGTCTCAAGATGGAAAATTTTAGGCCCAAAAAATGTGCCGACACCTTCTCCAACCAGTAGGTCCAGTTGACCGGTACATTCTTCTCATCGAATAATGTGGTTTCAACAACAAACAGACTCAAACGAACACTTGAATCTCAAGTTATGACCTTGTTAAGTTCCTGCTAATTTTGGTGCATCATTCTCCCCTGCTTGAAAAAAATGCAACTCCTGCAAGTTGTCTTCTTCAAACTGCTTCCATTTATCTACATCCAACTTCTTAATCTCCCACTCTGTGACCCAAGTATTGTCCTCTTGTTCTAGTCCTTTCCAATGTATGAAATATTTGTTGTATTTCCCATGTCGTGTGTCCATTATTTTCTTATCTAGAATCTGATCCACGTCTTATTTCTTCTTCACCGAAACCTACTCCCTCCAATCTATTACTTCATTAATAACATCCCCTTTTGAACCTTACCCATGAAAATAATACAAATCTAAAACATTAAACAATGGAGAAATATCAAAACTCCCTGGCAATTCTACCTCATAAGCATTATCATTTATTTTTTCATGATTTTGCTGGGACCAATCTTCTTGTACTTAAACTTGTTATAGGTTCCTTTTGGAAACCTTTCCTTCCATAGGTATATCATAACCAAATCACCAAATATAAATACATTTCTCCATCTGTGCACATATGTTATTTCTTTATACTTATCATTACTATTCTGCAGTTTCATCCACACTTCTTCCTGCAATTGTTGGATATGTTCGAAAAATGCTTCTGCATCGTCACTAACTCTGCCATTAATTAGTAGCTGTACCAAATCTAATAACAAATTTAGATTAATCCCATACACAATAAAAAATGGATACTTTCCTGTGGATCTATTTATGGAAATGTTATATGCAAAATCAGCATGTGGTAATGCTAAGTCCCATTGTTTTGGCTTTTCCCCAACGATGCACCTTAACAGGTTTCCCAAACTCTAATTTACTACCTCTATTTGCCCATCAGTTTGAGGATGATAGGAACTATTGAACTATAATTGAGTTCACAACTTATTCCATAAAGTCCTCCAGAAGTGACTTAGGAACCTTGTGTCCCTATATGAAGCAATGGTTTTTGGAACACCATGCAAATGGACAACTTCTCTAAAAAACAAATCTACTACGCTTGTTTCATCACGTTTTTTCTTGCAGGAAATAAAATGAACCATCTTATAAAATCTATCAATAACCACAAAAATTGAGTCATTACCTCATTATGTTTTTGGTAATCCCAAAACAAAATCCATACTCAAATTTTTCCATGACCCTTTAGGAATAGGCAATGACATATACAACCCTGTATTTTGTGCATGGCCTTTCGAGACTTGGAAAATTTGACACTTCTCCACATATCCTACTACATCTCTTTTTTTCTTTGGCTATTAGTATTTATCTACTACCAAGGCTATCATCTTATCTTCACCAAAATGCCCAGCCAATCCTCTGCTATGCACCTCTTTCACTATATTCTCTCTCATAGACCCAACTGGAATACATAGTTATCATTCTTTGAATAGGTATCCATCCTATAAAATGTACTCATCTTGGAATCTCCTACATTTTTTGACAATGGACGAATTAACCTTTCAACAACATCTTTAAAATCAGAATTAAAAGAATACAAAACCTTTATTGCTTCAAAACCCATAACCTCATTTTCCATAGTGGTAAAAAAATTCACATGCCTACTCAATATAATTGTAACTTGATTTTGTTTTCCTGATTTATGTTTTAGAGAATAAGTATAACCCTGCAAAAATGATACCCACTTTGCATGCCTACTATTAAACTTATTTTTTGTATTCACATACTTCAAGGCTATGTGGTTTGTAAATAACACAAACTCCGTAGGCACTAAGTAATTCCTCCAATGCCTTAATTCTTATAGAATTGCATAAAATTTCACATCATAAGTAGAGTAGTTATTTCTTACCTCATTCAGTTTCTCATTAAAAAAAACTACTGGCTTTCCACCTTGACTTAAAACAACACCAATACCCATATGTGAGGCATCACAATCAACCTCAAACACTTTATCTAAATATGGTAGTGCAAAAATGGGTGCCTCTGTCACCTTCTTCTTCAAGAATTGAAAACTATCCTCACTTGCCTTTGTCAACAAAAACTCCCCTCATTTTGTGTAATTTGTTATAGGTGCTACAATACTGCTGAAATTTTTAATAATTTTTTTGTAAAATGTTGCTAGACCATGAAAGCTTCTTACCTTTATTATACTCCATGGAGTAGGCAATTCAATAATTGCCTCTATCTTCTCTGAGTCTATCTATACCCCATCTGATGAAATAATAAAGTTGAAGAATACCAAACTCTCTTGCATAAAGGTGCACTTATTCATATTTGTATAGTGTTTCTCTTTCTTTAACACTTCAAATATCACCCTTAGATTCCTCAAATGTTCTTCTTTATTTTTACTAAAGATTAATATATCATCAAAATAAATCACAACAAACTTACCATTATACTCACGTAGCACAGTGTTCATCAGTCTCATAAAAGTACTAGGTGCATTGGATAACCCGAATGGCATCACAAACCACTCATATAATCCATTTCCTATCTTGAATGTTGTTTTCCACTCATCTCCTTCTTTGATCTGAATCTGATGGTAACCACTTCGAACATCAACCTTGGTGAAATACCTAGATCCAACAATAACATCCATCATATCATCAAGGTGAGGTATTGGCCTATACTTGATTGTAATTTTATTGATTTCTCTGTTATCCATTCACATTATCCATGTTCTATCCTTATTTGGGGTTGATAAATATGGGGTTGCACATAGACTCATGGTCTCCCTTATGACCCCCTTTCTCATGAGCTCTTCCATTTGCCTATTAAACTCTACATGGAATTTCAGGCTCATCCTATAAGCTTCTTGATTTGGGAGTGAAGACCCTGGAATCAAATCAATATGGTTTTGAATATCTATTTTTCCAGGTAATCCATCTGGTAGCTCATCAAGAATAACATCAAAAAATTCTTCTATTAACTCTGTTGTTTCTACCAATATTTGTGAACTTACATGTTCATCCTTATTTGCGACTAGTGCATAAAAAAAACCATTTTCCTTTGCCTCCTTCACAAATTATTTTATAGAAAGCATATCTTAAGCCTTCCCCTCTTCCTTAAGAGTTAGAAAAACTATTTTTGTGCCATCCTTCAAGAAAGTATAAGTATTCTTTCCCCTGTCATGAATAACTTTTCTATCAAATTTCCATGGTCTTCCTAGCATCATATGACATGCATCCATAGGAATAAAATCACACCAAATCTCATCCTTGTAACTATTCCTAATATAAAAACTTATTAAATGTCTCTTATTAACAGTAAATTCATTACCCTTCTTAAACCATGTAATATGGTAAGGGTTAGGATTCTTCTCACAATGTAGACCCAATTTATCAACCATATCATTTGAAACTATTTTCTCATAACTACCACCATCAATAATAACATTACATACATTTCCTCTTGAAGTGAATCTTGTTTTGAAAATATTTTTATGCAGTCACGCATCACCCTTGATATCCTTTCTTGGAGCAATCATCATCCTCTTGATCATCATATTTTCTCCAACATCTGGTGGAATTTCTAGGTCATGTTTTTCTTCCACATGTTTAGCTTCAACAAGATTTACTCTTGGAGCATCTACTTTCCTCTTGTCATGTGTATAATAATGCGGGCATTAAAAATTTTGATGCCCCTCTTCACAACATCTGTAACAAACAAATAGTCTTCATGGAGCCTCACATCCTCTATCGCCAGCATATCCTCTTCCCCTAGAAAATCCTTTGCCTCTTTGTTGATACCGGGAATCTTGTCTCGTATATACTTGATTTTCCACTCCATGAGGTGATTCTTCCCTACCTTGGCTGAAACTAGCACGTCCCTAAAAGGAAGATGAGGCCCCCCTATTCATTCCAAGTGATCTCCTAAAAATTTGATGACTTTGTTTTTCCTCTGCCTTTAAGGCTAATTGATAGGAATCCTCCATACTTTTAATCCTTTGCATGCTTATCTCATATTGAATATAAAATTTTAATCCATTTACATACCTTGCAGCCATTTGTTCCTCAATTTATTTAAGTTGTACATGAATGGAAAACTTTTAGAACTCATCTGTGTATTCTTGCATTGTTTGTAAGTTTTGTCTGATAATCTGAAACCTATTGTAAAGGGTTTGTGCATAATCCGTAGGGAGAAATTTCTCTTTCAAATTCTTCTCCATCTTACTCCATGTCCTAATTCTTTATTTCCCCTTTCTTGACCTCTCTTTCTGTAGGTGATCCCACCATAAAATAACATGACCTTTCAATTTTGTGTATGAAAATTTTACTTTTTTTTCTTCTGACATAGCCTTCCACTCAAAAAATTTCCCCATGCTAGTCAACCAATTTATCAGCTCCTCTGGTTTTAGACTACCTCCATACTCTAAAACATCAACTCTTATCCCATCATTCTTTTCTTCTAATGCTCAAATCATCCTTTCTTCAAAATATAAGGGTGGTGCTTGTGTTTCCTCCTCTTCACAAACTCATTCTTCATCTATGTCATATCCACCTTGATTTCCTCTTTGGGTTATCATTGCAGTAAGTGCAACAACTTGCCTCTATAGATCTTGCATATTTCTATTAATCTGGGCAATACCACTTCCTCTTCCTCTTCGTGCCATTTTTTTAAGACTCGAACCAACTTTGATACCAGATAATGTAGTCAAATTCTAAACAAACTTGATATACTACAAATAACATGAACTCGAAAAGAAAATATATCTCTTTCTTCATTCTTGAATCATGAATTACAATGTTTCCTAAATAATAAAATAACTCCCAACTTGAGTTTCCAAAAAACTCTAACTAACTTTGAATAAATCTACTCTAGGTGGTGGAATTACTATTTTTAGTAGTTTACTAGATCCTGCTATTCTTAGTAAGTTCACATGCTTATTCGTACGAGAACAGAAATTTCCACAAATCTTCTACATTCATAAATTAGAGGAATTTCAAAATTTCCAACTCCTAATGCAACTAATAGACTAAAATTAACTAATGCCCTAAAATAGGAAAAAACCAAACTACAACTTAAAAACTAATTTTTCGGCCTCAAGATGGCAGATTTCGGGTCTGAAAATGTGCCAAAAGTGCTCCAACTAGTAAGGTCGGTTGACCAGTGTGTTCATCTCATCCAAACATGTGATTTAAAAAAATGGACTCAAATGGACACCTGGAGCTCAAGTTATGACCTTGTCAAGTTCCTACAATTTTTGGTGCATTAAACAATCTTCATCATAGTCTTATAATGATGATCAAGCCAATCCCAAATATATTTATTTCTTGTAAACACTAACAATATTACATAGAATGGCTACAACATTATCCTACTCTACTCTCTATACTTCCATTAATGTCAATTATACTTGAGTCAATGGTTCACATCCCAAAAGTTAGGCACTTAGTCATTTACCCTATCTTACCTTCATTCTTCATCTCTAAATTCTTGGCACCTTGAATAAATCAAACAACCCTTGGCTAATTTGGTATTTGGAGGATTCCCTAAAAATTTATCCTAATTTATAACCTCTATTTATTGATAAATCAGCTAACAAAATTATTATTTATAAGGATTTGATCCAACTTTGCAAGTATGGGCTAGAACTTCCCTGCATCCTTCTTTCTAGCTACTTTGGTCAAGGATACCATTTTTGGAATTTTACTTCTTTGAGGATTCTTAGGAAACTTCCACTATTTAATCACTCAACCAACTATGATATCCTTCACACAAATTGTGTAAAAACTTCCAAATCTCAAACTTTTCCTAAACTTGTCAACATATCTTCTTATGCCTGTAAAACCATCTTTCTACTTACACTCATGCAAGGGGACTTTCATAGTTACCCATAAAAATTTAAAAAATTCATCACATGGCCTTTAACACCTTTAATGTAGGTATAATAAATTATCACCCAACTCCTTCTACAACTCTATTTATCTCACTCTTTCACCTTTAGTTTATTAAGACCTTAAGAACTCAGTCCCAATGTACTTACATATCTTCATTTTCCTAAAAATTGAAGGTACATAGAATTATTTCTTAAACAACCATTAATAAGTTATTTAAGCATTTGAAATTTCAAGTTTTAACTCAAAATCTAAAGTATACTTCCTTTGTTAGGTGGTTTTTTCTAATTAACCTTGGCAATTGTGTTAAAGTCAACTCAGAAGACTGTCATGGTTATCTTGATATTTCACCCATGAAAGTTAAAAATTATTCTTATAATATCTAAATGACATCCATAATTATTTTTCTTCCAAATTTGGTAACAAGATTCTTCCTTTAGATCTTTTTTTGCGAACTTTTACCTTTGAAACCTTATTGTGCATTGTGTGAACCCATTGAGCAAATAAACCCTTACAACTTTCAATCTACTTGTTCCAAAACCTAATTTTTTTATTGATGACTATATAAACATGCCAAATGTGCCTAGGTTAACATTTGGAGTTATTAATACATTTACCATCATTTTCAAGTATTTATGGGGCTCATACAAGTTTATTAGGGTAAGATGCTCAAACCCTCAACTCCAAAAATGGAATTCCTGAGTCATTTTTGTGAATGATATTTTATCTAAGCTTATGAACATGAATCTTCATATCCTACATGAATGTTTCCAATTACATACAACCCATTAATTATTACAATGAGCCTTATTCTTTATTATTTTACACTCACAGCCACAATACTCAGTATTTTGGTATACCTTAGCATGTAAAAGGTAAGATCATGAAAAATTAACCTCTAAATATTCAAATTCCTTCAAAATTATTCATGAAAACAAATATCCCCCTCATTTCCACATGATTCAATCATATTCAACTCTATACATACTGTCACAGTCATATTCTTTCTTCATATCTGTCAAGGATTCACTAATACATCAAAATAGGGTATTTGCTCATCAAACTAAGCTAAGGTAAGTGCATAAAAATTTTCATCTACATTCAAACAATGGATTCATCTAAGCCTCATAACAAGGAGCCATCATTTATTAAAACAAAACATCAAAATACCCTTGATAAGTAAGACAAACACACCGAAAGTGAGTTTACATTCATGCATTGTTGTATTTCTTCCATATTGTTAGATTTATCCCTTTCTCAAAACTTATTCTCATCCTATTACATGAGGAATATCCTCTTACTCATATGCCATCATGGATACATTATAATTTCGCTTCCACGTAATTTCCACTTTATCTCTTACCTAACATGTAACTACCCTTCTTAAGGCTAGGATGACTCATAACTGACATTTATGACCTTTTTGGAATTGTTACATCATTTCTTGTATTTCATAAGTCTCACCCTCATTTGATGACTCACTACAAACTATATGACTCAAAAATAAACCTACCAACCCTAACTCAACCTTTAGGACACTTTTATTATGCCTTTATAACTGAAATACACTTTTGGAGGGAAAAGATCCAATTTGAATTTTCAAATCTCTCGCTCTTAACTATTTCTTTCTCTGATGATTCCATGAACCTATTTTATGTCATAGCTAGGAACAATTTCATTTTAATTCCTTCTATATGATGCTCTTGCATTAATGATCCTATTAGAAAAATCCCACAAAATGTCCTCTTTTTGAGATGAGGGATGTTTAAAAAGATAACTTAGCTCATAAAGGAAAATTCTAGTCAATAAGTATTTAAATTAATGACATAAACCATAGATAGTATATTAAATAAAAAATTAATAAGTATATATATTTTCTAGATATATTCATTTTAACATAAGAAGTATGTTTCATCAAAAGTGTAAAAATTATCTTGAGAGTGTTGTATTAATTTATCAAATAGAATAAAAGTGATTATAAGAGTATATGAAAATAAAAAATGAATGGACAACTAATGGATCCATAGTGATCTATGACATGATATAAAAATACCTTTGTAAACATGCCTAGCAAAAAAGTTATGACCAACTTGACTAGTATTAGAAGTTGTTATTTTCAAGCTTGTGTTTACAAAAAGGTATGTATTCATCCATTTCTCCTAGTAAAATAATTCTAAAAATCAATATACGAGTTAAATTATGTAATAAATAGTGATATAAATAAAATTTGTAAAAATAAATGATATAATCATAAATTTACATAAACAAATTAGACTAGATCTAATAATGTAATAGTCAAAGTACCCTGAGAAATGTATATACTCACATATTATACAATGTGTTATAGGATAATGTGTAATAAGAAATATTTAGTGATAAATTAATAAATTGTACTTGTGAATCAAAAATTGAGAGTAGAGCCATAAATATAATTACAAAATGTGTGATAAGTAAGTATGTTAATAATCCATGTGTTGTAACAATGTGCATTAAATGAAATGGGTGTAATAATAATTTTTTTTTCATAATAAATGTGTTTCTAATGGTAATAACACAAGAAAAATAATCAATGTGTCATATTATACTCATTTTAATCTTATATATGTAGTGAGGAATATGTCCTCGAAATAGGAGGGGTGATAGGAACCTAATGTGCAATTATAAGTAAAAAATAAATGATATAACACATAGAGAAATAATATCATTTGAGAAAATATATCATAGATCATACATGTGCATAGGGAAGAAAAATATATATAAGTGCATAGTAAAAAAACATAGAAAAGAGATGTACATAAAGAAAACACAACATGGAGCATACAAGTACATAAATACAAAGGAAGATAGACCATACATGTATATAGGAAAACATAATACATATGATATTTCAACTCATCCAAGTTCATAGTATAGTTAAAGGAAAAAATATCTCGTTGTACTCAAATAAAACAATCACATAAGTTCCTCTAATAGGTATATGTGATAATATTACAAAGTGATCAAAATATGTAAATCTTAAGTTCTTTTAAAATAGTTAGACATGTCAATATTTCATATTAGTCTTGAAGCATAAAAAATATCAAAAATGAATAGAGTAGTTCTATTAGGCAATATCACAAAGTAACAAAGTATGTAACACACAAGTTCATAGAGATGTAAAATTATACAATATACATAAGCATAAAATATAGAAGCATAAATGTATATGAATAGCATAATCATTATTCTCACATATCCAAAATAAGAACTCAGTGCCAATAATAGAGAATAATATAGTAGTATGTAATAAAAATAAATTAACAATAATTGATAAATATAAGTAATAATTTATCATGGAAAAATCAAATTATAGATGTAAGAATTGTGATCATCAAATAAAGCATCGTATAAAATGTGTAGCAAGGAATAAAGAAGTGTATTATCTTAAATGGTTGTTTGTATAAAAACATTATCTTTATAAGATTACTTTTCTAGATTTCCCTAATGTATTTTTTCCCTTAATATGATAGCATTCTCTCAAGATATAAGGATGTAAGAACTTTTATTGTGCTAAATATATGATTTTCATAAGAAATAATATAAAATTGTTAGAAAAAACCCATAATATGCCCCCTTTTGAATGAAATATGTTTCAAAGAATCACTTATTTGAAAATAGAAAATGTTATTACTTATATAGAACATAAATAGTAACACTAACAATATAAAATGTATCGTTTATATCAACTAGAATTATAAGAAGTATAAGTTTTTGTGAGATATAAGAAATTTAGCAAAAGTAATATGCATCATCAAGTGTAAAAAAAATATCATGAGAATGTTCTAATAATTTTACAAATAACATATAAGTGATAAGAAGAAAGATATGTAAATAAATCATGACTCAAAAAAATTGATCCAGATTAACCTATGATATGACATGATAGGAAAATTTTATTATAAACATATTTAAATGATAGGACATGACTTACTTGAATAGTTTTAGTATTTCTTAGTTTTATCTTGTGTGTGCAAAAAAAAGTATGTGTTCAACATTTTTTCTTAGGGAAAGAAGTGTAATAATAAATGTTCTTGTTCCAGTGTGTATAAATGGCGATATAGAAGAAGTATGTAATAAAAAAGGATATAATCATAAAAGTGCATCAAGAAATGAACATATACCAAAGACTATAATAATATGTGTGTTATGGGGAATTGTATATCAAGAGATACATTTTTTTTATTATTGGTAAATAGTTTTTTGAAAGGGACTATACCCTTTTACAACAGTGCTCAAAAGCAAAATTTAACCCCAGAAAGCCCAACAAAAGAAAACAGCCAAGAACCAGCAAAAACAAATCAGCTGCTTTTAAAATAGCTAAAAAACAACAACTTAATAGTAACATAGCTGCCCAGCAACTGTGCAGTTGGTCATTTGCCCAGATGTAACAATAATAGCACTAACAACAACCAGAATCAAACCTTGTCCAGAGTGGTGGGTAGTTTAGATTTGACATTTCCCTTCTTCTTCTGATCCACCACTGTCCATTCAGGATTTCCTGCATCCAATGCAAACGAAGCATCTACAATGGATTTGATGTGGATGTGACCCATAGGAAGGGGGGCTGAAACTTCCTTAAACACTGAATCAGGAATCTGCGGAGCATAGTCTGTAGGTAGTTTCTCTATATTTTCCTATGAATAAGCCATTATGGGTGAGTCAACTTGCAAGGGGGCACTAGAATCCTCAGCTAGATCTGATTCAATTGTGAGATGTTCAGGAATTGAATCCTTCCACTAAGCAGTTTTGGTCTTTCGTTTGGAATGTTCACAATCATTTGTAACATGACCAGTTTGGAAGCAATGCCAACATCTGAAGGCAAGTCTCTCATAGTCAATCCTCTATACCCAGAGCCTTTCTCCAGTATGAAGATTGATTTCTACTGGTAAGGGTTTGGAGGTATCAATATCAACTAGGATACAAGCAAACGTAGTATGTGTTTGAATGGAGGTCTTACCATCAACTTCCATACATGATCCAAGAGTATCACCTATAGCAATGAGACAAGATCTGTTCCAAAGTTGTAACGGAAGTCCTGGTAGACGAACCCAAATCAAGTAGGTATCAAAAGACTCCTTTAACGGGTTGAAGGATGGATACCATGGTTTGGACATTAGCCCATGTTCCCCCCAAACCCAATGCTAGCTAAAGATTAAATCCCTATCAGCAGGGGTTTCAAAGACCGCAATGAAGTAAGCTTTAGCACAAGGATAAAACTCAATCTTACCTTTTATTTTTTCTCTCCATCTCTGGGCTATCCATTCATGGAGCTAAGAAATCTTAGGCCAAAATTTATGGAATCTACATATGAGACCCAGCTAGGAGAGATTTTCCTCCTCAAAAATTTTTATAAGTAGATCCTCCCTGATTTTTAGCGTCGGGACCTCCTGGGAGGGTTTCAAGAGCTCATTTCTTGTACTCTCCTTTTGTTTGGAGACTGCTGAAGGATAAGAAGTGAACTATTAACTATTTTAGTATAATCCAATGTGTAATAAGAAATACGTTGTGATAACGTAATAAATTATAGTGTGAACCATCCATTGGGCCTAGGTCTAGACATATAATAAGGAAATGTGTTCTAATAAAGTGTCGATAATCCATGTGCTATAACAATATTTATCATACTCAATTAAACAGGGAACAAATATCATCCAGAATGCATATAAATTGATGAAGTTTGACTCTTAACAAAAATGTGAAGTATTCTAAGTAATTAGTAAGAAGAATATCTCAAGGAACTTGTGCATAGTGTACCTTAGAGTTTTTTCTTTCCTATTTTAACTTAGTAAAATGAAATAACAAAAAACAAATAAACCTTAGAAGATGGCAGGGTTTAGTGATACTTGTGATGATGAATTTTGATGTTATTAGATAAATCTTCTTCTTATTTCATCAACGAAGAAACCTACAGATCAAATATAGTTAGACAAAAAATATTAGATAGACGGGTAGACGATCAACTCTGAAAATGTTGATTCCATGAATCTAAAGGGACTTCCTTGGAAGATGTTATCCCATTTTAATATAATTAAGCAGGTTGAAAATAATTATAAATATATATAAATGAAAATTATGGATGAATAATAGACAAGAATATTTAGAAATCAAGATTGAATTTTAAGTCCTATACAACTTAAAATGTGGCCCAGATGAGATTGGATGCAATCTAGACAAATTTGAAATAGTCATACCAAAATTCCTCTTGTTGGATATCGTGAAGGAATTCAAACTGATCTTCATTGTATTCGATGTCAATGGAGAAGTGAATTTCACACAATGTAAGTTCATGAAGGATTTTGTATTATTCCCAAAATAAGGGATTTTGAACTATTGGAAGGTCGTAGATACTTGTGATAGGATGGGACTAGACAGGTACTACTATTTAAAGTATATCCATGCTTGAAGAAAATAAGTTAAGTCCAAAATATTGATGAAAAATGATAAAATATTGATGAACTAATTAACAGTTGCTGATAAATAGGGATCGCATGTGGTTCAGAGGAATTGTGGGAGATCTAGAATAATCGCATGTGATTCAAGGGAATCATGGGAAATTCATGTAATCACTAGATATTACTATGAAAAGGACCAATTTTCTTAGAAATGACAAGTTGTTAAAGACATATTTTTATTTTGATCAAACTTTCTCATTCCTATTTATATTAGTGAAGTGGATACTAAAGAAAAACAAATAACTCAAAAATGTAAGGGTTTAAGGTACCTTGATGTATGATGGATGTAAATGGATGGGAAAAAATAGATGAACTCGCTACAAAATTGATGAACCTATAAAACAAGTATAATTAAGAGGAAAATGGATTATATGGTATATGAGGGAACTTCCCAATGAAGTTGATTCCAAGAAGCGTTAACTTCCTTAGTGGATGTCAACCCCCATTTTTTATAAAATGGGATAATATTAATGATAATAAACATAATAATATGAAGAATCTGAGGCACACAGAAACTAAAAAATGCATAAATGTAAGGCACATAAAAATCTAGTCTAGATTGACATAAAATAAAGTATTCCTGGCTGGGTCAATGATGACCCAGGCTGCAGAGGGTAGGTTGATGATGACCTGAGTGGATGGATCTAGATAGCAAGCTAAAAATATAGATCTGGTAGGATCTAAATGTGGATCTCATGATGACAGATATGTCTGAACATTGATAGAAACCTTAGAAGGGATTCTGAGGTAGGGAAACAAAAAAGATGTAAAAAGACAAATATTTGGATGGATTGGGTAGGAATAGGGCTAGGGTCAACGGTGATTGGATACAAAAGAAATATATTTAGACTGATAGAAAGACATAGTGACTGATTTAAGTACTATAAATAGAAATAGAACAGAGGAGTACATTGTTGAGGATCTGGTAGACATGATGGATGACAACATAGGAATGGGTCAATGATGACTTGCGTGGAATGAGGGTGACCTATGTAGTGCAATACAAGGCTAAGGATAGATGAGTTGAATGGAAAACCTGAAAACGAAATGACCGGAAGGAGAGGGTGGAGATGGAACTTTGATGGCAGTTGATTATGCAAAACATTAGTTCCTAAAAGATAATAGAAATAATAAGAAATGATAGCATAAACCAACATATAGTAAGGATAAAATTCCCAAAGTTGTCATAAGTGATGCAAGACAAGCTCAAATGGACTCTATAAAGGTTGACACAACTACAAGGATGCTCAAGATTGAAGATAAGTTCACATAGCACAAGAAAACTCTGATTATGCCTCTTTTAAAGGGGGTGAAACCAATTTTATAGGGTTGATGGTGACCTCGGTGGGTCACCACAAACTATGGGTAACCTTCCCTTTGGATTTTGAATGGGTGATTTATTTTAGATATGGGGTTTTTATGGATTAGGATGAGTGTTTTAAATCATATAGGCGAGTCAAGCTTTCCTAGGGAATTGATGTTGGTAGGTGGGAGATAAATATGGATTAAATAAAATATTAGAAAAATCACAGGGATATGGATCTAAGTAGTTAGGGATGCTAAGAAACCTAGGGAAGAGAAATGAAATATAATTAGAGGTAATTATCTAATTTGATGAGGATTAGAAAATGATTAAATGAAGATTAATTAAAAATTAAAGTTGATAGGTTAATATATAGGAAAGGTGAGAATTAAAATACAAATTAGGATTAAAATAAATGGTGTCTAGATAGGACCGTGGTGAATGAAGCATACACAAGAAACAAGGGTAGCGATACAAAATTTTGGTGTCTACATTTGCCCCTTTTTATTGAGTAGTTTGCACTAGCAAGCCATGAGACAAAAAATTTAAAAGATAACGAGTAAGATGAAGGATGACGAAGGATTGATGATGATCTTCCCCTCAAACAAGGGATCAATAATACATAGGGGAATCAATTATGAAGTGCAAATAGGTAGACTTGTAAGGGAAATTGAGAGAAGAAAAATGGGTAAAATGATAGGGTGAGGTAAGATGCCCCAAGCAAGAAGGATTCAAATCAATAATTCAAAAGTATGGTGGTGATTTTAGGAGTCACATTGGCAAGAAACAAAGGTCATAGTCTTTAGGGAGATGAAAAAAATGTCCTATGAGC